>CM040242.1:285272292-285911217 GCA_022545495.1 Chrysanthemum lavandulifolium | reverse complement strand
GTTTGGTTTATGATAAAAAGATGAGTTGCGTATTTTAAGTGGTTTAAGTTTGAACAAAGGTCGATTAATCGACCGATGAAAAGGTTGTCAAGATCGAGACCCCGAGTTAACATGAACCCATGTGTTTGGTGTATGTGGTTTGTGGTGGTACATTGGTTTAGTAATGTATAGATTATTGATTTTGTTGTTGTTGTTGTTCTAAACATGTTTTTTTATGTTGGAATGAAAAGTGAGGGAAAATATTCAAATAACTGCTTTTCGAAAATGAATAAATAAGCGGCCGTTTAGTTAGAGAGAAATACTTCATTTTTTCAGAAAATTTTTCATATGAAAAGGGAAAAACTGAAAACCCGTTTAGTCGCACTTTTTTCAAATAATTTTCCAAAAATATGAATTTCTCATTTTTCAATTTTTAGCGTTTTTGAGCAACTAACGACTAGTAATTAGCGTTTTAAATGCAAAAGTATGTTTGTCAGAAAGCAACTAGCGTTTATATTTTGTGTAACTGCTCCAATTCAAACGTTGTTTGAGGAAGTAAAATTTTGTTGCTAGCGTTATGCTTATTAAATTACATGCATAATCCAAAAAAAAAGTATTTAATCATATTTTATTACAAGGCATATATATCTTTTACGTCATTTTACACTTTAGAATTAGAGTTATAACTAAGTTACAAAACGATTTTCTTAAGCAAACAACTACAAACCAACTCACATTATTAAATCTTTAGTGATTCTCGTTTATTATTCTCGCTTCTGCTTATTACTACGTTTCATGAGACATATCTTACTTTTTGGTCCTTTTCGGTCTTATTTTTGAAACAACGACTGTATTTCATTAGGATGTTTGTTTAAGTTTATATAACCGGTTTATTGTCTAACTAAATTTTGAAAAGTTTATAAGCTTCAAATTTTAAATTATGAACTTATGAATGTGAGCTTATGGCTTACTGAAGTTTATAAGCTAAAGTTCATAACCCAAAATTTTGAGCTTTTTAAAAGTTCAATAATAAGCTCGTAAGTCAGCCAAATAAAATTAAACAAACAAATCTTATACTACGTATAAGATAATAAAAAAGAAAATAACATGTTATTATGATATCTACAGTGAAAAATCTAAAAAAAAAAAAAAAAGAGTGATCAATTACATACAGCCCAAAACCAATTTGAGGTCCCAAACTTTGGTCTAGTATGCATACTAACATATCTTAGTCCAGTCCATTTAAGTTTTTATTCTTTCAGCTTTTAGCTTCCCAAATTTATATACTCAATAACAAACATTACATTTTTTTTTTCTTACCTCTTACAGCATTTTGTTTTTTTCTCTTTTCTGTTTCCTTCTTGATAATGTGGTTAGATTAACCAATTAACGTCAAAGTCATCATGTACGTTTCTATAGGATTATTTTGTAGTATTGATACAGTTAGCATCTATACAAACTTTTTTGAACCAAGGGCCTCATTTGTTTTCGTTTTCAATAAGGGGCGGAGCTTGAAGAAGCGAGCCTAGAGTAGCAGCGCAGCCTATTACGTTTTTCAGGCCCCTTTTATTACGGTAATGATACACGGCCTCCAAAATCCACGGGACGGCCCTGAAACTAATATAAAACTCGACCTATAAACTCATCAAATGCAATATAACTAATAACATTCACCTAGTAAAAAGCATAAAAACGAGTTACGAGTTACAGGAAACCATGACTCTGATCCTAACATCTATGAGACGTCACTTATATCACATGAACCTAGTAACTTGTTATTTGAGTCACTTATCAAAAAAGTTGTAGTTAAACTAATTTGTGTGGATGTTTTGAGTGTATAATTTTTAGAAGTTAATTAGCATATCTTGTTTACCAAGTTATGGATCTCGGAGAGATGGTCGCTAAAATCGACTTCCTGAAGTGTTTAATCGTCTGTTAACCAGCGAGCTGTGATTTTTCAAGTTATGTTTAAGTCTTTTGTTGTTATTGCTTTCTCCTATATAGTTGCTTTAATGTAAAGTTTGTTTTCTTCAACTTTGACTTAAAAGCTCTTAATAAGAAAATGATTATAGCGATTCAAATAGAGAAGAAGTAGTAGTATAAAACTATAAATAAGGAAATGATGACGTCTGTCTTCAATGTGTCGGTTTGTCATTGCGGTAAGCATCATTTTCTATAAATAAATAAAGATGTAAAATTGTATGCATATTCCGGTTCTAATACCATAAGTTAGTTTCTTTTTCGTTAAAAAAATACATCAATTTCATTTCATGAGGGTGTACATTCTTTTATGACTAATTGTCGATTTTTTTATTGAAGAGACTGAATTGAAACTCAAGTTATATATCCTGTCGACGTTTTTTATCCACGTAGGAAAACATCGTCCGACATACCAAAAACACGTGAACAATTAATATTTGACGTAAATTTAATTAAAATATGATGAATGAAAACGACCATGTGTGAAAACGTTTGTAGTGACGATTATAAATGACGTAACCAGTTTACATCATCATATCATACGTGCATGTTCTGTGTTCATTTATTTTGATGAGCTAGAAAACATCACTAGTCAGCCAATGGCATAAGAGTTGCCAAGTCCCATGTTAAACTTTGGACTTAAAGAGTCAAACCAAATATATAAATTTAACAAAACTAAAAGTTTTATTGTTTAAAGAGGTTCCCACTTATGACTTATCCAATATGTCCACAAATTTGAAGTGCGGTCCCATATTTCTTAGACGAATCCTGATCACAATTTGTTTATGATTACTTTCGATTCATCAGCGTTAACTCAGTTTTTAAGACTACACATTGATAATAAACAAATAGTAAAACAATCGTAACCATGATTAAAAATATACTTCACAAAAAACAATTTAAATAAAACCACATACACAAACCAAATTGAAAAAAATTCAGTTGGGTAGCCAACCATAACTTTGATTTAGTTTTGGGGGATCGGTTGCTTGTTCAGTTAGTTAGGGGGAACTCACCCCATTAACATTAGTCTTAGTTCTTTTTGTGAGGTGACTGAATGGATGGTCGTGAGGCTCGGTCACCTCACAAAAAGAACGTGTTCCCTCACTACATCCTTTTAGCGACACGTTCAATATGGTATTTTGCAAAGACTCTTCGTACATTTGATCGAGTCGTGTGAGGAACTTGTGTGTGTCAACGTTTTTATTAAATGATATTTTATGAGGTATGTTTTTAGTGGTAACCGCAGTCGTCTTATTACACTAAGTTTGTTATGAAGAATGTCGTAGAGAAAAAAAAACTGAGTTGACGCTAATATGACAGTGATGATCGTGGTCATATGCACTCTCCATCACGCCCATTTTTAATTGTCACTTAACACGTAACCAATATTGGTGTATTTGCACTAAAAGCATCTCCAATGAGTTAAAAAAAAACTAAAAGTTCAAGGTAAAGCATTTAAACAATGGAGCAATAAGTTGTAGAAAAGTTGAAAAATCAAGAACTTAGTATTGCTCAACCAATTGAGAATCTAATAATGTGAGAGTAGATGAAACTTGAGAATGAGTTCACATACTGAAATAAAAGTTAACAGTAAGTTAAAGATATTTGTATATTTAAGAAAGATTGAAAGAAAGTTATTCATTAGAGATGCTCTAGGTGATAACGGATAGTGCTATAGCCGAGTTAGTGAAAGCCTTATGTAAAAACAGGGGTGGATCTAGGGATTACCGATTTACCGGGGGTTTTTACGGGAACCCGATGGATGCTTGTCATCTAGTGTAAATTTTTATTAAAAATCTCAATTTTTCCGAAATAAACCTGGTCTCAAAATTTTGTGTCACACAAATACATGCATGTTAATCCACTAATATGTGAAAAGAAATACACGTCTTATTAATTTATTTACCCATTTTAATGAAACCGTACATTTTAGTTCTTATTTCTTTTATACTCGTCCAAAAAAAATTGTCCCTGTTCAAAAATATACTATGATAACTAAACATGATGATACAAATATTTTTTTAACCATGTAGCTTTATTTTTTACGAGTTTTTCGTCACTCTAGACCACTTGAAATATAATTTAACAAATGTTTAGATAATAATTTTATAGGAGAAATAATTTGTACATATTTAAACACTTAATTTAAAAGCAGTTAAAGCAAAATAGTACTCCCTCCGTCCCATAATAATTGTTCAGTTTGATTATTTTGAGTTTTTCTTGTCCAACTTTGACCATTAATATTTTTATTTGTGTTATATAATATTTGATGGAAATTATACCAAATGAAAATACATTTAAAACCCAATCTATTCATATATTTTTCATCAAGTATTATATTATATAAATAAAAATATTTATGGTCAAAGTTTAATAAAACAGACTTAGAAAAATAAAAGTGGACAATTATTATGAGACGGATGTAATAATATTATACGTGTATTTGATGCATGAGTCCGAAATCATTCGACAAACCAAAAACACGTGAACATTGATATTGACATATAATATGTTGTAACTAATTCATAAATTGCACGAAAAGACAATGTGGAAAAACGTTTGTAGTGACGATTAGAAATGAGGTAAGCAATTACATCATCAAATGTGCATGTTCAGTGTTCATACTTCATACATCATTCTTTTTTGATGAGCTGGAAATAAAAACCATCACTAGTCAGCCAGTGGCTTAAAATCGAGCTGCCAAGTCCCAAGTCAAACTTTAACTTTAAAGTCAAATTTAATAAAATCCTTTCAAGAACACCAAAAGGTTTATAATCTCTTCTAAAAGGTGGTTCCAATATATCCACAAATCTGAGGAAAGGTCCCCACAACATTCCTTAATTGTCATTGAACACGTACCTTAAATCTAGAAGTGGCAAAATAGCAAGTCGGATGGGCACAAGCAACGAATCAAACGGGTACTAGTCCAATGTGCACAAGCTTAAACAGACATAGGTTAAACAGGTTCACATGTATCTCTTTAAAGAAAACATAAAATGAAAAAAATAATAATAATAAAATAAAAAAAATTAAATGTAATACCTCATTTATATTTAAGTAACTAAATATACTATATTTATTAGATTTTTCATTAAAAACAATTTAATGTTGAGAAAAGTATGTGCCTATTAATGCCAATTTAATTTCTAATTGAGTAATACATGCCTATACCAAAAAAAAAAAAAATAATAAAGAGAGCAAAATGTGCCCAAATCTTATAAAAGTTTGCCAATTTATCTTATCTTTTTTTTTAAGCACAAATTGTCACCTCTACTTAAATCACTCAAGATGCTTTACATCCATTAAAATATCTTATGACAAGTTCATAATAACACAAGAAGCAAAGTAGGTTTACCAAACTAGATGTAGTTAAACTTACATTATTAGAAGGTTTGATGTTTAACAAAAATAGCTATAACATCTGAATTTTATTAACGTTATATTAGTATATGTGTATAGCGATGAGATTTTATAGCAGCAGATAATTATAACTGACGATATTAGTGTTTCCTGTAACATTTATGCATATAACGTAAAATATTCAAAAAGCAAAACTTAATTTTATAATATATCAAAAACTGTATAAAAATATTTAATGAAACTAAAAATGATAGCAACTATATTATAATTCTGCATGGTTTCAGCAATATAAGCCAAGCAACATATGAAGTTTTTTTTAACATAAGTCAACTATATATTTTCGGTAGGATATTAAATAAAAATTTGATATTAAAACTCAAAACCACTAATATTAACATTAAGATTAAAAAGACATTTTGGACATAACACATTACTCAATCGTATTATTACTCATGTTTTACCTTTTATTGAGCGATTTGTTTATATATTCTTTTTACCATAAATCTTAGGATTTCTGACAACAAATTGCATATTTTAAATAAATTAAAGTGATACTGATTATTGTGTCCATGAATATGTTCACGATACACAAAACTCTTTTATCAATGATGACGTATAGTGCGGGTCGGGTCATGAACCCGACCACGATCCTACTTTCAAGCACAGTACAGGCGGGCCAATATCAATCGTGTTTGGGCTCACGAAAGCCCAAGCCCATATCTATTCTGGAATAGATATCCGATATCTTCTAAAATAAGAAGATAATCATTCCCAACCGACTTAGGCGGGATCGCGAAGGTTGGGGAACACGAACCAACAAGGATTCCGTGCGTATATAAAGGAATCATATCCCTCGTTTAAGTGCGATCTCATAACCTAAAACTCCTTAAACCCTAAACCGATTACTTACTCTCACGGGAGGATAATCGTGGGAGACAATCCCACTGATAAGCTAACGGTGTTTCTTGTCTCTTAGTCGCGCGGTTTCAGCGGCAATTCTCAATTGGTGCGAGCAGGAGCTCCAAATCGAGGCGTCCAACTTTTGTATCAACAAGTGGCGCCATCCGTGGGACCCTACACTAAGAATCGACACTAGAATGACAAAACACGGCAATCGTGATCGCGATCGGATCTTATGGGGAAGAAGTCGCGAGTGGACTAACCCTAGCGGACCTGCAGGACAACCGGTATTGCTAAAAATAAGGGGTCGGTCAAGACTTGATCTTCCCTCGGTAGAACCGCATTCGGGAATAACCCAGTCACTACAACCACCACGAGTGGAGTAGACCCATCTGCACTCGGGAACAACCCGTCTTTACTACTCCCTTCCAATCGATTCTAAGCCCGACTTGACAAAGATACGGAGGCACCGTCGGGATAAGAATGCGTGGTGAAACAAGCGCGCCACTCTCGAGGAGTCGCGCGAGTGCTTACCAGCTTTCGTATCCCAAAACTACGAAGCATTGGCGCCTCATGCAAGAGGAAGAAGAATAGATCGGGCGGAACACGAAAGCCCGACTCAATTTCGATTCGAATCGATACTTCTCCACCGCGCCACCCGAAGGAAAAGCGCGAGAGAAGTGGTCATAAACCCCGGTATTCAGCGAAATCGGGAGGAGAATCGAGGTGATGAGACATCTCACTCACAACACTTGAGTGGCGATGATAGAAGAGCGGCGTACCGGTGTCTCGCGGTGGGTAGCCGTAGAGTACGAGATAGGCGGGGCGAAAGTATTCCCCAGTGAAAGCCCTTGGATCCGGACTATGAGTCGATTCGAGGATGGCGGCGCATAGCCCGTAAGAAAATAAATTCATCTTGACAACTCCTCGGACAACGAGGATAGTGATCTGAGGCATTGGAAATCCGAGCGAGCGCGATAGCCAAGAGGAAGACATGTCTCTCCCATGGCGCCGTCGAGAAAGTGGATGCGTTCACTAGGCGCATTAGTGATTTCTCGAGAACAAGAAAAGGCGCATGCTGCAAATGTTAAAACCTACGATGGGACGGTGATCACGGCGATCATCTAAAATTTTTGAATCGGCCATGACCATCGGCGGCGCGAACCGGTTTGGTGCCACATGTTTAATTCCACCTTGGTGGGAAGCGGCGGGCGGTTCAACAAACTCCCGAAGGGCGTGAATGGTTTTGAAGAGTTGAGAAAGGCGTTCGCCTAAATTTTACTCAACGCAAAAGTGTGCTAAAAATCTGTCGAACTCGCCGGGTAAAAGCGAACCGGGGAGAATCCGGCGCGTTCATGGAACGCTTCAAAGATGAATGCATGCGAGTTAAGGCATGCCACGAAGTCTTAAAGATCTCGGGCTTCATGAATGGGATTAATAACCCGAAACTCATCAAGAGGTTAAGCGACAAGATCCCGAGACCTTTGATGAACTCATGAAACGCTCTCGGTCTTTTGTCCAGGGAGAAGCCGCGCGCGATAGCAAAAGAACCATTCTAGTTACGGTCACGGGAACAACACGGGAGACAATCCAACGACCGAGTAATAACCGTAATAGGAGCTATCGCGGCGGAGGAGCGGCGAGAGGCAGAGATAATGACGGTATACTCCGCGATCAAAACACCAAAGGAAATACTCGCGGTGGAAGGTGCGAACTTCCCAAGACCACCGCGGATCGTACACGGAAGATCGGCGCCTTGCGGAATGGATCTGTGACTACCATGCGCAAAGGTCACACTACTAATGAGTGTGTCCAACAGCGCCAACTCATCGACAAGATGGTCGAGGGGCGGTGGACCACTTAGTTAAAAACATTAAAGAGGAAGAGATAAGCAAAAGAATGAAAGCAAGAAGGAGACACCTAAAGATAAGGCCGACACAATCTATATGATACGACGTGGCAGCGAACCACCGACGGAAGGTCGACCAAG
Organism: Chrysanthemum lavandulifolium; assembly: GCA_022545495.1. Lineage (NCBI taxonomy): Eukaryota > Viridiplantae > Streptophyta > Magnoliopsida > Asterales > Asteraceae > Chrysanthemum > Chrysanthemum lavandulifolium. Next base: position 285,903,005 of record CM040242.1, on the reverse strand, counting down.
AGTTTTCCGAAGAAGTGAAATCTCTTTCCTACTTTAGCTGCGGACAACGCAGACGTCGAGCCCTCACCATTGAAATTAGTGCGGGTGGTCACGACATACACCGCATGTACATCGATGGCGGGGCATCGGCAAATATTATGTATGAGCATTGCTTTAAAGACTACGACACGAAATCGTAGTCGGTTAAATCTGGTCAACACCGCACTCACCGGTTTCACGGTGAGAAGATATAACCTATGGGCCAGCTGCGATTGCTAGTCGGCGTTGGCAGCGCAGAGCACTCTACGACAACTTGGATGGATTTTATGGTGATCAAATCCCTTCATCATATAATGGCATTATTGGGAGGCCGGGATATCGACCATGCGGCGGTGCACGTCAACGGTACGGGATGCTTAAATTCCCGTTGAAGGGGCATTGTCACTCTTTACAATGCCACGGTGCCAAGCAGAGAATGTAACATGGTTACATGCGAAATGGAACCAATTCAAAGCGGTCTTGGCCAAAATCCCCAACTTTAAGGTCGCAATTCACCCGAATATCCGGACGGAGATAACCATTGGAGGGTCATTGTCGGACAACGACAAAGCGGTGTGTCGCTCCTACAAAAGAACGTGGATATTTTCGCATGGGAGCCCAAACACATGACCGAGTACCACGCTCGATCACGAGCATCAACTTAGAATCCGACAAGGATACTTACCGATATCGCCCGGAAGAAGCGTGGCCAAGCTCGGAGAGGCGCGAGCGATTACAGCGAGTGAAATGGTTAAAGCGGGAATTATCGTGAAGTCTATTACCACGGTGGCTCTCTAATCGATAATGGTCAAAAAGCGGCGGTGGTGGCGAATGTGTGTAGACTTCACCGACCTTAATAAAGCATGCCGGGATCGCTATCCATTACGAGAGATAGATTGGAAAATAGAGTCCTTGTGTGGATACCGTTGAAGTGTTTTCTCGTAGCGTACAAGGGATATCACCGGATACAAATGGCTCGAAGGCGAGGAAAAGACAGTTCCACACAAGCCAAGGCGTTCTTGTTACACAAAATGCCGTTTGGCTTGAAGAATCTGGTGCCACTATCGTGGGTTGGTAGACAATGCCTTGAAAAAGCAAGTGGGTCGCAACACGGAAGTCTATGTGGATGACACGGTCATTAAAAGCCATCTTGAAAAGGCGGTGCGCGACATAGAAGAAACATTCAAAACTCTACGTGAGATTAACATGAAGCTAAATCTAAAAATGCGCCTTGGCGCTACAGAAGGCATGTTCTTAAGGTACTGATAGAACGATGGCATAAAACCGTGTCGAGAAAAGACAAAGGCGGTAATAGAACTTCCTCACCACGCACGCGCGAAGGAAGTCCAATCCTCAATGGAAAACTAGCCGGCCTCAGCGGGTTCCTATCTAAATCCGAGAAAAGTCATTGCCTCTTTTCAAAACACTCGAAGTGTATAAAAAGGGTGACTTTCGTGGACAACGGAGGCGGAAGAAGCTTTCACCACACTCAAGCGACATCTAGCAACGCTCCCAACACTCGTGGCACCCGACCGGGGAAGAGCGATCATGTATCTCATCGGCAACTCATGGGGCGATCGGTAGCGGTGCTACTAACGAGATAGGGACTCGGTGCAAACCCCTATCTATTTTGTCGACAAAGCTCTCAAGAAGCGGAGATGAACTATAGTGCCATGGAAAAATTGGTCTTGGCATTAGTGTTTGCCGCCAGCGGCTGCCGGTACTTCAGCGCACCCGATAGCGGTAATCACGGATCAAGCCATCAGCGGATCATCTCCAAACCCGATCGTCGGGGCGACTCGAAGTGGAGTGTGTTGCTAGGCGAACATAACATCTCTTCTGACCACGTACCGCATTAAAAGGACAAGTTCGGCGGACTTCATCATCGAAGCGGAATCTTGACGAGTACCTACACCAAGCGAAAAGCACTACAAGATCCATGGATTTTGTTTACGAGACGGGTCCTCGTGCGTGGATGGCTCGGGGCGGCCTTATTCTCACAAACCCGGAGGAATGGAATTCACTTACGCTGCGTTTGAATTTACCTCGACAAACAATGAGGCGAAATATGAAGCCACGATCATTGGACTACGCATTGCATTTCGAATGGGTGTACGTAACTTGGAAGCAAATGTGGACTCCGACTAGTGGCCAACCATGTGTTGGGTGAATCGTGGCCAAAGAAGAAAATATGATTCGATATCTTGAGAAGACTAAAGCGATCAAAGGCTTTGTGATTTACTATCAAGCAAGTCCCTAGAGGAGAAAATCGCAAGCGGATGCATTGAGCAAGATAGCCTCGACAAGCTTCGCACACTTATCAAAGCAAGTCTTTGGTGGAAACACCGAAAAGCAAGTCAATATCGGAGATGGAAGTCTCCACAATCATAGAGGAGGATGGTCCTACATGGATGACACCAATTGCGAATTCTTAGGCAAAGGGACATTACCCCAAGAGCAGAATGAGCTCGCGAGAATCGGCGCACGCAGCGAGAGATTCGAATGCGCGACAACATCTTGTGTCGGCGTTCTTTCCTCCAACCATGGCTTCGATCGTCGGCCCGTACAAGCAAATTATGTCTGCGGAAATCCATGAGGTTCATGTAGCATGCGCGCCACGCGTAGCGGCGCCATGCGATCGGGATACTCTTGGCCACCATGCATAAAGATCGCGGGATTTGATAAGGAAGTGCAATGATTGCCAAGTCCACGAGACCCGTGCATCGCAAAAACCACAACATGAGTTAACACCAATCACGGCGCGTGTCCATTCTACAAATGGGGCATTGATATCGCCGGTCCTTTTCCAATAGCGGCGGTCTCAAGTTTCTCATAGTAGCTATAGACTATTTCACCAAGTGGATCGAGGCAAAAGCGATGGCGACAATTCTTGGCAACCGGTGAAACGCTTTATGCGGGACAACATAGTATGCCGCTTTGGATTACGGAGAAATCATCTCGGATAACGGAAACAGTTACGTGACAACCCTTCAAAGATTGGTGCGAAAAGTTAAACATCACCCAACACTTTGCGTCGGTTCGCACCCACAAACCAATGGTTTAGTCGAGCGCGCAAATCGAAGTGCGGGTGAAGGAATCAAAGCACGTTTGGACAAGCACAAAGGAAGGTGGGTTGAAGAACTTTCACATGTACTATGGGCGCACCGCACCTCGGTTAAAACCGACGGGGGATACCCCTTCTCTCAGTATCGGGACGAAGCCGTTATACCAAGCGAGATCGGCATGCCAACTATCCGCCTGCGGAGATCAATGTGACTACAAGCGACGGCGAAAGGCGTGTCGACTTGGACCTCTTGGAAGAAAGACGCGAGCAGCGGCCATAAGGGAGGCAAGGTCAAAGTCAAAATGAAAGGATACTATGATGCCAAGGTGCGCGTGTTTCATTCGGACCGGCGACTTTGTCTACCGCGCCAATGAGGCAAGCCACGGCGAAGATACTGAGTAGCTCGGACCAAAGTGGGAAGGACCTTACGAGGTTCTTGAAACAGCGGACGCAGCGCATATCCGGCTCTGAGGTTTGGATGGTCGTGACCTACAGCGCACATGGAATATCGGCAACCTCGAGAGGTGCTACCTATAAAAATAGCTACGGCTCGGTAGCGACGCTCCGCACTTCGATGCTCAATAAACATTCATGTACTCGGTTTTATTTTTCATATTTACTGTTTTCCTTGTTATTTCTTGATAAACTTGCAAGTATTAATAAAAACGTCGCGGTTTCTAGCTAACTCCGCGACACATTTTAAGTTGTTATCTTCATATACTGTATGTGTTAACAATTTTTTATTTCTTGCCCACGATGGCGTGCATGCACCACAAATAAACCCACGATGGTAACAGGATAAGTTGACCTACTAACTGACTTGTTGAGTAAGAGGGTTGCAAACCCATCAATAATGGATCACGCATCCTTGTTAAACACCTTGTTCTCAAGACGTTGGAATAAGATATGCGCATCCCACGGCGGTTGCGCATCAATGCATCGTGCGTTTAACAACTTAGGAACCAAGATACTTGCTTCCTATTGCAATATTCTGATCTGTTGTGAATCATAACATACGATTATGCTTAAATACTTAGAATTATTTTCCAAGTATACTATAATTTTCATACCGACTATGAATTTCCTACATTTGCGATGGCCTACACGCTTGTTTCTTCATACATACAAAGCAAAAAATATAGGCTTACATTACATCCACAATGATAAAAAAAACATTTATTCATAACTACGAAGTTGGTACAAAAGATAGTAAACATAGATGACTACCGGCTACTACAACGCTTAAGTGATGAAGTGCCAACATGACTCGTTGCTTCTTTAACCGCTAATACCGCATCCCGGCCTTCTGATAGCTACATCGCACAGGCACTCCATCAGACCTCGGCAAGTGCGCTGCACCAAGTCCACACAAGATAGCTTTACCTGCAATACCTTTCTTTTTCGCAAGACGGGTCGCATGCGCCTCCAAGACTTCCTTTAAAGGTACCTCCTTCTCCAACGCAAATGGATTCTGAGTGTCCCTAGGGCCTTGAAACAGTACTTGCATTGCGACTCATGGGGTTTCAAATAGTAGTCTGGCTGTGTTTCGGCACCCTCAGCACGGTGACGCGCCAAAGTCAATCCCGTCATAATAACATTTATGGGATAATCTTGATCGCGCTCCAGCTCAGAAATCATTGGAAGCTCTAAGTCTTTCATTCTCTGCATGGCAGCGACCAAATGATCATATGACTCAGCGTCATAATTGGGTACCTTATCAAGGGGCGTCTCCAACAGTTTGGCTTCGTGTAGCTTTTCAATCGCCTCTGATTTACCACGCTCCGGGCGCCTTTGCACAACCTCCCAAAGCATTAACCACCTCTGGCGATTCCGGTGCTAAGGCGACTAAGCGAAGACCGTGGCCAATGAGCCACTGCGCTCGCGATTGTAGACATGGTGAGGATCAACTCCTCGTCGTACTCGATGCTCATCTTGCGCAACTTAGCCTCCTGCACTTCCAAAGACCGACTTCACGGTGGCTCAAGCTCCCCAATTGCGCCGAAAAACTTTCCTTACCACTCCAAATGTTTTAGTGCCCGTGACATGCGAGACTTATACTGGCGACATCGAGCGCTCTTGGTCTACTTGGCACATTAGCGCCATCTTGTCCTCGGCTTTGTTTTTGCGCATATCGCTGAGTTCACTAGCCTCTACAGGCGCTATCCGATTGCGCTTGGGCGCTTGCGATTGCGCCTCAAGCAGAGCTATTGTTTGATCCTTCTTTGAGCTTTGGTCCTCCCCACGGATACTTGATCTTTCGACTTCACAATTAACGAAGCGATGGCGGAGACTTGAACCAATTCTTCAACTAATTGACCCGAGGCACATCCGCATCGGCTTGGTTTTCATTATCACGGCTCGGCGGCTCGAAATCGGCGGCGTGTTGGACTCGCCTTGGGAGGTGATTCTATGACTGCTCCATCCTGCGAATGATCACCGGCGCAATGTTAGAATCACAAATAGCACATTCACCAACTAACGAGCGGTTATATATGTATGGTTTTACTTACTTTGGCTCCGCATCATCGGCGGATGGGTGCGGCGACGCTTCATCGATGGAGGACAACTCCACGGTTTGAATCACGGGGCGCTTCTTCCTTGACGGGCCCGCGCCATGATCTCGTCGGGTCCTTTTGCGACTAAGCGCCGCTTCTTCTTCTTCCTCTTGGGATGAGCTACGACTCTGGCGATGATTGCGCTACCACCGAGTCACCTCGAGATTGGGGCGACTTTGCAAAGCGTTGCCTCCACCGCAGCGGAGGCGGTCCTGTATCCCTGCGGCGGTTCCATGACACGTCCTGCGATCGCGGCTAATATGGGCTCTCGTCATCCTCAGCGGTCGTACTCACATCCTCACGGTTGCGGGCTTCGCTAGGCTAGCCTGGCGTAAGCAGATCCATCTCTGCGCGACAAAACACATATACACACGGTTATATTATGCGCAACAAATACGGAAGATTGTTCTTACAATATTTACACCTTTGAAGTGCGGAGGAACAAGTACCCACCACGGCCATTGGCGTCTAAGAAAATAGGGATCTCATCTTGAGGCCATAATAATTACGGTGATTCCATGTGCACCAAAATCCTCGGGATATGCAGCGATGGGGATGCGGTTTGCATTATCGATTCGCATCCTCGGCGTTATCGACCGAGCCTTTGGGTACTCATCCCTCTCAGTAGCGATCCGCGGTATAAAATTCATAATTCCAAGGAAAACATGTATCATCTACCCGGAAGAAGTATTCCTCCAATTCTAAGCGCATCTAACTTATCATGTAGCTGTAATCTACCAGCGTTTTGAAAAGGAAACCCACCCATGCGCCCATGTGGTGTGATAAAAGCGGAATAAGTGGATGGTAGGGTTAATCCCCAGCAGACGACAATTTACCTCGAAATTGGTAATTTTAGCCGCGCCAATACAATGCAGTGCGATATGTGTAATGTATAATAGTTTAACACATCGCACGAAAAGCGTGATAAGGCGCACGTTGATTCGCAAATTCGAATAACCGTGTATACACCACTTTCCGCCGGAAATCCGCATCAGTGGCTTGCGCATCCGGAACCGGCTGGATGCGTCCGGGTATAAAATAATCGAGGAAAATTCCATCGGATCGATCAAATTAAGGTCGGAGGTAAAGTCGGACAATTGTTTAACCATGATGTTATACTTTTTGCTATATCGCACGCGCGATTACCTCGTGGTTGGTTACTTTTGGGATAGCGACTCTTGAAATGCTTTAGAAATGGCGGATGGTGTTTTCTTGTGAGAAATTCGGTGAAAATGTATCGCCAAGTTATATACTTCTTCTCCCACATGATTGGCGACACGTGGATTCCACTAGTCTTCATTGTGTGGTCGAGATGGCTTGATGTGACAACGGGCGATAACTTTCCCGATTAACGAGGCGTTCCTATTCACTGGATGTCTAGATACATTGTACTGCGGGTGGGTGTATGGCTTCTTGGATACGTTTAAATGCGTTACTTGTTTTTGGACTACGGTCATTAGTCTAGCATCCGCATGATTCGCATGCGCATACTAGGCGGGGGACATGATGACGTATAGTGCGGGTCGGGTCATGAACCCGACCACGATCCACTACTTTCAAGCCCGGTACGAACCGGGCCAATATCAATACGTGTTTGGGCTCACGAAGCCCAAGCCCATATCTATTCTGGAATAGATATCCGATATCTTCTAAAATAAGAAGATAATCATTCCCAACCGACTTAGGCGGGATCGCGAAGGTTGGGGAACACGAACCAACAAGGATTCCGTGCGTATATAAAGGAATCATATCCCTCGTTTAAGTGCGATCTCATAACCCTAAAACTCCTTAAACCCTAAACCGATTACTTACTCCGCGGAGGATAATCGTGGAGACAATCCCATTAACTGTTTCTTGTCTCTTAGTAGTGCGGAGGATTCTCAATTGTGGAGAACCGACTCCAATCATGAACGTCCAACTTTTGTATCAACAATCAAAGAGTTAACAATATTTTCGCAAGGCTATGTTTAAAGTGGTTTTTATCTTGTCCCCAAATCCTAAATATATGGACCAGTGATGTTCTTATCCTATTTTATACACTGTTGGAAATATAATCCAACTTACAAGATCTGGTTAATTTAAAGAGGAAGAAAACCTAAAGAAAAGAAAATGCGTAGTTCGGTTAGGTCATTTCCTATTTTTTTGATTAAGATCCATGGGTAAAAAGGTTATCTATATTTTTGTCTAATATAATATAAAAGATGAATATATATTAACCATTTATTTAGTATGTATTAAGTTTTTCATTTTGTATATTTATGAGTATTATTAAGTTTGACAACGATATTCATGTAATAATGATTTTTACAAGGATATTGATGTAATATCTAAGTTTTTAAAAGATATAAATGAAATTCTCCCTTTTTTATATTAGTGTTAAATAACATGTAATATGTCATGCGAAATTAAATATTAAAAAACCAAACGTAAAAAAATGAAAAAAATAATTCGTCGAACGTATTTGAAAGTGTCCATCTATTGAAAGATAATAAAATGCACGTCATGTCAGTATAATTTGTTTTGTCTTACAATTAGTGGTTCGTGAGATATTCAAATTATAAAAGAATTAATTGCATTTTTAATTAATATCCTTTTTTATAGCAATAGAATAATGTGTATGTGACCTTAATATAAAAAATAAAATAATAATAATAATAATTATTATTATTATTTTAATAAAAGTGTGATTTATAATAAAAAAATAATAAATAATAATAATAATAATAATAATAATAATAATAATAATAATAATAATAAAAATAAAATAAATAAATAAATGAAAACCTTTTATATATAAATGATTTTGTCTTTTAATATAGTTAAGATAAGATTAAGGGTGTAAATGAGCTGAGCCGAGCCTTAGCCTGTCAAAGCTCGAGCTCGTTCGTTTATATATATAAAGCTCAAGCTCGGGCTAGAGGTCGTTTCGAGCCTCACATTTTGAGCTCGAGCTAGGCTCGTGAAAGTTTTCACAATATCGAGCTCGGCTTACTTATTTGACGTGTTGAATGAAATAAAGCTCGAAGGCTCATTAAACACACTAGGTTCGAGCTCGTTTATACATGGTTATATGTATAGCAAATATATATATATACGTATATATTTTTAGGGCTCGTTTAGGCTCACGAGCCTAATCGATCTGTATATATAAAGCTTAAGCCCGATTATTAAACGAGCCCAAACTTAGGCTCGACTCATTCAAGTTTTTAACGGATCCAATCCCGAGCTTTTAACGAGCGACTTGGCTCATTTCCACCCCTAGATAAGATATAACAATACCCCAACAAGTCAACAAATACAATACTGAATCTTGTCAAAGCAATATATGAGACTGTTCAAAAGTAAACATTCAGATATTCACTCGACAATAAAATAAATGCTTCCCTCGAAACATTTAGGATAAAAGAGTATCTATTATGTTAATATCTACTTGAGTAAAGTCCAAAATACATCCGTGTGGTTTGCCATGTGTCTCGCTTTACATCCCTAAACTTTTTTGGCGCAAAACCATCCCTCCGTTAGTAAAGTTGGCACAAATACATCCCTCTGTTAGTAAAATCAGTTAATGAGGAATAACGGTGCAAATATTTCTCCGTTATCTCCTAACAGAAGAGAAAATATTTGGACTAACGGTGCAATACGTCGCTCTCCCTAGTCTTTTGAAATTGTCACTTTTGGTCAAAAGTAGTATATGAGGGGTTCAACTCTCATTTGGAAACCATAAACCTAAAAACTATTCTTCTCCCTCCTCTCTTTGTGCAGCCTCCGGAAAACCAAGCCACTACCACCATCGCCACTGTACACCGCCACCACCACGAAAAAAAACACCGCCTCCCCGCCCCTACTCTTGTACTGTGAGCACGTTTTTGAAGACCTAGCGCGAGTCCGTGTACCATGCGCCACCACCGGTACTCTTATCTTATTTTCTTCTTGGTTTGACGTCGGTGGTGGCAGTTTAGCGCGGTGGTGGTGGTTTTTCAGCACCAGATCTGGTGGTTTGATTTATATTGTTGCCTTGATTTGCTGTTGTTAACTTTACTTTTGAATTTGATTTGTTGTATAGTGGATGATAAGTGTTTATTTGTTGTAATAGTGGGGCGTTCGAACGAAACGCAAACCAAGTGTTTGATGATAAGAGATTCACATTCACATCTGGTAAGTGCTCTATGAAACTTGAAATTGTGTCGAATGGGATTTTGAAGTTGGTAACATTTGATTAGTCCTACGAATCGGCTCATCTTCTTCAACTTGCATATCCTGGAAATTTGACGATGTATAGTTATACAGCTTTTCTTGATTTTTAGTCTACTTTTAAAATTACTTTTTAGTATATTAGCAGGTATTATTCTGGACTACAATATGTATGAAACATTGAAAGAGAAAGGTGTCTAGATATTGAAAGCACTGGTAGTCATATGTGTACTAGATTTTTGTTGCTCGTCCTTAAGTTTGATCAGTTTGTTTAATCAATATGTATTTATCGAACAAAATTAATTTAAGTTGGTATCTTTGGGTTAGCATTGGATATTGTGGTTTGGCTTCTGTTGGAAAATTTGAAAGGACACAATTTATTCAGTTTATAGTTCTTTTACAATTTTTTTTTCTCTTGAAAACGAATTGAGTAAAGTCCAAAATACATCCGTGTGGTGGTGGTTAGTGACGGTGGTGAGGAAGGATGGTGGTGGGTGGAGGTGGTAGGTGGTGGTGATAGTGGTGGTGGCGTTGGGTGATAGGTGGCGGTTGAGTGCACCGTTAGTCTTTAGGACTAACGATGCAATTTATTTTATTGCATCCTTAGTCCTAAGGACTAATGGTGCAAATATTTTCTCTTCCGTTAGGAGATAACGGAGAAATATTTGCACCGTTAGTCCTCATTGACTGATTTTACTAACAAATGGATGTATTTGTGCCAACTTTACTAACGGAGGGATGGTTTTGTGCCAAAAAAAGTTTAGGGATGTAAAGCGAGACACATGACAAACCACAGAAATGTATTTTGGACTTTACTCTATCTACTTTACTGCAAGTCTTATGCAAAAATTTAATATGATAACTTAACATGACAATAAAAACATATTTTAATTATCTAATTTTAATTTTTTTAATCACTTTTTAGTCATTTTCGATCACTTGAAGTAGAGTTTTACAAGTATCTAGATCATAATTTCATATATCGTTAACAGTTTGATGATGAAAGTAAATTTGAGGTCACAAAATATATAGTAAACAGATATATGTTTTGAGGCCTTTAATACGTCTCACAAATTTTTAAATACGGCTCTGATAATGGACTGAAATTAATGTTAGAGCACTGGGCATGGTGGCATCAACTCACACATGCCAGTTTGCCATATGAACGCCATCACTAACTCACTCAACTCACTCGCACACCAAAATACCCTCTCCCTCATAATATGCTAAAAAGATCCCAACATACCTAATTAAAACAAAATATTCACTCACAAACCCTATTTTAAATACATTGAAAAATCAAAACATACACACAAATACAAAACCGGCGTACGCCAGTAAACTATCAATCTCACTCACTTAACTCACTTCCATTATGGTGGCACTCGGTTAGCGACGCCAGTTGTGGTGACACGTTGGATTGGCATGGGTTGAGTGCCATCATACCCAGCCCTCTTACTATGTAATGTTAGATGATATGTTAGGTTATGTTAACTTAATATTTAAATAACGTACTATTATAAATAAACATAAAATCTTATTATATAATCTTTAAAAATATAATAATAATATCTTTATTTAGTACTAGTATCTTACTTATAAAATAAAATGTATAAACTCAATATCATGGTGTAGGTTCATAAGTCCTTTAGTCGTTGACGCTGACGTAACGCGAAAAATATACAACGTCGACTAAGAATGTCCCTTCATATAATTTGCACGTGCAGGTTCAATGAACCAACTGCATTCATTTGTGGACCTACATACGAAAGTGAACCCCACTCTTGTCGATACAACACAAGATAATTACAAAATCAAGTGTTCACATGTCAGTATGTCACTGTCCTAAAAATCACTTCAATTCTATGACTCGTATAAAAGCCTTTGATGGGTTGTTCCATTTATCCTCATCAACAAAATTCCATATTCACGAACAAGTTCAACTTTTACATCATACAAAGATACAAAGATTCAATAGAACATGAGATCACCAACAAAACATGTTACAAAAACAGTTAGAGATGCTGAAGCTGAGTTAAACTTGCCACCCGGTTTTCGGTTCCACCCGACAGACGAGGAGCTCATCATCTACTACCTATCTCAGAAATCGCTATCCATGTCAGCGATTGCTGGTGTCCCTTCACCACCTTCGATTATCGCGGATGTTGATCTTTACAAACACGAACCTTGGGATCTTCCTGGTACGTATATATATTTAACTCTTATAAAACCGTTGATAGCTAGCAGCAATAGCCTACTTTTTTTTTCTTCTAACTTTGATTTATACTAAATAATTTACAAGTTAGATAATTCTGAGTTTCTGACTAGTTTTTTTATTTGTTTAGAAATGGCTCTGTTTGGAACAAAGGAATGGTACTTTTTCACCCCAAGAGACAGGAAATATCCTAACGGCTCTAGACCGAACCGGGTCACCAGAAACGGGTACTGGAAAGCAACCGGAGCGGATAAACCAATCAAGTCAAAATCTGACCCGAAAGTGACAGTTGGGATTAAGAAAGCTTTGGTATTTTATGCGGGAAAAGGGACTAAAGGAATTAAGACAAATTGGATCATGCATGAATATCGACATCCTGCTCCTTCTAAGGTGTGTTAAGTTGTCACATTTATTATGTCACGTTTATATATTTTCTAAGAGATGTGTTTGACATTGGTACGTTTTGATATTTATAGTTGGATGACTGGGTTCTATGTCGTCTTTATAACAAGAAGAACAATCCAAAAGAGATGATCATACCACCACAAGATAATACTACTTCGCCATCAGATGAGTTACAAGGCGAGCACAGTTATAGCGACATCAGTGGCAGTTTGGATTCTTTTGAGTATTCAGATGGTGACTATGGGGGTAAAATCGATAGCAACTTTATGCTTCTAGGGGACTTCGAGCATGAACCTTCTACTATAACTAAAGATAATAGGGACCAATGCGACAATGGGCTAACTGAACGTTTGATGCAAAAAGAGGAACTTGATAATGGAAATAATTGGCTTGATGGTTTAAGTTTGGAGGATTTGCACCACTGTTTGGAAGCAATGCCTTCGAGTTATGACATTTTACGGGATGCCAATGACTCAAATCAGCAGAATTTTTTCTTCGAGTATTAGGGATTGTCAGTTTATGAATTAGAGTATTTGATCCATGAGTTTTGGGGTAAATTAGAATGATGGAACTAGTAAAATGCAGATTCCATCCATGTAAATATCATTGAATTATAGAGAGCATTATTTGTATTTTCTCTTTTCAACATGTATAAAATATCTCAGTTTGTTATCATATATATTCTTCTAAAGTGACTAGTTTTTGGTCTTCAAGAGTCAATAGCAAGTGACCCCTTTTTGGTAACCAATAATACATAATCAATGATGTGCTTCATGGTCATTCAATTAATCAAATTAGTGACGACTTCGAATGTCTAGTGACAAGTTATACAGATGCAGATGGCGTCTCAGTAACCATGTTTGGTCTCAATTAGTCAATAGCAAGTTACAAATTTTTTGGTCACTAACAGTAAATAATACATTGACAATCTACTAGTGACTACATTGCTTGTTAATGGACTTTAGTATATCAACACTTGTCAAGTGAAGTTATTTAAATTACTAGGGAGTAATCTTTTGTACCTCGTGACTATTTCTGTATTATGACAACCTATAGTGATGAAAAGTGACCGCTATGTGAACATCTTTAGTGGCAAACTCTATGTGACTAGTGACAGGATTGCATTTGTCAATTAAAAGCATTCCCGTTAAAGTCATAGCATGTATAAGAATCAAAGTGGATCAGGTATAAGACCGAAATATAAGAAGATTACTAAACCGCATTTACTATCATTATTTAGCGTCACCTCAACTTTCTCTCTCTACATTTAATTTCACCGTTAATGTAACTTACTGTAATAAGATAAACAACTTGACCACTAAAGCATGCCCTACTTAAACAAAAATACCCACAAAAAAGGGTGACCCCGCCAACGGTAAAAATACCAGCCTTCTAAAGAGGAGGTCAAAGGTTCGAATCCAACGGGGAGAAAATTAATCCCCTTATGGCCAAGGAGGTTCACCTGCGCTGACTCTAGGCTATCTAAAAAGATAGTCTTCGTGAGATTAATCGGCTCGCAATATCGAGTTAGTAACCCATGTTAGCGGGAAAAAAAAACACCTACGTACATGAATCGGTCTTGGCATAGACTAAGTCTTGCAAATTTCCCATCTAAGACGCTTGCTCCCTTGCCTACTTAATAAGAACAACACGTCTTGCATGCCACCTAGGCAGCGAAGACTCGGTCATCCAACATCTATTACGGCTGGTCTAACTACTCTCAAGTTCAAAATATATTATGTGGTGATCTTCCCGAGACTAGAGAGCGCATGTTTCTCTAATTTTAGAATCTCTAGTTATATGGTGTAAATATTTAAGCTAGTAGGGTTGAGAACGATTCAATTATGGATTTAGTGTATGAACTTATCTGGGATTATATTATGGGTTGTGGAAAACTATCTTTAAGGTGTCTGCTACATTATATTGTTCTATGGTGTATATGGGCTTTAGAGAAAGAAGGTTATCCATTTCAAGATTGAAGATATGCATGAAGAGCTAAGGTCGATATTTTTCCACGTGTTCAATCTTCTTTCCATATCTGGTTTTTCAACAGATGGCCTAAGAAAAAGAAAATCCTAAATTGGTGTGTTTGGTGTCAAAACATTTCGATATCAGTTTAGACGTGGACCCTCTTAACATATTATTTGGTGTTTTCCTTTTGATGTTGCTTTCTTCCTCATTTTTTATTCTTTTAATTAATCGGTCCTCATCTTGATGGCTACGCTGTATTTTCTCAATGTGTGCCCTTATGCTTCTTTCTTTTGAGAGTTCTTTAAAGGATAATGGTCTAAAATGTTTCAAACTTAACACTATCTTATGAGAGTTCTTTAGACCATCCGCAATATAATGGATGATCGATCTTTCGTTCGTTTGTCACTTAGGACGCCCCCCTCACGCTGCGTCCCACCGATATATGACATCACTTTTATACTCAATCGAGTCCTCCCCTTTGTTTATTAAATTGTTTGTGACTGTTTTTTTTAATTTTTTTGTAGGGTGTATTTATGTATAAGTAAGGTATGTTACGGTCACATTATTACACTAACTTTATCATAAAGAATGTTGTAGTGAGAGAAACCTGAGTTGAAAGTGATGACCGCAATCACCATTACACAAAGCCTTATATGATAATGCCATAATGGTCTAAAAATAAGTTATTCATATTTGTCCAAAAAAAAAAAGTTTAATTTACGTTCGTCCTACTTTCACGACTATGTCGAAGACTATGACATATCTATAGAACACATGTAAGATATGAAAAATCAAAAACACAGTAAACAATTGATATTGACATACAATACAACTAATTCTTAAAATCCACGAAAGAGACGATGTGAAAAAACGTTTGTAGTGACGATTAGAATTGACGCGAGCGATTACATCATCAGATGTGGCCTTTCTGTGTTCACTTCATTCTTATTTTGATGAGCTGGAACAAGAAAACGTCACTAGTCAGCTAGTGGCTTAATCGAGCTGCCATGTCACAAGTCAAACTTTGACTTTAGAGTCAAAGTTAATAAAACCTTTCAAATACACCGAAAGGACGAAAGGTTTCTTTATCCTCATACAATTCCTTAATTGTCAAACTGAACACGTAGCCATAAATCATCCACGTACAATTCATTATATCTACTGAAATTTCTTACGACCAAGGGGAAGATATCTAGTGAGAAGAGAAATTGAAATAAAAATAATGAGAAGAAATTTGAGCCACATATTTTAAATGAGGAGAATAATTTTAAAGAGAGATGCATCTATTTCTTTAGGTGCATCTGAAATGTGTGGCTGTAGTTTCTTCTCACCCTTCTCATTTTAATTTAACTTCTCATTTGATCCTTACTCTACGACGAAGTTCATAATAACACAAGACGCAAAGTACGTTTACTAAACTTGATGCAGTTGAACTTACATGTCTAGAAGCTTTTATGTTTGACAAAAATATATGTAACTCTTAATTTTTATTACTCACTCCATTTTAAAATTATTATTTACATATTATTTTTGTAACATTTCAAAACTTCTTATTTCAACTATTTCATTGATTGATAAATATAATGGTCCACTTTTATTAAACTGTGTGGTTTTTCTCTCATAACAAATTTTGAGATGAAGATAGTAATATATAAAAGTATCTCAAAAACCGACAAGGGCACCACAATTTTGTCAGAGCAAAATATAAGATGGATAAGATGTAAACAATCATGTATTTACTTGAGAGTAAAAGGCAACTTATTTCAAACAATTGTACTTTTTTCCGTTTTAAAATTGTTACCCATCTTTTCATTTTATGATGTATAAAAATAATTGTTTATTTTTTATCTTAAGCCATCAAAAGAGAGTTTAATAAATAGAGATTATATTAAATTGGTTGAGTAGTGCCATGGTTTCATTTTTTAAACCATAAATTTATTTTAAGGACACTAATTTTCAAAATGAAATAAGACTGGCAGGAGTGGTGATGAGTTTGGCATGGTAAATGGCTCACTCACGCTTGAGTTTCAAAACAGATATAGTAGGTCATGACGATTTTGCATGCGTATAGTGAGTTGTTCATCATAGTGAGAAATCTAAAACTGTGGGCCCCAACTGTAAAAGTAATGATTCTTTATTTGTTTTGTAAATGTGTGTTTGTATAAAATGTATATTTTAATGAAAAATGAAGTTTGGTGACCAAAACAAATGTATAAGGCTAGATGGCAAGGGAGGTGACTCCCTCTCCCTCACCTAGTTGCCAAAGTCACTCGTGACCTTCTTACCCATTACCAAACTCACGCATGAATCACACAAACCAAAGCAACTTCTGGTGACTTGCTCACCTTGCAACGTTTAAAAGAGCCTCACTCAAATGTTTTATAAATTTTTATTTGGTTTGTGAGTGCATGTGAGGTATTTCATGGGGTATATTTTTATAAAAGTGAGTATTTTAATAAAATGTGAAGTTAAGTTGACATTATACACAAAAAAGTGAGTTGGAGTGAAGGAAATGAAAGGAGAGAGAAAACTAAGGTGACGCTGAGGTGTAAAGTGAGAATAACCTCCCCTTGCCATTCAACCTAATGAGCAGGAGTGAGTGAAAGTGAGAAGAGAGAAAAAACTGAAGTGAAGCTGACGGACTCACCCACCACTAAAGAGAGTATAAAATATATGGTTTTTAACGTATAGAAAGACACGTATTAAGACAAAGGGACGGGGACCGCGAAAAAAAAGACGTCCGGACCCACATATTTTATTTGAAAAGTGTATTTTTGTGAGTCAGGAGGTCCTTTTTCGCGGGTCCCACCGTCTTTTGGTGTCTTATACGTGTCTTGCGGGCATACACGTTAAAAACCCAAAATATATTACGATAATACCATAGTCCACATACCAACTTTACCATATAAGTCCTTATTTATTGACGCTGATGTAGCACGACAAATTAAAAAGTCGACTAAGTTTTGCCTCATAAGTTTAGCATGTGCATGTTCAAAGAACCTTCTTCATTCGTGGACCTACATTCCAAAGTACACCCTACTCTTGTCGAGACCACACAAGATACTTACAAAATCATGTGTTTCCTATGTCACTGTCCTAAAAAAACACTTCAATTTTGTGACTCCTATAAAAGCCTTTCATGGGTTGTTCCATTTATCAACTAAATTCCATATTCACGCACAACATCTACCTTTTTATAAGATACAGATAAAGATTCAATTTCAGTTTCACAGAACATGAGATCACCAACAAAACATGTTACAAAAACAGTCAGAGATGCTGAAGCTGAGTTAAACTTGCCTCCTGGTTTTCGGTTCCACCCGACAGACGAGGAGCTCATCGTTCACTACTTGTCTCAGAAATCACGGTCCATGTCAGCGATTGCCAGTGTCAGTTCACCACCTTCCATTATCGCGGATGTTGATCTTTACAAACACGAACCTTGGGATCTTCCTAGTACGTATTTTTTAACTCTTAAAAAATGTTCACAACTGACAATGGTGACCGCCACATATTTTTATTTTTATAAATCGATCCATGTTAAATAATATACTGATTAGTTTTTTTCAATTGTTTAGAAATGGCTCTATTTGGAACAAAGGAATGGTACTTTTTCACCCCAAGAGACAGGAAATATCCTAACGGCTCCAGACCGAACCGGGTCACCAGAAACGGGTACTGGAAAGCAACCGGAGCGGATAAACCAATAAAGTCTAAATCTGACCCGAAGGTGACAGTTGGGATTAAGAAAGCATTGGTTTTTTACGCGGGAAAAGGGACTAAAGGAATCAAGACTAATTGGATTATGCATGAATATCGACATCCTGCTCCTTCTAAGGTGTGTTAAGTTGTCACATTTATAATTTACATGTCACGTTTATGTAATTTTTAAGAAATGTGTTTGACATTGGTACTTTTTGGTACTTATAGTTGGACGATTGGGTTATATGTCGTCTTTACAACAAGAAGAATAATCCGAAAGAGATGATCATACTGCAAGAAGATAATAGCGTTCGTCATAGTCGTCCCGTCCTTCATCCTACTTCGCCTTTGGATGAAATTCACAGCGAGAATAGTATTAGTAACAATAGCGACAGTTTTGGTTCGTTTGAGTGTCCAGACGGTGAGTTTGGTGGTACCAGTGATAGCAACTTTATGTTTCTAGGCGACTTGGAGCCTGAACATTCGACTATAACTAAAGATAATAGGGACCAATGCGACAATGGACTAACTGAAAGTTTGATGCAAAAAGAGGAACTTGATTATGGGAATAATTGGCTTGATGGTTTAAGTTTGGAGGATTTGCATCACTGTTTGGAAGCAATGCCTACTAGTTATGACATAGATGAGCAGAATCTTTTCTCTGAGTATTAGCCTATTAGGTATTGATTAGTTTAGGAATTACGAGTCTTTGATCCATGAGTTTTGGGTTGAATTAGAATGATGCAACAAAAATTCAGATTTCATTCATGTAAAAATCATTAAATTCTAGAGAGTATTATTTGTATTTTCTCTTTTCAACATGTATAAAATATCTCAATTTGTTATCATATAAAGTGTTAAAAAAGTGACTACCAGCTTTTTGGTCTCCAATTGTTAATAGCAACTGACCCCCTTTTTGTTTACCAATAGTCTTCGTTTAATCAAATTAGCGATGACTTTATCAGTTTAGTGACAATTTATACAGACGGAGATGTCGTCAGCATGTTTGGTCTCTATTAGTCAATAGCTAGCTACCAACTTTTTTGGTCACTATAGCAAAAATATGTAGATTGGCGGAAACGTGACATTTAAATTACTAAGAAGCACTCTTAATCTACCTTGTGAGTATTTCTAATGAAAAACAAAGAAAAGTCAGCGTTAAGTGAACATTTTTAGTGGCAGACTTTATGTGACTAGTGACTGGATTGCAAATGTACAAAGAGTCGATATCGATATCGATTTTATTCAAATGGATTAAAATAGTTTATTTTATGTTCGTTTTTGGTTCTTTCATGTCAAGTTTTATGTCGAAGACATAAATCAAACGTCAAGTGACTCTCGTATATCCACGTAGGAAGACATCATCCGACAAACAAACGACACGTAAACAATTGATATTGCAATGCAAGTAATACATAAGATGCATGAAAAAGACGATGTGAGAAAACGTTTGCAGTGACGATTAGAAATGACGTAAGCAATTACATCATCATATGTGGATATTCAGTGCTCATTCTATTTTGATATGATGAGCTGGAAGAAGAAAACATCACTAGTCAGCTAGTGGCTTAAAATCGAGCTGCCAAGTCTCAAGTCAAACTTTGACTTTAGAGTCAAAGTTAATAGAAGTATAAAAAAACATTTTCAACAACACCAAAAGTTAATAGAAAGTAGTCAAAGTACTACCTCCGTTTTAAAATTATAATTCTCATTCGATTTTTTTGGTTTTTTTAATTTCAGTTTTGACATTAAATATTTTTTTTTATGTTATATAGTAGTTGATAAAAATTATATAAATAAAAATACATTTAAAATCAAATTCATTGATATATTTTGCAGCAAGTATTATGTGAAATAATAAGCTATCATACTACATTTAATTCACAAAAAAATCTCCTACCTCTCTCTAAAACACTCTTACCTCTCTCTAAAACACATCCAACCAATTCCATCCTTTTCTCCGTGATTGGTTTCGACCGTACCGTCCGAATCCTTTCTTGTCTTTATTTTCCTACAATAAAGCCTTTACTCACAGATCATCATCTCTCCACTTTGCTTGTTGTTGTCATTTGCCGCCACCGCGATCCGCTTTCGGATCTGTTGTGGTCCGCCATCGATAGCTTCTCAGTGGCCTGGGTTTTGATTCTAGATCTGTTGGGTTTTAGTGCGGCTCCTTTTAGGATCTTAGTTTTATCTTCTATGTATGTTTTATGTACTTTGTGTACTTTTGTCAAGCTACATCTTTGTATGGTTGTGTCTCCTTAAAGCTCACTTTGGTGATTCCCCCACCCTTGTATGGTGTTCTTGTGATCCGTCACAACTATTAGGGTGTATGCTTTCTTTTGGCTTAACTTGTTGCCTCGTGTATTTTGTTTGGCAAGTCGGCTTCGATTTTGCCCTTTATGTTCGATGTAACTTGTTGTGTTCAAATTACCTCCATTTGTGAGGTGTGAAATGAAATGTAATCTTTGTTCAAAAAAAAGTATTATGTGACACAAACAAAAATACTTAAGATCAAAGTTGTAAAATAAAAACCGAAAAAATCAAACGGGGACTATATTTTTGGTCGGAGGGAGTATATCTTCTAAAAACAGGTTCAATATAAATACATCCGTAGATCTTAGAGCATCTACAATGAATCAAGTGTTGAAGACTTGATACGTTTAATGCATAATACATTTACATAAAGTTTTGATAAAAGACTTGAGGTTCATTAAGTTTTTGCGAAAAAACTTTCTAAAAAGCTATTGATAAAATGCAAAAAAAACTCTTTCAATAGGCTTTTTAAAATAGTAAAAAACTTTTTACAACTTGATGCATTGCTCATGCTCTTAAGAGGGTCCCCACAACATTCCTCAATTGTCATCCACGAACCTCAGGCTGGTATTAATGGTGACTCAGGATCACCACGGCCATCATTGGCACATCAACGCCAATTCAGCATGACTTTCTTCAAAACAAAGTTAGTGTAATAAAAGTATAAAATAATTGCGGTCTACAAATACATACCAACTTAAACACGAAAATACACCACAAAAAGAATTTAAATATACACACCCACACACAAACAAACCAAGAGGACTCGGTAAAATATACGACCGAGTTATGCAAATCATGCGACCGACATACCTACGACCAACCTCATGTAATGGGGGACACGTCCAACATGCATGACTGACCGAGCAAGAGACCAACCATTACTATTGGTCTTAAATAATTCACGATGCATTACATCCACAGAAATATCTTATGAAAAGTTAATAAGACTAGGTGTAATGGTAAGCATACATGACCGCGATTGCTATTGTCACATCAGCTACAACTTTCTTCATGACCAAGTTAGTGTAATAAGGTGATCGCGATCACCATGCAGTCTACCGAGTCTTGCTTAAAATCCCTTGAGGACTCGTCCTTCAATTGGGGGCATAATGGAGATGACCAAGTGTGATCAAAGGTGACCAAGTGCAGATGACCATCCATTACGGATGGTGTAATAACACAAGACATAAGGTACATCTACCAAACTAGATGACGTTAAACTTACATAGCTAGAAACTTTTATATGACAAAAATAGCTATAACTTCTAACTTTTAGTACTTCTTTCGTTCTAAAAAATTTGTTCACTTTACTATTTATGATTGTAAAAAAGTTCGGTTCTCACATATAAATATTATTTATGACCATTTTTCTTGTTTTACCCTTCTAACTAAAACTTGCAGTTATTGCTTATTTTTAATTTTTATAATAACTATGATAGTAAAAATAGCTTTTTATCAGTTAAAATTTACATTAATTACGCATATCATAATTTTTTCATATTTTGTTTGTGGATACTCTTTTCGGGATAGAGAGAGTAATATATAGCAATATACGAAATAAAGAGATCTAATGAGAAGAAAAAATATAATAAAAAAAAATGAAAATTACTTTTAGCCATATATTTCAAATGAATTAGAAGAAATTTACGAGAGTTGCATCTTTTATTACAAATGCATTTAAAATGCGCGGTTATGATTACTTTTCATTATTTTTATTCTATTTTAATTTATCATTTGATCCTTACTTGTAGGGAATATACTGGATAGAGATCTTCTCATGTTCCATTTGAACATGAGAAGTCATGTTAGTTATTTTTTTCTCCACAATGATTAATTTATTAAACAATGGTCTCACAATGACAAATTTATTTATTTTTCTTCACTCACATAAACTTCAACATTACCTCTCATGTTCAAATGAAACATTAGAGGATCTCAATCCTAATATACTATAGTTATTATCAGAATTTTTGCCTCATAAAATTTGCACGTGCATGTTCAAATAAGAACCTTCTTTATTCATGAACCTACCATTAGAAAGTAGCCCCCACTCTTGTCGACACAACACAAGAAACTTAGGCTAGACACAGTCGTGACACAACACGACCTTGCTACATCAGCTTTCTCTCTCCGATGACCCGATGACGATAAAGTTGTCACGGTCGGTGACCAAGTTTAAAAAAAAAAAAAAAAAAAAAAAAAAAAAAAAAAACAGTGTAAAGTCGGTCGAAAAAATGACCGATTGTGTATTTACATGTTGCTCGACCGATATAAGACCCACGTTCCACAGTGGTGTCGACCAACTTTGAAGTCGGTCCTTCCCCTTGACCGACCGATCTTTTTCAGCCGAGTGTCTAGCCTTACAAAATCATGTGTTTCCTATGTCACTGTCCAAAAAAACACTTCAATTCTACGACTCGTATAAAAGCCTTTCATGGGTTGTTCCATTTATTTTGGTACGTATTTTTTAGGGCAAATAACCTATTAAAGCATTATACTTGTCACAAAAAGCAGTTTCACGTAGCGAACAAAAAAAATAGCCCTTTTGGCCACTAATGTTGTCTATTTTGTCTCTATGATACATTTAGTAACTTGTAGAACCGGTATCCAGTTTTTTTAGCCTTATATTATCCTAGTTGGCACCGACCCACTTATCTTCTTCCCCCACCACATGACACCACCCACCCACTTATCTTCTTCCCATACTTTTTGTCCTTACTAAAGAAATACCATTCAGTTTGTTCCTCATATCCAATTCGACACCTCTCTGAACAATAGACCTGTAACACCCCAACCCGACACGGGTCAAAATGTCACATTATGGTGTCATACAAAGCATACAAACGCAAGCGGAAGTCTTTAAATAAAAATATCAAGTCATAAAAACGAATGACTTCAAAAGGAGATACATAAATCCAACATATTTAAAAGAAATGAATTATCAAGACAAATGCTCTTCAAAATAAGTCCAAAATGATAAAATAACTAGGGTCGGTCCATTCAAATGCTTTTACTCTCAGCCCAAATCAAAGCCCAGCATCCCACTTGGTACCTGCCGCATGGAAAAGAAAATGCGGCTGAGCTTAAAAAGCCAGTGAGCAGATATGATGAAACAAAACTAAATATAACAAAGGTACAAAATGAATCAAAGGGACAACTAAATCATAACGAATGAGCGAAATGGAATGAGTCAATGAGAAACCCTGAAAAAACATCATAACATATATCTACCAAAAACATAATCAAGGAACCTCATATCAAACAAGACATCCACGAATACATAAAAGCACATACAAATGTTCAAGCATTCAAAGAATTACATAAAAGATGAAAGGTAGCATCATAATTAAACATGTAACCAAATATTGTGAAAGCATATCAAGCGTGAGCGACTAATACATGTTATGGCAAAACAAGCATGACAACAAATCAATTATATATAACTAAACTACACTCTATAAGCGGACATGAAAACAACATAATATTGCTCGATTATGGAAATTACTCTAGAGATAAATAACAACGACGGTTATATCTGATCATCATACCAAGTAGCATCGTGAGTAATACTAAGCAAAATTATAACATGGCAACTAAGCAGTTCAATAGGTGCACACATAAGTCAACTCAATTTCTGTCAGCAAGGAATCATGGAAATGAATGCAAGCATGGCAAACTAATTATTCCGGTAGATATTAATTATTATGCTGAAACAGCTACTAAGCAACCTGAAATATGAACAGGAGTATGATCATGGCAACTGATACGTCAGGTAATCACTTCTTAGCATGGAAGATAGATAAATCAAGAAATCATACATCAACCTGGTAATAGGAGAATTTCATATTCATGTCATAGCACCATAACAAAGGAAGTGATAATCTGATAGCATAAGTTTGGTAACCACATGAAATGAAAGCATAGTAAATCAAATAACTATAACCACACATAGTTGTTGGATGGACTAGATCAGGATTCTGGGTGAACAAAAGGTCAAACAAGTAACTGTATGAAGGCATACGTATCAATGAACAAAAGATAACAAATCAAGGTGAACGAGAGATCATAAACAATAAAGGATCAGGTCATGAAGAGAACATAATGAAGTACCAAAATAAAAGGTGTTCAACATGCCACATGAAGAACACAACGAACATACGAATACATAATCCAATGAAGTATAATGAATCACAAATGAAAGATGCCCACGAGCAAATAATCCTATGCGTCCAGCATGCCACATGAAGGACACTACTTACAAAAGGGTCCAGGGAGGGGAGACCTCACAAGTACCAAAGTGCGAGAGGGGTGCAAGGCACGCACAGCCCAAACGCCAAATCCATACAAACCATATCAAATCATATCGTATCAAATCATAATCCTAGGATGCATCCATACGCCCCCCGTACATAAGGCAATATGTACCCTGTTAGTTAGACAGGTATACATATGCAAATAAGGCGCCACAAATCACAAATCATATCATATCAAATCATAATGGGGACGCCGGGGACTAATCACACCGCCCCAGATAGTGTCATGCCATTGGTGCCATCAATGACATGGCCATGGTACCTCCATAGCTAGTTGGCTCGTAACAAAAGGGGCAGAACGTACAAATCATAATCATATCCAAATCATATCGAATCATAAGCGTACAAATCATAGCAACTGAATCATATCATACTGAAGTCAAAATGGAACGAATCATATCGAAGAATCATAGCATACGAATCAATTCAGAAAGCAAACAAAGGATCGTCATAGGGGAATCATAGCAAAGGATCATGGCAAAGGATCAAAACGTACAAAGTATCCCTACTGAAAAGGGAAAGAATATCTGTACCTTATCAAATGCAATGAGAGCAAATGGAAAGAACGCAAGAGAAACAATATCACGCCTTCATCAACGAATCTACATTAATTGAGGATCATTTATTAATTTAGTATATATAGCTAACCTCTGTGTTTCATACTATACAATTATTCATCATCATTCTTATTATTATATATGGTAGTAATGTTATTATGCCATCATGCCTCTCAAAGTAGTTTATAGATTTATGACAATTAGATTCTAAGGTTCTTTATTATTATTAAAAGTATTTAAAACACTACTAGTCTAAAAGTAATAATCACGTTTTAAGTCTAGTAACCAAAACAAAGATTCATGCATGTTTAATTACTATAGTTACTAGTATAACTGATAACAAAAGAACTGCTATTACAGTTTCATATAGAGTTTTTAATTTTTCAACGATTGTATTCTGATTCTCTACTTCATTATGCAAGTTTCATGTCCACATCTTAACGTTAAAAAGCTTCAATATATATCATGTCAACTAATTTACAAGTTCTAAATCCTTACGCATGATTAATACATTCAAGACCCGCGACTTACCGATTCGTTGCTAATGGTCATTTAGTTTAAGGCGTAGATATAACATGATCACGTAACAAAATATTTATAGGTAGCACATATGATTTGTTCTCGTTAAAGCGCAACAGGACGAGCACCAAACATGTTATACCAATCCATGTATATCCATTTTATCGCATATATCATAAGTAGTTTACTGATTTTTATAATCTCAAAATTTTCACAATTATTTAAACGTGTACAGTATACTTATCTTGCATGCTCATGTCTTATATCATATTACTATATCCAATGTTACTTAACTGATATCTAAGCATACCGTATTGTATTCGAACAATTTAGAGTTAAGGTAACACAAGTTATAACGATAGATTATGGTTCACGAAGAATTACCTCCAAACCCGCACAAGGACAAGAACACGAAGGTATAACTAGACACACGATCGAACCCACAATCGAGACTACCTCGCGATCACACCATCAGTTTATCATGCGAAGATGACCACAGCAGATTCGAACCAAACCCACGATCACATCAGCTTATCACAGCCTCCTTTGTCCTTGCCTTACCTTTGTTGGTCGAAAGAAAGAAGGAGAAAAATTCCTTGCCGTCATTTTTTTCTTTTTTTCTTTTTAGGGTTTTATGTATGAGTGAATGTGAGATGATAGGTAAAATAAATGTGATGAATATGGAATATAGGGGTGTTCTGTTGCCGAGTAATGTGGAGGACCAAACAGATTTTATTTTATTTTATTTTATTTTTGTTTTCAATTTACAATGATATATGGGCTTTTGATTTTAGGTTTATGCTTTGTAACCTTCAGCCCATGCAAACTTAAAAAAAAACGTGCGAGATGTATAGGTGCGTCGATTTTATTATTTGGTACAAGTTAGTTATTAACGAGTTAGGTTATAATGTATTTAACGAGCTTGACGTATTTTTCGTATCTTATAAATATTAAATTTGAAGGTAAAATGGTCTTTTCACACGTTTTAGATTTTTAGGGTTTTACAACTCTTCCCCTCTAAAAGAAAATTTTCGTCCTCGAAAATTGAAGTCGCAGAAGTACACGGAGACGTACAAGTTTAAGGCAGACGTAGCAATCCATAGTTTCGCACAGATCATAACGATTTCGGGTCCAAAGCGTACAAAACTTATACGTAACAGATGTCAGTGAGAATCTCACAAAGAGATACAGAATTCCAAACGAATATGAAAACTGAAAAATAACGGATATTGAGTCCTAGTCCATCCAACGTACCAACCTCAGGCATTTCCCAGGACGTCATATGATTTCAATATGTTCAAATTATATGATCTCGGTATTATCACGTTGATCAGGCGTCATAATACTTGCATCACATAACAAGCCCTTATTGCCATCATATTCTATCTTGGGTCATAATAAAACACATTACTAACATCATATCAAATCAGATACACGTACCGGTAGCAAGTTTCATACCAAACCAAATCGAATTTACATACACGTAGCACGTAACACATCAAATCAACTTACCATTCCATCATGGGCAGAAGGTTGCTGCTTTGCTCGAGAGTGTTCCTCATGACTTATTACTTACTGATACGAATCATGTAAACATAACAGATGATAATCAAAATCTCTCAGAGAAGTATAAAATAGGATGCGAGGTTGACGTAACATAGAAGAGTCAAACCATAGAACTCCATCATCCAAGCTAAGCTTCAAACAAATCGAAGAAAACACCACTGGTCCAAAACCACATAACGAAATATCAAACTAATTCAAAATGCGTGACGAAACAAATGAGAGTAACGCGAACCGTGCCCAAGCACATGATGCAAATGAATCTTCTCAGCACCTAGACGGTTGATCTGTCGATCACAATACGCCCGAATCTTGGTAGTAGTTCCTTCGCACGTCTGAGATATGCAGCCCTTAGTTCCTCCGCTCATACGTCTTCCAAATGTCCTCCAGTTGAATCTTATCTCCGCCTTTGCTCCTCTGGTTGTTCCGCCCAGCTCTCTTCTGCAGCATCCTGATGTCTCCAGCAGCATTATGATCGGGTGCGGCTTCTGCTTCATGATCTCCTCAAATTCAGCAACTGTTGTAGCAACTCAGGGTCGGCACCACCATCTTCGACTCTACGAGTAGTCTCCATCTAAACGATCGACAAGCGAATACGCAAAGACAAAACAGAAAAAATCGAATGAGAAAAGAAGAAGGTCAAATCAGTGAAGACAAAAGAATATCGACGTCAAATCTTAACGAAAATCCAAAGAACCGGAAAAGATCAAAACAGACGGAAGCATAATGTCTACCCAAGTCCTCACAGGTCAATCCTAAGGTTAACAAGACAAAACCTTAGCTCTGATACCATAATTGTAACACCCCAACCCGACACGGGTCAAAATGTCACATTATGGTGTCATACAAAGCATACAAACGCAAGCGGAAGTCTTTAAATAAAAATATCAAGTCATAAAAATGAATGACTTCAAAAGGAGATACATAAATCCAACATATTTAAAAGAAATGAATTATCAAGACAAATGCTCTTCAAAATAAGTCCAAAATGATAAAATAACTAGGGTCGGTCCATTCAAATGCTTTTACTCTCAGCCCAAATCAAAGCCCAGCATCCCACTTGGTACCTGACGCATGGAAAAGAAAATGCGGCTGAGCTTAAAAAGCCCAGTGAACAGATATGACAGAAACAAAAACTAAATATAACAAAGGTACAAAATGAATCAAAAGGGGACAACTAAATCATAACGAATGAACGAAATGGAATGAGTCAATGAGAAACCTGCAGAAAAACATCATAACATATATCTACCAAAAACATAATCAAGGAACCTCATATCAAACAGTACATCTACGAATACATAAAAGCACATACAAATGTTCAAGCATTCAAAGAATTACATAAAAGATGAAAGGTAGCATCATAATTAAACATGTAACCAAATATTGTGAAAGCATATCAAGCAGCAGAACGACTAATACATGTTATGGCAAAACAAGCATGACAACAAATCAATTATATATAACTAAACTACACTCTATAAGCAGACATGAAAACAACATAATATTGCTCAATTATGGAAATTACTCTAGAGAGATAAATAACAACGACAGGCTATACAGTCATCATACCAAGTAGCATCAGCAGTAGTAATACTAAGCAAAATTATAACATGGCAACTAAACTGTTCAATAGGTGCACACATAAGTCAACTCAATTTCTGTCAGCAAGGAATCATGGAAATGAATGCAAGCATGGCAAACTAATTATTCCGGTAGATATTAATTATTATGCTGAAACAGCTACTAAGCAACCTGAAATATGAACAGGAGTATGATCATGGCAACTGATACGTCAGGTAATCACTTCTTAGCATGGAAGATAGATAAATCAAGAAATCATACATCAACCTGGTAATAGCATAATTTCATATTCATGTCATAGCACCATAACAAAGGAAGTGATAATCTGATAGCATAAGTTTGGTAACCACATGAAATGAAAGCATAGTAAATCAAATAACTATAACCATACATAGTTGTTGGATGGACTAGATCGAGGATTACAGGTGAACAAAGGTCAAACAAGTAGCGTATGAAGGCATACGTATCAATGAACAAAAGATAACAAATCAAGGTGAGCGAGATCATAAACAATAAAGGATCGGTCATGAAGAGAACATAATGAAGTACCAAAATAAAAGGTGTTCAACATGCCACATGAAGAACACAACGAACATCTGAATACATAATCCAATGAAGTATAATGAATCACAAATGAAAGATGCCCACGAGCAAATAATCCTATGCGTCCAGCATGCCACATGAAGGACACTACTTACAAAAGGGTCCAGGGAGGGGAGACCTCACAAGTACCAAAGTGCGAGAGGGGTGCAAGGCACGCACAGCCCAAACGCCAAATCCATACAAATCACATCAAATCATATCGTATCAAATCATAATCCTAGGATGCATCCATACGCCCCCCGTACATAAGGCAATATGTACCCTGTTAGCTAGACAGGTATACATATGCAAATAAGGCGCCACAAATCACAAATCATATCATATCAAATCATAATGGGGACGCCGGGGACTAATCACACCGCCCCAGATAGTGTCATGCCATTGGTGCCATCAATGACATGGCCATGGTACCTCCATAGCTAGTTGGCTCGTAACAAAAGGGGCAGAACGTACAAATCATAATCATATCCAAATCATATCGAATCATAAGCGTACAAATCATAGCAACTGAATCATATCATAACATATCATACTGAAGTCAAAATGGAACGAATCATATCGAAGAATCATAGCATACGAATCAATTCAGAAAGCAAACAAAGGATCGTCATAGGGGAATCATAGCAAAGGATCATGGCAAAGGATCAAAACGTACAAAGTATCCCTACTGAAAAGGGAAAGAATATCTGTACCTTATCAAATGCAATGAGAGCAAATGGAAAGAACGCAAGAGAAACAATATCACGCCTTCATCAACGAATCTACATTAATTGAGGATCATTTATTAATTTAGTATATATAGCTAACCTCTGTGTTTCATACTATACAATTATTCATCATCATTCTTATTATTATATATGGTAGTAATGTTATTATGCCATCATGCCTCTCAAAGTAGTTTATAGATTTATGACAATTAGATTCTAAGGTTCTTTATTATTATTAAAAGTATTTAAAACACTACTAGTCTAAAAGTAATAATCACGTTTTAAGTCTAGTAACCAAAACAAAGATTCATGCATGTTTAATTACTATAGTTACTAGTATAGCGATAACAAAAGAACTGCTATTACGGTTTCATATAGAGTTTTAATTTTTCAACGATTGTATTACGATTCTCTACTTCATTATGCAAGTTTCATGTCCACATCTTAACGTTAAAAGCTTCAATATATATCATGTCAACTAATTTACAAGTTCTAAATCCTTACGCATGATTAATACATTCAAGACCCGCGACTTACCGATTCGTTGCTAATGGTCATTTAGTTTAAGGCGTAGATATAACATGATCACGTAACAAAATATTTATAGGTAGCACATATGATTTGTTCTCGTTAAAGCGCAACAGGACGAGCACCAAACATGTTATACCAATCCATGTATATCCATTTTATCGCATATATCATAAGTAGTTTACTGATTTTTATAATCTCAAAATTTTCACAATTATTTAAACGTGTACAGTATACTTATCTTGCATGCTCATGTCTTATATCATATTACTATATCCAATGTTACTTAACTGATATCTAAGCATACCGTATTGTATTCGAACAATTTAGAGTTAAGGTAACACAAGTTATAACGATAGATTATGGTTCACGAAGAATTACCTCCAAACCCGCACAAGGACAAGAACACGAAGGTATAACTAGACACGCGATCGAACCCACAATCGAGACTACCTCGCGATCACACCATCGGTTTATCATGCGAAGATGACCACGCAGATTCGAACCAAACCCACGATCACGCAGACTTATCACGGCCTCCTTTGTCCTTGCCTTACCTTTGTTGGTCGAAAGAAAGAAGGAGAAAAATTCCTTGCCGTCATTTTTTTCTTTTTTTCTTTTTAGGGTTTTATGTATGAGTGAATGTGAGATGATAGGTAAAATAAATGTGATGAATATGGAATATAGGGGTGTTCTGTTGCCGAGTAATGTGGAGGACCAAACAGATTTTATTTTATTTTATTTTATTTTTGTTTTCAATTTACAATGATATATGGGCTTTTGATTTTAGGTTTATGCTTTGTAACCTTCACCATGCAAACTTAAAAAAGCGTCATGAGATGTATAGGTGCGTCGATTTTATTATTTGGTACAAGTTAGTTATTAACGAGTTAGGTTATAATGTATTTAACGAGCTTGACGTATTTTAAGTATCTTATAAATATTAAATTTGAAGGTAAAATGGTCTTTTCACACGTTTTAGATTTTTAGGGTTTTACAACTCTTCCCTCTAAAAGAAAATTTTCGTCCTCGAAAATTGAAGTCGTAATACGGAGGCGTACAAGTTTAAAGCGACGTAGCAATCCATAGTTTCGCACGGATCATAACGATTTGGGTCCAAAGCGTACAAAACTTATCGTAACGGATGTCGGTGAGAATCTCACAAAGAGATACAGAATTCCAAACGAATATGAAAACCTAAAATAACGGATATTGAGTCCTAGTCCATCCAACGTACCAACCTCGGGCATTTCCGGGCGTCATATGATTTCAATATGTTCAAATTATATGATCTCGGTATTATCGCGTTGATCGGCGTCATAATACTTGCATCACATAACAAGCCCTTATTGCCATCATATTCTATCTTGGGTCATAATAAAACACATTACTAACATCATATCAAATCGGATACACGTCTGGGTAGCAAGTTTCATACCAAACCAAATCGAATTTACATACACGTGTACGTAACACATCAAATCAACTTACCATTCCATCATGGGCGGAAGGTTCTTTGCTTTGCTCGAGTGTTCCTCATGACTTATTACTTATCGATCTGAATCATGTAAACATAACGAGATGATAATCAAAATCTCTCGAGAAGTATAAAATAGGATGCGAGGTTGGCGTAACATAGAAGAGTCAAACCATAGAACTCCATCATCCAGCTAAGCTTCAAACAAATCGAAGAAAACACCACTGGTCCAAAACCACATAACGAAATATCAAACTAATTCAAAATGCGTGTGAAACAAATGAGAATGCTTGCGAACCGTATGAAGCACATGATGCAAATGAATCTTCTCGGCACCTAGACGGTTGATCATCGATCACAATCGCCCGAATCTTGGTAGTAGTTCCTTCGCACGCGTCGAGATATCGACCTTAGTTCCTCCGCTCATCGTCTTCCAAATGTCCTCGGTTGAATCTTATCTCCGCCTTTGCTCCTCTGGTTGTTCCGCCCAGCTCTCTTCGCAGCATCCCGATGTCTCCAAGTGACATTATGATCGGGTGCGACACGCTTCATGATCTCCTCAAATTCAAGAATTGTTGTAGCAACTCGGGGTCGGCACCACCATCTTCGACTCTCACGTAGTCTCCATCTAAGCGATCGACAAGCGAATACGCAAAGACAAAGCAGAAAAATCGAATGAGAAAAGAAGAAGGTCAAATCGGTGAAGACAAAAGAATATCGACGTCAAATCTTAACGAAAATCCAAAGAACCGGAAAAGATCAAAAGCAGACGGAAGCATAATGTCTACCCAAGTCCTCACAGTCAATCCTAAGGTTAACAAGACAAAACCTTAGCTCGATACCATAATTGTAACACCCCAACCCGACACGGGTCAAAATGTCGCATTATGGTGTCATACAAAGCATCTAAACGCATAGCGGAAGTCTTTAAATAAAAATATCAAGTCATAAAATGAATGACTTCAAAGGAGATACATAAATCCAACATATTTAAAAGAAATGAATTATCAAGACAAATGCTCTTCAAAATAAGTCCAAAATGATAAAATAACTAGGGTCGGTCCATTCAAATGCTTTTACTCTCAGCCCAAATCAAAGCCCAGCATCCCACTTGGTACCTGACGCATGGAAAAGAAAATGCGGCTGAGCTTAAAAAGCCCAGTGAACAGATATGACAGAAACAAAAACTAAATATAACAAAGGTACAAAATGAATCAAAAGGGGACAACTAAATCATAACGAATGAACGAAATGGAATGAGTCAATGAGAAACCTGCAGAAAAACATCATAACATATATCTACCAAAAACATAAT
Organism: Chrysanthemum lavandulifolium; assembly: GCA_022545495.1. Taxonomy (NCBI): domain Eukaryota; kingdom Viridiplantae; phylum Streptophyta; class Magnoliopsida; order Asterales; family Asteraceae; genus Chrysanthemum; species Chrysanthemum lavandulifolium. The sequence continues at coordinate 285,869,399 of CM040242.1, read as the reverse complement.
CAAGGAACCTCATATCAAACAGTACATCTACGAATACATAAAAGCACATACAAATGTTCAAGCATTCAAAGAATTACATAAAAGATGAAAGGTAGCATCATAATTAAACATGTAACCAAATATTGTGAAAGCATATCAAGCAGCAGAACGACTAATACATGTTATGGCAAAACAAGCATGACAACAAATCAATTATATATAACTAAACTACACTCTATAAGCAGACATGAAAACAACATAATATTGCTCAATTATGGAAATTACTCTAGAGAGATAAATAACAACGACGAGCTATCTGATCATCATACCAAGTAGCATCGCAGATGGTAATACTAAGCAAAATTATAACATGGCAACTAAACTGCTCAATAGGTGCACACATAAGTCAACTCAATTTACATCGACAAGGAATCATGGAAATGAATGCAAGCATGGCAAACTAATTATTCGGTAGATATTAATTATTATCTTTGAAACACTACTAAGCAACTGAAATATGAGCAGGAGTATGATCATGGCAACCGATCGTCGGTAATCACTTAGCATGGAAGATAGATAAATCAAGAAATCATACATCAACTGGTAATAGCATAATTTCATATTCATGTCATAGCACCATAACAAAGGAAGTGATAATCGATAGCATAAGTTTGGTAACCACATGAAATGAAAGCATAGTAAATCAAATAACTATAACCATACATAGTTGTTGGATGGACTAGATCGAGATTACAGGTGAACAAAGGTCAAACAAGTAAGCGTATGAAGGCATACGTATCAATGAACAAAAGATAACAAATCAAGGTGAGCGAGAGATCATAAACAATAAAGGATCGGTCATGAAGAGAACATAATGAAGTACCAAAATAAAGGTGTTCAACATGCCACATGAAGAACACAACGAACATCTGAATACATAATCCAATGAAGTATAATGAATCACAAATGAAAGATGCCCACGAGCAAATAATCCTATCGTCCGGCATGCCACATGAAGGACACTACTTACAAAAGGGTCCGGGAGGAGACCTCACAAGTACCAAAGTGCGAGAGGGTGCAAAGGCACGCATGACCAAACGCCAAATCCATACAAATCACATCAAATCATATCGTATCAAATCATAATCCTAGGATGCATCCATCGCCCCGTACATAAGGCAATATGTACCTGTTAGCTAGACGGTATACATATGCAAATAAAGCGCCACAAATCACAAATCATATCATATCAAATCATAATGGGGACGGGGGACTAATCACACCGCCCGAGATAGTGTCATGCCATTGGTGCCATCAATGACATGGCCATGGTACCTCCATAGCTAGTTGGCTCGTAACAAAGGGGCGAGCGTACAAATCATAATCATATCCAAATCATATCGAATCATAAGCGTCTAAATCATAGCAATGAATCATATCATAACATATCATCTTGAAGTCAAAATGGAGCGAATCATATCGAAGAATCATAGCATCGAATCAATTCGAAAAGCAAACAAAGGATCGTCATGGGGAATCATAGCAAAGGATCATGGCAAAGGATCAAAGCGTACAAAGTATCCCTACTTGAAAGGGAAAGAATATCATGCCTTATCAAATGCAATGAGAGCAAATGGAAAGAGCATAAGAGAAACAATATCACGCCTTCATCAACGAATCTACATTAATTGAGGATCATTTATTAATTTAGTATATATAGCTGACCTCTGTGTTTCATACTATACAATTATTCATCATCATTCTTATTATTATATATGGTAGTAATGTTATTATGCCATCATGCCTCTCAAAGTAGTTTATAGATTTATGACAATTAGATTCTAAGGTTCTTTATTATTATTAAAAGTATTTAAAACACTACTAGTCTAAAAGTTATAATCACGTTTTAAGTCTAGTAACCAAAACAAAGATTCATGCATGTTTAATTACTATAGTTACTAGTATAACTGATAACAAAAGAACTGCTATTACAGTTTCATATAGAGTTTTTAATTTTTCAACGATTGTATTTTGATTCTCTACTTCATTATGCAAGTTTCATGTCCACATCTTAACGTTAAAAAGCTTCAATATATATCATGTCAACTAATTTACAAGTTCTAAATCCTTACGCATGATTAATACATTCAAGACCCGCGACTTACCGATTCGTTGCTAATGGTCATTTAGTTTAAGGCGTAGATATAACATGATCACGTAACAAAATATTTATAGGTAGCACATATGATTTGTTCTCGTTAAAGCGCAACAGGACGAGCACCAAACATGTTATACCAATCCATGTATATCCATTTTATCGCATATCTCATAAGTAGTTTACTGATTTTTATAATGTCAAAATTTTCACAATTATTTAAACGTGTACAGTATACTTATCTTGCATGCTCATGTCTTATATCATATTACTATATCCAATGTTACTTAACTGATATCTAAGCATACCGTATTGTATTCGAACAATTTAGAGTTAAGGTAACACAAGTTATAACGATAGATTATGGTTCACGAAGAATTACCTCCAAACCCGCACAAGGACAAGAACACGAAGGTATAACTAGACACACGATCAAACCCACAATCGAGACTACCTCGCGATCACACCATCAGTTTATCATGCGAAGATGACCACAGCAGATTCGAACCAAACCCACGATCACAGCAGCTTATCACAGCCTCCTTTGTCCTTGCCTTACCTTTGTTGGTCGAAAGAAAGAAGGAGAAAAATTCCTTGCCGTCATTTTTTTCTTTTTTTCTTTTTAGGGTTTTATGTATGAGTGAATGTGAGATGATAGGTAAAATAAATGTGATGAATATGGAATATAGGGGTGTTCTGTTGCCGAGTAATGTGGAGGACCAAACAGATTTTATTTTATTTTATTTTATTTTTGGTTTCCAATTTACAATGATATATGGGCTTTTGATTTTAGGTTTATGCTTTGTAACCTTCAGCCCATGCAAACTTAAAAAAAAAACGTGCGAGATGTATAGGTGCGTCGATTTTATTATTTGGTACAAGTTAGTTATTAACGAGTTAGGTTATAATGTATTTAACGAGCTTGACGTATTTTTCGTATCTTATAAATATTAAATTTGAAGGTAAAATGGTCTTTTCACACGTTTTAGATTTTTAGGGTTTTACAAGACCGATCAAACATTAGTGACAAGGAAGGAGTTCTTTCTTCTCGAAGACAAATATATCGAAAGACTAGCTTTGCAACACGTGAGAAGGTACAAGTTCATCTGCATCGTTTTCAGCTTCCATGGTCAATAAAGAAGAGCCATCAGCCACCAATAAACAAAGGTAGGTACGATCTTCTTCAATGTGTTTTCATGTAATAACCGAACAAAGAGGAAGAATGAACCTGATTTGGTTTGTTCTATCCTTTAAATGGTTCGAATATTCACAAAGAAGTTTATCTACTAAAAAAATTGATCTATGATGTTACCTTGTTCATTTGGATGAGATCGGTAATGATTATAAACAATTGAACAAAGAACTGAGATCAAATTGTTGTTTTAGTATGGATTTAACATCGAATCTGTGATGGGTTTTAGTTTTTTTTTTGTCTTTTTTTTGTCTTTTTTTATCAAAGATCTTTTAAGATCTCGTAAAAAAGTATACTTGAGATCTCGATTGTTTGAGTTAGAGTTTAATTTGTAAGATCAGTGGTTTTTTGGATATATTATTTGAGTTTGAGTTTAAAAAGTATATTTGTCCGGTGGTATATTTGTCCGGTGGTGGTGGTATATTTGTCCGGTGGTAGTGGTTTTTTGGATATATAATTTCTGGGTTTATCTGCTGATACGGTTCTTAATTCCTCCAAATGAGGAAACTCAAGATGGACTGGTAAAATGAAAGATTGTAGTGGAGAGAGAAAGAAAAAAAAAATTGATATATATTATGAGGTGGCAAAATGATGAGGACATTTTACTGCCTAGGTGTACACACATGTGGACATTTTACTGCTTAGGTGTACACAACCGGAAGTTGGAGGTTGACAATGTATCATAGAGACAAAATAGACAACATTAGTGGCCAAAAGGGCTATTTTTTTTGTTCGCTACGTCGAACTGCTTTTTGTGACAAGTATGATGCTTTAATAGGTTATTTGCCCTATTTTTTAACTCTTAAAAAATGTTGATATCTGATAGACGATGCTGACCAACACATTTTTTTTTTATAAATCGATCCATGTTAAATAATACTAGTATACTGATTAGTTTTTTTCATTTGTTTAGAAATGGCTCTGTTTGGAACAAAGGAATGGTACTTTTTCTTAACAGTTTTTCACACCAAGAGACCGGAAATATCCTAACGGCTCTAGACCGAATCGGTCACGAAACGGTCTTGAAAGCAACCGGGCGGATAAACCAATCAAGTCAAAATCGACCCGAAAGTGACAGTTGGGATTAAGAAAGCATTGGTTTTACGGAAAAGGGACTAAAGGAATCAAGACAAATTGGATCATGCATGAATATCGACATCCTACCCCTTCTAAGGTGTGTTTTTTATAACATTTTTGAATAGTCAGACGGTGAGTTTGGTGGTACCATTGATAGCGACTTTATGTTTCTAGGCGACTTGGAGGAACCTTCGACTCTAACTAAAGATACTAGAGACCAATGTGACATGGGATTAATCGAAAGTTTGGTGCGTAAAGAGGAACTTGATGATGGGAATAATTGGCTTGATAGTTTGAGTTTGGAGGATTTGCACCACTGTTTAGAAGCAATGCCTACTAGTTATGACATTTATGGGATGCCAATGAAGTATAACTTAGATGAGCAGAATCTTTTCTATGAGTATTAGCCTATTAGGTATTGATTAGTTTAGAAATTTCGAGTCTTTGATCCATGAGTTTTGGGGTAAATTAGAATGATGGAACTAAAATTCAGATTTCATCCATGTAAATATCATTGAATTCTAGTGAATATTATTTGTATTTTCTCTTTTCAACATGTATAAAATATCTCAATTTATTATCATATATATTGTTAAAAAGTAACTACTTTTTGGTCTCCAATTGTTAATAGCAAGTGTCCCCCTTTTTGTTTACCAATAGACAATAATCAATGGTGTGCTTCATAGTCATTCGTTAAATCTAATTAGTGATGACTTTATCAGTTTAGTGACACCTTTGTACAGTCGGAGATGTCATCAGTATGTTTGGTCTCTATTAGTCAATAGAAAGTTACCAACTTTTTTGGTCACTAATAGCAAATAATACGTTGACAACTTATTAGTGAGCTACATATCTTTTTACTAATGGACACCAATAGACAAACACTCTTCAAGTGAAGTTATTTAAATTAATAAGAAGCACTCCTAATCTACCTCGTGAGTATTTCTGTATTCTGATAAAAACTAGTGACAATCTATAGTGAAGAAAAGTCAGCGCTAAGTGAACATCTTTAGTGGCGAACTTTATGTGATTAGTGACTGGATTAAAGAGTCGGAATGGATTTTATTCAAATTGATTAACAACGTAACTGTTTTGATTAATGTCGGTAGATATGTCAGTGACAACCATAAGTTAGTCGTTTTTTTCCAAACAAAAATGGAGTTTAGGGTCCTACTAACCCAACACCCCTTAATTTTAATAGGGACAATCTAATCTTGGACCCATGAAATACTTCCCATGCACCCCAATAGACTAATCATTGGTCCCAATCATTGGGCCAATAATTGGATTTTTTTTTTTTTTTTTTTTTTTTTTTTTTTTTTTTAATTGTGTAATGTTTAGGGTATATGCATAGTGTATTTATTTGTGTAATGTTTTTATATGTATAGTGTATTTAATTGTGTAGTGTTTTTATATGGTATTTATTTTACGTTATTTTTTTTAATTGTGTATTTGTTTCCATTTAATTAAACAATAACAATAAAACATTAGACATTAAAATATTAAACAAGTACATCAACAAATGTTAATAATATTACAACGAATTCTACTCCACATGAAGATTATTAATGTCATCTATAAGCTCATAGAGTATTCCACTCGACTGACATGCGTGATCAACTGGATTTTTTGCCAATTCCAGTGATGCCTCCAACGTCTTTATTTTGCCTTCAACAATGTATTTTTTAAATTTATTTTTTAAAATTGTATTTATTTAAAAAAAAAACTTGTTTTTTAAAAAAATATTTTTACAAATGTATTTATTTAAAAAAACTTATTTTTTCTAAAAATATTTTTTAAAAAATATTTAAAATAAAAATAAATAAAATGTATTTAAAAAAAAAACTTGTTTAAAAAAATATTTTTTGAAAATTACGTTTTTTAATCGATTTTTAAAAACTTTTTCGATTTAAAATAAAAGAACGTAAAAAAAATGATGCGCAACCACTCGACTCCGTAGCTCCACCCAAAATTCGCCACGTGATGAAAGTACATTTTTTGTATTTTTTTTATTATTTGTACTTTTTTTTATACTTTTCTCTATTAATAATAAAAGGTATTTGGCTATTTGCTCAAAAAAAATCATAAAAGGTAACATTAAAAAATAGATGGTCCCACTGCAATTGTGTTGTCAGTTGGCTCAGGGAATCATTTGCACCTTTATTTGTCTTTGTCCACTGCATTTGTTGTCAGTCCTCTTTAATTTGGGAGAGAGAATTGTCAAACACCCCTATATTAATATAGGGGTGTTTGACAATCTCTCCCAAATTAAAGAGGACTGACAACAAATGCAGTGGACAAAGACAAATAAATGTGCAAATGATTCCCTGAGCCAACTGACAACACAATTGCAGTGGGACCATCTATTTTTTAATGTTACCTTTTATGATTTTTTTTTGAGCAAATTTTTTTTTTGAACGGCGGATTATATTAAGCTAGCAAGAAACTAGGAAAAAATTACAATGAGTAAACCGCTAAAGGGTTTTGAATCCAATTGTTCCAAGAAATGGAAGACAACTTGTATCTAGTGGAATACCATCTAAAGGAACAATCAACAATCGTATCAAAGACTAAGCTACGATTAGGATGGGCTACACCAAATATCAGCTCGTTACGAAAATTCCACAAGGACCAAAGGACAACTCCACATATTACTTCCAACAAAGATTTCTTGTTAGACGACAAGTGCAGTCCTCAATCCAAGCAAAAGGCCATGAATATTGGAGATAGATGGAGGTGTAGTATCCACCAATTGAATACATGATTCCAAATTGTAGTAGCAAACGAGCGGACCACAAAGAATGATAAGAAGTTTCGATACCACTATCACAAACCGGCAAGTAATAGAAGCCACATCAATACCTTTCCGATCGAGATTCCATCCGGATGGAAGGAGATCACGGAGGTCCTCCAAATAAATATGTTAATCTTTTTGGAAGAATTTTATTCCACTAGTTACACACCCGCCATCGGGAGAAAACAATTATCAATTTGACCGCGGCGCATTTTACCGTGAAAAAGGAGTTCCAATGGTCCAAATCCAAGCATCCTTGAGTCGTTGAGGATATAGCGAAAAGAGTATTGTGGAGAGAGGCCAACTGATTAGCGTTAGAACCTCTTGAAATATTATGAGTCCATTCAAAGTGCCATCCATTATTCCAGTAGTCACGAACCAAACAATCCGTGTTCACAGCTAATCGAAATAGACGAGGATGTTGATGTTTAAAGGGTGAGTTACCAGCCCATGTGTCATGCCAAAAATTCGTTGAAGCCCCGTTGTTGGCACGCCTCTGAATTGAAGAATGGGGAATAAAGCCTTTATCATGCATCGTGTTAATGGATCCAACAATTCTGCTCCAAACTCCATTACTTTTAACGTGGCTGAAGAAGGAAGAATTATCCTTATTCGGGCCATGGATAGCAACAATCAGCCGAGACCATAGGGCATGAGGGTTGTTAATAAATCTCCAACGCCATTTTTGAATGAGAGCGTGATTCAACGAGAAAAGACTACCAATACCAAGGCCCCCTTTTTCTTTAGAAGCAAGAACTGAATTCCAAGAAATCCAAGAAATCTTTTTTGTTTTATCAGTACTTCCCCAAAAGAATCTAGCTCTAAGCGATTCAAGCTTTTTGTTGACGGAAATAGGCATAGGAAAAAGTGAGAAAAAGTACGTACCAAGAGCGCCCAGAACCGAAGTAATGAGAGTGGATCTTCCTCCAATGGAAAGAAGCGAGGCTTTCCAATTGGAAAGTCTTTTAGAGAATTTGTCAACAATGGGATCCCAATTCTTTACAAGAGTCATGTTGCAGTCAATAGGTAATCCTAAGTAACAAAAAGGAGACACCAAAGCATTGCAACCTGTAATCGAGGCTAGTAAAACGACTTCATCAAAGGGGACACCAATACCAAAAGTTTGGATTTATGATAATTAATCTTGAGACCGAGACTCGATGAAAGCAATCGAGAATTGAAACCAAACTTTTGATGTTAGTTCGCGACCAATCACCAATGAATAAGGCATCATCGAGAAAGAATAAATGAGAGGGTTCAATGCGTTGATCTTGAAACCTTTGTATAAACCAGCAGCCATAGCATCTTCTATCGCAACGTGAAGACCTTCCATAGCTATAATGAAAAGAAAGGGGGATAAAGGATCCCCTTGTCGGAGGCCACGATGAATGTTGAACTCGCGAGTGGGACTACCATTGATCAATATCGACGATGTAGCAGAATACAAACAACCCGAAATCCACTTGATCTAAGTTTCGCTAAATCCCATGAAATGCATAACCTGAAAAAGGAAATCCCAAGAAATAGAATCGAAAGCTTTCTCGAAGACAATTTTAAACACCATAAGCTTAGACTTTTTGCGTTTACACCATTGAATCACTTCGTTAACCATCAAGGGGCCGTCAAGAATCTGCCGATGTTTAACGAACGCGGATTGTTCTTGGCGCAAATAGCCAAATACCTTTTATTATTAATAGAGAAAAGTATAAAAAAAAGTACAAATAATAAAAAAAATACAAAAAGTGTACTTTCATTTGGACACGTGGCGAATTTTGGGTGGGCTGCGTGGTCGGTGGTTCTTGCGTCATTTTTACGTTCTTTTTTAAATCGAAAAAGTTTTTAAAATCGATTAAAAAACGTAATTTTCAAAAAAAAAAAAAAAATTTTAAACAAGTTTTTTTTTCAATACATTTTTATTTATTTTTAAATATTTAAAAAAATATTTTTAGTAAAAATAAGTTTTTTAAATAAATACATTTGTAAAAATATTTTTTTAAAAACAAGTTTTTTAAATAAATACATTTTAAAAATACGTTGTTGAAGCGAGAATAAAGGCGTTGGAGCGTCGTCTGATTGGCGAAATCAGGTTGATCGCGCGTATCGGTCAGTCGATTGTCGCTCTTTAACGTCAAGTGACTCTCTAGTAGACGTTTTTTTATCCACGTAGGAAGACATCATCCGACAAACAAAAAACACGTAAAACAACTGATATTGACATAAAAGTAATACATAAGATACATGAAAAAGACGATGTGTGAAAACGTTTGCAGTGACGATTACAAATGATGTAAGCAATTACATAATCATATGTGGATATTCAGTGTTCATTCTATTTTGATGAGCTGGAAGAACAAAACATCACTAGTCAGCTAGCGGCTTAAAATAGAGCTGCCAAGTCCCAAGTCAAACTTTGACTTTAGAGTCAAAGTTAATAGAAGTATAAAACATTAAAACCTTTTCAAGAACACCAAAAGTTAATGGAAGTATTTACACTAAAGTACATTTAGCAATGTGGCTATAGGCAGGTTGTTTTGTTCTACTGCCACACCTAATAGGAAGCGAGTGAACTGTGAAAAGCACAGTAACTAACGGCAGTTACTTATAATTTTTTATTTATTTTTAAATACTTTTTAAAGAAACGAAAATGCGACAAGAGTCCCTGAAGTTTAACTGGCGTTGCAAAATAGGTCTTCTAAGGACTAACGATGTAAAAGTAACTAACAGTCGTTAGTTAACGACCGTTATATATTAACGGTCGTTACATTTTTTTTAATACTTTTTAAAAAATCGAAAATGCGACAAGGGTCCCTGAGGTTTAACTTGCGTTGCAAAATAGGTCCTCTAGGACTAACGATGTAATTTTTTTTACATAATTGGTCCTTTATGTTAGACATTCATTACACAAACAGTCCTACTAACCGCCGTTACTTAACGGTTGATAAATAACGACATTATATCATTTTTAATTATGAAGCTCTATATAAAACGCAACGCAGCCAAGACTTGATAATATACTTTTTTTTGGTAAATTCGCAACCGCTTAATTATATTCTTCACGCTTAAAATACTAAACATGTCTAATAGGAACACACTTACCGAGCGTTAAATAATCTTACAGATCTGAAACATCCATTGCGAGACGAACTAAAACTCTTGTTTCTACTAAAGTACATTTAGCAATGTAGCTATAGGCAGGTTGCTTTGTGCTACTGCCACACCCAATAGGAAGCGAGTGAACAGTGAAACGCACAGTAACTAACGGTCGTTACTTATTTTTTTTATTATTTTTTTTAAATACTTTTTAAAGAAACGAAAATGTGACTAGAGTCCCCGAGGTTTAACTTGCGTTGCAAAATAGGTCCTCTAGGGACTAACGATGTAAAAGTAACTAACAATCGTTAGTTAACGACCGTTATCTACTAACGGTCGTTACTTTTTTTTTAAATACTTTTTAAAAAACAGAAAACGCGACTAGAGTCCCTGATGGTTTGACTTGCGTTGCAAAATAGGTCCTCTAGGGACTAACGATGTAATTTTTATTTTTACATAATTGGTCTTTTATCTTAGACGTTCGTTACACAAACAATCCTACTAACCGCCGTTACTTAACGGTTGTTAAATAACCACATTCTATCATTTTTAATTAAGAAGATTTATATAAAACGCAATGTAACCAAGGCTTGACAACATACTTTTTGGTAAATTTGTAACCGCTTAATTATATTGCTCACGCTTAAAATACTAAACATATATAATAAGAACACACTTAGCTCGAACGTTAAATAATACTTTTATATGCAAACACCTCGCTGCGAAGCGCGGGCTAAAAACTTTGTATCTTCTAAAAACAGGTTCAACCCAAATACATCCGTAGATCTAAAGAGGGGTCCCCACAACATTCCTTAATTGTCATCCACGTACCTGAGGCTGGTATTAATGGTAACTGAGGATCACCGCGGTCATCATTGGCACACCAGCACCAGTTCAACATAACCTTCTTCAAAACAAAGTTAGTGTAATAAAACAATCGCGGTAACTACAAAAACATACCACATTTAAACATGAAAATACACCACAAAAACAATTTAAAAATACATACCTACACACAAACAAACCAAGAGGACTCGATCAAATATACGACCGAGGTATGCAAATCATGCGACCGACATATCCACAAACAACATGTAATGGGGACGCGTCCAACATGCATGACCGACCGAGCAAGAGACTGACAGGACACACGAGCAATCCAACCCGCAGGATTTCCTTTTCCTCTTCCCATTCTGACTTCTGTGGTCTTAAATCATTCACGATGCATTACATCCACATAAATATCTTACGACAAGTTCACAAGACTGGGTGTAATGGTGAGCATACATGACCGCTGATGCTATTGCCACATCAGCTAACTTTCTTCATGACCAAGTTAGGGCCCGTTTGGTTGGGGTGTATGGGTATGGGTCTATGACTTTGAAAGTCATTAATGTTGTTTGGTTGGTTATGGGACCAACCACAATGGAATGAAGATACCCAAATGTGAAGGTTTCCTCATATATTATGTGTGTGGGTGGTTTCTCATACCCTCCATTATTATTCTACTCTATACCAACACCCATACCCATTGTTATTCATAGCCACAAACCAAACGCACCCTTAGTGTAATAAGACGATTGCGGTCACCAAGCAGTCGACCGAGTCTTGCCTAAAATCCCTTGAGGACTCGTCCTTCAATTGGGGGCATAATGGAGATGACCAAATGTAGATGACCAAGTGCAGTGACCATCCATTACGGATGATGCAATAACACAAGACAAAAGGTACATCTACCAAACTAGATGACGTTAAACTTACATGTCTAGAAGCTTTTATGTGACAAAATAGCTATAACGTCTAACTTTTAGTACTTCTTTAGTCTTATAAAAATTGTTCACATTACCATTTATGATTGTTTCGAAATTATTTATGACCATTTTTTCTGTTTTACCCTTCTAATTAAAACTTGTATTTATTGCTTATTTTTAATTTCTATAATAACTGTGAGAGTAAAAATTACTTTTTATCAGTCGAAACTTACATTAATTACACATATCATATTTTTTTTTCATATTTTGTTTGTGGTTACTCTTTTCGGGATAGAGAGTATTATATAGTAATATACGGAATAAAAAGATATTTAGTGAGAAGAGAAAAAATAATAAGAATAATGTAAAATACTTTCAGCCACACATTTTAAGTAAATAAAAAATAAATAAATGAAAGTTGCATCTTTTATTACAAGTGCATTTAAAATTCGCAATTATAATTACTTATCATTTTTTTCATTTTATTTTTATTTCTCATTTAATCTTTACTTATTCGAAATATACTATAGTTATTATCAAAAATTTTGCCTCATAAAATTTGCACGCGCATAATAATAACCTTCTTTATTCATGAACCTACCATAAGAAAGTAGAGCCCACTCTTGTCGACACAACACAAGATACTTACAAAACCATGTGTTTCCTATGTCACTGTCCAAAGAAACACTTCAATTCTATGACTCGTATAAAAAGCCTTTCATGGGTTGTTCCATTTATCCTCATCAACAAAATTCCATATTCACACACAACATCAACCTTTTCATCATACAAAGATTCAATTATTTAAGTTTCAACAGAACATGAGATCACCAACAAAACATGTTACGAAAACAGTTAGAGATGCAGAAGCTGAGTTAAACTTGCCTCCTGGTTTTCGGTTCCACCCGACAGACGAGGAGCTCATCGTTCACTACTTATCTCAGAAATCGCGGTCCATGTCAGCGATTGCCAGTGTCACTTCACCACCTTCCATTATCGCGGATGTTGATCTTTACAAACACGAACCTTGGGATCTTCCTGGTACGTATTTTTTAACTCTTAAAAAATGTTGATAACTAACGATGCTGACCGTCCAAATTTTTAAAAAAAATCAATCCATGCTAAATAATATACTGACTAGTTTTTTTCAATTGTTTAGAAATGGCTCTTTTTGGAACAAAAGAATGGTACTTTTTCACCCCAAGAGACAGGAAATATCCTAACGGCTCCAGACCGAATAGGGTCACCAGAAACGGGTACTGGAAAGCAACCGGAGCGGATAAACCAATAAAGTCTAAATCTGACCAGAAGTTAACAGTTGGGATTAAGAAAGCATTGGTTTTTTACGCGGGAAAAGGAACTAAAGGAATCAAGACTAATTGGATCATGCATGAATATCGGCATCCTGCTCCTTCTAAGGTGTGTTAAGTTGTCACATTTATAATTTACATGTCACGTTTATGTAATTTTTTAGAAATGTGTTTGACATTGGTACTTTTTGGTACTTATAGTTGGACGATTGGGTTATATGTCGTCTTTACAACAAGAAGAATAATCCAAAAGAGATGATCATACTGCAAGAAGATAATAGCATTCGTCATAGTCGTCCCGACCTTCATCCTACTTCGCCTTTGGATGAAGTTCATAGCGAGAATAGTATTAGTAACAATAGCGACAGTTTTGGTTCGTTTGAGTATTCAGACGGTGAGTTTGGTGCTACCATTGATAGCAACTTTATGTTTCTAGGCGACTTGGAGCATGAACCTTCGACTATAACTAAAGACAGTAGTGACCAATGCGACGTGGGACTAATTGAGTGTTTGATGCCAAAAGAGGAACTTGATGATGGGAATAATTGGCTTGATAGTTTAAGTTTGGAAGATTTACATCATTGTTTGGAAGCAATGCCCACGAGTTATGACATTTATGGGATGCCAATGAATTATAACTCAAATCAGCAGAATTTTTTCTACGAGTATTAGGGAATTGTCAGTTTAGGAATTATGAGTATCTGATCCATGAGTTTTGGGGTAAATTAGAATGATGGAACTACTAAAATGCAGATTTCATCCATGTAAATATCATTGAATTATAGAGAGCAGTATTTGTATTTTCTCTTTTCAACATGTATAAAATATCTATCATATATATATATTCTTCTAAAGTGACTACTTTTTGGTCTTCAAGAGTCAATAGCAAGTGCGACCCATTTTTGGTAACCAATAGTACATAATCAATTATTCAAATTAGTGACGACTTCAAAGTAGTGACAAGTTATACAAATTAGTGACGACTTCAAATGTCTAGTGACAAGTTATACATATGGAGATGGCGTCTCAGTAACCATGCGTCTCACGTAACCATGTTTGGTCTCAATTAGTCAATAGCAATTTAAAAACTTTTTTGGTCACTAACAGTAAATAATATCTGCTAGTGACTACATTCCTTGTTAATGGACTTTAATATACTAACACTTGTCAAGTGAAGTTATTTAAATTACTAGGGAGTAATCTTTTGTACCTCGTGACGATTGCTGTATTATGACAACCTATAGTGACGAAAAGTGACCGCTATGTGAACATCTTTAGTGGCAAACTCTATGTGACTAGTGACAGGATTGCTTTTGTCAATTAAAAGCATTCCTGTTGAAGTGATAGCATGTATAAGACTTAAGTGGATCATGTACAATACCGAAATATAAGAAGATTTCTGGACCGCATTTATATACCATCATTTGAGCATCATCTCAAGTTTTTCTCTTTACATTTAATCTCACCACCAACGTAACTTAGTGCAATAAGCTAAACAATTTCACCACTAAAGCATGCTCCACTTAAATACAAATACCCATATTTAAAATATGAGGTCAAGGGTTTGAATCCAACGAAGAGAAAATTAATCCCTTTATGACCATGGAGGTTCACCTGCGCTGACTCTGGGCTATCGAAAAAGGTAGTCACCGTGGGATTGGTTAACTTCATGATGTCAGTCGAAAGCCGTGTTAATAATAATAATAATAATAATAATAATAATAATAATAATAATAAAATAAAAAATAAAAATACACTACGTACATGAAGGCATAGACTAAGTTTTGCAAATTTCCCATCTAAGAGGCGTGCTCCCTTGCCTTCATAATAAGAACAACGCGTTTGCATGTCACTTAGGCAACGAAGACTCGGTCGTCCAACATTTATTACGGCTGGTCTAACATTTAAGTTATTACTCTCAAGTTGAAAATATATTATGTGGTGATCTTCCCGAGACTAGAGAGTGCATATTTTTCTAATTTGAGAATCTCTAGTTATATAGCGTAAATATTTAAGCTAGTAGGGCTGAGAACGTTATCAATTATGGATTTAGTGTATGAACTTATCTGGGATAATATCCCGGGTTGTGGAAAACTAACTTTAATGGTGTCTGCTACATTATATTGATCTACGGTGTATATGGGCTTTAGAGAAACAAAGTTATCCATTCCAAGATTGAAGATATGCATGAAGCGCTAAAGTCGATATCTTTCAACGGGTTCAATCTTCTTCCCATATCTGGTTTTTCAACAGATGGTGTAAGAAAAAGAAAATATTAAATTGGCGTGTTTGGTGTCAAAGCCTTTCGATATCAGTTTAGACGTGGACCCTCTTAAAAGATTATTTGGTGTTTTTCCTTTTGATGTTGCTTTTTTTCCCCATTTTTTATTCTCTTTAATCGGTCCTCATCTCGATGGCTACACTGTATTTTCTTAATGTATGCCCTCATGCTTCTTTCTTTTGAGAGTTCTTTACATGAATAATGGTCTAAAATGTATCAAACTTAACACTATACTCTTGTGAGAATTCTTTAGACCTTCCGCACTATAATGGATAATCGATCTTTCGATCGTTTGTCACTTAGGACGCGTCCCCCGCCCTATTAATGCGTCTCCCTAGTGATAAATGACATCAGTCGTATGATCGATCGAGTCCTCCTATGTTTTTATTAAATTGTGAAACGCCTATACTAGTTTTTTTTTTTTTTTTTTTTTTTTGGATCATACGGCTGCATGCTAAAATAGCATATGGCCGTATGGTCATTCTAAGAGCATACGGCTGTATGGTCTTTTATACAGATTCTCACAAAAATACATTCTTGAGCATACGACTATATGCTTATATACCATACGGCCGTATGGTGTACCTGCACAATTATTAACCAAAAATTCTGCATATTATATTTTTCCGGAAAATCACTTTCTGTAAACATAAACTTGGCAAATTCTGAATAAAACATTTCTGGACACAACTATAATTGTACATAAGGGTGGTAATCACATTTAGACCCCGTATAAAGTCAAAACGGTTAAAAATGACATAATGCCAAACACCACTTTAAACTTATAAACAACACTTTTATAACCTTCAAATCATTTGATCTTGCGTTTAAACAAATCACATCTCAAAAACATGTATCCTAGAGCGTTTCTTGGTATAAGAGGGTGTAGGGAATAGCTCGGTTACCCACGAGCTCCACCAAAGCTAGTATGCGACCTCTTATCATAAGATGCAACGTCACATAGGCTTACCTATAAGAAAACATAAATGAAGCAACGTAAGCATAAAGCTTAGTGAAATAACATATATATAAAACTAAAATTTAAACA
This sequence comes from Chrysanthemum lavandulifolium, assembly GCA_022545495.1. Taxonomy (NCBI): domain Eukaryota; kingdom Viridiplantae; phylum Streptophyta; class Magnoliopsida; order Asterales; family Asteraceae; genus Chrysanthemum; species Chrysanthemum lavandulifolium. The sequence goes on along the minus strand of CM040242.1, from coordinate 285,852,722 downwards.
TATCAATATTATTGGATGTTGCTTCATGAGAACTTTCCCCCGAGTAGCTATCTTGGTGCTTATAACACCGCTAATTCCCCTCGAGAATATACTCTTGCATTGTAACATGCACTTGGGGGCTAGATACTTCATCATAATGCTAGAAAGCATCATGCTTGTCTTGAATACACTAGTTGTCCACTTAGGACCTGGTGAACCCGTATTTGGTTCAATTTAGCATCATATATGCTCTAATCATCCACTTGGGACGTCAAGTCCCGCTTTCGAGACTTTTCATATCTAGTTGTGCTTTTCATAACTGACGAGCCATATAAACATACTAAACTTCTGCTATTCTGAGGCTCGATTCTCCACTAAAGAGGTCTAGGTTCCAACTTTGTCTGGAACAACTGTATGTGATCACATAATAGCACCTATCGTCACTTAGGACACTAAATAAGTGAAAATAGACAAATTTAACTAAGATCACTTTACTAGGAAGACATGGGTCACTATGGGCTGTTTTGACCCGTTCACTTTATTTCACATATACACTTATACCATTAAATTCATTAGACTTATAATAAGCAATATAAATTCATAACATGAGCATAACACATAAACATATAATGAAACTTAGATATAAGTATCACGAAATATGTGACACTTCTAACAAGCTACTAAAGACCCGTTAAATGAGCAATGATACATCACTTATGCTAAAAACATGTTACTAAGAGCACACGGGTCATTACGGGCTGTTTTGACCCGTCTAAGTTATTTCATACATAATCTCATATCGCGAGATCCATTTCTACTCATGATATATACTTCAACATGATTATGTGCTCACTTATCATAAACTTGTAACATAATTGTAATACATAAGCATATAACAAAACACGAACGTAAGTACCATAACACATATTTAATATCTAACGGGCTCTTGTAGTCCCGTTTCTAATCTAATATACGTTACTCACCTCGATATAGCTTGTAATCTACCGCGAGCTCCCATAAACGTCACCGGCTAACCTTATAACCTAGGAACATGTAATTAACACAAGGATTACTAAGAATATGGTTTAACTTATCATAATCAATCATTAAGAATGAACTAGGCCATAAGGGGGTGTTTGGTTCAGCAACTTAACGTGTGACATATACGCATTACGAAAATCAACATCATAAATTGATGTTATGGCACCCTAACAAGGTACCCATAATATAACCAAGATCTTATACTCGATTACTAGTGTTCTTGATGATTTTTTAAAAATCATAATTCCACATAATCATGTGAAATTCTACTAGAACCCCTCAAATGGCATAAAAATACAATCTTTAATCATTACCCACTATTGGGTAATCATAAAGCACTGATTCAAGAACCAAGAGATGATTCGTACCTCAAATTGGATTGGTAGGAAGTTATAATCCACACCTCTGAGCTTCAATATAATGATTTCTTGTTTTAAACTTGCCAAAAATCCAATATAAGATCAAACCCTAGAATTTTATGTGTATGTGTGGTGCGTGACGTGAAGCAGAAGAGGGAAGAAATAAGTCGGTCTGAGACTTCCAGATAACTCATAAGAGTTATATAAATTTTAATTGAACTTTCACTAATTGGCAAGTTTAGTCCCTGATGTCATAACTTTTGCGAGAAGAGTCTTATTTGCTTTAAACTTATTTCATGGGAGGTCCCAAAGGTAACAAAAGTCAACTGAAAAGCTTTAAAATATGATATAATCAATACTGTAAAATGTTGGGGTGTTACAAATTGTTTGTGACTGTTTTTAAATTCTTTTTGTGGGGTTTATTTATGTTTAAGTGAGATATGTTATTTGTGATGACTAGGGTCGTCTTATTACACTTACTTTATCATAAAAAATGTTGTAGGGAGAGAAAGTTGACTTGAAAGTGATAACCGAGCCTTATAGGATAATGCCTTTAAAAATAAGTTATTCATATTTGTCCAAAAAAAATAAGTTTAATTTATGTTCGTCGTCCTTTGATGACTAAGTCGAAGACTATGACAGAGATATAGAACACATGCAAGATCTGAAAAACAGAAAACACAGTAAACAATTGATATTGACATACAATATAGGGATAATTTCATCTATATCCTTACAAAACTTCATAATTACATCAATATCCTTATAAATTTTCAAATTACACCAATATCCTTTGTAAGCCTAAAAATACTCATATATATCCATTTTAAATATTTAATCATTATTAAAGGATTTTAATATTAATTTTTCAATTCAATTACCAAGTAATATGCCACGTTACTATTTTACCCTTTTATCCCAGCCATTAAACTAGTCTATATCTCTGTCTAAAGAAACAATCATCCCAGTGCATCCTCTCTTATCCTAAATGTAACGAATGATACAAATTTACTCACAAGTAATATCACTAGAAATGGCATTATCATATAATAATGATTTTGTTTATTTTCAAGGTGTTGGGGTACTGCTTTGTTTTCAATTAGATGTGGGTACCTTGAATCGTCAATGGTAATGGTGCCCAGAATTTTTAGTCCATCTCATTTTTGGTTTGCTACTACTTAATTTCTTTCCTCTATTTTGTTTTATATTTTTAACGAGTGTGGAAACCCGCGCGATGCAGCGGGATTGGCTTCAAAGGACTTACTTTGTAGCGACACTTAAACCTTAGGGACTAATTTTGCCAGTTTGCTATAGTTAGCAATTAATTCTACAGGACTTACCTTGCAACGCGGCTTAAACCTTAAGGACTATTTTTGCCAGATTGCTATAGATTGCAATTAATGCCGCATGACTAATTTTGCAGCGCTACTTGAACCTCATGGACTATTGTTGCCAAGTTGGAAAAGTTTGCATTTAATGTGATGGCTTTGCGAGAATTGGGTCCTGCCTTTTAGTATATATACTAATAGATGGGTTTTAGTGTTGTATATATTGGATTGGAATGAGTTTCTTATGAAAATTGAAAAGACAATGTATGAACTATGAAGTAATTGCAATTAGCATCAAAAGGTTGATTGTGTCACATGCTTGTTTGATTGTTTGATAAGAATCTCAATCTTTGATAAAAAGAAGATGAACTTGACATGAGATTTTAATTTCAGGATGATAAAAGAGTAAAAAGGTAATATAACATTTTAAGGATTATTTACATAATAAATTTGAATATAAATTTATTTAATTTTGATTAAATTGGTTATTTGGATATATATGAGTATTTGAGAGGTTTTGAAAGAATATTAATGTAATTTGAAAAATAATAAGAATATTGACGTAATTATGAAATTTTACAAGGATATAGATGAAATTATCCCTACAATATACTTTAATACAACTAATTCATAAAATCCACGAAAGAGACAATGTGAAAAAACGTTTGTAGTGACGATTAGAATTGACGCGAGCAATTACGTACATCATCATATGTCGGCTTTCAATGTTCATTCTAAAATTTGATGAGCTGGAAAGAGATAACATCACTAGTCACCTAGTGGCTTTAAAATCGAGCTGCCAAGTCACAAGTCAAACTTTGACTTTAGAGTCAAAGTTAATATAACCTTTCATGAGCACCAAAAGGTCCAAAAGGGCAAAAGGTTTGTTTATCCTCATCTTCTAAAAAGAGGTTCATAATAACATAAGAGGCAAAGTACGTTTACTAAACTAGATGCAGTTGAACTTACATGTCTAGAAGCTTTTATATTTGACAAAAATATATACTCATTTCGTCTCAAAATTGCCGTCCATATTTCTATTTTTAGATATTTTAAAACAATTGTCCATTTTCCAAAAACTAAATAATTAAGTAGTTGAAAATAAAAGTGACCCAATTTTATTGAACTGTATAATTTTTGTTTACAGACAACAATTTTGAGACAGAGTATAACTCTTAATTTTTATAACTCACTCCATTTTAAAATTATTATTTATATATTATTTTTGTAACATTTCAAAATAATTGTATATTTTTTATTTTAACTATTTCATTGATTGAAAAATATAATGGTCCATTTTATTAAACTGTGTTATTTTTCTCTCCTAACAAATTTTGAAACGGTGGTAGTAATATATAAAAGTATCTCAAAAACCGACGAGGGCAACACAATTTTGTCAGAGCAAAATATAAGATGGGGCATGTTATACAAACCATTTTTTTAGAAATGACACCCCCTCTTTTTTGCATTTATTTTATTTTATTTTATTTATTTTATAATTTTGTTTATATAAAATTACTGTAAACCTGAAAGTACGGAATATAAAATATAAAGTTTAATAAGTCAAAAACTTAAAACTGACAAAAAATACGTAACCAGAACTGATAAAAACTATGTTGTATTATAAATTGGGGGACAATATAAATCTTTTGTGTCCTAACCCCTCTTATGTCACATCCTAAAGGTGGTGGGGAAAACATAACCTAGGGGTGTTGATCGGTTCGGTTATCGGGTTGTTCGGTTAGTTCGGTTAAAAAAATTTTTTAGGTCAACCCGAGAACCGAACCGAACCAAATTCAAATTCGGTTTTCGGTTTGGTTCGGTTGAATTCTAATTCGGTTCGGTTCTTGGGTTGACCCGAATAACCCGAATTTCACTATTTAAAAAAAAAAATAATAATAATTACATAGATATTTAGCAAAAAAATATATTTCAAACATAAAAAGTGTTTTATTATATTATGATAACCTTTTAATAGTATTTATTTATATATAAATATACATAAAAATATATAAATATATAAAAAATATATATATTTTTATGAATTCGGTTTTCGGTTCAAACTGCCAAACCCATATCCAAACCGAAAACCGAATTAGTAGTTCGGTTCGGTTCGGTTTTAGCAAATTCAATTTGGTTATTAGTTCGGTTCGGTTTCGGTTTTCGGTTTATTCGGTCTTTACGGTTTTTTCGCTCACCCCTAACATAACCCCTTTAAGATGGATAAGATGTAAACAACCATATATTTACCCGAGAGTAAAGGACAACTTATCTTAAACAATTGCACTTTTTTTCGTTTTAAAATTGTTACCCATATTTTCCTTTTATGATGTCTAAAAATAATAGTCTATTTTTCATTTTAAATCGTCAAAAAAGAGTTTAATAAGTAGAGATTATATTCAATTGGTTGAGTAGTGTCATGGTCTCATTTTTTAAACGGTATAGTTATTTTAAGGACAATAATTTTTAAAATGAAATAAGACTGAGAGGAGTGATGGTGAGTGGTTTACTTACGCGTGAGTTTCAAAACAGATATAGTAACTCACGACAATTTTGCATGTGTATGGTGATTTGCTCACCATAGTGAGAAATCTGAAACTGTGAGTCCCAACTGTAAAAGTAATGTTTTTTTATTTGTTTTGTGAGTGTGTGTTGAATATTTAGCGAGTTATATTTTGTATACATCTTGTATTTTAATGAAAGGTGAGGTAAAGTGAGGTATAGTAAGTGAGAGTGATAGGAGAAAGAAAGCTTAGATGTCGCTAAATTGACAATGACTGACTCACTCACCACCACTTTCGGCATAAAAGAGTATAAAGTATATTATGCTAAGAGCGGACGGTGTGGTAATTTCGTGGCTCGCCGTGAGCCTATGTGGCAGTTCGCCGTCGGCCGTCACCACACCGACCCCCTTCGTTGTGCCTCGCCGTGGGATGCTTCATCGTCTGCACGACGAGGTGAAGTTGTCCCCCCCTTTTTTTTTTCTTCTCTTTTCTTTTTATTTGTTGTGTTTAATTTGTTGAAGAGGATAAATATTTTTGAAAAGAAGGATAGATGATGAATCTGTGATATGTTTTTGACTGAGATTTTACATATGGTATAAAGAGTTGGGTGAGAGGACATAGATGGTAGGTGGATTTGGGCCTATTATCTCATTTTTGTTTGGACCGGGTTATTTATTTTATGACAAAAGGCAAACACAAGTTTTGTTTTTAATTTGTATTCGTTGTGTAACGGATTAAAATGTTGTGTAACGGAGTAAAACGTTTTTTCAACAACATAATCCGAATAATTAGTTTCGTTATAATTTCATGTATTTCTTGTGTATGTTTTTTTTTCGTATGTTTTTTTATCTTTAGTCTTTTTTATTGTGTTATGTATTGTATTTTTAATTTGAATGAAATGAATTTATTTAGTTTTATTTGGAAGTGAAAATTGAATAAAAAAATAAAGTGGTAGTGGTGGGCACGAATGAAGAGGTTGAGGTTTGTTATAAGTGAGGAGGGGGTTTGTTGTGTTTAGTTGTGGGAAAATGAGATGCTGATGTGGCGCTGAAGTGGCGCGACGATGAAGTAATGGCTTGTTATGGTACCTAGCTCTCTAATACCATAGTCCATATACCAACTTTACCAAAAGTCCTTATTTATTGACGCTGATGTAGCACGACAAATTAAAAAGTCGACTAAGTTTTGCCTCATAAGTTTAGCATGTGCATGTTCAAAGAACCTTCTTCATTCGTGGACCTACATTCCAAAGTAGTAGACCCTACTATTGTCGAGACCACACAAGATACTTACAAAATCATGTGTTTCCTATGTCACTGTCCTAAAAAAAACCACTTCAATTTTGTGACTCCTATAAAAGCCTTTCATGGGTTGTTCCATTTATCAACTAAATTCCATATTCACGCACAACATCTACCTTTTTATAAGATACAGATAAAGATTCAATTTCAGTTTCACAGAACATGAGATCACCAACAAAACATGTTACAAAAACAGTTAGAGATGCTGAAGCTGAGTTAAACTTGCCTCCTGGTTTTCGGTTCCACCCGACAGACGAGGAGCTCATCGTTCACTACTTATCTCAGAAATCGCGGTCCATGTCAGCGATTGCCAGTGTCACTTCACCACCTTCCATTATTGCGGATGTTGATCTTTACAAACACGAACCTTGGGATCTTCCTGGTACGTATTTTTTAACTCTTAAAAAATGTTGATAACTGACACCAATTTTTTTTTAAAAATCAATCCATGCTAAATAATATACTGACTAGTTTTTTTCATTTGTTTAGAATTGGCTCTGTTTGGAACAAAGGAATGGTACTTTTTCACACCAAGAGACAGGAAATATCCTAACGGGTCTAAACCGAATCGGGGTCACAGGAAACGGGTACTGGAAAGCAACCGGAGCAGATAAACCAATAAAGTCTAAATCTGACCCGAAGGTGACAGTTGGGATTAAGAAAGCATTGGTTTTTTACGCTGGAAAAGGGACTAAAGGAATCAAGACTAATTGGATCATGCATGAATATCGACATCCTGCTCCTTCTAAGGTGTGTTAAGTTGTCACATTTATAATTTACATGTCACGTTTATGTAACTTTTAAGAAATGTGTTTGACATTGGTACTCTTTGGTACTTATAGTTGGACGATTGGGTTATATGTCGTCTTTACAACAAGAAGAATAATCCGAAAGAGATGATCATACTGCAAGAAGATAATAGCGTTCGTCATAGTCGTCCCCTCCTTCATCCTACTTCGCCTTTGGATGAAGTTCACAGCGAGAATAGTATTAGTAACAATAGCGACAGTTTTGGTTCGTTTGAGTGTTCAGACGGTGAGTTTGGTGGTACCAGTGATAGCAACTTTATGTTTCTAGGCGACTTGGAGCCTGAACATTCGACTATAACTAAAGATAATAGGGACCAATGCGACAATGGACTAACTGAAAGTTTGATGCAAAAAGAGGAACTTGATTATGGGAATAATTGGCTTGATGGTTTAAGTTTGGAGGATTTGCACCACTGTTTGGAAGCAATGCCTACTAGTTATGACATAGATGAGCAGAATCTTTTCTATGAGTATTAGCCTATTAGGTATTGATTAGTTTAGGAATTACGAGTCTTTGATCCATGAGTTTTGGGTTGAATTAGAATGATGCAACAAAAATTCAGATTTCATTCATGTAAATATCATTAAATTCTAGAGAGTATTATTTGTATTTTCTCTTTTCAACATGTATAAAATATCTCAATTTGTTATCATATAAAGTGTTAAAAAAGTGACTACCAGCTTTTTGGTCTCCAATTGTTAATAGCAACTGACCCCCTTTTTGTTTACCAATAATCTCCGTTTAATCAAATTAGCGATGACTTTATCAGTTTAGTGACAATTTATACAGACGGAGATGTCGTCAGCATGTTTGGTCTCTATTAGTCAATAGCAAGCTACCAACTTTTTTGGTCACTATAGCAAAAATATGTAGATTGGCGGAAACACCGTGACATTTAAATTACTAAGAAGCACTCTTAATCTACCTTGTGAGTATTTCTGATGAAAAACTAAGAAAAGTCAGCGTTAAGTGAACATTTTTAGTGGCGAACTTTAAGTGACTAGTGACTGGATTGCAAATGTACAAAGAGTCGATATCGATTTTATTCAAATGGATTAAAATAGTTTATTTTATATTCGTTTTTGGTTCTTTCATGTCTAATTTTATGTCGAAGACATAAATCAAACGTCAAGTGACTCTCGTATATCCACGTAGGAAGACATCATCCGACAAACAAACGACACGTAAACAATTGATATTGCAATGCAAGTAGTAATACATAAGATGCATGAAAAAGACGATGTGAGAAAACGTTTGCAGTGACGATTAGAAATGACGTAAGCAATTACATCATCATATGTGGATATTCAGTGCTCATTCTATTTTGATGAGCTGGAAGAAGAAAACATCACTAGTCAGCTAGTGGCTTAAAATCGAGCTGCCAAGTCTCAAGTCAAACTTTGACTTTAGAGTCAAAGTTAATAGAAGTATAAAAAAACCTTTTCAACAACACCAAAAGTTAATAGAAAGTACCAATGTTTTCAAACCCGGTTGGCCATTGGTTCAACCGGTCGGACCCAGACTTCGGTCATTAAACGGTAAAAACACGGTTTAAAAACCGGGTCAACCGGTTAGACCATGGGTTTTAGTGACCGGTCATGAAACCCTAGGGTTTGTTTTTTCAAATTTTTTATGAAAACCGGGTTGACCCGGTTAGACCCGGCGGTCGAACCGGTGATCAAACCGGTTGACCCGGTCGGAAAAAATAAAATAATAAAAAATGGAAAACCGGGTTGACCCGGCGGTCGAATCAGTGCCCGGTGACTCGACCGGGTCGATTAAAAACCCGGTTTTTAAAACATTGGAAAGTACTACCACCTCCATTTTAAAATTATAATTCTCATTTGATTTTTTTGGTTTTCTTATTTTCAGTTTTGATATTAAATATTTTTGTTTATGTAATATAATAGTTGATTAAAATTATATAAATAAAAATACATTTAAAATCAAATTGATTCATATAATTTGCAGCAAGTATTATGTGACACAAACAAAAATACTTAAGATCAAAGTTGTAAAATAAAAACCGAAAAAATCTAACGGGGACTATATTTTTGGTCGGAGGGAGTATATCTTCTTAAAACAGGTTCAATATAAATACATCCGAAGATTTTAGAGCATTTACAATGAATCAAGTGTTGAAGACTTGATTTATTTAATGCATAATGCATTTACATAAAGTTTTGATAAAAGACTTGAGGTTAATTAAGTTTTTGCAAAAAAACTTTCTAAAAAGCTATTGATAAAATGCAAAAAAACTCTTTCAATAGACTTTTTAAAATAGTAAAAAACTTTTTACAACTTGATGCATTGCTCATGCTCTTAAGAGGGTCCCCACAACATTCCTTAATTGTCATCCACGAACCTCAGGCTGGTATTAATGGTGACTCAGGATCACCACGACCATCATTGGCACATCAACGCCAATTCAGCATGACCTTCTTCAAAACAAAGTTAGTGTAATAAAAGTATAAAATAATTGCGGTCTACAAATACATACCAACTTAAACACGAAAATACACCACAAAAAGAATTTAAATATACACACCCACACACAAACAAACCAAGAGGACTCGGTAAAATATACGACCGAGTTATGCAAATCATGCGACCGACATACCTACGACCAACCTCATGTAATGGGGGACGCGTCCAACATGCATGACTGACCGAGCAAGAGACCAACCATTACTATTGGTCTTAAATAATTCACGATGCATTACATCCACAGAAATATCTTATGAAAAGTTGATAAGACTAGGTGTAATGGTAAGCATACATGACCGCGATTGCTATTGTCACATCAGCTACAACTTTCTTCATGACCAAGTTAGTGTAATAAGGCAATTGCGATCACCATGCAGTCGACCGAGTCTTGCTTAAAATCCATTGAGGACTTGTCCTTCAATTGGGGGCATAAGGAGATGACCAAGTGTGATCCAAGGTGACCAAGTGCAGATGACCATCCATTACGGATGGTGTAATAACACAAGACATAAGGTACATCTACCAAACTAGATGACGTTAAACTTACATAGCTAGAAGCTTTTATGTGACAAAAATAGCTATAACTTCTAACTTTTAGTACTTCTTTCGTTCTAAAAAATTTGTTCACTTTACTATTTATGATTGTAAAAAAGTTCGGTTTTCATATATAGATATTAGGGCAAATGACAAAAAAATGCATCGAACTTGACACTTTTTATGATTGTGTGTAGCCAACTATTTTTTTTCTTATTGTGTGTATTGAACTTTCAAAATTCGATTATTGTGTGTATTTTGTGACCATTTTACCCTTATTTTTTCAAATTTTGAAGGGTAAAATGGTCATTTTATGTGGCGAATAGTCACAAAATACACATAATGATCGAAATTTGAAAGTTCGATACATACAATAAGAAAAAAAATAGTTGTCTACACACAATCACATAAAGTGTCAAGTTTGATGCATTTTTTTGTCATTTGCCCTAGATATTATTTATGACCATTTTTCTTGTTTTACCCTTCTAACTAAAACTTGCAGTTATTGCTTATTTTTAATTTTTATAATAACTATGATAGTAAAAATAGCTTTTTATCAGTTAAAATTTACATTAATTATGCATATCATAATTTTGTCATATTTTGTTTGTGGATACTCTTTTCGGGATAAAGAGAGTAATATATAGCAATATACGAAATAAAGAGATCTAATGAGAAGAAAAAATATAATAAAAAAAATGAAAAATACTTTTAGCAACATATTTCAAATGAATTAGAAGAAATTTACGAGAGTTGCATCTTTTATTACAAATGCATTTAAAATGCGCGGTTATGATTACTTTTCATTATTTTTATTCTATTTTAATTTATCATTTGATCCTTACTTGCAGGGAATATACTGGATTGAGATCCTCTCATGTTCCATTTGAACATGAGAGGTCATGTTAGTTATTTTTTTCTCCACAATGATTAATTTATTAAACAATGGTCCACAATGACTAATTTATTTATTTTTCTTTACTCACATAGACTTCAACAGTACCTCTCATGTTCAAATGAAACATGAGAGGATCTCAATCCGAATATACTATAGTTATTATCTGAATTTTTGCCTCATAAATTTTGCACGTGCATGTTCAAATAAGAACCTTCTTTATTCATGAACCTACCATTAGAAAGTAGACCCCACTCTTGTCGACACAACACAAGAAACTTAGGCTAGACACAGTCGTGACCCAATACGACCTTGCTACATCAAATTTCTCTCTCCGATGACCCGATGACGATCAAGTTGTCATGGTCGGTGACCAAGTTAAAAAAAAAAAGAGAAAAAAGAAGATAAAAGTGTGTGTGTAAAGTCGGTCGAAAAAATGACCGATTGTGTATTTACATGTTGCTCGACCGATATAAGACCCACGTTCCACAGTGGTGTCGACCGACTTTGAAGTCGGTCCTTCCCCTTGACCGACCGATCTTTTTCAGCCGAGTGTCTAGCCTTACAAAATCATGTGTTTCCTATGTCACTGTCCAAAAAAGCACTTCAATTCTACGACTCGTATAAAAGCCTTTCATGGGTTGTTCCATTTATTCTCATCAACAAAATTCCATATTCACACACAACATCTACCTTTTTCATCATACAAACATAAAGATTCAGTTTCAGTTTCAATAGAAGTATAGAACATGAGATCACCATCAAAACATGTTACAAAAACAGTTAGCGATGCTGAAGCTGAGTTAAACTTGCCTCCTGGTTTTCGGTATTAACTGAACTTATGTTAGCCTAGCCCATTACTTATGTTTATTGTTTAAGGCCCATTATGGTCAATTGCTTGTATTCGGTTATATGATTATATATACCGAGAGTTTGATAATTAATGAGAACAAGGGGATTAAACCTAATTCTAATATGGTATCAGAGCCTCAAGATCCTCCACCTAAACCCTAATTTTTTTCCACCTCTTAACTGCCGTAAAGTTTATTCTGCTGCTCGTTTGCTTGCTTTTTGTTGCTGCTACATTATTGCTTTCCCAACATCATCACACGTGACTATCTACATCTATTTTAGTGCTTGTTCTTATTTTATTGCTTGCAAAGTTGCTACTCTACAATTACATCACCACAATGACGGGTGCCACATTGAATAACTTTTACACTGCGTACGCCTCCTCACAGTTTCTCATACCAACATCCCAACAGCCTTCTTCGTTTAGTCATACTACCCGGTTGCAAAGGTCGTCTTTTGCTCCGTTGTGATAGCACGGGTGATCTCTACCCGGTTACACAACACTCATCCACGCATCCTCCTTTTGCTTTGCTTTCGTTTAGTCATACTACGTGGCACAGACGTCTCGGGCATCCCGGGGAAGATGTGCTTCGTCGTTTGGAGTCTAGTAATTTAATTTCTTGTAATAAGTCAAAGTCGTCCTCTTTGTGTCATGCACATCAATTAGGTAAACATATAAAGCTTAGTTTTCTAGTTCGTAGTCGCACGTTGCTTCTATTTTGATATTATCCACTGATTGTGGACATCCCTATTCAAGTGAAAGCGGTCTTAAATATTATGCTATATTTTAGATCATTTCTGCATTTTGTTTGGGTTTATCCGTTGCATAAAAATCGGTTTGTATGACACTTTTGTTACTTTTCGTGCTTATGTGAATCAACAATTTGGTGTAGACATTAAGGCTTTACAATGTGATCATGGGGGTGAATACGACAATGCACGTTTCCATGACCTTTTTCGAAAAAACGGCATTCAATTTCGCTTTTCTTGCCCGCACACATCCCAACAAAATGGCAAATCTGAACGCATGATACGCACTCTCAACAACCTTATACGCACTTTGCTTTTTCAAGCTACCATACCTCCCTCATATTGGGTGGAAGCACTTAACATGGCTGCTTATCTCTTAAACATCATTCCATCCACTGCCATCAACAATGAGGTCCCATTTACTAAGCTCTATACCCGTTCCCCATCTTATGACAATTTACGTGTATTCGGGTGCCTCTGTTATCCATATATTACCGTTGCACATAAACTTCAACCACGCTCCACTGCTTGTGTGTTTCTTGGGTACCCCGCAAATCACCGAGGTTTTAGATGTCTTGACCTCTCCTCCAACAAAATAATACTTTCTCGTCATGTTCGCTTTGATGAGGATGTATTTCCCTTTGCATCCCTACACCAATACACATCCCCACATTATGATTTTTTAGATACTCCAAACACTATCCCCTTACCCATTCCACCTGTTACCCGTCAACCGCAGCCCACCACCTCCCTTCACCGTGAGCCCATTACCCACCAGCTCGATCCTACTCCACCAACTCCTGACCCAACTGCTTTGCCTACTACACCGCCCCCTACCCAACACACACCCACTTCACCTGATCCTCAAACACCCACTTCGCCTCCCTCAACACAACCATTACCCCCTCCGCAGCCTGATCCTCAAACACCATTGCCCACTCCGATACAACCCATACAGCCGCCCAATTCCACCAACACTCACCCCATGGTCACACGTGCTAAAGCCGGCATTTCTAAAACTCTTGAGCGTTTGAATTGTCATGTCACTACTATGTCTCCACTACCACGTTCTCACATTCATGCTCTTCGTGATCCTCACTGGAAGCAAGCTATGTTAGATGAATATAATGCTTTAGTTACTAACAGAACGTGGGTACTTGTGCCCCGTCCAGCTAATGTTAATATTGTTCGTTCTATGTGGCTTTTTAGGCATAAGTTTCATGCAGATGGTACTTTAAGCAGGTATAAGGCGCGACTTGTTGCAAATGGTCGTAGCCAGCAGCAGGGGATTGATTGTGATGAGACTTTTAGTCCCGTGGTCAAACCGGCTACTATTGAGCGGTTCTTAGTCTCGCGGTGTCTCGTGATTGGCCTATTCATCGACAGCGTGAAGAATGCTTTTCTTCACGGTTACTTATCGAGAGCAGTTTACATGCATCGGCCGCCAGGTTTGTTGATCCCGCTTACCGATTATGTTTGTCATTTGCGGCGATCATTGTATGGGCCATGAAGCCCCAGAGCTTAGTTTCGGTTTGCGATTTGTTACGCATTGGTTTCGGCATAGCAAAGCGATCGTCACTTTTGTGTTTCATCGTGGATCGGACACGGCCTACTTATTCTTGTATGTGGATGATATTATTTTGACCGCTTCTTCACCACATTTTTACGTGTTATCGGTGCTCTTCATGGTGAGTTTGCAATAGCGGATCTTGGTTCTCTTAATTATTTTCTTGGTGTTTACGCTCGCGCACCACATCCGGTATGTTTTATCACGCCTAATTTTGCTGAGGAAATTCTTGAGAGAGCTCATATGCAGAAGTGTAATCCGTGTCACACTCATGTTGATACCGAGTCCAAGCTTGGACCTGATGGTACACCTTTTGATGATCCCACCTTATATCGGAGCTTAGCTGGTGCACTTCAGTATCTTACCTTTACACGCCCGGATATTTCATATGCGGTTCAGCAGGTCTGTTTGTATATGCATGACCCTCGTGATACACATTTTCATGCTTTGAAGCGTATATTACGCTATCTTCGTGGTACTCTTGATCATGGTATTCAGTTGCATGTTTCTTCTACTGCTCAGCTTATTGCTTACACAGATGCGGATTGGGCAGGTTGTCTGGTCACTCGTCGGTCTACTTCTGGTTATTGTGTGTTTCTTGGTGATAACTTATTGTCGTGGTCTGCTAAACGACAAGTGACGTTATCTCGGTCCAGTGCTGAAGCCGAGTATCGTGGTGTTGCTAATGTGGTAGCTGAGACAGCTTGGATTCGTAATCTGCTACGTGAGCTTCATCACCCTTTATCTACAGCTACTATTGTCTACTGTGACAATGTCAGTGCCGTGTATTTATCGACAAATCCTGTTCAACATCAACGTACGAAACACATTGAGATTGATATTCATTTCGTTCGTGACTATGTTGCTTCGGGACAGGTTCGTGTGCTTCATGTCCCTTCTCGTTTTCAGTATGCTGATATTTTTACCAAGGGACTTCCGGCTGCGTTGTTTATGGATTTTCGCTCCAGTTTGAACGTTCGGAGGCCTCCCGCTCAAACTGCGGGGGTGTATTAACTGAACTTATGTTAGCCTAGCCCATTACTTATGTTTATTGTTTAAGGCCCATTATGGTCAATTGCTTGTATTCGGTTATATGATTATATATACCGAGAGTTTGATAATTAATGAGAACAAGGGGATTAAACCTAATTCTAATATTCGGTTCCACCCGACAGACGAGGAGCTCATCGTTCACTACTTATCTCAGAAATCACGGTCCATTTCAGCAATTGCTACTTTAACTTCATCTCCACCGTCAATCATCGCGGATGTTGATCTTTACAAACACGAACCTTGGGATCTTCCTGGTATGTATTTTTTAACTCTTAAAAAATGTTGATAACTGATCGACGATGCTGACCAACACATTTTTTTTTTAATAAATCGATCCATGTTAAATAATACTAGTATACAGATTAGTTTTTTTCATTTGTTTAGAAATGGCTCTGTTTGGAACAAAGGAATCGTACTTTTTCTTGACAGTTTTTCACACCAAGAGACCGGAAATATCCTAACGGCTCTAGACCGAATCGGGTCATGACAAACGGGTACTGGAAAGCAACCGGAGCGGATAAACCAATCAAGTCAAAATCTGACCCGAAAGTGACAGTTGGGATTAAGAAAGCATTAGTATTTTACGCGGGAAAAGGGACTAAAGGAATCAAGACAAATTGGATCATGCATGAATATCGACATCCTACCCCTTCTAAGGTGTGTTTTTTATAACATTTTTGAATATTCAGACGGTGAGTTTGGTGGTACCATTGATAGCGACTTTATGTTTCTAGGCGACTTGGAGGAACATTCGACTCTAACTAAAGATACTAGAGACCAATGTGACATGGGATTAATCGAAAGTTTGGTGCGTAAAGAGGAACTTGATGATGGGAATAATTGGCTTGATAGTTTGAGTTTGGAGGATTTGCACCACTGTTTGGAAGCAATGCCTACTAGTTATGACATTTATGGGATGCCAATGAACTATAACTTAGATGAGCAGAATCTTTTCTATGAGTATTAACCTATTAGGTATTGATTAGTTTAGAAATTTCGAGTCTTTGATCCATGAGTTTTGGGGTAAATTAGAATGATGGAACTAAAATTCAGATTTCATCCATGTAAATATCATTGAATTCTAGTGAATATTATTTGTATTTTCTCTTTTCAACATGTATAAAATATCTCAATTTATTATCATATATATTGTTAAAAAGTAACTACTTTAATTTTTTGGTCTCCAATTGTTAATAGCAAGTGTCCCCCTTTTTGTTTACCAATATAATAGACAATAATCAATGGTGTGCTTCATAATTCGTTTCATCAATAGTGACGACTTTATCTGTTTAGTGACAATTTATACAGACAAATGTCATCTCAGTAAGCATGTTTGGTCACTAATATACAACAAATAATACATTGACAACTTACTAGTAAGCTACATTTCGTGTTACTAATGGACACTAATAGACTAACACTCGTCAAGTGAAGTTATTTAACTTACTAAGAAGCACTCCTAATCAAACCTCGCTAGTATTTCTGTATTCTGATAAAAACTAGTGACAATCTATAGTGAAGAAAAGTCAGTGCTAAGTGAACATCTTTAGTGGCGAACTTTATGTGACTAGTGACTGGATTGCAAATGTACAAAGAGTCGATATGGAGATTTTATTCAAATTGATTAACACCGCAACTGTTTTTATTAATGTCGGTAGATATGTCACTAACAACCGTAAGTTACATTTTTTTGTCCAAACATATAAATAAAATTTATTTTATGTTCGATTTTCGTTCTTTCATGTCTAACTTTATGTCGAAGACATAAATCAACGTCAAGTGACTCTCGTCGACGTTTTATTATCCACGTAGGAAGACATCATCCGACAAACAAAAAACACGTAAAACAACTGATATTGACATAAAAGTAATACATAAGATGCATGAAAATGACAATGTGAGAAAACGTTTGCAGTGACGATTGAAAATGACGTAAGCAATTACATCATCATATGTGGATATTTAGTGTTCATTCTATTTGGATGAGCTGGAAGAACAAAACATCACTAGTCAGCTAGTGTCTTAAAATCGAGCTGCCAAGTCCCAAGTCAAACTTTGACTTTAGAGTCAAAGTTAATAGAAGTATAAAGAAACCTTTTCAACAACACCAAAAGTTAATAGAAGTATATCTTCTAAAAACAGGTTCAATTCAAATAAGGGTAGTTTATGCGGACCCTCTCATAAGAGGGTTTCGTGATGCCCTATGTATTGCGGGTTTGTACAGTATAAATTACGGTTTATATATTTTGACCAAAACTTTTTATTATCACATCATAAGAGAGGTCTTAATAACATAACCCTTTAAATATATTCGTAGATCTTAAAAAGGGTCCCCACAACATTCCTTAATTGTCATCCACGTACCTCATGATGGTATTAATGGTGACTGAGGATCACCGCGGTCATCACTAGCACACTTAAACATGAAAAAACACCGCAAAAACAATTTAAAAATACACACCCACAAACAAACAAACCAAGATGATTCGGTCAAATATACGACCAAGTTATGCAAATCATGCGACCAACATACCCACGACCAACCCCATGTAATGGGGGACGCGTCCAACATGCATGACCGACCAAGCAAGAGACCAACCATTACTATTGGTCTTAAATAATTCACGATGCATTACATCCACATAAATATCTTACGACAAGCTCTTAAGTCTGAGTGTAATGATGAGCGTACATGACCGCGGCTGCTATTGCCACATCAGCGACAACTTTCTTTATGACCAAGTTAGCAACAACTTTCATCATAACGTTTTCATTTATTAAAACTTTGTGCTATGGAAATATAAAACGTTAACTATTGTGTTAAGGAAATATTTAACGTTATCAAGTTGAGGCTGATGTAACACGCCAAATAAAACATCGGCCAAGAATAATTTTATAATATTGCTAAAGCTTTACAATATCTTTCTTTTAATCCTCCTAAACATAATATTATTATATATTGTTTCTCACTTATTTGTTTCCTGCATCCAAACCACCAGTTTTAATAGTTGTCAAAATCTTGTGAGTAGGAGGATAATTAGTAAAAATTTATAGGATGAAAAAACATTTTCCATAATTTTATAACCACATGAGCTTTCCTACAATTTCTTATCATTTCATCATACAAATCCTCCTACACACGACAATATCATGTAGTTTTTTTTTCCAGTTATTCTTTCTTTTCATCCAAATCATCTGTTCAAACATTTGTCAAAATCTTAGAGTAGAATGTTTTGTAAAAAGAAGTTTTTTTATAAAATATACTATGGTTATTATCAGAATTTTTACCTCATAAAATTTGCACGTGCATGTTCAAATAAGAACCTTCTTCATCATGAATCTATCATAAGAAAGCAGACCCCACTCTTGTCGACACAACACAAGATACTTACAAAACCATGTGTTTCCTATGTCACTGTCCAAAGAAACACTTCAATTCTATGACTCGTATAAAAGCCTTTCATGGGTTGTTCCATTTATCCTCATCAACAAAATTCCATATTCACACACAACATCAACCTTTTCATCATACAAAGATTCAATTATTTAAGTTTCAACAGAACATGAGATCACCAACAAAACATGTTACAAAAAAGTTAGAATCTTGAAGTGACTTAAACTTGCCTCCTGGTTTCGGTTTCACCCGACAGACGAGGAGCTCATCGTTCACTATTTATCTCGAAATCGCGGTCCATGTCAGCGATTGCTAGTGTCACTTCACCACCTTCAATTATCGCGGATGTTGATCTTTACAAACACGAACCTTGGGATCTTCACAGTGCGTATTTTTAACTCTTAAAAATGTTGATAGCGACAATCTTGACCGTCAAATTTAAAAAAAAATCAATCCATGCTAAATAATATCTTGACTAGTTTTTTTCAATTGTTTAGAAATGGCTCTGTTTGGAACAAAGGAATGGTACTTTTTCACCCCAAGAGACAGGAAATATCCTAACGGGTCTAAACCGAATCGGATCACAGGAAAGGGGTACTGGAAAGCAACCGGAGCAGATAAACCAATCAAGTCAAAATCCGATCCTAAAGTGACAGTTGGGATTAAGAAAGCATTGGTTTTTTACGCGGGAAAAGGGACTAAAGGAATTAAGACAAACTGGATCATGCATGAATATCGACATCCTGCTCCTTCTAAGGTGTGTTGTCACATTTATAATTTACATGTCACGTTTATGTAATTTTTATGAAATGTGTTTGACATTGGTGTGTTTTGATACGTGTAGTTGGACGATTGGGTTCTATGCCGTCTTTACAACAAGAAGAATAATCCGAAAGAGATGATCATACCACCACAAGATAATAGCATGTGTCTTAGTCTCGACTTTCATCCTACTTCGCCTTTGGATGAAGTTCATAGCGTTAATAGTACTAGTAACAATAGCGACAGTTTTGGTTCGTTTGAGTATTCAGAAGGTGAGTTTGATGGTACCATTAATAGCGACTTTATGTTTCTAGGCGACTTGGAGCCTCAACCTTCGACTAAAACTAAAGACACTAGTGACCAATGCGACATGGGACTAATCAAGAGTTTGATGCAAAAAGAGGAACTTGGAAATAATTGGCTTGATGGTTTAAGTTTGGAAGATTTGCATCATTGTTTGGAAGCAATGCCTACTAGTTATGACATTTATGGGATGCCAATGAACTATATTTAACATAGATGAGCAGAATCTTTTCTATGAGTATTAGCCTATTAGGTATTGATTAGTTTAGGAATTACGAGTCTTTGATCCATGAGTTTTGAGAATATTAGAACCACGGAACTAAAATCATATTTCATTCATGTAAATATTAGAGAATATTATTTGTATTTTCTTTTTTTCAACATGTATAAAATTATTAGCTGATTAGTATATTCAAGCCCACAATTCACCAATCTTCCTGTATACGCTTACCCTCTAAAAGAGTTTTTTGATGACCCGATTCAATGTATTCTTCTTTTGTACGCTCCCCTATCAGTTATTTTTGGAAATGATTAAATAACATTCAATGTCTAAACAAATCAGTTCAAATCATACCCACAATTCACCAATCTTCCTGTATACGCTTCTCTGTTGTAAATCATTTATTCAATTTTCAGTTTCAATTCACCAATCAAATTTAATGCATTCAAAAAAACATCCAAAATAACCTACGAATTGGTCTATATATCTTTGATTTAAAGATTATCATCAACCCTAACAACTCAATAATTTCGGTAAGTTTTAATTGTATTGAATCGATTTGGTTTGTGTTATTAGTGATTTTTTTTATGTTTATGATGTTAACCCAGTAATTCAAGACAAAGATGCAGCCGAGTATGAAAAATCGAGACCTTATCACATTCTCTGCATAATTTGTATGTGTTTTATATATGTTGTCAGTTTAATTTTTCTCCGATTCAATTATTTGTTATTCAGAAAAAAACCTGTACAATGTCAACTACGCATTTATTTCTTATTCAAAACCTAATTCAGTTTCTTCTACTCATATTTCTTCTATAAGCTTCTTCATAATTAACACCATATTTCGATTCAACGTTTAATTTCAACAAAACAATTCATCTTGATATATTTCTGAATAACATTATGTTATAATCTATTTTTGTAGGTAGAGTTTGATTGGGCAAGATTAACCAGGTTTGACAAGTTTTATCTTTTTTCATTCTTCAATTTAACTGTTAGTAGATGATATGGATTGATGAAAACGATTATATGTAGTTTTTGTTCTATGTGTGTTTTTATGCACACCAACTGTTTGATAAATTGTGTTTGTGTAATTGTCATTTTTAGGGCAAAAATGAAGCACATGATGATTCTTTATAACCAAGAGATGATGTTATATATGATGATCCATTCGTTGTATTACAGGTTTGTATTCATTCACTTTTGTTTCAAGTATTTGTGTTTCAAGTTGGTCAATTGTGGTGCTTTTGTTTGTGTAATTATGAGTTGTGGTGATGTACAAAATATATTAACAGTGATGTTTCGAATTTGATCCAAAAAGGTAAACATCTATAATGTTTAACAAGCTTATATGAATATGCGTGCTGATTTTAAGACCTTACTTTTTTTAATAAATTTGGTGCAAAGGTGAATTATATTAACATTTCCAAATAGTTTGTACAAAACTTATAAGAAACATAATACTAGGAATTGGACATTCCCCAATTCAAGTATTTATCACAACTGAGAATACAACAAAATCTATAAATGCTGCCCAATATCTTCATGACATCAACTGAATTTGATTCAAAATCCATTGCCAGAAACATCTCAGAACCATATAACCAGCAATACAAAGATACAATCCTCAATTCACCATAAAATGCACCATATACCATCTAGTTACATTTCCATCTTACCTCCTCTCTTATACTCACTCAACCATCATCCACAGTAAGTATAAGAGAGAAGATTAATGGCTTCACTAGGCACCTATTACCTCTCCACTAGTAGGGGCTATACCAGCAATGCTACATTTCCATCTACTACAATGGCTTCACATAAGCGGGAACACACACCCTACAAATGAGTACCATCCATTACCTCCTATGGCGGTGTATAGCTTGGACCAAGTAGGATCATCTTTCACTCCTCACTATTCCAAGCTTCATACACTGCCCACCATACTTACTTACCCTACACAACTGGAAACCTACCTTATGAACCATTTAGAGTCATAAAACTCAAAACAGTCCAAGATACTAGGCCATCAGATGTAGCAAGTATATATGTAATTTCTTAAATCCTCAGAAATTTTGGATAAAATCCATTATAAACCATAAGCAGGGTATTCATCAATGCACCTCTGCAGATTTCAAAGGAGTATTGAATTCAGAAAGAACCAAACACCCCTATAGAAGACATTCTTTGAGCAACTTGACTGATTATCAATCACAAGTTACTAATCTCAGCAGGAAACTTCATTTTGAACTTACTAATCTTCCAAGAAAAACTAACATTGCCAAATAGCTGATCTATTAGCAACAGTCTTCTAGGAAGAAATTCAGATCAAGGTACAAGCCATCTGCCAAATACACCATTATTACCAAATACCATTGAATCACACCATAAAACTACGAACTTTACTTTTTCGGGATCTTTTTGCACTTGATATTCCATCTATCTTCCACCCTTCTGACATTGACACTATCTTTAACAGTTATGCCAAGGATCTTATGTTTGATAGTATCAACAATATGATTGAAAACTTCTTGACTTGTCCTATGCACATCTCTGAAAGTTCTTCCATTTCTTTCTTGCCATAGTGTGTAGACGCAAGCTGCCAAAGCTAATCTTTTAATAACCCAACCAAAATTTCTTAAAACACATAAATTGGCTAACTCATTCAATAACTCAATCCAATTCCATTTATCACATTCAATTTCAGCAATGTCTTTTACTCTGCCCCATACTTCTTTAGAAAAGGAATAGTTGAAGAATAGATGTTGTAAATCTTCATTATCATTTAGACATAAGTAGCATCTGTTCACATTATATATTCCCCACTTACTCATTCTATCCTGTGTACTCAGTCTTTCTTTAATAGCTAACCACAAAATAAATGAATGTTTAGGTATACATTGTGTAAACCAGACCAACTTCCACCAGTATACCTTAGGAATTTCATTGCACAAATCAGCTGTAGCACCTTTAACAGAGAACACAGTTTCAACACCATTTTTTGAAATCCATTCCACAGTATCCTTCACATCATTATTACTACTAGGATCATCAATACTAGTAATAATAGGAAACTTTTCATACCATTCAACAGGCCTTTTCCATTTACCATTTTCTATCATTTCCCCAACAGTGATATTTATAGGCAATCTAGCATCATAGATATCTCTATGGGTGATATATTGCATCAAAGGCCCCATAGAACTCCAATTATCATGCCACATTGAGATACTATCACCATTAGCAATCTTGTACTTAATATTCTCTTTGATCTTGTTTCTAATCTTGAGCAGATTCTTCCATCCCCAACTATCCCCATTATCAACTTAACAGTATGAATCCATCTGATCCATAAAGTATATTTCTTCACAGCTATATTCCAAATTTGCTTTGCTAACATTGCTTCATTCCATCTTTTTAGGTCTTTCAAACCTAATCCTCCTTGATCCTTTGGCCTGCAAATATCTAACCATGAAACTTTGGCTTTACCTTTTCTTGATTCACCATGATTCCATAAAATCTCTTAAGAAGCTTGTTAATCTCATTGATTATAGTGTGAGAATTAAGAAAACAGATGCCCAATACACATGAATTGACTCGAGCAATGACAATCAATGAAGCCTCCTGCATAAGACAAACTTGCTTTTCCGATTATTAACCCTCCCTTTTATTCTATCTAACAAGCATTTGCAGTCATTGACACCCAATCTTTTGGCAATAAGAGGCACACCAAGATATCTTACAGGAAGCTTACCAACAGCAAAGGGAAGAACTTGACTAATATCATTTTTCTCCTCAGAGTTCAAACTTCCAAAATAAGTAGTACTTTTAGATTGGTTTGGGATAAGTCCAGAACATCCACTGAATTCATCCAATGCTTTTTTAATCACACCCACAGATATAGCATCACCATGACACAAAACAAGAAGATCATCTGCAAAGCAAACATGGGAGAGTCTGGTTTCTTTGCAGTTAAAATGATATTGAAACCTATCCTCTTTTCGATCTGTTTTGCAACATTAGGAAAAAATCTCCATGATGAGTGAAAATATAAGGAGATCTGAGGTCTCCTTGCCTCAATCCTCTCCACCTTTAAAATACCCCACTCTTTCTCCATTAATATTCAAAGTAAAACTTGCGGTTGTGACACATTGCATGATCCAATGTATCATCTTATCATGAAAACCAAAACCTTCAAGAATGCTTCGAGAAACTCCCATTCAACGTAATCATAGGCTTTTTGTAGATCTATTTTAAATGCAACTCTTTTAGGCCCACTTTTCCTATCATACCCTTTCATAATCTCCTGTGTTAACAAGATATTATCCTGAATTTGCCTTCCAGGGATGAATGCACTTTGATTGCTACTAACCAAATTCCCCAATACAGGTTTAATCTTATTAGTTATTACCTTGCTAATGCACTTGTAAAGTACATTACAACAAGCAATAGGTCTAAACTCAGTCACTTTACTAGGGGTAGGTACTTTAGGAATCAAAGTAACAATAGTAGAATTTATCTCTCCAAGTAGTTTCCCTGAGAAGAAGAACTCCTTAATAGCACAACAAAATTCATTTTCAATGATACCCCAAGCTTTTTTGAAGAAGGCTGCAGTGAAACCATCAGGTCCATGTGCCTTTGAATCATCAATATCAAACAGAGCTTTCTTAATTTCTTCACATGTGACATTCCTTATCATCCTATCAGCTTCCTCAGTAGTTAGCTTATTCACAAAAAGGTCTTCAATGTTATCAATCAGCTGAACTTCATGACTTGTACCAAGGAAATTTTTGAAATGCTTTAAGAAGAGGTCAGGAATTTGATCATTATCATATCTCACACCACTATCATCACACAAAGAAAATACTTTACTTCTATTTAATCTTCCTTTAAGAACTTTATGGAAAAAACTTGTATTTCTATCCCCTTCTTTCAACCATTTAATTTTTGCTTGCTGAGACAAAAAACTCTCCTCATCAGCTTCTGCTTGCATGAATTCATCCACCATATCTGCTTCCTTGATTCTTAACTGTTGATTATGAGGATCTTGATCAATTTGAGTTTGAATTTGCTTTAACTGACTTCTAATATCCTCCACTCTTTTGAAGACACTCCCTTTGTTCCAAGCCAACTTATTCAAAGGACCTTTTAGATTTTTCAGCTTTTTGACCACTTTGAACATATAACACCCATCAACTTCTTTACACCAACCTTCTTTAACAAGAGGTATAAATTCAGACTTTCGGTAATAAAGTTTGCCATTCTAAAAGCTTTTATGTTTTGAATACTGTTGGAATACACAAAATAGCGAGAGTACGGTCAGATATAATGTAAGGTAAGAATTTACCATTTGCCTGAGGATATTGGATGATGAATTCATGATTGGACATCATTCTGTCCAGTTTCTTGAGGATCCCAGTCCTATCACCATTAAGAGAAGTTTTTTGGATATAATTTGTGTATCATTAAGAGAAGTTTATTATAAATCAAGCATAAATGACCTTTAATATGTACTACATGATTGAAACTATGATCCTCTTTTTTATCTTCTTATTGGAAAATTCAAACTAATGATTGAAGGTGCAAAAGATGGCTAATGAAACGTGTCTGGATTCAATGATCAGATCATTTTGTTGGAAAACAAATATCAGTAGGTAAACTTACTTACTATAAGATTTAGGAGTGTTTGGATTTAGGTTTTGAAATTGATTATAGCGACCATATGTCTGATGTAAAAGTTATGTTTCTGATTACGTGATTAGTTTGGGGTCAAATAATTAGTTTTGGATGATAAGTTTCAAAATATAATGGTTACAGTAAAAACATAACCTTTTCTTGACGTCTTATGATTTTTTCTTGAGAAAGTCTTTTATGGTCATTGTATGTCTTGAAGTATTGGATATTAGGAATTTGCGAAACACCTCAACAACTAATAATTTGATTATTACATCTATAAACAACAAAATCAATTAAAACAATATTTCCTCTGCCCTGTTTTATTACAACTGATTATTTCAAATGAATCATCTCTTCTGAAACTGAATCCTCTTATTAGTCTTAAAATTGAGTTTCTAAATGCCGAATGTAAGTTCTCACGTATAGATATGTTCATATGTGAGTTGTCATGGCTACTCAAATTTTTATGTATACTATACAGGCTCTTTAAGATCTTTATACACATTTGACTCCAATATAACGAGTTAATATTGCTCGACACCCAAACCAACCGACGTTTCTTGATCATGTCTTCAACATTACTGATAAGGTCTGATACTCATTCTGCAAACTTTATATTTTTTATGCTCAAAGTTTTAAACTCTCTAATCTTTATGAAATAATCAGATTTAATACATACCCTTTTTTGTATTTTGAAAATTTCAATTTGTTGAGCTTCATAGTGACCGAGTGGTTATGATGATCCCACAATCATGATGAAGGTATAAAAATTTCAGTTTGTTGAAAATGTCAGAAACATGAACGGGTCTCTCAATGGAAGGTAAGTATGTGTAAATGATTTGGGTTACTTTTTTTCAAGCATGATGAAGGTATAAAAATTATATATTATTAAAGATTGAATTTCATCACTTTTTGTTGTAGGCATCGTTATCGGTCGCAAATATTGCTAACTCGATCTGGCGGGACAAAATATCATTCTGAAACTTGCAGATATGTGAGGCAATACAAATGCAAATTGAAGTTCAAAGAAGTCTGCGGGAGCAAGTTGAGGTACAATATGTCAATATTAACAATTTGTCGAATGATAAGAAAATTTATTATAGCGTGGATAATCTAATGATCCCAACTCATACCTTGCTTGAAATACAATGCCTTGATCGGAAGGCTCGCATATATGACATTTAAAGATCTCTAAGGACTGCAATATCAGGGTATGCTCATATTTTTATTCCATTAGTTTTAATGTGTTTTTATTTGATATAATATACTAGAGGTTTTTACTTGCCTAATTAGCGAGTCGGGTGGTTTTGTGTAACGGGTCAATATGGGAGATTTTGTTACATTCCGAAACGGCCCGGTGACCCCAAACTCTTTTTTCTTTGAAGTCTAAATTACTCCCTCCGTCCCAAAATAATTGTCCTCATTTGACTTTTTAAGTCTTAATTTATGAACTTTGATCTTAAATAGTTTTGTATGTGTTATATAATACTTGATGAAAATTATACCAATGAAAAAATATTTAAAAACTAATTCATTCATATATTTTGCATCAATTATTATATAACACAAACAAAAATATTTAAGATCAAAGTTTAAAAAAAAAGACTTCAAAAAGTCAAAAGAGGACAATTATTTTGGGACGGAGGTAGTATGTTATAAGGTTATTAATGGTAAAACCCATTAAGTTTCACCGTTAGAATGGTTTAATATTATCTTGCAATGTAGCCCTCAACTGTTTTTGGCTAAAATATCATAAATTATTGGTACGTTTAAGGCGGGATTTATAATAATTAGAGACGCTCACCTCCTTATGTATAACATGATACTAAAAAGGATCAGGTGCTATAAATCCCAAAGTATACATTAGTAAACCACAAACATCATGGCTCTATTTGATTACTAATGTATCTTTTTAGTTAAAATGGTTAAATAATAGATTATTGATTTGATAATTCTTATAGCCCATTCATGGATCATGGAAGATGGAGAAGC
This sequence comes from Chrysanthemum lavandulifolium, assembly GCA_022545495.1. NCBI lineage: Eukaryota > Viridiplantae > Streptophyta > Magnoliopsida > Asterales > Asteraceae > Chrysanthemum > Chrysanthemum lavandulifolium. The sequence goes on along the minus strand of CM040242.1, from coordinate 285,824,915 downwards.
ACCCGATAAGCCACTTGATAATGTGGTTCTTGGCAGGCTAAAACAATTTAAAGCCATGCATAATTTTAAGAAAGTTGCACTTCGGGTACCTACTGTATCTCTAAGTTCACACATATATTTAGTTACGCATACAATTCATTAGTTTTGCGTATAATCATGAGAAGGAACCATAATGCTCTTCTTAAATAATTTAAGGTAGAATCTAAGATTGTTTTCGAAATGCGCAGGTAATTGCAGCATGTCTTTCAGAGGAAGAAATCATGGGACTCAAGAAAATGTTTAAAGGCATGGATTCAGAATAACAATGTAACAATAACACTTGAGCAAATGAAACCTGGATTATCCAAGCAAGGGACACGACTAATTGAATGTGAAGTGAAACAATTGATGGAAGCTGTAAATATAATCCAAGTCAAACCTCTAAGAGGCCTCTTTTGTCATCAAATAAAAATCATTTTGTAATAGTTAACAAGCTTCTCTTTTGTCGGGTACATTACTATAGAAGAATTAGAGCATGCTCTCCGTAAATATGGAATGAATGGTGATAAGGATATAAAGGAATTTCTTTCTGAAGTAGATTCCAATCATGTAAGTAACTCAAATATAGTTAAACCTTTGAAATACATTGTATACCCGTCAAAACACTTTTTTTTGGCTAAAACATGTAAAAAAAATTAGAAATAATTATTGTGTCATGTGTCATTACAAAAGCACTATTATATTACTAAGGTGAAATTTGATATGTAAAACACGCTTGACCCATTTAACGTGTTTTCTTATAATCAGACCTTTCACTGTTTGACCCATTAGAGATGAAAAACTACTGAAATAGACCCACCTATAGTTGAAGAGTCAAAATGGAGCCTCTACCTAAATCTATATAAACTTTCCAGGATGGCTGCATTAGCTATGATGAGTTTGTGACAATGATGAGGACAAATACCCAAGAAGACACAATGAATCCTAAGAAAAGGAGACAATCTTTTGTAACAAAATGATCATAGTGTAGAACGAGTTGTGGCTAAGCATGTCGAACGAGGCGTGGTTACATGAAATTCATGCATATTTCACATATCATGTCCAAGTGAGGATGACTGTGGCAACGAGAGTTCAATATGGTCTGGAGGGAACTATACTAGAGGGAACAAATAACTGGTGGGGATATTGGGTTTTTGTTATGAACACAACAGATATGACCAATCCAGGATTCAAAGTGAATCGAAGATAGCCTGTTTCAACACACAGGAATTCCAGGAACAAGAATGGAACTCGAATATGAAGAAAGGATTTGTTATTATAGAAGATGAATTGTTTACAGGAAAGAGTAACTGATTACAAGTGAATTGATAACTAGAAATGTAATGAACAAGATGTATTTATACAAAGTGAAATGTAAAGTATTGTTGGCGGGAAAAGTAGTTATTTGAGTATCTGTTGACTTTACTTGTTTGACTTTCCATTTTGAATACTGCTCATAACAATGCCCACTCCTTGAAACATTGCTTGACCACAAGAAATCTAAGCATTCAAATCAAACTCTGGAAACCTTGCAGCTACATCTTCATATAACTCCCAAGTTGCATCTTCAGGTCCTTCATTAAGCCACTGAATCAAAAGATAAACTGCTGCAACATTTCCTTTTTTGGCCAATTTCTTGTCCAACACAGCATATGGTGCCATGGCAATGACCCCAGAAGAATCACACTGTGGAAGCTTAGCAGGTTCTTGCGGAACATCACCCTTAAACTTTTTGAGTTGGGACACATGAAAAACTGGGTGAATTTGAGAATCACTAAGCAACTCCAACTTATAAGCCACTTGTCCAACTTTTGTTAAAACTCTGAATGGACCATAATACTTTGGAGACAATTTGTGGTGCTTGTGTTGTCTGAGAGTAGATTGTCTATATGGTTGAAGCTTCAATAAGACCCAATCACCAACAGAAAACACCCTCTCAGTCCTGTGTTTCTCTGCCATTGTCTTCATCCTATCTTGAGCTCTTTGCAAATGAAACTTCAACAAATTGACAACGACTTCTCTTGCGGTCAAAGATCTATCCACGTGTGATTAGCACTATCACCGGTGTGTAGGAAATATGAGCGGAGGAGGTTGACCATAAGAACTTGATATGGTGTAGTGTGAATGGCGGTGTGAAAAGAAGTGTTGTACCAATATTACGCTAAAGGAATCCATTATGCCCACTCCTTGGGTTTGTCCCAGTCATGCACCTCAAATAACACTCAACACATCTATTTACTACCTCGGTTTGGCCATCACTTTGTGGGTGATAAAATTTGAACTCATGTGCAATTGAACCTTCAAGAGTTTGAACAATTCGACCAAAATCTACTCAAGAAGATTGTATCTCATCACTAACAATCACTTTAGGAAGACCATGAAGCTTGTAAACATTATCTAAGAAAGCTTGAATCACGATCATGCGGTGTATGGGTGAGTTAAAGGAATGAAGTGACTATACTTGCTCAATCATCTACTACCACCATAGTCTTGATTTGCCCTTGGATGGTAAACCATCCACAAAATCCATAGAGATGTTAGTCCAAACTTGATGAGGGATAGGTAAAGGTTGCAAGAGGCCTGGGTAAGGAACTAATCCAGGTTTAAACCTTTGACATACACTACAACTTCTGACCCATTCTTTAACTTCTCTCCTCATCTTACTCCAATAAACTTGAGTACTCATTCTTTTCAATGTAGCTTGCATTCCAGAGTGTCCTCCTTGTGACCCCCCATGAAAGAAATTGAACAATTCCAACTTTAATTGTGGATTATCAGCTATAACCAACCTTCCCTTCCTGAGTAGCTTTTGTGCAGACCACTTTGGTAATGTTTAACGAATTCGATCTTCTTTGCGACCTTTGAATGATAGTTTGTAACTTGGTGTCATTAGCCCTTCCATCTACAATCATTGAAAGATGTCGGTTGACAAACTACTCACAGTCATTTGTAAGACTTCACCATTTTCTGGCACAACTCTGGATAATGCATCTGCTGCAGCATTTTCTTAACCCTTTTTATAGACAATCTCATAATCATAACCCATGAGCTTAGGAAGCCATTTCAACTGTGTTGGTGTGGTGAATCTCTGCTCCATAAGGTACTTTAGGCTCAAATGATCTGTTTTTATGATGAAATGCATGTCCATCAAATATCCCCTCCATTTCTCCAATGCTTGTAGGACTGCAAGAAACTCTTTTTCATATGTAGACAAGGACTGATGTTTAGGAGCTAAAGCCTTGCTCATAAAAGCAATTGGATGACCCTTTTGTAACAAAATTGCCCCTATGCCAACTCCTGAGGCATCAGTTTCAATCACAAAGGTTTCTTCAAAGTTTGGCATTTGCAATACTGGAGCACTTATGATAACGCTACACGCGTCGTTCGGGGTCAAAGGAACTTCCTTTTCTTCGAGCAAGTTTTATAACACCCTAGGCAGTGAACCTAATCGTTGTAGTGTAGTAATTAGGGTAAGCCACGGGTATTGATATCGTTCTCTAGGGGAATAGGAATGCTAGTAGGGAGTTACTACGCTAAGGTTAAGGTTGAGGAAGATTATTTTTTATCTTTTTATATTTTATGAAAATGGAAAGGTGCAATTTGGGTATTGGATTTGGGGTTGGTATTTCTACCGATTACTCTACTATTATCTAATTATCTAAACTAAGGTTGTGGGAGTCTATGTCTAATTAATGTGTGCTCGTATGATAGTTTAAAGATGTGTTTACTTAGTTTGTATTACTCCTTAATTATCTCCTATTGATGGTTGAGTGTCACGTCTTATTCCTAGTTGCGTTGTGTTTCTAAGTTGTAGGGTGTCGTTTCTCCCAACTCTTTGAACTTACCAAAGGGTCTTGTCTACAAATCCACATAGAGATTATAGACTCCTACTCTAAGGCACTCTTGGATGTTTTAGACTACAATCACTCGGGTAATCATACTCTAGGGTTCACAAAGATGAATCAAGCATTAAGTACAACGAATGACCTATCGCATTACTAGATCATTAATCAACTAAGATAAGAAACAACCAATCAATATTCAATAATTAAGTTTCATACTTCCTAAGCAAACACACAAATAAATTAGCGGGACATGGAGAACATGCAAGCATACACACAAATAATCAAAGACATAATTGAATTAATGAAGCAAAGACTTATCTTGGTGTAAGATAGGGTTAAAACCCTAAAATCTTGTACAAGACACCTTAGGTTCGGTTTTAGGTTTTACTCCAAAGACTCTCCACACAAAAGGCGAAAAATTCGGATTCTATATATAAGATTACAATTGCGACGGCGTCACCTTATGTTTAGTGGCGCCGTCGTCGCCGCCATTAGGGGGTTTCGTCTTGGCGCGTTAACCTTGCGACGGCGTCACCTTATGTCCGTGGCGCCGTCCTCTTGACCGGCGTCGTGCGGATCGCATCTAGGCCGTCCGAGTAGCGACGGCCTACTCTTTTACACTAGGCGCCGTCTCTTGAAAACATGAGTTTTGAGTTCGACCGTCGCAACTTTCTCCGACGGCGTCGCAAATATCTCTGACGCGTCGCCTTACACATTCGTATTGTGAGTGTCATGATTTCGACTTTGGCCATTTTCTTCATATATTCGCGCCTTCTCGTCCAAATAAGTGTCATTTGACATTTTGCCTTCACGAGACCTAAAAAGTGAAAAGGAGCGATATTAAGCAATAACGGATACAAAGTGATCAAATAAGGACTTAAACGACCCTCAAAATGGTACCTTTTAAAACCTTATCAAATATCCCTACACTTGTTATTTGCTTGTCCTCAAGCAAATGTGCTTTTAGCCAATTGATTTGTAAGTTAGGGGTCATTCGACATTAATTCAAAACGGTCCACAACACATATAAGCCCATAAAAGTCATAACAAGCACGGAATTACATACTAGCACCTCGCATGGGGTGTTTGGATACTCGCATCTCTCTCGGTGTATAAATGAAATATAACAATATAGGAAATGGAAGATAAACACTCATTAACGGTCCTAGTACATAGATTACCATAGGCTTGAGAATAGATCAAACTTCCATCGCTTTGGCGTAAGCACCTAGGAAAGACTATCAAAGAGGTCTTTAAAGGGTTGTAATGTTAGGCTTACGGTAGGAAATAAGGGTTTGGTGGGATAGGCTATTTAGTGGTGGTAAGTCAAAATCTTTATGTTAAATGCATATGAAGAATGGCGTTGCTAAGCCAAGACTGACACTCTAAACTCTAGATAAGCTGAAATAAACAAACATAAATTAAAAGATAGATGTAGGATGGTAGCCGTATTTTTTTTTTTTTTTTTTTTTTTTTTTTATCACTTTTTTTTTTTTTTTTTCTTTTTCTTTTTTTTTTTTTTTTTTTTTTTTTTTTTTTTTTCATACACTTTTACTCTACCATCCTCTAAGATAACATCAAAATACTAGGGTTCTGAGGGACATCCCTACACTTGAGTTTTATTACTCTAACACTAATTTGACCCGATTTGAAAAGATCAAAACACTTGGGGTACATTATTACACAAACAAAGGGAATTTGAATTTAACGTTCCCTTCCGTCATTTCATAAACTTTAACTTTTCCCATGAATCCCAATCATCCCAAAGCGTATACAAAGGATATGACTCGACTTAGCAACTTATGCAAGCAACTAGATAATTGAACTAAGGGTTTAGGGTGATAACAAACAATTGCACTAAAAGTGAGTGCATAAGGGGTAAGCTAAAGCGATTTGGGTGTATATTTGGGGTGGGGTGTAAACAATGCTCTTCATTGATATTCGGAAAAACCGAAACATCACGAGAACCGCGAAAAGGATAGGCTCGAGGGGTTAACTAGGGTATCGTGTACTAAAGATGAGTACAACGCAGGGTGTGGGGAATTACTCAACCGATGCGGAAGAAGTAATTATATTACGGTTATCAAACAAGGGTTTATCCTAATGCCTCTTATCATTTAGTTATTCCTAACTACACAAGTGTAGCCTCACTTGCGATCTCGGAATGCATCACAAAACAAGTTCTAGAATCTAATATACTACCGGTTCACACTCTAAGCATTAAAGATGAATGCTTTAATTCCTACTAATCTAAGGCGATCCTCACATTTTGGGTGGAATTTAGGTGGTAAAGGGTTTTGTGCTAGTCATGCAACTTCCTATCCATGAGGCGCTTTTGTTAAGACTAATGGCCCACTCTTATCGTCATGAAAAATTTTAAATTTGGCTAAAATTACTCTAACCGACATTTCTCATGGTTTATTACACAATCACAATTGGACAAAGCAAATAGTCAAGGATAAGCATAGTTTCAAAGTTCCGTTTATTTTCCTCCCTACACTTAAACCGAACATTCTCCCCAATGTTCCCGAAAGTATCAAAGTTATGATAAAGAAGGTAATTAAAAGCGAAAAAACTAGTACTCCCGATTAGCTCGGTAGGATCCGTGTAAAGTGGTGGTTAAATCCTTTTCAAGAAGAATTATTGCGTGAAAAGCTCCTTCCAATCTTATGTAACTTCTTCTTGACAAACTAAACCTGCACACTTAAAGAAAACAAACGAAACCTTCGCGTAAAATCGGCGGTAATAATATATATAAGACTCGATTTAAACTAGGATATAATGCTTGTGGAATGAATGTTTACTGAATTTCTAAGAAAATTAAGACACAGAAAATTCCAAAATTTATAAGTAGCTCGAAAACGAGAAAAAGTAATCGATGTTTTACTCCTTCTGGCGCGTCGGTTGCAATCTGACGCGTCAGTTATCCCGACAAAAAGCGGTGCGATTTTACGGAAAAATTTACGGAAAATTTACATCTTTAGAATCGGAAAAATTTACGCAAAACATTCATTATGACTCGATACAAGCATTTGACTCGAACAAACAAACATATATATCTTTTAGTTAATTGTTATTCTCATGTTTACGTTTCTTTTGAAAGCGTGTGTAATCCTCCCTACACTTATCCCTTATGTAAAATACCTTTATATGTAATTAAGGCGAGGTTAAAAACAAAATAAAGCATTTTCACAAATTTAAACATGAGGATAAACAATTAATAAAAGATATATGACACAAACAAGCAAACAATTAAGCATGGGTTGCCTCCCGAAGCGCTTTTCTTTATTAAAGAGTCTTGCGGCTAGACTCATAGTCCTGCTCCCACGTTTTCTCACTATCGCCTCTTCATGGCCTCTAATGGGGATTCCATGTTGTAGAAGTGCCCTAAAATGCGCTTCTCTAAGAGTTCATCTTCTCCCATTCGGTCCTATATTACGGTCCTAGGCTCAAACAATCCTTGTAGAATCCGAAAATCTTAGCCATAACATAATCAACACCTTTCTCCCTATCCTCATCATTCCTATAATGAACCGATAGTTTAAGTTCCTTTTCATCATTAGAGTGATGAAAATTTCTCAATCTTAAGCGGCATTTGGTAAGCTATGTCATCGGTCTTATTCTTGAACCGCACTACTCCTAATGAGGGTCATAGGTCATTCGGTGCTTTCTATGAAAGGTTTTCCTAGAATAACATGGGACAAGCTAGGGTCTATGGCCGTGCTAATGTCATCCACAACTATGAAGTCCGTAGGAAACGTGAAACTACCTACATGAGCGGGCAATCCTTTAACTCTACCAAGAAAATTGCAACTAACATTAGGATCATTGGGGTCTTGCCTAGTTGGAATAGGCTTCTTCAATATCCAATTGTAGTAGGTGCTAGTCATTATGTTGATTGGGGACTTGCGATCAATGTAAGCTTTGCCACAAAAGATGTCCTATGACACATGGTATGTTAAGATTCCAAGGGTTCCCAAACTTAATTCGAGGACTTTTCTAACATACATGTGACGGAGGTCACGCACTAAGTGAGGTGGCGAGATAGTTCTTCGTCCGTAGGAAATTTGTTGAAATAGTCAATGTCTACTTCATTTACTTCCTCGGGTATTTCCTCATCCACTAGTGTATAGTCCTCTTCGTCATTTGTTTCATCGAGTTCAACTAAAGCGATGGTATTGACGAATTGGACATACTTTAGCTTGCTTGGATCCTTAATCTCTATGCACGAAGGCCGGGAGTTGAGATAGCACTAACCTTCTTATCACTATTAGCTATGGCTTTCAAAGGTTGTCTATTTTCCTATCCATCTCGGCTTGTTGATTATTAAAGCGGTCCGAGAGCTTAGCTATTTGGGTTTCTTGGGATGTAACTAGGTTTTGCAACATCCCTTGATGTTTTGTTGGTTAGGACCATTAGGTGGGGCCATGAGAAATCATTAGAAGTGAATTCTTTGGTTTGTCCCAATAAAAGTCGGGCTTGTTTTCCATGCTTCACGGGTTTCATTGAAATTCCTAGGTCCGGGTGTTGTAGGAATCTTCCTCCCACTCCATTAACACGCGAGGATGCGTAGTCAGCGAGCGTGCTCGGGGATCGGGTGCTAATGTGCGTGTTATGAGGATCACAAAGCGGCTCACATGAAGAGGAAGCTTTGTTCACATGGTGTGAAGACTTAGGATTTTCGTGGCACTCATGAGGAATTTAACTGATCTTCAAGTTCGATCATCCTACGGTCGGGAGGAGGCAAGGAGATTGCCTTGGCGGTTTGGGCGGCTCACGGGGTCATCCCAACTTTCGTTGTCATAGAGGCAAGGTCCTCTATTATTTCCATGATTCTTCTGCGGTGAGATCACTAAGTTTTCCACCGGCCGCTTGGTCAATGGATCGCTTAGTGGGAAGTTGACATGATCATAAAAGATTTGGACTTGGAGCCAAAGATCAATGCCGTGATGAGGACTTTGTGAAGTAAGTCCTTGAATCGGGTCCATGCTTAGAGAGAGATTCACCTTGGCGTTGTTGGAACATCAAGATGTCATTCCCGAGCTTAGTGGTTCTCCCGGTGGGAAAAATTGAGCAAGGCGAAGTAAGATCATCGACTTGAGATGGAGCCGTGCGGAAGTCGCTCAAGCCAATTACTAGCTTGGTCCCGTGAGAGAATTGGAAGAGGCAGCGCGCGTGGTCTCGAGTAGTAGCATCAAGGTCAATGGAATCGACGATTTTGAGGAATCCCTCGGATCTTTGATTTGGATCTTGAGCGAAGTCCATGGAATCACATCCGTTTGCACCAACCGGATGGTGTCGGATCGCAGGGCCGTAGTTTGGGCTTGGTCGGGAAGCTCAATGGTGTTCCTATAGCCTAAGTGGCTTGGTCTTGAGTATTCACCAAGAGTACGGCCTCTTGGCGGGTCATTTGGTGGTGGGTTGATGAGTGGTGGTTGGTTATCACCTTCCATGATGAAAAGTGATGGGACTACGAACAAAGGTCACGAAGAAGGGGGATAGACTACGAGAAAGCTAAAAATGAGAAAAATTTACTTGATAGGAATCAAGCAAAGAACCTAAGCGAGGTGGACTACTAACTAGCTATTCTATTCCCGTGGCGCCTAAAACTTGATAACGCTACACGCGTCGTTCGGGGTCAAAGGAACTTCCTTTTCTTGAGCAAGTTTTATAACACCCAGGCGATGAACCTAATCGTTGTAGTGTAGTAATTAGGGTAAGCCACGGTATTGATATCGTTCTCTGGGGAATAGGAATGCTAGTAGGGAGTTACTACGCTAAGGTTAAGGTTGAGGAAGATTATTTTTATCTTTTATATTTTATGAAAATGGAAAGGTGCAATTTGGGTATTGGATTTGGGGGTTGGTATTTCTACCGATTACTCTACTATTATCTAATTATCTAAACTAAGGTTGTGGGAGTCTATGTCTAATTAATGTGTGCTCGTATGATAGTTTAAAGATGTGTTTACTTAGTTTGTATTACTCCTTAATTATCTCCTATTGATGGTTGAGTGTCACGTCTTATTCCTAGTTGCGTTGTGTTTCTAAGTTGTAGGGTGTCGTTTCTCCCAACTCTTTGAACTTACCAAAGGGTCTTGTCTACAAATCCACATAGAGATTATAGACTCCTACTCTAAGGCACTCTTGGATGTTTTAGACTACAATCACTCGGGTAATCATACTCTAGGGTTCACAAAGATGAATCAAGCATTAAGTACACAACGAATGACCTATCGCATTACTAGATCATTAATCAACTAAGATAAGAAACAACCAATCAATATTCAATAATTAAGTTTCATACTTCCTAAGCAAACACACAAATAAATTAGCGGACATGGAGAACATGCAAGCATACACAAATAATCAAAGACATAATTGAATTAATGAAGCAAAGACTTATCTTGGTGTAAGATAGGGTTAAAAACCTAAAATCTTGTACAAGACACCTTAGGTTCGGTTTTAGGTTTTACTCCAAAGACTCTCCACACAAAAGACGAAAAATTCGGATTCTATATATAAGATTACAATTGCGACGGCGTCACCTTATGTTTAGTGGCGCCGTGTGTCGCCGCCATTAGGGTTTCGTCTTGGCCACGTTAACCTTGCGGCGGCGTCACCTTATGTCCGTGGCGCCGTCCTCTTGACCGGCGTCGTCTGGATCGCATCTAGGCCGTCACGAGTGGCGACGACCTACTCTTTTACACTAGGCGCCGTCTCTTGAAAACATGAGTTTTGAGTTCGACCCGTCGCAACTTTCTCCGACGCGTCGCAAATATCTCTGGCGCGTCGCCTTCTACATTCAATGTTGTGAGTGTCATGATTTCGACTTTGGCCATTTTCTTCATATATTCGCGCTTTCGTCCAAATAAGTGTCATTTGACATTTTGCCTTCACGAGACCTAAAAGTGAAAAGGAACGATATTAAGCAATAACGGATACAAAAGTGATCAAATAAGGACTTAAACGACCCCTCAAAATGGTACCTTTTAAAACCTTATCAACTTATCATGGCCTTCTTAAGTTCTTCAAAAGCCACTTGAGCAGATTCCCCCCACTTGAATGCATTTTTCTTCAATAGAGCAGTCAATGGTTGGCTAATAATAGCATAATCTCGATGAACCTTCTATAGTAACTGTCGAGCCAAGAAACCTCTCAATTTGTTTCAAAGTTTTGGAGCAGGCCATTTCTCCATTGCTTCCACCTTAGAAGGGTCGGTTGCCACACCTTTATCGGTAATGATATGTCCCAGTATTCCACATGTGTAGCCCCAAAACACACTTGCTCGCTTTGCATCGAGTTGATGAGATCTCATTGTTTGCAAAAGCGTCCTCAAATGTATAACATGGCTTTCCATAGAGGATCAGTAAACCAAGATATCATCAAAGAAAACCAAGGTAAATTTCCTCAAAAAGGCACGAAAACATCATTTATAAGTGCACGGAATGTGGAAGGAGCATTAGTGAGTCAAAAGGCATGACTAAAACTCATAATGCCCTTCATGTGTTTTGAAAGCGATCTTGGAAATGTCATCTTCATACATTCTAATCGATGGTAGCGGACCTCAAGTCCAATTTAGAAGACCAGCGATCCATGTAACTCATCAATAAGCTCTTCAATGAGTGGAATAGGAAACTTGTCTTTAATGGTGTGTGTGTTTAGCGCACGTAATCAATACACATCGCCAACTACCATCCTTTTCTTGACCATAACAATAGGTGATGCAAAAGAGCTTTGGCTATGTCTTATAACTCCTGACTCTAATAGTTCCTTCACCATTAACTCAATAGCATCCTTCTGAGTAGGAGGATGTCTATAAGGTCTAATGTTGATGGGTTGTGTGTCTTCTTTGAGAGGGATTTTATGGTCATAAGATCTGTTTGGTGGAAGAGTTGTGGGTACAGCAAAGACATCTGCACATTCCAATAACAAAGGATCCCAAACACTCCATATAACAGCTGGCTCTTTAGCTTGTACCATGTTGACTACAGCAGAAGGATAGACACACATGGACATTGCATTACATTGAACTCTTGTAGTTTGTTTCCCATTCATCCACAAAACAGTTGCCTTGTTAGTACCTCTCAAAGTCATAGTCTTACCTCTGTAATTAAAGATCATTTTCAAGGTTTTGAAGTTACAACAGATGTTTCCCAGTGTAGACAACCATTGTATCCCCAATACCATTTCACAACCACCCAAAGGTAAAATCATCACTGATGAAGTAAAAGGTTCTCCTTGTAAAGACCAAGTGAAATCATGACACATAGTATTACTCACCAAATTCCTGCCCCCAGCTACTGTAACTTGTAATGGATAGGATTGTTTGGTATTGCAACCCAATTTCTTAGCTGTATTACTATCCAAAAAGTTGTGAGTACTTCCTGAGTCAATGAGAATGTGCAAATCATACTTACCAACTAGACCATTCACTCTCATGGTTTGGTAATGGTATACACCAGTAAGAGCATGTAAGGAGATTTGTGGACTTATTGCATTTTTCTCTTCCTCAAGTTGAGACCAAACAATCTCTTCTTCTTCTCCACCTTCCTCTGTTTAACCCCTCATCTCCTCTTCCTCATCTTTGTCTACTACAACTTCCAACAAAAATACTTGACTGCTACATTTATGGCCAGGGAAATACTTTTGATCACAGTAAAAACATAAACCCTTAGTTCTTTTCTCCTCAATCTCCTTCTGAGTCAACTGTTTTCTGTGGAAAACTAGAAGGGGGGGGGGGTTGAATAGTTTTACCAATTAAAACTTCCTTTTAAAATATTTAGATCGACTTATGTCAATCTATTTGGTTGTGTGTGTTGGATGTTGATAAACAAGCATATAAAGATATGTAATGAAGAGATAAGAGTAAGAAGCACAAAACCACAGCAGTATTTATAGTGGTTCGGCTACAAGGACACCTTCCTTGCCCTACTCCACTCCCAGTCACCTACTCGAGAGTTTGTAATCACTACACCAATCTCCTTATTCGGAGAAGCCTTCACAACGTCGCTTAATCTTTTCGGTACAAAGCTAAATACCGAGTTCTTTCACACCAAGGCGAACCACACCTAACACAACGTCGCCTACCCTTTATACGGTGCTAGGCTAACCACCGTTCTTTCACCCGATAACGCTACACGCGTCGTTCGGGTCAAAGGAACTTCCTTTTCTTGAGCAAGTTTTATAACACCTAGGCGGTGAACCTAATCGTTGTAGTGTAGTAATTAGGGTAAGCCACGGGTATTGATATCGTTCTCTGGGGAATAGGAATGCTAGTAGGGAGTTACTACGCTAAGGTTAAGGTTGAGGAAGATTATTTTTTATCTTTTATATTTTATGAAAATAGAAAGGTCGAATCTCGGGTATTGGATTTGGGGGTTGGTATTTCTACCGATTACTCTACTATTATCTAATTATCTAAACTAAGGTTATGGGAGTCTATGTCTAATTAATGTGTGCTCGTATGATAGTTTAAAGATGTGTTTACTTAGTTTGTATTACTCCTTAATTATCTCCTATTGATGGTTGAGTGTCACGTCTTATTCTAGTTGCGTTGTGTGTCTAAAGTTGTAGGTATCGTTTCTCCCTAACTCTTGAACTTACCAAAGGGTCTTGTCTACAAACCCACTAGAGATTATAGACTCCTACTCTAAGGCGCTCTTGGATGGATTAGCCTACAATTACTCAGGTAATTATACTCTAAGGTTCACAAAGATGAATCAAGCATTAAGTAGACAACGAATGACCTATCGCATTACTAGATCATTAATCAACTAAGATAAGAAACAACCAATCAATATTCAATAATTAAGTTTCATACTTCCTAAGCAAACACACAAATAAATTAGCCGGACAAGGAGAACATGCAAGCATACACACAAATAATCAAAGACATAATTGAATTAATGAAGTAAAGACTTATCTTGATGTAAGATAGGGTTTAAAACCCTAAAATCTTGTACAAGACACCTTAGGTTCGGTTTAGGTTTTACTCCAAAGACTCTCCACACAAAGGCGAAAAATTCGGATTCTATATATAAGATTACAATTGCGACGGCGTCACCTTATGTTTAGTGGCGCCGTCGTGTCGCCGCCATTAGGGTTTCGTCTTGGCCACGTTAACCTTGCGGCGGCGTCACCTTATGTCCGTGGCCGTCCTCTTGACTTCGGCGTCGTCGGATTGCATCTAGGCCGTCGAGTAGTGACGGCCTACTCTTTCACAACTAGGCGCCGTCTCTTGAAAATCTGAGTTTTGGGTTACGGCCGTCATAATAATTTTGGGACGGCGTCGCCATAGCACTTGACGTCGCGCTTATACTTTCAACAGCTGTGAGTGTCTCGATTTCGACTTTGACCATTTTCTTCATATATTCGCGCCTTTTCGTCCAAATAAGTGCCATTCCACATTTTGCCTTCACGAGACCTAAAAGTGAAAAGGAGCGATATTAAGCAATAACGGATACAAAGTGATCAAATAAGGACTTAAACGACCCTCAAAATGGTACCTTTTAAAACCTTATCAAATATCCCTACACTTGTTATTTGCTTGTCCTCAAGCAAATGTGCTTTTAGCCAATTAATTTATAAGTTAGGGGTCATGAAGCATTAATTCAAAGCGGTCCACAACACATATAAGCCCATAAAAGTCATAACAAGCACGAATTACATACTAGCACCTCACATGGGGTGTTTGGATACTCACATCTCTCTCGGGTGTATATATGAAATATAACAATATAGAAAATGGAAGATAAACACTCATTAACGGTCCTAGTACATAGATTACCATAGGCTTGAGAATAGATCAAACCTCCATCGCTTTGGCGTAAGCACCTAGGAAAGACTATCAAAGAGGTCTTTAAAGGGTTGTAACGTTAGGCTTACGGTAGGAAATAAGGGTTTGGTGGGATAGGCTATTTAGTGGTGGTAAGTCAAAAATCTCTATGTTAAATGCATATGAAGAATGGCGTTGCTAAGCTAAGACTCGACACTCTAAACTCTAGATAATGAAATAAACAAACATAAATTTAAAGGATAGATGTAGGATGGTAGCCCGTATGTTTTTTTTTTTTTTTTTTTTTTTTTTTTTTCTCTATTTTTTTTTTTTTTTTTCTTTTTCTATTTTTTTTTTTTTTTTTTTTTTTTTTTTTTTCATACACTTTTACTCTACCATCCTCTATGATAACATCAAAATACTAGGGATTTATAGGCATATCCCTACACTTGAGTTTTATTACTCTAACACTAATTTGACCCGATTTGAAAAGATCAAAACACTTGGGGTACATTATTACGCAAACAAAGGGAATTTGAATTTAACGTTCCTTCCGTCATTTCATAAACTTTAACTTTTCCCATGAATCCCAATCATCCCAAAGCGTATACAAAGGATATGACTCGACTTAGCAACTTATGCAAGCAACTAGATAATTGAACTAAGGGTTTAGGGTGATAACAAACATTTGCACTAAAAGTGAGTGCATAAGGGTTAGGCTAAAGCGATTTGGGTGTATATTTGGGGTGGGGTGTAAACAATGCTCTTCATTGATATTCGGAAAAACCGAAATATCACGAGAACGCATGAAAAGGATAGGCTCGAGGGGTTAACTAGGGGTATCGTGTACTAAAGATGAGTACAACGCAAAGGGTATGGGGAATTACTCAACCGAAGTGAAGAAGTAATTATATTACGGTGTCAAACAAGGGTTATCCTAATGCCTCTTATCATTTAGTTATTCCTAACTACACAAGTGTAGCCTCACTTGCGATCTTGGAATGCATCACAAAACAAGTTCTAGAATCTATTATACTACGGTTCACACTCTAAGCATTAAAGATGAATGCTTTAATTCCTACTAATCTAAGGCGATCCTCACATTTTGGTGGAATTTGGGTGGTAAAGGGTTTTGTGCTAGTCATGCAACTTCCTATCCATGAGGCGCTTTTGTTAAGACTAATGGCCCACTCCTATATGTCATGAAAATTTTAAATTTGGTGCCAAAATTACCCTAACCGACATTTTCTCATGGTTTATTACACAAATACAATTGGACAAAGCAAATAATCAAGGATAAGCATAGTTTCAAAGTTCCGTTTATTTTCCTCCTACACTTAAAGCGAACATTGTCCCCAATGTTCCCCGAAAATATCAAAGTTATGATAGAAGAAGGTAATTAAAAGCGAAAGAAACTAATACTCCCCGATTAGCTCGGTAGGATCCGTGTAAAGTGGTGGTTAAACTCTTTTCAAGAAGAATTATTGCGTGAAAAGCTCCTTCCAATCTTATGTAATTTCTTCTTGACAAACTAAACACACACTTGAAGAAAACAAAGCGAAACCTTCGCGTAAAATCGGTGGTAATAATATATATAAGACTCGATTTAAACTAGGATATAATGCTTGTGGAATGGATGTTTACAATTTTAAGAAAATTAAGACCTTGAAAATTCCAAAAATTTATAAGTAGCTCGAAAACGAGAAAAAGTAATCGATGTTTTACTCCTTCACGGCGCGTCGGTTGCAATCTGACGCCGTCGGTTATCCCGAAAAACTAGTCTGCGATTTTTGGAAAAATTACGGAAAATTTACATCTTTAGAATCGGAAAAATTTACGCAAAACATCCATTATGACTCGATACAAGCATTTGACTCGAACAAACAAACATAAATATATTTTAATTAATTGTTATTCTCATGTTTACGTTTCTTTTGAAAGCGTGTGTAATCCTCCTACACTTATCCCTTATGTAAAATACCTTTATATGCAATTAAGGCGAGGTTAAAAACAAAATAAAGCATTTTACAAATTTAAACATGAGGATAAACAATTAATAAAAGATATAAGACACTAACAAGCAAACAATTAAACATGGGTTGCCTCCCACGAAGCGCTTTTCTTTATTAAAGAGTCTTGTAGCTAGACTCGTAGTCGTGCTCTCGTTTCCTCACCTATCCTCTCGTGCTCATACTTAAGCCATTCTAACGCTCTTTCATTCTTTTTGTAATCATCTCCTAATTCAAGGCATTTTTTGTAATACCGCTTAGTTTTCTCATATGGGTACCTAAGCCCACTCTGCTTATCCTTTTCACTAAGCAATGGAATAGGGGTCATTCTATTACAAACCTCGATGTCCTTATGTTTCAACCTAGGATGAGCGCGTGGCATTTGGTAGATGAAATCTTCAACTTCATCAGAGAATGTAATTAAACCATCAATCATCCGTTCATTCAACCTAGTCAATTTCTTGAAAGGTTTTCCAAAATTATTTGAGTGAGGTCCTTATCTATAAATTCTCCTAAGTCTTCTAAGACCATGAACTCTACCAAATAAGCAAAGCTTCCGACAAACACGTGCAAATAAATGACTGCTTCAACAACATTGTTCCTTGATAAGTTAACTCATTGACCTTGATTTTGTTGTATAAGTCCCTTGAGATTAAGTTTAAAGGTAAGAATGAATTCAAATAAGCATCGAACCCTTCTAGTCCTATTTTGCGAAATTGCATGTTAAAGGGCCATCTTTCTCAATCCTACACCTAGGGTCAAAACATTGGGAGGGGTCTTCCTCAATTTCAGAACTAACTTCATGACCTCCCCGCTATCAAGTGCTTCATCATAATCAAATTCCTCATCAGAATCTGAGTAATAGAAAGGACTTTGTTGTTGCCAATTTATCTCATTATGCTCTAGGTGATTACCAAAATGGTGAGTGGGTGAAGGGTTTTGTGGGATTGCGTTCACAATCTCGGGATTGGGAATGGGTAGAGTAAAGAATCTTCGATGGAAAATACGGATCATGGTTAATGATGGTTTTTACGAACGAGGGTCACGAAAAGGGGGATAGACTAAGAGAAAGCTAAAAAATGAGAAAAATTTACTTGATATGAATCAAGCAAAGAAACCTAAACGAGGTGGACTACTAACTAGCTATTCTATTCCCGTGTGCGCCAAAAACTTGATAACGCTACACGTCGTTCGGGGTCAAAGGAACTTCCTTTTCTTGAGCAAGTTTTATAACACCTAGGCGATGAACATAATCGTTGTAGTGTAGTAATTAGGGTAAGCCACGGGTATTGATATTGTTCTCTGGGGAATAGGAATGCTAGTAGGAGTTACTACGCTAAGGTTAAGGTTGAGGAAGATTATTTTTATCTTTTATATTTTATGAAAATAGAAAGTACGAATCTCGGGTATTGGATTTGGGGTTGGTATTTCTACCGATTACTCTACTATTATCTAATTATCTAAACTAAGGTTGTGGGAGTCTATGTCTAATTAATGTGTGCTCGTATGATAGTTTAAAGATGTGTTTACTTAGTTTGTATTACTCCTTAATTATCTCCTATTGATGGTTGAGTGTCACGTCTTATTCCTAGTTGCGTTGTGTGTCTAAAGTTGTAGGGTATCGTTTCTCCTAACTCTTGAACTTACCAAAGGGTCTTGTCTACAAACCCACTAGAGATTATAGACTCCTACTCTAAGGCGCTCTTCGGATGGTTTAGCCTACAATTACTCAGGTAATTATACTCTAAGGTTCACAAAGATGAATCAAGCATTAAGTAGACAACGAATGACCTATCGCATTACTAGATCATTAATCAACTAAGATAAGAAACAACCAATCAATATTCAATAATTAAGTTTCATACTTCCTAAGCAAACACACAAATAAATTAGCCGAACATGGAGAACATGCAAGCATACACACAAATAATCAAAGACATAATTGAATTAATGAAGTAAAGACTTATCTTGATGTAAGATAGGGTTTAAAACCCTAAAATCTTGTACAAGACACCTTAGGTTCGGTTTAGGTTTTACTCCAAAGACTCTCCACACAAAGGCGAAAAATTCGGATTCTATATATAAGATTACAATTGCGGCGTCACCTTATGTTTAGTGGCCTTGTCGTGTCGCCACCATTAGGGTTTCGTCTTGGCCACGTTAACCTTGCGACGGCGTCACCTTATGTCCGTGGCGCCGTCCTCTTGACTTCGGCGTCGTCTGGATTGCATCTAGGCCGTCGAGTAGTGACGGCCTACTCTTTCACAACTAGGCGCCGTCTCTTGAAAATCTGAGTTTTGGGTTACGGCCGTCACAATAATTTTGGGACGGCGTCATAGCACTTTGCCGTCGCCTTATACTTTCGGCAACTATGAGTGTCTCGATTTCGACTTTGGCCATTTCTTCATATATTCGCCTTTTAGGTCCAAATAAGTGCCATTCGATTTTGCCTTCACGAGACCTAAAAAGTAAGAAGGAACGATATTAAGCAATAACGGATACAAAAGTGATCAAATAAGGACTTAAACGACCCCTCAAAATGGTACCTTTTAAAACCTTATCACACACCTTAGGTGAACTACACCTTCACAACGTCGCCTACCCTTTATTAGGTACTAGGCTAAGTACCTAGTTCCATTGCAATGGAGGAACTACTACCACACTACACCAACGACTAATCCCAAAGGAGATCTACTCCTTTACAACATCATCAAGGACATCAATATCCTTGGATCTAATGCTAGTCTATCTAGTACATCGAAACACACCATATCGAATGTACATCTAAGGCACCTTTCACTAATGCCTTTGATTAGATCTACAAGATACCTTTCACTAATGTCTTTGATTAGATCTACAAGACACCTTTCATTAATGTCTTGTGTCTTCACTTCTAAGCACCTTTCACTAATGCTTCTTGTCTTGACTTCTAAGCACCTACCACAAGTGCTTATCCTATAGATGATAGATACCCTTCACTAATATCTTCGTCTTGACACTTGAGACATCTTTCACTAATGTCTTTAACACTACGCTTCTTTGAAGAAAGAAAGGGATCATCAACAAGAGGACTTCAATAGCCTTGATGATGAGGAAGCTTGGCAACTCATGGACTTGAGCTTGCTTGACTTCAAAGGTGGTGATCTTCCCTTTAAGAGGAACCTAAAGATCACACAAAACAAAACTACAAACATAGATCTCTTGGATCTAAGGTTAGTGAGATTTAACTCGGGGAGAAAGTATGTTAGAGAGGGTGAGATATAATGAAGAAATGGCTCACTATTTATAGAGGAAAAACCTCTCGTTTCCTCGGATCCCACGGATCCTTCCACTTGGGATCCGGCTAGCACAAAGCTAGGGATCCGTGGTCCGCTCCTCTTTGCCCATGGGTATTTTGGTTATGGGTCATAGGTCATGGGTTATGGGTTGATCCATGGTTTTCTTTCTAGATACAATGTACTTGGTTAAGTGGTATATATAAAACCATGGGTTATGGGTCAAAACCATTTGCTAGTATTTACCCTTTTTGTATATACTTGTATTTACCCAATTTGGCATACACTTAGTTTTTACCCATTTTAGTATACTTAGTTTAAGTATATGTTTACCCCAATATGTAAACACTAGTTGTTGTACATATGTATCTAAATCATAAAAACACTTATACTTGTTTTAGTGTTTTATGTGAAAGCGTAAGTGTGTTATAAAACTATTAGTTCAAACCATTTACGTGTTTTATTTGTTTCCTTAAAATGATCTTACTTTTGTTATCGACAAAACATTAGAAGATCGTAAAATATGAATAAACGTTTTTACGATTTATTTGTATTAACAATCTCCCTTTTGTTGATGACAAAACATAAGATTATTTTAAGGAAAAGCTAAAATTGTAAAAGTTTGAATTTGTAGTTTTACTTTCTTCTCCCTTTTGTCGAAACAAAAGTGTTTGAAAGAGCAACACATCGTTTTTAAGAAAAACATGTGAAAGGAAAAAAATAGAGAGCAAGTAGCGGAAAGGATCTCGTCGTTACTCCCCTCGACGAGTCCACCCCTAAGTAAGGCGTCAAGAAACTAATTCTAATCTAGTTCATTTGCAACTAACTTATGCAAAGGATTACGTCTATGTGACGGGTGTGCTCCCCTAGATGATTGCAATATTTGCAACGGAAGTCATGAAATTTAAATCAAATGTTGCAAGTAATTTTGCAACGTATTGTTTTGACACCAAGCTCCCTAGCTTTAGGATGTCAAATACTTTATGTTAATTGAAAACTGCAAAACAAGGGTTAGAAAACAAGTATAATTCACAATTTCCGGCAAATGTGATAAAGAAAAACATTCGACTTCACGGATCCCACGGTTCCCTTCTAGTAGGGATCCGTCTAGGCAATATCTTGAGGATCCGTCTGGCGATGACTAAAATCGACAAAGGTGATATAACAAGTAATGTTATCACATAAATGAGATATGAATACATATTCTCGGAAAAATAACACGTAGCATGTAATTCCATTTAATAAAACAAGAGTTATGATAAACATGACTCAAAAATAAGAAAATAGACAATACATAACTAGGAATTTCTTAGACCAACTAACGCTTGAAGCTTAGACACCACTATAATCTTCTAGCTCAAGTTATGTTTAGGTTTAATCTCGTCGAAGCGTTCGAGGAGATGATAGAACATGAAACGTTGGTCTTCTCGTACTTCATGTATCAAACTTTCAACATGTTGACAATGATAGCAATCTTTGTCATGGCTAGAGTAGTGGTGGTGGATGAAATGAAGTGGCTTGATTCAAAGGATCAATTGAAGTGGTTTGAGGAGCCTCGAATGATGGAGGGATTGGTGGAGGTCCATTTAGGAATGGTTCGATCAAGAATGATGATGGTGGTAAAGATGTGTCAACTTCCATAAGGTCGGGTGGTTGACTTTGATGATTTCTTATAATCCAAATGGGATTATATGATGGAAGCAATGAAAAAGGAAGCGGAGCAAGTGTTGACTCAACACCTTGATTTTGAATCATTGTTCCTCTAATGAGGAGAATGTTGTCGTGAGCGGATGAGGCGGCCTAGGTGGCAAGTCCTCTAAATTGTAGAGGTGAGGTGATGATTGTGGGGATGTAAAAGAGATAGCTCTAGGAACCAATAGTGATGGTTTAGTGGAGATGATATTGTTTGGCCTAGGAGGTATGGT
The DNA here is from genome assembly GCA_022545495.1 of Chrysanthemum lavandulifolium. Taxonomy (NCBI): domain Eukaryota; kingdom Viridiplantae; phylum Streptophyta; class Magnoliopsida; order Asterales; family Asteraceae; genus Chrysanthemum; species Chrysanthemum lavandulifolium. Next base: position 285,803,067 of record CM040242.1, on the reverse strand, counting down.
GGTGTTTGGCATTGGTAGTTTTGTGGGTACTATCCTTTTAGGAATTGGTTTGATTGGAAGAGGGATGATCCTATCATTTGTTGGCTTGATCGGAGATGATTCGATTGAAGAGATTTCGTGTATAACACGGGCCTTTTTCGTGGGTGGTTCTTTGGTGGAAAAGTTGCTACTTGGGATTTTCCTCATGATGGGATGATTTCAAGAGGTTGTAAAAGCTGAAAGTTAGGATGAGAGTGATGACAATGGAGGTCCTAACAAGGTGGTTTATAAACCAAGAGATTTGGAAGGTGCATTTAAGCCTTAAGCCACTAGGATTCATTGGAATGTGATGATTGATATGCACAAGAGTCAACTTGAGGAGGATGGATGATCTAGGAACTCATTTAAGATGAGATGGGGTGTTTGAGTTAGGAAGATGAGTTGAAATGATTGTTTTAGCAAGACATGACCTATCATGTCATCCGGATCCCACGGTTCCTTTCTCGAGAGGATCCGTGCAGGCTAATCCTAGGGATCCGGCCATCGGTAGCTATGAAAAGTGAAAATAATGTTTCTAAGATCTAAGACCTATAATATCTTGAGTGTTTGGTCTTCCTAAGTGTCTTAAATGAATGGGTACTTAAATACTTGAAGGTGGTGAGTGATGTAGCTAATGATGGTCTTTTATGGAAGAATTTGGAACTTTCATGAGCACCAATGAGTGAGCAAGGATGACACTAAAGATGAGAGTGTTAATTGAAGCTAAATGATCCTAGAGATCGGTGGTGACTTAGGATTGTGTTTTGGAAAATATCCTAATGGTTTGAGATGGGAAAAACTAGGATTTGATCAACTTTGATCAATTTTGAGGTGAGGTTGATTAATCATTAATATTGTCATAATCGAAGGATTTCTAACCTAGTTGTGAGGATCAAGTGAAAAATGAAATGTGAGTTTGAGGCGGAAGAGTGATGGATTGAAATGGTAGATCTAACAAAGTCTTAGAGGGTGATCTATGTGAGTTGGAATGAGTGGGAAAGGTCAACCTATCTTTGATAAAGTCTTTAATAAATCTTAAGATACTATGTTTAGCTTAGTGTAAGGTGTTCAAAAGGGTGTGTTTGACATGTAATGCTTGCAATTGCATTTTCTGTTTTACCGGATCCCGCGGTCCCTAGATGTAGGGATCCGTCTATCTGCTAGACAGAACTTTTACTAAAGGTATGCAATGATCATGACAGTGCATTATATTCCAAGTTTTGTTTAAAGGAGTTCTAAAACTAGGATATCAAATGTAAGATGTTTTATTTCATTAAAGAGATAGGATTACATTGATAACTAATGAGTAGAGTAGAATTGATCCTATTTGACTATTCTAGGTTCCTTGAGTGTCTTCGCTAGGAGGATCATTATGTGTTTGATGGGTATTGGTGGAATCAAGAATGAAGAAGGTCTTCATGAGAGATATGTTTAGCGGTTCCATCATCTTGTTCACAAATCATACAACGGACTTTGAAATTGAGGATGGAAGTACATAACATTGTGATAGGCGTGTCAAGAACATTCCATAAGGGATGAGTTTATCCTTGGAGCCTTGAAGGTTTGCAATTCGCCTTGCGAAGAAGTAGGCGAGATTGTATGGTTGTTGTGTTAGCAAACGATTACAACATGTGAGCACAACAAGCGGGAAGAATATCTCGATTTCCCTAAGACTCCAAACATTTTCACGTAGAATGAGAGCAACAGTTTATACTCTTCTCGGATATCCGTGTATGGATAATGTTTGGATTGGAGTAATATGGTCGAGGTTTGCATATCATGCGCGTTAAATCTTCCGGAGAGGTATGTGTGAACAATATGGACTATTTTCTTCACGAAAGTTGAAGAGAGAATCAAGAGACCAATCTTCGGTGAAGGCACATTGTCCATGGTTTGGAATTCGAGGATGTGAGCAAAATGCCCAAGGCTTAAAGTGAATTTTGGTTTTGATATAAAACCAAAGAGATGAGAGCGATCCTCGTTACGAGCGAGTTCTACTTGACGGAAGAATTCCATTATGAACCTTGGACATATCTTCCGTTGATTTCAAGAAGACATTCTAGTCCTATGGCTCGGAAGGAGGTATTGATACCTTCTTGAATTGTAGAGAGGTGTCTGTCGTCCTTCATGGAAGTAGCGGTTTTGAGATTATTGAACCCACGGACATGATTGCGGTGTGTTGGGCTCAGCGGAGATGTTCGGGTGTAGACGCTAGTGGTGAAAAGTCAAACTTCGTATTCATGCGTCATAGTTGAACCTATAGAGGTGAAGGGTAATAGGAGGTGATGTTTATGATCAACCTATAAAATCTAACGTTTTACTAGATTTTATTAACAATGGTATTTAACACTTAACTAACTCATGGTTTTGAAAATCTAGTGGATTATTACTTTTAGAAAGATAGTGGTTTTAATCTTGCAAGAAAACTGTTTTCGATGGGGACGGATCCACGGTTCCTTTTCAAAGGGATCCGGCTAGTGTAACTTCCGGGATCCGTGGATGCAGTAGTAACACAACCGGTTTAATAAAAACATAGGTTTCTACGGTTATTGTACCACAGTATGTTTTATCCTACATTTTCTTTTAGCATGCATACATGACATCTAATGTATTACGAAAGAATATAACACATATAGATCAAAAGAAATGAAACACATAATAACACAAACATCCTAGATAAAATAGATTATCAATAATATTGCATTTCAATGCTAAGGATGATACAAAGGATTGGGTAAATGACCCCAATATAGATTAACAACACAAAGTAAATGTCTCCGTATGTGAACTTCATCATAGGGAACACAAGTGCGATGAGTGTTAGGGCGATGAGCACGAGTGCGATGTAAACCATGTTGATGACGGATCTTTTTGGTTTAGGAAGAGATGGAATGAGGAGGAAGATGAAGTTTTTGAATGAGAGGAATTTTGAAATTGGAAAATTTGAAAAAATGAGGATTGAAAAAGTGGGCGTCAGTGGGTTTATTAATAGGGAAGGAGGAATTTTGAAATTGTGTTTTGTTTTATTATTGGTTTAAGAAGAAATAAAACAAAAGTTATATATCTGAGAAATAAAACACGTATGTGAGAAAAAGGCTTCAAATGAAGCTACATGTAAATCATGTAAACACAAAATCTACTCAAATAAATTCTAACAAATAACACTTATTTACTAAACTAATATCATTTAGATATAAGTGGAAAGTCATACCTCGAGTGCACTTAGGAATGTCTTTACAAATGACAAATGTCGGTTAGACAATTCTCGCTCCTTGCGTTTAAGATACCTTCTTAAGGAAGGTATTCTTGTTACCAAGCGTCTCCTAAAGCTTGGTGGGTATGAGCTTTGACTAATCAATATCACAAAGAATATTAGTGCAATTAAATGAAAAATATATATATAAAAAATGTTGTTATCAACTCAACATCCAAACATATAGTTTTGAAAACATGGTGTTTGTTTTATGAAAACCTTCTTTGTAGTTTTCAATTAACTATGGATCGTATCAAGTTTTTAAAGTACAATATACTTCAAGAAACTTGGTAGCGAAGCTCGATACCAATTGTGGAAAACTAGAAGGGGTTGAATAGTTTTACCAATTAAAACTTCCTTTTAAACTATTTAGATCGACTTATGTCAATCTATTTGGTTGTGTATGTTGGATGTTGATAAACAAGCATATAAAGATATGTAATGAAGATATAAGAGTAAGAAGCACAAAACCACAACGCAGTATTTATAGTGGTTCGGCTACAAGGACACCTTCCTTGCCTACTCCACTCCCAGTCACCTACTCGAGTTTGTAATCACTACACCAATCTCCTTATGGAGGAGAAGCCTTCACAGCGTCGCTTAATCTTTTTCCCAGACAAAGCTAAATACCGAGGTTCTTTCACACCAAGGCGAACCACACCTAACACAACGTCGCCTACCCTTTATACGGTGCTAGGCTAACCACCGAAGTTCTTTCACACCTTAGGTGAACTACACCTTCACAACGTCGCCTACCCTTTATTAGGTACTAGGCTAAGTACCTAGTTCCATTGCAATGGAGGAACTACTACCACACTACACCAACGACTAATCCCAAAGGAGATCTACTCCTTTACAACATCATCAAGGACATCAATATCCTTGGATCTAATGCTAGTCTATCTAGTACATCGAAACACACCATATCGAATGTACATCTAAGGCACCTTTCACTAATGCCTTTGATTAGATCTACAAGACACCTTTCACTAATGTCTTTGATTAGATCTACAAGACACCTTTCATTAATGTCTTGTGTCTTCACTTCTAAGCACCTTTCACTAATGCTTCTTGTCTTGACTTCTAAGCACCTACCACAAGTGCTTATCCTATAGACAATAGATACCCTTCACTAATATCTTCGTCTTGACACTTGAGACATCTTTCACTAATGTCTTTAACACTACGCTTCTTTGAAGAAAGAAAGGGATCATCAACAAGAGGACTTCAATAGCCTTGATGATGAGGAAGCTTGGCAACTTGTGGACTTGAGCTTGCTTGACTTCAAAGGTGGTGATCTTCCCTTTAAGAGGAACCTAAAAGATCACACAAAAACAAAACTACAAACATAGATCTCTTGGATCTAAGGTTAGTGAGATTTAACTCAGGGGAGAAAGTATGTTAGAGAGGGGTGAGATATAATGAAGAAATGGCTCACTATTTATAGAGGAAAAACCTCATCGCTTCCCGGATCCCACGGATCCGCTAGCACAAAGCTAGGGATCCGTGGTCGACTCCTCTTTGCCCATGGGTATTTTTGGTTATGGGTCATGGGTCATGGGTTATGGGTTGATCCATGGTTTTCTTTCTAGATACAATGTACTTGGTTAAGTGGTGTATATAAAACCATGGGTTATGGGTCAAAACCATTTGCTAGTATTTAACCTTTTTGTATATACTTGTATTTACCCAATTTAGCATACACTTAGTTTTTACCCATTTTGGTATACTTAGTTTAAGTATATGTTTAACCCAATATTTAAACACTAGTTGTTGTACATATGTATCTAAGTCATAAAAACACTTATACTAGTTTTAGTGTTTTATGTGAAAGCGTAAGTGTGTTATAAAACTATTAGTTCAAACCATTTACGTGTTTTATTTGTTTCCTTAAAATGATCTTACTTTTGTTATCGACAAAACATTGAAGATCGTAAAATATAAATAAGCGTTTTTTGCGGCTTATTTGTATTAACAATCTCCCCTTTTGTTGATGACAAAACATAAGATTACTTTAAGGAAAAGCTAAAATTAAGTAAAGTTTGAATTTGTACTTTTACTTTCTTCTCCCCTTTGTCGAAACAAAAGTGTTTGAAAAAAGCTACACATCGTTTTAAGAAAAACATGTGAAAGGAAAAAATAGAGAGCAAGTAGCGGAAAGGATCTCGTCGTTACTCCCCTTGACGAGTCCACCCCTAAGTAAGGCGTCAAGAAACTAATTCTAATCTAGTTCATTTGCAACTAACTTATGCAAAGGATTACGTCTATGTGACGGTGTGCTCCCCTAGATGATTGCAATATTTGCAGCGGAAGTCATGAAATTTAAATCAAATGTTGCAAGTAATTTTGCAGCGTATTGTTTTGACACCAAGCTCCCCAGCTTTAGGATGTCAAATACTTTATGTGTTAATTGAAAAGCGCAAAACAAGGGTTGAAAACAAGTATAATTCACAATTTCCGCAAATGTGATAAAGAAAAACATTCGACTTCACGGATCCCACGGTTCCCTTCTAGTAGGGATCCGTCTAAATATCTTGAGGATCCGTCAGTGATGACTAAAATCGGCAAAGGTGATATAACAAGTAATGTTATCACATAAATGAGATATGAATACATATTCTCGGAAAAATAACACGTAGCGGTAATTCCATTTAATAAAACAAGAGTTATGATAAACATGACTCAAAAATAAGAAAATAGACAATACATAACTAGGAATTTCTTAGACCAACTAACGCTTGAAGCTTAGACACCACTATAATCTTCTAGCTCAAGTTATGTTTAGGTTTAATCTCGTCGAAGCGTTCGAGGAGATGATAGAACATGAAACGTTGGTCTTCTCGTACTTCATGTATCAAACTTTCAACATGTTGACAATGATAGCAATCTTTGTCATGGCTAGTAGTGGTGGTGGATGAAATGAAGTGGCTTGATTCAAAGGATCAATTGAAGTGGTTTGAGGAGCCTCGAATGATGGAGGATTGGTGGAGGTCCATTTAGGAATGGTTCGATCAAGAATGATGATGGTGGTAAAGATGTGTCAACTTCCATAAGGTCGGGTGGTTGACTTTGATGCTTTCTTATAATCCAAATGGGATTATATGATGGAAACCATGAAAAGGAAGCCGAGCAAGTGTTGACTTAACACCTTGATTTTGAATCATTGTTCCTCTAATGAGGAGAATGTTGTCGTGAGCGGATGAGGCGGCCTAGGTGGCAAGTCCTCTAAATTGTAGAGGTGAGGTGATGATTGTGGGGATGTAAAGAGATAGCTCTAGGAACCAATGGTGATGGTTTAGTGGAGATGATATTGTTTGGCCTAGGAGGTATGGTGGTGTTTGGCATCGGTAGTTTTGTGGGTACTATCCTTTTAGGAATTGGTTTGATTGGAAGAGGGAGGATCCTATCATTTGTTGGCTTGACCGGAGATGATTCGGTTGAAGAGATTTCGTGTATAACACGGGCCTTTTAAATGGGTGGTTCTTTGGTGGAAAAGTTGCTACTTGGGGTTTTCCTCATGATGGGATGATTTCAAGAGGTTGTAAAAGCTGAAAGTTAGGATGAGAGTGATGACAATGGAGGTCCTAACAAGGTGGTTTATAAACCAAGAGATTTGGAAGGTGCATTTAAGCCTTAAGCCACTAGGATTCATTGGAATGTGATGATTGATATGCACAAGAGTCAACTTGAGAGGATGGATGATCTAGAAACTCATTTAAGATGAGATGGGGTGTTTGAGTTAGGAAGATGAGTTGAAATGATTGTTTTAGCAAGACATGACCTATCTTGTCATCCGGATCCCACGGTTCCTTTCTCGAGAGGATCCGTATAGGCTAATCCTAGGGATATCGTAGCTATGAAAAGTGAAAATAATGTTTCTAAGATCTAAGACCTGTAATATCTTGAGTGTTTCGGTCTTCTAAGTGTCTTAAATGAATGGGTACTTAAATACTTGAAGGTGGTGAGTGATGTAGCTAATGATGGTCTTTTATGGAAGAATTTGGAACTTTCATGAGCACCAATGAGTGAGCAAGGATGACACTAAAGATGAGAGTGTTAATTGAAGCTAAATGATCCTAGAGATCAGGTGGTGACTTAGGATTGTGTTTTGGAAAATATCCTAATGGTTTTGAGATGGGAAAAACTAGGATTTGATCAACTTTGATCAATTTTGAGGTGAGGTTGATTAATCATTAATATTGTCATAATCGAAGGATTTCTAACCTAGTTGTGAGGATCAAGTGAAAATGAAATGTGAGTTTTGAGAGCGGAAGAGTGATGGATTGAAATGGTAGATCTAACAAAGTCTTAGAGGGTGATCTATGTGAGTTGGAATGAGTGGGAAAGGTCAACCTATCTTTGATAAAGTCTTTAATCAATTCTAAGACACTATGTTTAGCTTAGTGTAAGGTGTTCAAAAGGGTGTGTTTGACATGTAATGCTTCCAATTGCATTTTACATTTCTTAGGATCCCGCGGTTCCCTAGATGTAGAGATCCGTTTAGTACAACATTTGGGATCCGTCTATCTGCTAGACAGAACCTTTACTAAAGGTATGCAATGATCATGACAATGCATTATATTCCAAGTTTTGTTTAAAGGAGTTCTAAAACTAGGATATCAAATGTAAGATGTTTTATTTCATTAAAGAGATAGGATTACATTGATAACTAATGAGTATAGTAGAATTGATCCTATTTGACTATTCTAGGTTCCTTGAGTGTCTTCGCTAGGAGGATCATTATGTGTTTGATGGGTATTGGTGGAATCAAGAATGAAGAAGGTCTTCATGAGAGATATGTTTAGCGGTTCCATCATCTTGTTCACAAATACGTACAACGGACTTTGAAATTGAGGATGGAAGTGCATAACATTGTGATAGGCGTGTCAAGAACATTCCATAAGGGATGAGTTTATCCTTGGAGCCTTGAAGGTTTGCAATTCGCCTTGCGAAGAAGTAGGCGAGATTGTATGGTTGTTGTGTTAGCAAACGATTACAACATGTGAGCACAACAAGCGGGAAGAATATCTCGATTTCCCAAGACTCCAAAAATTTTCACGTAGAATGAGAGCAACAGTTTATACTCTTCTCGGATATCCGTGTATGGATAATGTTTGGATTGGAGTAATATGGTCGAGGTTTGCATATCATGCGCGTTAAATCTTAGGAGGGTATGTGTGAACAATATGGACTATTTTCTTCACGAAAGTTGAAGAGAGAATCAAGAGACCAATCTTGGTGAAGGCACATTGTCCATGGTTTGGAATTCGGAGGATGTGAGCAAAATGCCCAAGGCTTAAAGTGAATTTTGGTTTTGATATAAAACCAAAGAGATGAGAGCGATCCTCGTTACGAACGAGTTCCACTTGACGAAGAATTCCATTATGAACCTTGGACATATCTTCCGTTGATTTCAAGAAGACATTCTAGTCCTATGGCTCGGAAGGAGGTATTGATACCTTCTTGGTTGTATAGAGGTGTCTGTCGTCCTTCATGGAAGTGACGGTTTCGAGATTATTGAACCCACGGACATGATTCCCGGTGTGTTGGGCTCAAGGAGATATGTTCGGGTGTAGACGCTAGTGAGTGAAAAGTCAAACTCGTATTCATGCGTCATAGTTGAACCTATAGAGGTGAAGGGTTAATAGGAGGTGATGTTTATGATCAACCTATAAAAATCTAACGTTTTACTAGATTTTATTAACAATGGTATTTAACACTTAACTAACTCATGGTTTTGAAAATCTAGTGGATTATTACTTTTAGAAAGATAGTGGTTTTAATCTTGCAAGAAAACTGTTTTCGATGGGGCGGATCCCACGGTTCCTTTTCAAAAGAGATCCGGCTAGTGTAACTTCCCGGATCCGTGGATCTCGTAGTAATGAGAACCGCTTTAATAAAAACATAGGTTTTACGGTTATTGTACCACAGTATGTTTTATCCTACATTTTCTTTTAGCATGCATACATGACATCTAATGTATTACGAAGAATATAACACATATAGATCAAAAGAAATGAAACACATAATAACACAAACATCCTAGATAAAATAGATTATCAATAATATTGCATTTCAATGCTAAGGATGATACAAAGGATTGGGTAAATGACCCCAATATAGATTAATAACACAAAGTAAATGTCTCCGTATGTGAACTTCATCATAGGGAACACAAGTGCGATGAGTGTTAGGGCGATGAGCACGAGTGCGATGTAAACCATGTTGATGACGGATCTTTTTGGTTTAGGAAGAGATGGAATGAGGAGGAAGATGATGTTTTTGAATGAGAGAGAATTTTTGAAATTGGAAAATTTGAAAAAAAATGAGGATTGAAAAAGTGGGCGTCTAGTGGGTTTATTAATAGGGAAGGAGGAATTTTTGAAATTCGTGTTTTGTTTTATTATTGGATTTAAGAAGAAATAAAACAAAAGTTATATATACGAGAAATAAAACACGTATGTGAGAAAAATGCTTCCTAATGAAGCTACATGTAAATCATGTGTAAACACAAAAATCTACTCAAATAAATTCCTAACAAATAACATTTATTTACTAAACTAATATTATTTAGATATAAGTGGAAAGTCATACCTCGAGTGCACTTAGGAATGTCTTTACAAATGACAAATGTCAGTTATACAATTCCCGCTCCTTTGCGTTTAAGATACCTTTTTAAGGAAGGTATTCTTGTTACCAAGCGTCTCCTAAAGCTTGGTGGGTATGAGCTTTGACTAATCAATATCACAAAGAATATTAGTGCAATTAAATGAAAAATATATATATAAAAAAATGTTGTTATCAACTCAACATCCAAACATATAGTTTTGAAAAACATGGTGTTTGTTTTATGAAAACCTTCTTTGTAGTTTTCAATTAACTATGGATCGTATCAAGTTTTTAAAGTACAATATACTTCAAGAAACTTGGTAACGAAGCTCGATACCAATTGTGGAAAACTAGAAGGGGGTTGAATAGTTTTACCAATTAAAACTTCCTTTTAAACTATTTAGATCGACTTATGTCAATCTATTTGGTTGTGTATGTTGGATGTTGATAAACAAGCATATAAAGATATGTAATGAAGATATAAGAGTAAAAGCACAAAACCACAACGCGAGTATTTATAGTAGTTCTGCCAAGGACACCTTCCTTGCCTACTCCACTCCCGAGTCACCTACTCGAGAGTTTGTAATCACTACACCAATCTCCTTATGGCGGAGAAGCCTTCACAACGTCGCTAATCTTTTCGGTACAAAGCTAAATACCGAGTTCTTTCACACCAAGGCGAACCACACCTAACACAACGTCGCCACCCTATATACTGTGCTAGGCTAACCACCGAGTTCTTTCACACCTTAGGTGAACTACACCTTCACAACGTCGCCTACCCTTTATTAGGTACTAGGCTAAGTACCTAGTTCCATTGCAATGGAGGAACTACTACCACACTACACCAACGACTAATCCCAAAGGAGATCTACTCCTTTACAACATCATCAAGGACATCAATATCCTTGGATCTAATGCTAGTCTATCTAGTACATCGAAACACACCATATCGAATGTACATCTAAGGCACCTTTCACTAATGCCTTTGATTAGATCTACAAGACACCTTTCACTAATGTCTTTGATTAGATCTACAAGACACCTTTCATTAATGTCTTGTGTCTTCACTTCTAAGCACCTTTCACTAATACTTCTTGTCTTGCTTCTTGCCTGTAATCAATACACATACGCCAACTACCATCCTTTTTCTTGACCATAACAATAGGTGATGCAAAAGAGCTTTGGCTATGTCTTATAACTCCTGACTCCAATAGTTCCTTCACCATTAACTCAATAGCATCCTTCTGAGTAGGAGGATGTCTATAAGGTCTAATGTTGATGGGTTGTGTGCCTTCTTTGAGAGGATTTTATGGTCATAAGATCTGTTTGGTGGAAGAGTTGTGGAGTGCAAAGAAAGACATCTGCAAATTCAATAACAAAGGATCCCAAACACTCCTTATAACAACTGGCTCTTTAGCTTGTACCATGTTGACTACAGCAGAAGGATAGACACACATGGACATTGCATTACATTGAACTCTTGTAGTTTGTTTCCCATTCATCCACAAAACAGTTGCCTTGTTAGTACCTCTCAAAGTCATAGTCTTACCTCTGTAATTAAAGCTCATTTTCAAGGTTTTGAAGTTACAACAGATGTTTCCTAGTGTAGACAACCATTGTATCCCCAATACCATTTCACAACCACCCAAAGGTAAAATCATCACTGATGAAGTAAAAGGTTATCCTTGTAAAGACCAAGTGAAATCATGACACATAGTATTACTCACCAAATTCCTGCCCCCAGCTACTGTAACTTGTAATGGATAGGATTGTTTGGTATTGCAACCCAATTTCTTAGTCAGACACTATCCAAAAGTTGTGAGTACTTCCTGAGTCAATGAGAATGTGCAAATCATACTTACCAACTAGACCATTCACTCTCATGGTTTGGTAATGGTATACACCAGTAAGAGCATGTAAGGAGATTTGTGGACTTATTGCATTTTTCTCTTCCTCAGGTTGAGACCAAACAATCTCTTCTTCTTCTCCACCTTCCTCTGTTTAACCCCTTATCTCCTCTTCCTCATCTTTGTCTACTACAACTTCCAACAAAAATACTTGACTGCTACATTTATGGCCAGGGAAATACGTTTGATCACAGTAAAAACATAAACCCTTAGTTCTTTTCTCCTCCATCTCCTTCTTAGTCAACTGTTTTCTGTGGAAAACTAGAAGGGGGGGTTGAATAGTTTTACCAATTAAAACTTCCTTTTAAACTATTTAGATCGACTTATGTCAATCTATTTGGTTGTGTGTGTTGGATGTTGATAAACAAGCATATAAAGATATGTAATGAAGAGATAAGAGTAAGAAGCACAAAACCACAACGCGAGTATTTATAGTGGTTCGGCTACAATGACACCTTCCTTGCCCTACTCCACTCCCCGAGTCACCTACTCGAGAGTTTGTAATCACTACACCAATCTCCTTATGGCGGAGAAGCCTTCACAACGCCGCTTAATCTTTTCCCAGTACAAAGCTAAATCCGAGTTCTTTCACACCAAGGCGAACCACACCTAACACAACGTCGCCTACCCTTTATACGGTGCTAGGCTAACCACCGAGTTCTTTCACACCTTAGGTGAACTACACCTTCACAACGTCGCCTACCCTTTATTAGGTACTAGGCTAAGTACCTAGTTCCATTGCAATGGAGGAACTACTACCACACTACACCAACGACTAATCCCAAAGGAGATCTACTCCTTTACAACATCATCAAGGACATCAATATCCTTGGATCTAATGCTAGTCTATCTAGTACATCGAAACACACCATATCGAATGTACATCTAAGGCACCTTTCACTAATGCCTTTGATTAGATCTACAAGACACCTTTCACTAATGTCTTTGATTAGATCTACAAGACACCTTTCATTAATGTCTTGTGTCTTCACTTCTAAGCACCTTTCACTAATGCTTCTTGTCTTGACTTCTAAGCACCTACCACAAGTGCTTATCCTATAGAGCGATAGATACCCTTCACTAATATCTTCGTCTTGACACTTGAGACATCTTTCACTAATGTCTTTAACACTACGCTTCTTTGAAGAAAGAAAGGGATCATCAACAAGAGGACTTCAATAGCCTTGATGATGTGGAAGCTTGGCAACTCATGGACTTGAGCTTGCTTGACTTCAAAGGTGGTGATCTTCCCTTAAGAGGAACCTAAAAGATCACACAAAACAAAACTACAAACATAGATCTCTTGGATCTAAGATTAGTGAGATTTAACTCGGGGAGAAAGTATGTTAGAGAGGGTGAGATATAATGAAGAAATGGCTCACTATTTATAGAGGAAAAACCTCTGCTTCCCGGATCCCACGGATCCTTCCACTGGGATCCGCTAGCACAAAGCTAGGGATCCGTGGTCCGCTCTCTTTGCCCATGGGTATTTTTGGTTATGGGTCATGGGTTATGGGTTGATCCATGGTTTTCTTTCTAGATACAATGTACTTGGTTAAGTGGTATATATAAAACCATGGGTTATGGGTCAAAACCATTTGCTAGTATTTAACCTTTTTGTATATACTTGTATTTACCCAATTTAGCATACACTTAGTTTTTACCCATTTTGGTATACTTAGTTTAAGTATATGTTTAACCCAATATGTAAACACTAGTTGTTGTACATATGTATCTAAGTCATAAAAACACTTATACTAGTTTTAGTGTTTTATGTGAAAGCGTAAGTGTGTTATAAAACTATTAGTTCAAACCATTTACGTGTTTTATTTGTTTCCTTAAAATGATCTTACTTTTGTTATCGACAAAACATTAGAAGATCGTAAAATATAAATAAACGTTTTTACGGCTTATTTGTATTAACATTTTCTATAAGGAGTACTAGTAGAGGTTGATGGTTTAGTCCTCCAACTAGCATTAGGTGCAGGTAAAGACAATGGTTTAGGACTGTTTATCATATTTGTGTTTTGAGTAGGATATCTGGGTGTAGGCAACACAGGCATCTTGTTTCTTTGTTTAGCTCCATTCAACTGTGATTCTTGCAGTCTACACAAACCATACATTTCAGCCAAAGACCTTGGTTTAAACATCCTAACTGCAAGTTCAATTTCACTATACAATCCTGCACTAAAGAAACTCATAGACTGCTCCTCACTCAAGTCAACTCTGCACAACAACTTGTCATATTCATCAATATATTGTTGTACAGGACCATTTTGTTTTAATTTCTTAATCTCAGCTAATGGATCATCATAGACTTTACCAAATCTAGCCAAGATTGCATCTCTATACACTGGCCAAGTTATAGTATCTCCTATCAACCTCATTATTTGCCTATGCCACATCAAAGCAACATCATAAAGATGAATAGAGATCCGGTTTACCTTTTGTGCATCAGGAACATTATCAACTGTAAAGAATTGCTCACATCTAAACATCCAATCCCTGACATTGTCACCCCCAAACTTTGGAAACTCAAGCCTTGTAACCCTGTGGAATTGAGTGTTTTGTCCCTGATTTGTACCCTGGTTCATCAACATCATACCTTGATCACCATTACCAGCATTATTCCTCAATTATTTCAATAACTCCCTCTTTAACTCTTCTCTTAACTGTTGCATCATCTCCCTCATGGAAATGTCTTAAATACTTGTGCTAGCACGTGTATTAGGAGCCATTTTGTCAAGAAAATGAATCAAGAATCCAATAACTGACTGTAACAACTTGTAACAGAATGTAACTAACAGGATTTATTCAAGAACTGGTTTCATGACGGTTAGGAAGTAGAGAGAGAAAGTAGTTATCTGTTTTGGTGGGAAAGTGAGAATGGTGAATTATGATGGTAATGGTGGTATTTATGGGTGGTTGGTGAATCGGTAACAGAATTGTGGGTAATGTATCTAGCCAGAAAAGTAGCTCTGATACCAAATGTTGTGAATACAACAAATATGACCAATCCAGGATTCAAAGTGAATCGAAGATAGCCTGTTTCAACACACAGGAATTCCAGGAACAAGAATGGAACTCGAATATGAAGAAAGGATTTGTTATTATGGAAGATGAATTGTTTACAGGAAAGAGTAACTGATTACAAGTGAATTGATAACTAGAAATGTAATGAACAAGATATATTTATACAAAGTGAAATGTAAAGTATTGTTGGCGGGAAAAGTAGTTATTTGGGTATCTGTTGACTTTGCTTGTTTGACTTTCCATTTTGAATACTGCTCATAATAGTTTTTACAAGAAACTTCGTATTTGTTGCTTCTGAAAAGTATATATTGGACAACATCTGTAATGGGTATTTGGGTTGGTTTCGATTATATATCTTAATTTGTATCCACAGTTTATAGAATCAGTTTGCTCATATGTATATATTTTACAAGAGTATGAGAGGGCTTTTGTGTCATTTGCAAACCTTTTATAAGAGGGTTATGTAGTCTTGGTTAGTTTATTTTAGAAAATATAATGTAGGGAACATAAATCGCGTATTAAGGTTCTTGCCGTGGTGATCACAGGGTCATAATTGACATTTTAAGAATTATGTTTGCACATATCTACTATATATTATTCACACATGTATCTTCTTAATGAATAATGTCTTTCGAAATCAACAATGGGAAAAGAAAACGTTCTTCAAGAAACACCAAAAAAAAAAAAAAAAAACACATGTTGCCAAGAAAAAGGTATCGTTAGCAGAATTATTGAATTGTATGATCATGTTTCATACACTTATCTCTTGTCATTATATACTTTCATTGCTTATCATCTTTTGTACACGTACCTAACACTCAACCATAAATGAAGATAATCCATTAACTACAAGTACTGAGATCAGTATTGGTTTCATTCATTTGACGCCGACGACACCAACAACACCTTCTCGGACCATTCTACCAGGTGCCCTTTTCAATATAGTAAATATGTTTTTTACTTTTTCTATATCATCTTATGTTACTTAGCAAAAATAGAAATAAAAAATAAATATATGTCATAAATTACACAAGATAATATAGTATGTCACGAGTTACAAAGGTTTATGTTTCACCTTTTCGTAATAACCACTACCATCTTATTTTTTGATCTTTTTGCTAATGCAAGGATCCTTGCCCTCACCGACAAATTCTTATCAAACACCTCTGAGAACACCCTTTTCTTGCATTTTGAACGGTAATTTTACATTCATTTATTTAGTTCAAAGTTATTTAAAATCTTATTTAATATGCCCCAGACACATTGTCATATATCTTTATAAGTTTTCGTTGTTAAACTTGTGTAGTTAATCGTGTACCTGCTAATGTCAACTCTGGAAGTCAGTTGGCTCCCTCGACGCCATCATTTACACCGTTCAAAAAAATTACTCTCATAATAAATAAACATCGGTTCACATTACATTTACATTGATGGAAGCATAACTTTTTATCACTCCACGTTTACTTCAAGGTCTATTATCAAAGTTCAAGAGCTATATACGATATACATATCACATGTATTGATGGAAGCATAACTTTTTCAGTATTTGTTATTGGATTAGGGTGTTTGGCATTCATAGTGGTCCACAATTGATTAGGGTGTTTGGCATTCATAGTGGTCTTACTGATTGCCTATGGTCTTTTTTTCATGGATCAAGGTGTTTGGCATTCCTGGATTAGGATGGTGCTGGTGTTTGGCATTGCACCAGTAAATGCAATTGTTAAGTATCATGGTACTGCACAAATTGCAATGCCACTGTTTCAAGCGTCAAAACATTGAGTATTTTTTGTCACAGTAAATTCAGTTGACAATGCATTTGTCACCATGGTACTGCACAAAATGCAAAGCCACTGTTTCAAGCGTCAAAACAGTGTGAGTATTTTTTTTGCTGTACCACTATGAATTTTGTTCTATACCATGGTACTTAAGAATTGCATTTACTGGTGAAGATCAGCATTTGGAAGAAAGTTTGGCATTGCACCAGTATTCAACTACATTTTCTGCATATAGCCATTTTAGAGGTTGCTTGCATTAAATTAAACTTTGGACTACTTTTAAGTGATTCAACTCATTTGTTAATAAATTGTTTGATTTGGCCCATTTCACCCGTACAGGTAAGCATAAGCAAGCAAAGCCAGTTCAATAGTAAATGGGTCGAATTGGCTACCTTATACCAAGAAAATTTTGTATAGGAACTGCCCTTTAACTCTTCCTACAGTAGGCGGTGGGCGGGCTACAGAAATACCAGAATCCGGTTGCATACATTGCCTCTTATTACTTGCATAAAATGATCGAAATTTGTCAGCAGAATTGGTGAAAAATATATTCACTTGAAAAATGTATTAAAAAGGATGTGTAATCTTTTATAGTTGAAAACCCAAAAGGGGTTAGTAGATCCTATCACATTTTAATATTCATTGAAATATGAAGACTTTGTATTCCAACTCCTTCTTAAGTTAGAAAGTATCAGCTCAAGGTTCTTTTATGTGAAATGATTTTCGGATATATGTTGATTGGCAAACCAATTACAAGAATGATCAACTATTAACTCATAGCAGCTTCATTACAATGTTGGTCACATACATGTGAATTGATTAGGTAATCCAAACTGGTCTATCTCTTAAACTCACTAAACAAGTGATTAATTCCTTCAATTAATTAGTGTATGCCTCTTTTATGTTTGCATGTAAGAAGCTATTTACCTATGCTTTAAAGGATTAATGGAGCTAAATACTTACTATAAAGACATAACTTTTGTTTAGCTTTACAAAAGCCGGTATTCACACACAGACAACTATATGTGGTTGTTTAAAGGGTTTCTATGGACTATTGGGTGTACACCGAATGGACATTGACTATTATATTGATTAGTGCTCACATACGTCATTTGCTATTCAAGACCATCAAATGTGGAGACGACAACGGTCGTCTATTATTTTAAATGTTACAAACTCAATTAATTGTTGAATAATTCACGTTTTATATTATTATTTCTTTTTTATATTAACGAAACATGTTGACGTTCGTTGTTTCTTATTATCTCATTTTCATATTTCTTTAAAAACTCTGCGAATCCGCGGGTCTTTAAGCTAGTGAACTATATATAACATAGATGAGCAGAATCTTTTCTATGAGTATTAGCCTATTAGGTATTGATTAGTTTAGGAATTACGAGTCTTTGATCCATGAGTTTTGAGAATATTAGAACCACGGAACTAAAATCATATTTCATTCATGTAAATATTAGAGAATATTATTTGTATTTTCTTTTTTTCAACATGTATAAAATTATTAGCTGATTAGTATATTCAAGCCCATGTATTATGTTTATTGTTATTTGCTAGGCCCATTAGGGTGTATTGTGTATCACGACATCTTGTACTATATATGTTTTGATGTTTAATGAAAACCGGCAAGGGGATTTACAGAATTTAATATGGTATCACAGCCTTGATCCTACCCTTCTCTAACCCTAATTTTTTTACGCCTTCTGCTGCAGCTTTCGTTATTTCCTTTGCTCTGCAAATCACAGTCATAGCATCATGACTGGCAACGCCCCACCACCCAAGCAGCCGATTGATAAAGCTTATTCAATCGCTAGCATCAAGGCGTGTATCCCCTCACCCCTTGATCTAGACAAACTGAACTATACCTCTTGGAGTAATCTTTTCAAGCGGTTTTGCAAAACATACGATGTCTATCATCATCTGGAAAAACCTACAGCCACAACATCAACCCAACTCGACCCGTTTCATGACACCAATGATTCTCTCATTGTCATGTGGATGTCTTCCACTATCACCCCTGTTAGGGATATGGTTATTGATGACATCACTGACTCATGATGTATGGACCAAGCTTAAAGACCTTTTTCATGACAACAAGGCACCCGTATAATTCAACTCGACAATGAGATCCGCAATATGGCGATTGGTAATTTATCTGATAACGATTTTTTCAGAACTTAAGTCCAAGGCGGATCGTCTTGCTAACCTTGATTCCCCGGTCAGTGATTCTAGTCTCGTAACCTATGTCATCAATGGACTTCGCGCTAAGTTCCCGGATATCGCACGCATAATACGACATAGGGACGAGCTTCCCAAGTTTGATAAGGTTCGGTCTATGGTACTCTTTGAGGAATATGACATGAAACACCTCACTAATGCTCTCTCTTCAACTAAAATCTCTACCAGCTCCCCAACTGTTTTGGTTGCCACCACCCCTACCGAGCCTAAAACCATGTCACACTTGCACCTTGAACTTTGCCGTAATTTTCAACGTGGCTCTTGTACGTATGGTTCTCGTTGTAAATTTCTCCATGGACATAATGATACGCGACATCGTTCTAACCCAAATACAGCCTCTACCACTCGACAGAACGGGCCGACTTCCTCTCGTGGGACACAACTATCTCAGACGCGTGCATTATCTTATCAGCCACTTACCACAACGCCACATGGAATACCTCCTATGCCTTACTCGTTTTTTGGATTAACAGGTATGCACCTTAATCCATATGCCATGCACACTGGCAATGGTTCCCTACTATTTGGTTTTGGATTACCAGCTCCTGGAAGCCCAGCTCAACCCGTCTCTCGTCCAAAGATCATTGCACAGCCCACTGACACACATGGCCCATTCGCAACCCACTACTCCAAAGAGCCCAGCTTTCATATCCGGGTTTTCACATGCCCCAGCCCATTATGCTTCCCCAATGGATCGGCCCAGCTTCTTGATCTATGCAACCTTCTTTGTTCCGGGACCTTTGCATATGTGACCCTAACCATGTTCCAATGCAGGCTACTGTGCTTCCCAACACTTTTCATCCCATGTCACTTTCGGATCCCGCTTGGAATATGGACACTGGTGCCTCTCTCACTTGGCGGACACCCCAGGTATTCTCACTTCCGTTAGTAATACTTGCATGTATCCATCTGTTTACGTTGGTAACGGACATTCCATACCGGTTACCAACACAGGCCATAGCTTCTTAGCCACACCAACTAAACCTCTTTACCTAAATCACATTCTTGTCACGCCTCATATCATTAAAAACTTTATATATGTTCGTAAATTTACTCGTGATAATGATGTGTCTGTTGAATTTGACGCCTATGGTTTTTCTGTGAAGGATTACCAGACAAACAGAATACTTCTCCGTTGTGATAGCACGGGCGATCTCTACCCGGTTACACAACCGTCATCCGCGCATTCTCCTTTTGCATTGCTTTCATTCAGTCTTACTACGTGGCACAGACGGCTTGGCCATCCTGGAGAAGTTGTCCTTCGTCGTTTGGAGTCTCGTAATTTTATTTCTTGTAATAAGACAAAGTCGTCCGCTTTGTGTCATTCTTGTCAATTAGAAAAACAAACTAAGCTTCCTTTTTACAGTTCAGAGTCGCATGTTACTTATATTTTTTAGATCATTCACTCAGATTTGTGGACATCTCCTATTCCGAGTGAAAGTGGTATTAAATATTATGCGATTTTTTTGGATCATTTTTCCCATTTTGTTTGGGTGTTTCCTTTGCATAAAAAATTAGATTTGTATGATATATTTGTTTCTTTTCGTGCTTATGTGGTTCAACAATTTGGTGTAGATATTAAGGCCTTACAATGTGACCATGGGGTGAATACGACAATGCTCGATTTCATGATCTTTTTCGTAAAAATGGCATCCAATTTCGCTTCTCTTGCCCCAAAACCTCACAACAAAATGGAAAGTCGGAGCATATGTTGCGCACTTTAAACAACCTTATACGCACACTGCTATTTCAAGCACACCTACCATCCTCCTTTTGGGTTGAGGCTCTCAACATGGCGGCATACCTTTTAAATATCCTTCCCTCCACGGCTATTCAAAACGAGGTACCTTTCACCAAACTTTATAATAAACCGCCCTCTTATGATGACTTACGTGTTTTCGGGTGTTTATGCTATCCGTATCTACATGTTACCCACAAACTTGAGCCTCGCTCCACTCCGTGCATGTTTCTCGGATATCCTAATAACCACCGTGGGTATCGGTGCCTAGATTTGTCCACACATAAAATAATCATTTCCCGACATGTTAGGTTTGATGAGGATGTGTTTCCCTATGCTTCGTTCCACAAATATCCATCACCTGCTTATGAGTTTCTTACTCAATCGGACCCCATCCCATCCACTTCCCTGCCGGACTCCCCTAGTCTATCAAATACTGATGGGCTCAATTTACCACCACCCACCCTATCCAATTTGCCTGAGCAGCCCATTCACACACATCAGCCTGCTACGCCTCCCCCTTCAGCCCGTCACCATCAGACCCAAACTCCTTTCACCCCGCAACGCAACACCGCACCATCCCCTACTCATGCGCAACCCCAGAACAGTCCACCACCCACTACCCATCAACAACAACTCAACCCACCACCCACTACGCCACAACAGTCCATACCAGCATCCACTACTGCCACAACACAAACCAGTAACACGCATCCCATGGTCACTCGTGCTAAGGCCGGCATATCTAAACCTCTTGCGCGGATGAATTGTCACGTCACCACCATTTCACCTCTTCCTCGGTCTCATGTTTATGCCTCTCATGATCCTCACTGGAAACAAGCTATGGTAGATGAATATAATGCTTTAATTACTAACGGTACGTGGGTACTTGTGCCCCGTCCAGCTAATGTGAATATTGTTCGTTCTATGTGGCTTTTCAGGCATAAGTTTCATGCAGATGGTACGTTAAGCAGGTATAAGGCGCGACTTGTTGCAAACGGTCGCAGTCAGCAGCAGGGGGTTGATTGTGATGAGACGTTTAGTCTCGTAGTTAAGCCAGCGACTATCCGCACTGTTCTTAGTCTCGCAGTTTCTCGTGCATGGCCTATTCATCAGCTCGATGTGAAGAATGCTTTTCTTCATGGTCATTTGTCGGAGACAGTTTATATGCATCAACCGCCTGGGTTTGTCGATCCTGCTCACCCATATTATGTGTGTCATTTACAGCGCTCTTTATATGGGCTCAAGCAAGCTCCTCGAGCTTGGTTTCAGCGGTTTGCGGGGTTTATCACTAGCATTGGTTTTCAGCATAGCAAAACTGATGCGTCACTATTTGTGTTTCATCGCGGTTCTGATACGGCCTACTTGTTACTCTATGTGGATGATATTATCTTGACTGCTTCTTCTTCTGCATTTTTACAACAGACATCACCGCCTTCACGGTGAGTTTGCTATGACAGATCTTGGGTCTCTCAACTTTTTTCTTGGTGTTTCGGCTACCCGTACAGCTTCAGGTATGTTTTTGTCGCAATCTAAGTTTGCTGCGGAACTTCTAGAGAGAGCTCATATGGCCAAGTGTAATCCGTGTCGCACTCCGGCTGATACCGAGTCCAAACTTGGACCCGATGGTGACCCATTTTCTGATCCTACTCTATATCGGAGCCTTGCTGGTACTCTTCAGTATCTTACTTTCACACGCCCGGATATTTCTTATGCGGTTCAACAAGTCTGTCTGTATATGCATGACCCACGTGATACACATTTTCATGCTTTGAAACGGATTCTACGCTATATTCGAGGCACTTTGGATCATGGTTTGTAGCTGCATGCATCATCTACTACACAACTTGTTGCTTACACCGATGCTGATTGGGCAGGTTGCCCGGTCACGCGTCGGTCTACATCTGGTTATTGTGTTTTCCTTGGGGATAATCTGGCGTGGTCCGCTAAACGTCGACTCGTTGTCTCGGTCTAGTGTTGTGGCCGAATATCGCGGTGTTGCCAATGTCGTGGCTGAGACTGCTTGGATACGTAATCTACTGGGTGAGCTTAATACTCCTTTGTCTACAGCCACTATTGTTTATTGTGATAATGTCAGTGCAGTCTACTTATCGACGAATCCAGTGCAACATCAACGCACAAAACATATTGAGATTGACATACATTTTGTACGTGACTACGTTGCTTCTGGTCAAGTTCGTGTACTTCATGTCCCGTCTCGGTTTCAGTATGCTGACATTTTCACTAAGGGTTTGCCTACTGCTTTGTTTCTTGAATTTCGATCCAGTTTGAACGTTTGAAGCCCTCCCGCTCAAACTGCGGGGGTGTATTAGCTGATTAGTATATTCAAGCCCATGTATTATGTTTATTGTTATTTGCTAGGCCTATTAGGGTGTATTGTGTATCGCGACATCTTGTACTATATATGTTTTGATGTTTAACGAAAACCGGCAAGGGGATTTACATAATTTAATAAAAATATCTCAGTTTTGTTAAAAAGTGACTACTTTATGGTCTCCAATTGTTAATATGTAGCAAGTGACCCCCTTTTTGTTTACCAATAGTAAATAATCAATTAGTCATTCGTTTAATCAAATTAGTTACGTCTTTATCGGTTTAGTGACAATTCATATAGACAGATGTCATCTCAGTAAGCATGTTTGTTCTCTATTAGTCAATAGCAAATATTTTTGTCACTAATAGCAAATAATACGTTGACAACTTACTAGTAAGCTACATTTCTTGTTAGTAATGGACACTAATAGACTAACACTCGTCAAGTGAAGTTATTTAACTTACTAAGAAGCACTCCTAATCAACCTCGATAGTATTTCTGTATTCTGATAAAAACTAGTGACAATCTATAGTGAAGAAAAGTCAGTGCTAAGTGAACATCTTTAGTGGCAAACTTTATGTGGCTAGTGACTGGATTGCAAATGTACAAAGAGTCGATATTGATTTTATTCAAATTGATTAACTATGTAACTGTTTTGATTAATGTATGCAGATATGTCACTAACAACCATAAGTTACTCGTTTTTGTCCATAAGATGCATAAGATGCATGAAAAAGACAATGTGAGAAAACGTTTGCAGTGACGATTAGAACTGACGTAAGCAATTACATAATCATATGTGGATATTTAGTGTTCATTTTATTTTGATGAGCTGGAAGAACAAAACATCACTAGTCAGCTAGTGGCTTAAAATCGAGCTGCCAAGTCACAAGTCAAACTTTGACTGTAGAGTCAAAGTTAATAGAAGTATAAAAACTTTTCAACAACACCAAAAGTTAATACTTGTTCTAAAAAAGGACACATCCGACCAATGTTTTGAAACCCGGGTTTGTGATCGACCCAAAGAGACACCGGTCACCGGTCAACTGGTTCAACCACGGGTCAACCTTGTTAGACCGGTTTTTATGCATATGTCCAAACATCCATTTCTAATCGTCAAACACTAGTTTTGCGGTGAAAAAAAAAGCAAAAGAACTATTTTCATGCTCTAAACAACAAATCAAAGGTGGACAAGGATATAAACCGCATACCGCATAATTTTCTAAACAACCATAAATGCTACGGATTACATGTTTATACTTCAAAAGCATAAATCCTACGAGATTACAAGTTTCATACTTCTAAAGACATGCATCCTACAAGATTTACAAGTTTATTTTTGAGGTTTTGTATTAAAAATTGATAAAACCAAACCCGTAGGGTTTCAAAACCCGGGTTGACAGGGTCACTTAAACCATAGGTCTAACCGTTGACCTGCTTTTTAAAACCCGGTTTTTGACCGTTTTTTGTCCGGAACCGGTCCAACCGGTTAACCCGGCCGGGTCGACCCGGGTTTCAAAACATTGCATCCGACGGTAACCGGAAATCCTTTTAGGTGTGACTCTACACCTCTTTAAACCCCTTTTATAGTCTGTTCTAGTGGGTGAACGTTACATCCTAAGTGTTCATAATGTCTAGTTTTTAAATTCATAAAAACTTGTTTCAATAGTTTAGATCACTTTATTTTTTAAAAACAATTTTCCACGAATCAAATAGCAGGTCACAATGAGCATGATATTTAGGCGTGTAAATAAAGACTATTATTAATGTTATAATTACGATATGTATTATTCAATATTGCATACAAGTGTCAAATACAAGTAACAATTATGCACATAAGGAATCACAAACATGTAAACATAAAAAATTAATAAACACATATTGTTTCGAGTTCTCTCGCGAGTCTTCCCCAAAAGGAGAATTATAAGACCGTCATTAGGTATGAAACCTAGATCGCCTCATACATCACAAAAAGCAATTGAGTGGGTCTTATAGCCGGAAAAACACATAAAAATCATGGCAAACTTAATTAACAATTAATAATGCTATTTTATGTATTTAATAACAATATGTAATTTTAATTTACAATTCTAATTAACAATTTAATATTAATTTGTGTGTGTCTAGGTATTTTTTATTAATAATTGACAAGTATTGCATTATAGTTGTCAAAGAAAAAAAGAAAAAAAAGAATAACTAATTAGATTTCATGCAACCTTTTAACATGTTTATTAAAGCGTGTAACCCATAATCACAAAAACGAGTTGACTCGTGATGCCACTGTTGGGATTTTACAATCTAGTTAACTAGGTAAGGCAAACGAGTACACAGCGGAATTGGATCTAGTTTATGCAATTAGGTTAACACATGATTAATAAACAATTATAAATAAAATGGATAAAGAAAACTAACCCTCGTAGTCACCCGCAAGTAATAAAACAAACAAGAAACCAAGTGTCTAAAATAAACACCTCTACGAGTCCACACACAAACACTTAACCACAAATACGTTCGATAACGCTAGTCGAGAACATTTACCCAAATCAACCCTTGAATACTTGAACCAATCACGAACAAAGAAAACCAAGAACAAGTCTTCTAATTACTGTCCAAGATATACACAGCTTGCCCAAGAACCTGGAAACAATCTGTCCGAGATACACAACTGCCAAGTCCCAAGTCAAACTTTGACTTTAGAGTCAAAGTTAATAGAAGTATAAAAACTTTACAACATAACACCAAAAGTTAATTACTGTACGAGATACACAGATTGCCCAAGAACCTGTAATTTATGGGTCCCCACAACATTCCCTAATTGTCATATACGTACGTACCTCAAGCTGGTTATTAATGGTGACTGAGAATTACGGCGGTCATCACTGGTATTTCAGCGCCAATTCAGCACGACCCTTTTCAAAAAAAGTTGGTGCAATAAAACAATCGCGGTAATTATAAAAACATACTACACTTAAACACGAAAATACGCCAAAAAAACAATTTAAAAATACACACCACACACGAACAAACCAAGACGACTCGGTAAAATATACGACCGAGTTATGCAAATCATACGACCGACAGAGCCACGACCAACAATATGTAATGGGGGACGCGTCCAACATGCATGAATGACCGAGCAAAAGACCAACCATTACTAATGGTCTTAAATCATTCACGATGCATTACATCCACAAAAATATTTTGCTACAAGTTCATAAGACTGGGTGTAATGGTTAGAATACATGACCGTGGTTGCTATTGCCACATTAGCGACAACTTCTTTATAACCAAGTTAGTATAATAAGGCGATCACGATCGCCATAAAAAACATATTTACTTAAACACAAATTATACCCTACAAAAATAATTTAATAAATACACACTCACACATAATAAAGAGGGGAAGACATGATTGTGCAGTTGATCGAGTCTTGCCAAAAATCTCTTAAGAACGTGTCCTTCAATTGGAGGCATAATGGAGATAACCAAGTGTGACCAAGTGCAGATGACTATCCATTACGGATGGTGTAATAACACAAGACAAAAGGTACATCTACCATACTAGATGACTTTAAACTTACATGGCTATGCTTTTATGTGACAAAATAGCTATAACTTCTAACTTTTAGTACTTCCTTCATCATACAAAAATTGTTCACATTACTATTTATGATTGTTTAAAAAAAATTATCAATTTTCATAGGGTTTTTCTAACATGTGCCCCCGGGGCACATATTAAGCACACCAAAAGGACGGCGGGACCCACGAAAAAGGACGTCCGGACCCACAAAAAATACACTTTTCAAATAAAATATGTGGGTCCGGACGTCATTTTTCGTGGGTTCCGCCGTCCTTTTGGTGTGCTTAATATGTACCCCAGAGCACATGTTAGAAAAACTCATTTTCATATATAGATACTCCCTTCGTCTCATATTTATTGTCCGTATTTCCTTTTATGAATGTCTCAAATTAATTGTCCACTTACCTATTTTAGTAAGAAAAAGAGAATATAATGAGGGAATATTCTTTTTAAGTGGTTGAGAGTTATAATGGTCCCACTTTTATTAATATTTGTGCTTCTTATCTAGTGACAATAAATTTGAGACGGAGGGAGTATTATTTATGATCAATTTTCCTGTTTTACCCTTCTAATTAAAACTTGCACTTATTGCTTATTTTTAATTTATATAATAACTGTGAGAGTAAAAATATCTTTTTATCAAGCAAAACTTACATTAATTAAACATATTATAATCTTTTTATATTTTGTTTGTGGATACTCTTTTTGGGACAGAAATTAATATATAGCAGTATCTCAAAAACCGTGAAAAACAATACATAATTCTATCATAATGGAATATGATATAGTTATGATGTAAAGAGTAATAAATTTACCTCAGACCAAAAATAGTTATCCATCTCTTATTTCAATCTATAAAAAAAGTTTAGTTGGTAGTATTTATTAATTTATTTGTTTGTTTATTTTTTTAATTTTTATTCAAGGTTGCAAAAATCGTGAATCGGTAGTGAGGCGGTCGACCCTCCTGTAGCTTGTAATCGGTCTAGGCGGGATTAATCGGTGATTAATCGGATTGGCATTTTTGGCAAGTTTTGGGTATTTCTGGAAAGTTTTGGGTATTCCGAAAGATTTTCCTTAAAAACATCTTGTAATAGATATAAACAATGACTATAAGTGATTAAATTTGTTCGGGGTTGCAAAATAGCGAATCGATGATTAATTGTATTGGCATTTTGGCAAGTTTTAGGTATTTACTAAGTGTTGGTATTTTCGGCAAGATTTTCCTTGAAAAACATCTTGTAATAGATATAAACAGTGATTATAACTAATTTACGGCGAGTTTAGGGTATTTGCGGTAAGATTTCCATGTTTTCGGCAAGTTTGACCATCGTTAACCGCCATTGACCATGGTTGACCGATTTGTTTGAACGATTTACACAAATCGGAAAGGTCGGTAATCCAATAGCACCTAATCGGTGATTAATCGGCCTTGTAGACATTTTTTTGCAACACTGTTTATATTTATTATTATTTTTTAGAACGACACCACACTTGAAATTTGATCATCGTATTAAACCATCTAAACGAGCAAGCCCCAGGACCTGAACCACTAGGAGAGACCTACGAAAGAAAACTCTTAGAACTCACGGCTTCGCACTAGAAGGAAAACTTGAATTTTTTTTGTCTCTTACGAGACTCTAACCATGGGTAAAACTATTAGATGATAATAAAGCCCAAGCCCGGTATGTGGGGTTGGGTCTATTAGGGTTTCATTATGTATTGCCTCATATATATCGTAGGTAATATGTTTTATCGATACGATATATATAGGCAATACATAACGAACCTTAATGCACCCAACCCCACATACCGGCTCAGCTTTATTATCATCTAATAAAACCTCTCTTAAGCTCCGAAGAAGCCCATATACTAAACCGAGCTAAGCGGGTTAAATAATGTTATTATTTCATTTTTTTAAAAAATTTGCTTTAAGGAAATTTAAAACGTTATCTATTATGTTAATTATCATAATCCAAATACCAGTTTTACCGTGAGTCCATATTGATTGAGGCTAATGTAACACGCCAAATATAAACATCGGCTAAGAATAATTTTATAACCATATAAAATATGGGGCAACTTATACCCCCATCTCTTAAAATATGGGGCAGTTTGCATGCATTGAAAAGTTGTATTGTGTGCATTGCGTTGTTATACTATGTACTTCGCGGTTTGTACGATTGACCCATATAGGTTCCTAAAGTGTATCTCATAAAATATGAGAGGTGATTTGCGCATTTCATAAAATGATTTGGACACTTTAATTAATGGTGTTTTGACATTTATACCCTTACATGAGTGAAAGTGTAAGGATAACTGTGAGTGTATAAATGTTAAACACAATTAATTGAAGTATCCCAATCATTTGATTTGATGGAGTGCGCAAATCTATCTCTTATAAAATATATACTATAGTTATTATCAGAATTTTTGCCTCATAAAATAAAATTTGCACGTGCATGTTCAAATAAGAACCTTCTTTATTCATGAACCTATCATAAGAAAGTAGACCCCACTCTTGTCGACACAACACAAGATACTTACAAATTCATGTGTTTCCTATGTCACTATCCTAACAAAACACTTCAATTCTATGACTCGTATAAAAAGCCTTTCACGGGTTGTTCCATTTATCGTCATCAACTAAATTCCATATTCACACACAACATCCACCTTTTCATCATACAGGATACAAAGATTCTTTCAGTTTCAATAAAACATGAGATCACCAACAAAACATGTTACAAAAACAGTTAGAGATGCTGAAGCTGAGTTGAACTTGCCACCCGGTTTTCGGTTTCATCCCACAGACGAGGAGCTCATTGTTCATTACCTTTCCCATAAATCGTGGTCTATGGAACCCTTCGCTAGTGTTGCTTCTCCACCGTCTATTATCGCGGATGTTGATCTTTACAAACACGAACCTTGGGATCTTCCTGGTACGTATTTTTTAACTCTTAAAAAATGTTGATAACTGATGATGCTGACCACCACATTTTTTTTTTTTTTTTTGTAAATCGATCCATGTTAAATAATATACTGATTAGTTTTTTTCATTTGTTTAGAAATGGCTTTGTTTGGAACAAAGGAATGGTACTTTTTCACCCCAAGAGACAGGAAATATCCTAACGGCTCTAGACCGAACCGGGTCACAAGAAACGGGTACTGGAAAGCAACCGGAGCGGATAAACCAATCAAGTCAAAATCTGACCCGAAGGTGACTGTTGGGATCAAGAAAGCACTGGTTTTTTACGCGGGAAAAGGGACTAAAGGAATCAAGACTAATTGGATCATGCATGAATATCGACATCCTGCTCCTTCTAAGGTGTGTTAAGTTGTCACATTTAAGATCTACTTGTCACGTTTATATATTTTCTAAGAAATGTGTTTGACATTGGTATGTTTTGATACGTATAGTTGGACGATTGGGTTTTGTGCCGTCTTTACAACAAGAAGAACAATCCGAAAGAGATGATCATGCCACCACAAGATAATACTACTTCGCCACTAGATGAGTTACAAAGCGAGCAAAGTTATAGCGCCATCAGTGGCAGTTTGGATTCTTTTGAGTATTCAGATGGCGACTTTGGGGATAAAATTGATAACGATAATTATATGTTTCTAGGCGACTTGGAGCCTGAACCTTCGACTGTAACTAAAGATACTAGTGACCAACGCGACATGGGACTAATCGATAGTTTGATGCAAAAAGAACTTGATGATGGGAATAATTGGCTTGATGGTTTAAGTTTGGAAGATTTGCATCACTGTTTGGAAGCAATGCCTACTAGTTATGACATTTATGGGATGCCAATGACAGGAAAGTGGGACAGTTTAGGCATTGATCAATTTTTCCTATGAGTATTAGGCATTGATCAGTTTAGGAATTATGAATATTTGTAACATGAGTTTTTGGGGTAAATTAGATTCATGGAAATACAAAGCAAGATTTCATTCATGGATAATTGTATATACATCATTGAATTTATAAGAATGTTTTTTATGTTCTTTTTCCAACTTGTTTTAAGTATCTCAATTATTAAATACAACAAATATTCTCGGAAGCTCAATTTTTTATTTTTATTTTTTGTGACTACCTTTTAGTCACTAAATAGTCATACAGTCATTACAGTGTCTTGTTGAAAGTGACTACCTTTCTAGTGTTCACATCACTGATGACTTTATAACTATCACAATTTAATTAACTAAAAACTACTACTTGTGCTAAAAAAAATCACTCTTGTCACACTGAATAACGCTCTTTGTTTCAGAAATCTATAATTCGAGTATGGGGAATGTGTTGTATAATCGAAATTATTAATATTCAACATATTTGAATATTTAGTTAAAAAATCAAACATATTTGAAGATGAAAAAATGATGTTTTTAATCTAGTCACCTTATTAGTTTAACCAAAGTAGAAACCAACTTTAACTTTTTTGAGTTTGAGGATTATGCTTCTATCCAGCTTTCCTTAAAGTAGTCCGTTACCCTAATTTATTACACTAAATTTGTGATAGAATAGAAAATTTAAAATTGCCAATGCACAAGATAAAATAAAATAAAAAGTTGGTTTGCTTGTAATGATAAAATTACATTGTAAAAAAAAAAAAAAAAAAAAAAAAGGAAAAAAAAGGTGAAGTCTTCTCTGAATAAGTAAAAAGGGATGTAATCTAATATTAATATTAAAATATGTATTTTCTTTATTAAAACAATTTTAAGTATCTCACATATAATAAGTAAGACTTAAACCCATAAACATTTGTTGAGAAACTTCTCACACAACATGAGTTACTATAAGCAGAGAAGCCCTTTGGTGTTAAAATATATTTATTAGTGTTGATCTATACTACTTATAATAAGACACTTCATTTATATTTATTATTTTAAGACCATCATAAAAAAAAATTTAAGCAAATATTACCTTAAAGCATTATTTACAAGTATCTAAGGCACACATAAAACTAAAAACACATTACTCAATAATACAATTCATACACTATTAAAAACACCACTTCATTCAAAAATACAACTTTTTAACCATATATTACAATATAATTAAGCTTTCACACATGAATAAACAAAAAATAAATTTGTAAGCAAATACAAATAAATAAGCATAATTTACAAGTATCTAAAGCACAAATAAAACAAAAAAAAATACTATTCAACACATACAATTAATACGCTGTTAAAAACACACATTCACCAAATATACAGCTATTTAACCACAATATACAATCTAATTAAGCTTCCAAAACTTAAACCAGAAATCCAGCAGTACAAAACAAAATAATATTTGTTCGCCAAAAAATTTAGGCACATGATATCCGCCGCCGCATCACATGGATACCCTGCTACTACAAAATAATATGTAATTGGTCTTGTAAATCATAGACTAACGGTTATTGTTAAGCTTAACATGTTTTCAAATGTATATTCATGAAATGAGAAGTTTTTAACATATGAAGATGACATGGCTTTAATTTACTAGTCACCTTTAATTTCAAAAGCATCAATGAATCTCAAACGTAAAGACACCTTCTCTTTTTCTGGCAAATGATTTTCGGGATAAAAATTGGAATCTCACTCTTGATTTAGAGCAATGGGTTTCGAATCGGTAAAGAAAATATGTTTCTATAGATAGAAAATGATGCAAATTGTTTTTTAGGTAGTGCAACTTTATACGATAAAAAGTGTACCATTCTCACTTTAGTAAATTGGAAAGGATATGAAGTTTACTTGGAGACGGGTGTTATATCCGTCATGGCTTTATGTTTTTCGCTTTATGTTTATTTTGATCCTTGTGGAAGACAAAGACCCTTTTAACATATCCATAAGGTTAAAGTGTTATGCTTAGTCGATCTGTAATTACACTAATGGTGATCAATCACGAAGCTTATAGAAAGAAAACGTGATTAAAAGACAATGGTCATGTCTTTTTAGTGTTTACGCCACTTGTGATTTCGTAAATACACTAGATTAATAATCATATGGTAATTTATAATCAAGGCAGCTGAAGAAAGTACATGATATAGAAATTTCGAGGCAATGTGTCGACGAAGAAACTTGTAGCCTAACTGGTAGTTCTAGAACTTATGTAACTTCATGATGCAAGTTGTAGCAAGTACGTACTTACTCGAATTTTTATAGCTATGGTTGATTAGCATTGGGTTAAAATAAACAGTAGATTTGTCGATCTGTAAGAGGCTTGATTTAAAAAATGAAATTGGAGATCAAGTTAAAATTTACAACATGTGTAGAAAATGAAGCACCAAATGCTTATAGACTGTGTAAACATGTGGATGAGCATATTGTTTCCTTAAAAGGTTTTTTTTTTTTTTTTTTTTTTTTTTTTTCTTTTACGTTTTCTCTATATGCCTCGGTAGCTTTTTGGTTACCATCTTCTTTCGAATGTGTTCAATATAGAATAAAGTAAATTATCAATTTTCAGACGACGGGTTCTATATGCACAATGGAAATGAATGCAACAAAAAGATTTTTTTTTCTCTTACATTTGGTAACAAAGACAGATGCAAAAGAAAGCAACCTAATTTGAAAGTGAAAAGAAAAATATAAGGAACACTATAAAATTGCCATTATTTCTATAAAGACCTGGAATGAGGAATATGTTTTCTATAAATAATCAGTTATTTAAATGAGGAAAAAAAAATTTCACCTGGTTTTGTGTGTTGTGTTGCATAAGATTTGGAGTTTTGGATTACTGTAAAATTACACTTTGTACTATTGGGGAAAAAGGACACTTTCTAAAGCTAAAATCTGTCTACCACCTTGTTATTGTATATGAAAAAAGAGCTCCAGTTACTTTCATCTTCCTCTTGGGTTTCTTTCTTTCTTTGTATTTATTCTCATAGCGTTACACTTTGAGTTATGCAACTAACATATATTCAGTTGGAACTTAAGGGTATTTTCAACATAATAATTAACCTCTTAATTTAAAGACGTGACAATGATCAATCGGTTAACATCCGATAGCCGAAATTTTTATACATTGGTAAATTGGATGAAAAATACACAAAGTTTAATTAGCAACTTGCATATTCGGGTTTTCAAAAATATCCGAAATTTTGGATATCAGAATTATGTATCCAAAATTCCGAATATCCGAAATTAGTTAAAATGCAGTAAAAAAGAAACTAGGAATTCTTGATCGAGATGCAAGAAAAGATGGAGATAGTTTGATTGATGTAGCAAGAATTCAGTTTTTTGATCGACGAACGACGATTTTGTTTGATCGATGTATATATCATGGAGACACATGCTAATAAATATTTAATGAACACCATAACTTCCGAAATTAAAATCATATCTATAAAGCAAACAATGAATTTGGTAAACCATTTTTAGAAAAGAAATACGTAGTATTAGTATGAAGTATCAACTAACGTTTAAAAGTGGAAAACTTTTCATTTTACACAAAAACTAATTTGTTTTGAGCATTGTATTATTTAAATTTGTATTATACGAGTATCACCCATTTAGGTACTACTTAGGGTAACAAACCATCTTTGGAAAAGCTGGATAGAAAATAGTCCTCAAACTCACGAAAGTTAAAGTTTGTTTCTATCTGGGTTAAATAATTAGTAAGTAGAGTAGATTAAGAACATCATAAATTAGTAAGTCAGTCTAGTATTTAGTGTGACAAAAGTGATATATCGAAAAACACATATGACACATATATACTTCTTAATCCGAAAAGACCTATTTATTTGTTGTTTACATCAAACTTATTGATATTACTCGTACTATTGCTCGTCACTTAGCCATTTACATCTTAATGGGCATAGCGTATCCTATCAATGGGCAACAATAGATATGGGATATCACAACGAACAGTTGTACGCTGGTGATGAGTAGGAAAAATAAGGAACATCCTTTTGTCTAGTTTCCGCTTGAAGTCCACAGCGAGTCTGATCCATGTTTTTCCTTCTTTTAAGTACTTGCGGAAAAGCTCGAGTTGTTCTTGCGATAAATGGGTTGGATGAGACTCGAATTTTGCTGCTATAAGATGGAAGATGGTCCCCATTCTCATACATCTTATATGTAGCACGGGAGAAGGTACTAATTGGTTGATCGATCAAGTATCCCGATAGTACTTAAGTTGAGGCTCACATATTCTAGGGATGCGGTGAAGTAGCCTGTTACTTTCAAAGCACCTGGAAGGGTTATATTCCCATCTTCCCTTATGTTGCCATTTGCTGTGTCGTATTTGATAAAAAGAGATGCTACATCTAGTGTTTCCACCTCTACATTAGTTTGAGCCAAACTCAGGTTGGCTACAAATAAATAGATGAGGTAATACCTTACAATGATTGTGGATACTTTAGTATAACAAAGGGAATATGATATGATGTTTTAGTTATATGACAATTAGTACGTATTTGATACTCGTAATATGTTATTATTCACACAAGGCTTTGAGTTATATGACAATTAGTATTTGGTACTCGTAGTATTTACTTTCATAGTGTAACGCTTTGAGTTATGCGACTAACAGATTCAGTTGGAACTTGAGAGTATTTTTAACATTATAATTAACCTCCTAATTCAAAGACGTGACAATGATCAATCGGTTAATACCCAGTGGCCGAAATGTTTTATACATTTAGTAACTTAGATGAGAAATACGCAAAAAGTTTAATTAGTAACTTAATATTCGGGTATTCAAAACTAATATCCGTAATTTTGGATATCGTATTAATGTATCCGGAATTCCGAATATCCTAAATTAGTTCAAATGGACTTAAGGAGAAACTGGGAATTCATGATCGAGAAGAAAAGATGGAGATAGTTTGATCGATGTAGCAAGAATTCAATTTCTTAATCAAGAAAAGAGTAATTGTATAATAAATTAAAGGTGGTACGCCTAAGACTAAATTAAATAAGCCCTTCGATCCTTCAACATCTTAGCTTCTATCATAATGCTCTTTCGTCCCGGTCAAATCTTCCTTGTTACCGATCATAGCAAATCTTCTTTGTAACTGATCATACTCTCGCTTACTTGTAACTTCAACATTTTGCCATTCTTTCAACCTTTCAGCAAGCCCTTTTCCTTCCAGCAATCTCATCACCTGTGACATGGTGGGTCGGTCCTCTGGTGACCTTTGGGTACATAATAATGCTACCTTAATCATCGTATCCACTATATGTTTGGTAACTTGGAAAATACGCAAAGTTTAATTAGAAACTTGCATATTCGGGTGTTCAAATTAAAACTAATATCCAAAATTTTGGATATCAGATTTATGTATCCAAAATTCCGAATATCGAAATTAGTTAAAATGGAGTAAAAAGGAGCTGGAAATTCTTGATCGAGCTGCAAGAAAAGATGGAGATAGTTTGATCGATGTAGCAAGAATTCAGATTCTTGATCGACGAAAGACGATTTTGTTTGATCGATGTAGCAAGAAAAGATGGAGATATATAGTTTGCGTTCATATTATCATAGCTAGGTTGATTCAATTAGAAAGAGTTGTCTAGCACATATCATAGAGACACATGCTAATAAATATTTAATGAACACAATAACTTCCGAAATTAAAATCAAATCTGTAAAGCAAAAATGAATTTGGTAAACCATTTTCAGAAAAGAAATATTAGAATCAAGTATCAACTATAACGTTTAAAAAAAAAAAAAACATTTCATTTTACACAAAAAATTAATTTGTTTTGAGCATTGTGTTATTTAAATTTGTACTGTATCACTCATTTAGTTACTAATTAGGGTAACAGACCATCTTTGGAAAAGCTGGATAGAAAATAGTCCTCAAACTCACAAAAGTTAAAGTTTGTTTCTATCTGGGTATAATTAGTAAGTAGAGTCGATTAAGAACATCATCAAAATATAGCTTTCTGAAACATACCCTGGTCCCATGGGGAGAGTTTTCTATTTGAGCTTCGGAAAAGAAACGAGAAAGTCTACTATTTAGTGTGACAAAAGTGATTTTTATTTGCTGTTTACAAGGATCAAGAAAAGGATATATTGAAAAACACATATGACATATATATGGCACAGGGCCACCAAAAACTATGAGACGGCCTTGGGCGTTTCCTATCAATGAGCAACACTAGATATGGGATATCACAACGAATAGTTGTACGCTGGTGATGAGTAGGAAAAATAAGGAACATCCTTTTGTCTAGTTTCCACTTGAAGTCCACATCGAGTCTGATCCATGTTTTTCCTTCTTTTAAGTACTTGCGGAATAGGTTGAGTTGTTCTTGTGATAAATGGGTTGGATGAGACTCGAATTTTGCTGCTATAAGATAGTCCCCATTCTCAGACTTCTTATATGTAGCACGAGAGAAGGTACTAATTGGTTGACCAAGTACAGTATCCCGATAGTACTTAAGTTGAGGCTCACATATTCTAGGGATGCGGTGAAGTAGCCCGTTACTTCCAAAGCAACTCGAAGGGTTATATTCCCTTCTTCCCTTATGTTGCCATTTGCTATGTCATATTTGACAAAAAAAAAGATGCTACATCTAGTGTTTCCACCTCTACATTAGTTTGAGCCAAACTCATGTTGGCTACAAATAGATAGATGAGGTAACACCTTAAGATGATTGTGGATACTTTAATATGACAAAGGGAATTGATGTCTTAGTTATATGACAATTAGTATTTGGTACTCGTAAGGCTTTGTATTTATTTTTTTAGCGTCCGAAATTTTTTATACATTAATTTAGTAACTTAGGTGAAAAATAAGCAAAGT
Source organism: Chrysanthemum lavandulifolium (assembly GCA_022545495.1). Lineage (NCBI taxonomy): Eukaryota > Viridiplantae > Streptophyta > Magnoliopsida > Asterales > Asteraceae > Chrysanthemum > Chrysanthemum lavandulifolium. Next base: position 285,765,830 of record CM040242.1, on the reverse strand, counting down.
TTAATTAGTAACTTGCATATTCGGGTGTTCAAAACTAATATCCGAAATTTTGGGAAATCGTATTTACATATCTTAAATTCCGAATATCCGAAATTAGTTGAAATGGAGTTAAGAAGAAACTGGGAATTCATGATTGAGATTCAAGAGAAGATGGAGATACTTTGATCGATGTAGCAAGAATTCAGTTTCTTGATCAATAAAGGTATTACGCATAAGGGTTGTCGTTAGCAAAACCCTTATTTACAATTGTTTACATTTTTATTGGTTATTACAATTTAACTTATGAAGCTAACGTGCCCATTAGCTATCACTTAATATGATAACAAGACTGTCTTTTGTAAGATAGTGTTTATTATTTCATCCTTCACCAGATAACTCTATGATTGTACACAGAGTCTTTGTCCCAGTCAAATTTTCTTCGTTACTGATCATATGATCATAGCAAATCTTCTTTGTAACTGATCATACTCTCTATTAATTGTAACTTCAACATTTTGCCATTCTTTCCACCGTTCAGTAAACCCTTTTGCTTCCAGCATTCTCATCACATGTGACATGGTAGGTCGGTCCTCTGGTGACCTTTGGGTACATAATAATGCTACCTTAATCATCGTCTCCACTTCTTGCATGTTGTAATTTTTGTTGAAATTGTGGTCCACTATAGCTTCCAACCTCTTCTCCCTTTCGAATTTATTGTCCCTCAATAATGCGTAAAACATAAACTATCATATCATAATGCAAGAGGTGCGGCAAAAATTTATAAATTATAAGGGATGTCGGTGTTCTTTATCAAGCAATTCAAAGTTTAAGTAGATATATTTCTCTCCGTCATTTTATTCTAGAAATCAGATAATTATTGAAGTAATACAGTTTTTAAGATCATATTTGATACATTATTTAATACAGTTTTTAAGATCATATTTGATACATTATTTATTGAAAAAAATGGACAAAAATTGTTTTGGGGTCAACACAATCTAACCAGTTACCCATCACAGCTATCTTTTTGTTAGTTAATAAGCTCTGGCCACTGATACATTACAAGAATTAAGTCAAATACCCACGAAAATTACCCACGTATATTGATTCGTAGGTATTCACCCACGTATTACCCATGAATTACCCACAAATTACTAATTAAAAGGATGACAACAGTTTCCCACAAATTTCACTCGGATTTACCCATGAAAGTACCCACATAGTTAAACATGGTGTATAATTTGTGAGTGAAATATTACCGCTAAAATATTTTCCATAAACTATCCACATACATATTATCATGGGAAAAATATGTGGGAAATGTCATGGGTAAATTTTTGTTACCCACGAAGCATGAAAATCTCTTTCATTTGTGGGTATTTTCCATTGGTAATCAATGGGTAAATATTTACACACAAGTTTACTCACCATAATTTTAGTGGGTAAGTTTTTATTGTTAGTTTTATGCGTGAATTTTTTGGGTAATTGTATATCCACGGTTAGTCCTGTAGGGCAAGTGCGTAGAAAAGAAGATGTACTTATAATGGCAAATGTTTTTAAAATGTGTCATACTTGTCATCATTTGCTTTTGTGAGTAGCGAATAATTTTTTTTTGGTGGGTACTTTTCTTTCATATTCATCCTTTTTAGGGTACTATGTGACATTTTTGCCGTTCGGGAAAAAAAATTCAATTAGCTAAGAGGGGCAAAAATGTCTAAAATTTTCGCAATATACCCAAAAAATAATGAATTTGAAAGAAAAGTACCCACAAAAGCAAAAAAAGTTTGTTCGCTACCCACAAAAAGCAAATGGAGGCAAGTATAGTACCTTTTAAAAATATTTGCCCTACTTATAATGATAGGACATTTGTGAGGACGGAGAAAACGATAATAGTTGCTAGCGGTGTTATATCCCTAAAGGTTCAAGCAGAAGACTAGAAGCAATAATCGACCTTAGTTTACCAGCTTAGTAGTTATGTTAGTTTATGCTATAATTATATGTTCATGTAGTTTTTAGCAGTTATGTGTCATAGGCAGTCATTTCTAAATAGGAGTTGTAACTGATAAGCAGTTGTATCTTCTAGTTATCTTTATACATGAAATAATCAGAAGATGGAAGGCAAGTTGTCTTTCCAGAAAAGTGTGTGTGTTTAAAGAGATCGGAGAGTTCTCTCTAATGAGCTCTCAAAGTTCATGAGTAAATCAAATAAGAAAGACATAACAGTAAAGAAACACTCTAATTCCTCATTAGATTTCACCCTACAAAGACCTCTAACGAGATCCAATATTCGGGACCATAACAACTTGTTATCAGAGCAACAAGATATGGGTGACTCGATGCAACTCTTTCAACAATAATTTGAGGCTTTCATGAAGCGATACAATGAGGATCAGTAACACATACAATCTCAGTTTGAAGAGATTAGGCGAGAAAACACTCACAGCAGCGCCACACATGAGCCTCGTGTCAATCGACTCAATGAAGAAGGTCTTGATCGTGGTAGCGGAGGCACTGGGAACACAAATCATCGCTGCAAACTAGATTTTCCTCATTATGATGGGTCAACTGACCCTTTACCATGGATGAGTGGCTGTGATTACTACTTAGACACCAGCGGGATGCAGATTAAGAGAGGATAGTATGGTAGCACCACATCTTGAGGACGATGCCCAATATTGGTTTTTAAAATTGGAAGATCACCCACATATGGACTGGGAGGAGTTTAAGGACCATTGTCGCCGACAATTTGGTTCTTATGATAGTCGTAGTTAGTTAGGAGAGTTGGTTAAACTCCGAAAAACCGGATCTGTGGATGAATACGAACGACAGTTTGAGAAATTGGCTGCTCGTACATCTCATCTTCGAGCAGAACAAGAAGTGGAGATTTTTATCTGCAGGTTGAAAAACTACATCGCAATGGAAGTCGAATCACAACAACCAACATATCTCACTTCTGTTATGTACTACGCACGTCTATGAGAATGACGAAGATATGATAATCAGTTAACACAACAACAAGTTCAACAAGTTGATCTAAATGAGACTAATACGTCGTCATCCATACAGCAGCTGAGCCACTAATCAAGGGCCGAAATAGCAGAGCGGCGAGCGAAGAATCTCTGTTTTAACTGTGACGAAGTTTACTCAGCGGATCATCAATACAAGCAATTATTTTACATCGGTATGGCAGATTCAGAAGATGATCAAGAACTACATATATCGCATGTTTAATGGTGTCTCTCAAGTGGTGGCTCACTGGTATCCTCTTTTTGCTTGAGGACAAGCTCATTGTCGGGGAGGGGAGTAATGTTATATCCCTAAAGGTTCAAGCATAAGACTAAAAGCAATAATCGAATTTAGTTTACCAACTTAGTAGTTATGTTAGTTTATGCTATAATTATATGTTCATGTAGTTTTTAGCAGTTATGTGTCATAGGCAGTTATGTCTAAATAGGAGTTGTAACTAATAAGCAGTTGTATCTTCTAGTTATCTTTATATATGAAATAATCAGAAGATGGAAGGCAAGTTGTCATTTTAGAAAATTGTGTGTGCTTAAAGAGATCGAAGAGTTCTCTCTAATGAGCTCTCAAAGTTCACGAGTAAATCAAATAAGAAAGGCATAACAGTAAAGAAACACTCTAATTCCTCATCAGATTTCACCCTACAAAGACCTCTAACGAGATCCAATATTCGGGACCATAACACGGGGGGTGGGGGGATTGGAGTTGTATCCATATCCATTGTAAGTTTTATGTTTTGTCATTCATATTCATATCCATTTATTTATAGTTCATCCATATAACGGGTAAATAGGTTCCTATCGAATATTAAAAGAAACCGTCGTCACCATAAAAGTAATGATTTTAATTGAACTAAACCGCAAACTTATAAAAGATATATGCAACGTTAGATTACAACTAGCAGGGTACCCGCGCGATGCGGCGGCGGATACCCTGAAATAAAAAAATTCAATAAATCATGCTTTCTGAAACGTTTTATATGACGATAAATTTGCAGATGCCAAAAGTTTCATGTCGCATATTTCAACTCTTTAGAATATTATAGTAGGGTACCCGCACGTTGCGATGGCGGGTATCAAGTAATAAAATTTTCGGCAAAAAATGTTTTCAATTTTATGTTTTCTCTTACAATAACTTTACCAATAGCGAAAACATAATGAGTTTGAGTAACTTTAAAAAACGTGATGGATAATATCAAACTAATTCATATAAAAACAATTGAAAGTGGCGTGATTTTGCGTTGCGGTAGTCAATAATGTTATGGGGTTATGGTCAAATTAGTTGATACTGGTCTGTAGTCACAAGTAAGTTATGAAATATATATACATTTTTGAACATGTTTGTATCATTAATATTGTTTATTACATTTGTCCATATAGATATAAATAAAAAAGTACTTATAATGTACACATCTTGTAAAGTATATATTTATGAAAAAATGTTTGAATCATTAATATTGTTTATAACACTTATCCCACATAGATAGAAGATATAAATAAAAGAATGCTTATAATGTATAGAAAACTTACATGTTTAAGCAATCATTTAGAGTTATTCATGAAAAGTATAATAAATAATATACTAATATATTAATCATTGAATTAGCACTTAGCACTTTGCACATTTGCATCATTTGTCTTAAAAAAATTGTCCCGACCTTTACAAAAAACCGTTTTTTACTTTTGTGGTTAAGTTTATTTAAAATAATTCAAAATTTATTTAGATTGATTCTCGAAACACTCTTACGATATAATAATAGTTTTGGAACTTTGTAGTTTTGCATGCATTTTAAAATCACATTCATTTATATGTGCATTTTTGCATTAAAACTAAACTAATTAAAAAAATAAATAAATGAAGCATTAAAATAATGTTGCGGAAGATAAATTAGTAAAAGCTTTTTATTGTAATACTTAAAAAACACATTAATGACATCTTAAAAAAAAATTGGAGAGAGGGTCATCCCTCCATTATAGGTAGTATAGATATGTGTAATATGTATAAAATAAAATAAATTATCACTTGTGAATTTACATCTTTGCATCATTTGTCTTAAAAAAATTGTCCCGACTTTTACAAAAAAACCGTTTTTTACTTTTGTGGTTAATTTTATTTGTAATAATTCAAAATTTATTTAGATTAGTTCTCGAAACACTCTTACGATATAATAATACTTTTTGAAACTTTGTAGTTTTGCGTGCATTTTAAAATCATATTCATTTATATGTGCATTTTTTAATTAAAACTAAACTAATTCAAAAAAAATAATAAATGAAGCATTAAAATGTTGTGGAAGATAAATTAGTAAAAGTTATTTATTGTGTACATTATGCATTAAAAATTGTAATGCTTAAAAAACACATTAATGATATCTTAAAAAAAATTAGAAGAGAGGGTTATCCCTCCATTATAAGTAGTATAGATATAGATATAGATATGTGACACATTGTCTTTAGTATTTCATTCTTATGTTTGCACATGTCACTTTTTGAGTTTTTTGGTTAAGAAACATAATTTTAAATATTTAAGTTACGTAAAGAAGAAGCCATAACTTGAAAATTCACATATTCATCATTTTATGTCCAAATTGTTACGAAATAACAACTAATCAACAAGGAGTATAAACTAGAAGAATTAAGAGATTATGAAATGCATTTTATTGATATCACAAACTACAAAACTAGCCTCAATTTATAGGGCTCTCTTCATCAAGTATTTAGTACAAACAATAAATGAGGGAATACAAAAGATGAAGGGTTATGTAAGTTAAGGTATATGGATAGCCACACAATAATTTTCATAATACTCCCTCTTGGCTATCCATCATTAGTTGTCATACGATTAGATCTGTTGCCTCGTTAAAAACCTTGCTAGGAAAAACCCGGTGGGAAAAAACCATAGCTAAGGGAAAAAGAGTGCAGCCCGTATGTTCTCCCTCTGATGATTAGATCACTGAAGTTCATTGAGTCTTCGCATTCCAATGCCGTGAACCAACTTCTTAAATGTTGTAGTGGGAAGTGCCTTGGTAAACAAGTCTGCTAAGTTCTCGCTTGAACGAACCTTTTGAACAATAATATCGCCGCTTTTCTGTAATTCATGAGTGAAAAAGAACTTCGATAGAATATGCTTGGTTCTGTCACCTTTGATGTATCCGTCCTTAAATTGAGCAATGCATGCTGCATTATCTTCATACATGATTGTTGGAGCTCCTTGGCCTGAAGAGATACCACATGATTTACAAATATGTTGTACCACATTTCTTAACCATACGCATTCCCGAATCGCTTCATGAATGGCCAAGATCTCTGCATGATTTGATGAAGTGGCACTCATTGTTTGCTTCACAGAATGCCATGAAATGGCAGTACTGGAACTTGTGAAAACATATCCAGTTTGAGATCGGCCATTGTGAGGGCCAGCCATTCTAGAAGATATGTAATCTTCTAATATAACTCGATTACCTCTAATCAATATCCTATAAGATATGGACATCCATATTATAATTATGCATAAAACTCCCCCTTGGATGTCCATTTGAGGATTATGCCTCGTTAAAACCTTACTAGACAAAACCCAGTGGGACAAAAATCTAGTGAAGGGAAGAGAGTACATACTTCCTTTATACGCTCGGGGATGTTGCCTCATTAAAAACCTTGCCGGAAAACCCTGTGGGGACAAAACCGCGATCAAGGGAAAAAGAGTGCAACGCGTATCTTCTCTCCCCCTGATGATCACATCACACAAGCTCATTGAATTAGTGAATGCACCTTAATGTGTCTTGATAGAATCACATGAATAAATGCTCTCTACATGTTGTTCGCATATCCAATTTAAGGATTAAAATATGTCATACATCTCATTTAAGTACATCCTTGTACTTCACATCTACACATTTTAGTATGACACGTGTAAATCGATATTGTGATCATCATTTTTATAAGTCAAGGGGTCTTTTCAACATCACGTGACCTCATAAACATGAGTGTCATTTATCCATATAAAGATAGTTAACATCCTTTTTTTTTTAGTTTTCATGATGCACACATATTTCATCCTTTAGATGTTAAAATCATAAGCTAAGACAAAATGTGTCTTTTGTTTAAATTCAACTTCTATGCATTTAGTTGCCTTTATAATCATAAAATAAACTACATAAAACTTAAACAATATTCAAATTTAGATCTCTTTATAAAGTTTCATAGGCAAACATAATCTTTATTTGACACAATACTATACACTAAGGAAATTATTAAACGTATGCCAAAAACATGATTAATTCAATATAATCAAGTAGTGTTCTAGAACTTCTCTTATATGCTTTAAGCATTAACATCACTAATATGCTTCATGCATTTTATATCCTATAATAAAATCTCATATGAGCTCTATTCATTTATCTTTTAGACGCATATCAATTATTTATCACATTGCGGACTTCTATAATTACAAAATACATCATTGGATCCACCACATTAGAACATGTCTCCTCAAGATAATTCTCTAGTCTTTGTGAAATATATGTGTGCCATCAGTTGTGCGTTGAATATCATGATTCCAGTAATTCAATTTCGCTTTCACACAAAGACCGATGCATATCCAATAATTTTGGACATTCTTGTGTACGGACTTCAAGTCCAAGTAACCATGTCTCATCACAAGAGAATTCAATCTTTCATTAGTTCTTTGCGTCTTTATATCTTTTGGCCATTCATTTATACATCTGCACTTCCTGCAGGTATGCTTCCATGATCCTCACTATGATTATAGCGCTATCATATTTATTTACATAATCATTACCATGTGTATTATTGTATACAATATCACCATCGACGTCGATTCATTTATACTTTCGATTCCACAATTTACTAGACATGCAATATATCATTTATTGATATATCATAGTTTTTCAAGTACCCGGGGTTTTTCAATTACCTTCATGTCTAGTGTCTCTATAGGAGAATTATTATGGGGTCTTTATTACCTCGATTCAACCATCTTCATTTTACTGCTCCATTTTATCTCTTCATTCGAGGATTTTAATTTGGAACCGATTAGTCTATCACGTTGCAGACGTGACATAGACTTACTACCAATTGGAGCATTAGCAGCGTATGTATGATCTAGTCACTTTATTTAGGTCACAAAACTTGTCTGGCAACTACTAGATCTTGAATGTAAATTGTCCCTTGAACTTTAAGTTCATTTTAGTGTGAGGATCAACATTTTTTTATCATAATTCATTCCATATTTCTCGCTGCTCATTCTCCCCCTGAATGAATTATCAATTACAACATCCCATTGTTGTGCGTTGTGGTGGATTTTCAATACAGGTTCCGCACATTTACAGAAAACTTTATATGGGAAACATATGGTTTGTGACCGAAACCATTCTAATAGGGAGAATTCATTATTAATTGTTGGCAAGATGCGAATTCATATTTTATCATTTATAATTACATGCCCCATAAACTAACTATTTTGTTCTCACAATTATTGGCTTTGCAATCAACTGAAGACGTAAAATGAACGTTTCAACAAAAGCAATTCGCGTATGAACATGGGCTACTTTTAAGTTCGACACTTATTCCAATAATTTCCCATGGAAGTATTCACCATCATTTCCAAAGAATACAATTTGAAAAACCAAGCTCGCATTTTATAAGACGAGCCATTCATCACGCTACCCTTAAGTTGCGTCTTTAATGATCATTTTGATGATGCATCGATTTTAAAACTCAAAATGATTCACATGGGCGGATGTATAGGCCTACGTACATCCCCTTTATATTCTTTTCGAAACTTTAAATGACAAAAGTCCTTACTTTAATTTCGTGGTGATAGATGAAAAAATTAACTTCCATTGAGAACAATCAAAACTATCTTTGAAGAAACTTATTGCTTTTATATATATTTCGCATCTTCATTGATCCGGGATGGTCTAACCGGTCATGCCACTCAATAAAATAATCTTAGCTCATAAACCATGGTTTATGACCATGTGCTTCAAGTGCACTTGAGTTATATCTATCGCATTTATACTTTGTTTCTCCAATCAAATTGATATAAGCACTTTTATAATTTTCACATAGTTTAATATATTAGCCCATAACATTATCTAATAATAAAACATATAAAGTATTATAACTAGTGTAGTTGCACAATTTTCAAACCCATGCATATCATTAATCAATTAATCAAGTATCTCACATGTAAATAAAATCATATGATAAACGAATCACGCATATTTAACAAACTCAATGGCACAATTCACACTTATTTCGTATCAAACACTGATCTTTCCTTAATCATAATGTTGCCAAGACTATTAATAACATCCAAAACAAAAACATAGCATTATTATTGCTAGTAATCTCTAGATTTGTATTGGAGTATGCTATTATCAATTAATAAGGCAAATTATAGGTCAAATACGATGATATTGTACGGATCCAAACATGGAGTATATATATTAAGGGTGGTGATTTGCACATTCTCTTATTTATTTGCACACTCATAGTACAAGTTTTCAATGCTGAATTTGAAAATAGGACAACTGCCTAATGCGGTAAATGGAGTGTCCCAATCAAAAACAAAAGTGTGCAAATCAGTTCTCATATATTAGTCCTACTAATAACCAACTCGTAAATAGAGTAAAAAGAATTGAACCTAATATAGATCACATATATGTATACCAATATCACTTTAGTAATTATCCTTAATTTTCTATAGGTTTCTTTCATGTTATATAAAAATTCAATGCATTAGAGTAGCAGTTATTTGTGTTAAGAATTATACTATAATATGTATGGTGTAAGCTACATAACAATCTTATAATATCCAATGTAGCTTAACAAAAAACATACATAAGCTCAATACCTACATGTATTTATAAGATTCATACCTTCACAAGCTAGTCAATCATTTATAATATGCATGGATACTACGGTGGAAGTATGACACCCAACTCAAAACACGAGTAGATAATAAAAATCATATCACAAGTAGGCAGCAGCAAACTAGACTAAATCTATGCTGTCATTAACTTTTTCTTTTAAGAATATTAAATCTATTAACAATTTAATTAACATTAACAGTTATCACAAGCACCAATTTTTACTAAATCAAGTGTCCAACTAATTCTACCATTGAGAGGCTATCAATTAATATTCCAATTCTTAATAAAATACTCATGAGTAAAATCATGGTGCAAAATCAATTCTCATGAGTTTCTATCAGACATGTAAAAGAAAGCAATCAAAGAACATAATTAATATACACGTACTAGATTAAATAAATTGCGATGATCAGTTGATAAAAATGGCCAAGATAATTACACAGGAAAAGCAGGCACTGAGTTGCTACAAGAAAATTTGGATACTCATATGATGGTAAAGTTACCTAAAGTAAATGCCTTCAACTCTAAGCAATTAATTATTTAATCATATGACTCTGATTCTATAAGTCTCCAACACCCATGGTGTAGACGTATTCCTCATGTTTTACAACAGCAGAGCAAATACTCATGAGTAAGATCAATACATGCAAATTGTAATCAATATGAATTAGAAAGTAAGTTTTGTTTTTAGGAATATAATCAAATGAATATGGATATAGAATGAACAAACATATGTAAAACATGTAATCACTAAAAATATTGAACAAAATTAGTTTTGCAATCTTATATTATGTTGATGCTCTTACAGTTGCCTAAATAACCAATGATAACATATTTTATTTTAACATCCTAAATTTCTAATGATCAAGTAAGCAACTATTCCTCACGTAATACTATTAAAAAAATAGTAATCGAATATAGCTAAGTAAAGAAGAAACACAATAAACAAATACATGAACAACTCATATGCATATTCCCGTGATCATCATTTAGTCGATATTAAACATACCTAATAACCTAAAAGTGTAGAGCCTCGTGCTGATAACGTGTTACGAAATAACAACTAATCAACAAGGAGTATAAACTAGAAGAATTAAGAGATTATGAAATGCATTTTATTGATATCACAAACTACAAAACTAGCCTCAATTTATAGGGCTCTCTTCATCAAGTATTTAGTACAAACAATAAACGAGGGAATACAAAAGATGAAGGGTTATGTAAGTTAAGGTATATGGATAGCCACACAATAATTTTCATAATACAAATACATATCTACAAAGTACTAGTTAATTTTTTATCTTATTTTTATAATTACATTTTGAGAAAACACATTAAAATTATAGCGCCAAAAATTAGCGCCCATCTAAAATTTCACAATTAATTCACAATAATCCTTATTAACTCATCCAACTGAAACTCCAATTTTATCTCAACTCCCCACAAATTCAGCATCCCTTTTAACCGTCTATTTCAATCTTATTCTATATCTTGAAGACATTGACTTTGCATTTGCCATTATTATTATTCAAACGTATAGAAGACGATGCATCACTTTCTATCATCAATTGTTGATGCAAGGGTGGTTTGCTTTTGATAAGTACGTATTTGTTATTCATCTTTATTCAAGCTATAATATGGATTCCAACTAGTATGCACACCAGAATTTCTTGGGCTAATAACCTATTAAATGGCAGTTCTGCGTAGCGAACTATAAAAATAACTTTTTTAGACATTAATGTTGACGTTTTTGTCTTCATGTGAGTAATAAAGATAAAAAAAATTTGTGATGACCATTTTACCCTTGAATTTTTAAAAATTGCATCCATTGTCCCAAGGATAAATTACATAAAAGGTCCCTCTACGTTAGTATACCAATTTCCTTTTCACTATAACGTTCCAATGAGTAGATTTATATGCAAACACACAGTGCCCGGTCGTTTCTCACTGATTGAAAATTTTAGTTTTCCAGTAAGTACCCTTCACAGAACTTCATAAAACATCTTGATCATCGCTAGCGGTTCTAACTTCGACGACCCGCCTACGGTTTGACTTTGACCACGGTCAACAACGATCTTGATGTTGATCACGAACTTTCTCTTGCTCGTCCCGAGTCCATGGCTCCACCAACGTTGAACGTAGTAGCATCATTACCCTAACACAGCCGCAACAACTTTATAAAAAACCCCTAATTTTACAAGCCCTAATTTCAACAATCAGCCAAATTACCCAACCAAAATCTAATTAAATTGACACAGTTGATTGAAATGATCTCAATTAGAGATTCACGGTGGTAATTGTTAAATGGATGTTGTTGAGCTGCCTCTTCCGGCTGCTATTGTTTCCAAGATTATGAGTGGGTGTAGCAGTGGTGTTACTAGAGTTGAGTTTGCTAAATTTGAACATGATTTGAATACTACCAGCTTGTTTCATCAGGATAAAGGTGGTTGGTTTTGGATCTGATTGATATATGGGTTAAGTGAGCCGTATGGGCATTATTCCCCATTAGAAAACTTCCAACAAATACCCTTTTGACCAGCAGACGACAAAGGTGTTGACTTTTGAGTAACTGAATTGACTCTCTCATTCGAATTGTCAATTTGGGAGGAAGAAATGGAATAAATTGACAGAGTTGATTGGCTGATTGATATATGGGTTAAGAAGCAATTTGGGAGGAAGAAAAAATTAACACAGTTGATTGAAATGATCTCAACAATCAGCCAAATTACCCAACCAAAATCTAATTAAATTGACAAGCTCTAGGGACGATGGATGCAATTTTCGCAAACCCACAGAGACCATTTATGTAATTTGAAAGGGTAAAATAGTCATAATACTTAAAGAAAGACAAAAATGTCAACATTAATGTCTAAAAGAGTTATTTTTTTAGTTCGCTACGCAAAAATGCTATTTTTGACAAGTATAATGTTTTAATAGGTTATTAGCCTTTTCACTTGATAGATATCGACTATGGCAAGGTCACCCAATTTTACTATAGATGTTCGATTGTTGAAAGAGGTTACCTTACAACTTCCGGTTTTAACCTAATGATTCTCGAGAATTTATATATTTCGTCACCATTCTATCCCATTGTTAAATTTGTTCTTGTTTGTTCAAGTATTCTCATGAAATTTGGTAATTTAAAGTTACCTTGTTTTTACTTAGGAATTGAGATTCAATGTATCTGCCACACAAAGGAGAAATGGACATCATGTTTGAGCACCCCACAATGAGGAAGTCAAGAAACTGCTTTGGTAGATTAATGTTTGAATCTACGCACAAATATGTAACTTTTCATGCATTATGTTGATTTTAGAACCATATGTTAGTCATTTGTTTTTGTTTTTTTTTTGTTTTGTTTTTTTTTTTGTTTTTTGTTTTTTTGTTTTTTTGTTTTTTTGTGATTTATGTTTGTAATAAATGGTGGATCCATTTTGTAGATTACAGTCAACTATTTTGAATTCCTTATGTTAATGAATGCTTTTTTTTTTCCGTTCATGCACTCTTATTTCTTTACCCATCTGTATGAAATGGATTATGCAAAAATGAGCCATTTTGTTTTTTTAAACGGATTTATATATAGAAAAATGATTGTTGGAACTACTAATGATGTCTACAAATGAACATAATAATTTGATTGGTTGATTTAAAAAATTAATTGGTGAAAATTTAAAAAATTGTTGTAGGTCTAAATAGCATAACTCTTATATACATCCTAGCAATATACACATATCTACCGGTTACCCTTATAATTATATGATGGGTAAATTACTCATGAATTTACCCGAAGATTATCACGGGTCAATTTAAAATTTACACTCGGATTCAGAATCTACTACATCCATAAGAAAATTTACCCATTGATTATGCATGACCAAATTTAAGGGTATTTTCGTGGTATCTAAAAATCCCATGAAAGAGTTTTCCACCCACTTTAGATGATCACCCAAAATTTATGTTGTGGGTAATATACCCACATACTCAAAATGTTGTGGGCAATCAATTAGCCTCGGAGGTTTTACCCATATTTACATATCCGTGGGTAATATGTAGATATTTGCCAAATTACCCACAAATTTTGATTTTTTACCCACAAGCGTTAGGACATCATCTCTTTATTTTGTGTTTGATCATGAAAATAATATAAATACTTAGAAATGTGTAGAGTGGCTATTGCTCACGTTTGGTTCAAGTTTAACTTATGCATGCGAGTGGGCTTATCCTGTTATTCGTAAAATTAAATATACTCGAAATGAAAATACTAAATGACGTAATAAATCAAATATTGACATCATAAATTGAGAAAGGTTACATATATTACACTAAATTTTGCACTATGATAGTGTAAAATTAGCATCTTTATAAAATATGCTTGCTTTAATCGTTGTAATTGTATTCATTACACAATTATACGAATGTAGTTTATATATAGTGAGTTAAAATATAATGAATAGCTTTTAGTGCAATAAATAATGTTGCACTATAATTGTTGTTGTATTCTTCAGTGCAGTAAATTAATGTTATGTTTAGTGATAACATTAGAGAACAGATTAGTTTCTTGTACTTTTTTGCATTAAACTAGTGTAAAATATACTTTTAGTGCTAATATTGGAGATGTTTTATACTTATATTTATTGCGTCAACATGTAACTTAAACTAGTTATAAATGTTTAGCGCTAATATTTAGCGTTATATATTGAAGCAACTTTTATTTGGTGCAATTGTGTATGTTATAAAATGCTCTTTTTACATTATCGTAATTCAAATATTTAGTGTTAATATTGAAGATAAATTTAGAATATATAGTGTTAATATCGATAAGAGTATATAAATTTAAAATATATTATTTTAAAAAAGAATAAGAAGTACGGGTATAGTATAAAGGAGATTATAAATGGGTTATGCATACAAAAGTTACAACTTTTTTCTTTGAAGAAACGCTTATATTAAATATTGAATATGGTATGGAAACTTAAATATTGTCGATTATTAATGAAACAAGTTGATAACCAATCAAACCCATCAATCAAGTGTGTGTACGCAATAACGTAAAAGTGTTTGGTGGAGAGACCGACTAAAAGTAATAAAGAGGAAATGTCAAATTTACCCTTATGTGCAAGTCACATGAAAGGTTTAAACGGTCAAACTCAGTGTCCGTTTGGTCAAATGACTCTTGGTGTTAAGGGCTTCAGAGTTGAGGATTATCCGAGTCAAAGAAAATGTCAGCGGACTCAAGGTGAAGTTCAACGCCAATTATAAGGACCATTTGTGTAATTTACTGTTATTGTAAGGTATTTTAAAGTTATTTTGTCATAACACATTTGTTAGTACGATGGATATATTTACTAACCCAAACACTCCTACTACAAAGTCAAGCTTCAATAACAACGTTGTGCAAAAGGTATACACGATTACAACTCCTCACAACATACAATTAGCGATAGACATTTTAGAAACGAACGTTATTTTAGAAAACATAAATTTAAGTTCCCATAATGATATTGCATTATAAGGGATATAGTAAATCTAACATACATTACTCATACAACAAACGCAAAACTTGGTATCGCATGTTGAAATTCTTATTTCTCCTCGAGGAGGCTTGTGGTCTAGGCACGCTTGAGCACAAATGTCACTTTTGCAAGGATTTGGACTAAAATCAAAAGCATAAGATCTTAAACCACCTATCACGAAAATTGAAAAACAAGTTAGAGTAAAACTAACAAGTAAATAAATAAACCAAAAATCAAGTTTAAGTTTTTCTGAGCAAATTTTTTATTGATCATTCAATACAAATTATATACGAAAGAAAATGAGAGTTGGCAAAAGTTTTACCAACTGCATTGCATAATTCATCTACACCGATCACATTCATTGGATTTGCAAATAAAATGTAAAACAAGATAAAACACATGACATTTTTCTCCATTACAAACTCAGATTTCGTAAATAATTGCTTTCCTTAAACCTCTACTTATGTTGCGTGCTTAAAGACTTGGTATTTATAATTGCCAAATCATACGGGTTAGTGGGAAGCATTTATATTATATTATATAATATTATATTATATTATATTATATTATATTATATTATATTATATTATATAGAAAAAGTAAAATAAAACTAATATTCACAAAAATGCTAAAAGACTTGAAAAAAATAAGATTTTCCAGAAAAATCTGAAAATTTTCCATAAGATAAAGGTGTTGGTATATAGTAAAAATTATAAAAAAAAAAAAGAAGTATTTTTCTTTTTATTCTGATTTGTTACACTTTTTTTAATGCACAAAAACTTTTTTGATGCACAAAATGCCAGTTTATAAAATTTAATGCTCAAACGTTTTATTCACAAATTTTTTACATTAGAACTCTACACTTTAAAAAAAAAATCACAATTTTTTTTATCCACAAACGTCATCCTGTATCCTGTAGAGTTTTTTGGAATTTTTTTAAGAACTTTATGTTTTTTTAATATTTTTTACGCTTTTCACGATTGTTTTATTTTAACCGTCCTAATATTATATTATATTATATTATATTATATTATACCATGCTATTTAATCTTATTACATTATATTATATGATATTACGTTTTATGAAACTTTTCATTAAAAATAATCTTTGAGAAAAAGCCAAATTTGACCGATAGAAAATTTTGATTTACCATAGATCAAATAGAGTCGCCTAATTGACCAATAAAATTCATTATAAGCTTATGATTTAATAAAAATTCAATGATTTTCCTCTTATAATCAAGATGCATTTATAATCATCGCCATAATTATCGGGAACGATCCTAATGATCGTCTCTTTCCTAAACCAATGATTTTCATTACGTTGCTCTTGGCGATGATTATTATCGGGAAGCAGCGTGTTTACGGATATGGTAAGTGATGGACCAATGTCTCACGGGAAGGTTTGTGTCCTTACAGAGTCTTTACATCGTGTGTTAGAGTCCTTTATAGTCTCATATCGTAATCGGAATTATAGTATTATCGCTAATGAGTTTGCATGTTGGGCGCCCAATATTGAATCGACGGAGGTCAATTCCGAGTCTAATCCTCTGGAAAGGAAGGATGCAGAGGGTCCTAGTTTGGATGAAAGTTTGGAAAATGAGGAGCATTTGGATGTCGATAGTTGTGATTCAGATTCCCCTAAGAATGTTAATAATGATTCGGTGTCGCCTTCTAGTCGGGTTTTGCGAGAGGAGGATGTTCGTGGGGTGGAAAATGATCTTGTGGACTCCTTTGTAGAAGGCGAGATTCGTGGTGATTCGGTCTGGTTTAATGATGGGTGTATTAAGGGTGGCATGGAAAAGAATTTGGAAGATGATGCTGGCGAGATTCTTGAAGTTCATTCTCAGGGTGATTGTGGTAATGTCACCACTGATGATAATGATCCTTTGCGCAGCAGGTTATTGCATCAAGACAAGTGTCAGGTTACGCCAGTTCTAACTCCTGGAAAAGACTCCATCATTGCGCCTCCATCTACACCCCCGGGTAATGATTTAAATATTGCTGTTGAGTCTGGTTCTTCGTGGCTTGATTATGTTGGTCCTCTAACTAGTGACGAGATTAAACGATGGAGCTATAGAGACCCCAATGGAAATATACACGGGTTGTTCTCTCTCGCGCAACTACGTACGTGGAAAGATTATTTTCCTAGTGATCTTCAGATTTGGAGTTATTATGGCAACGTTAAAGAAGCTATTCTTCTTCATAATGCCTTATCGAGACAAACAAAGGATGCCGGTTAGATCGCTTTTTTGGTTTGTTGCAACGGGTGTTCGGTTTCGTTCTTGGGAGTTAGTTCTGTTGGCGCCATGGTGGGATCATTCTAATAGCCTTTGGTTGTTTTGCGAGTTTGTCTCGTTTCGTTAGAGTTTTCTGTTCCTTTTCGTTCTTTGTTTGTTGGATCGTTTTTGCGTGTATCGTCTGCTAGTTTCTTTCTAGCCTTTTTAATTAAAATTCATTTGCCGTTCAAAAAAAGAATTTATTCTTTTATAATTTATTTGTTAAGTATAATTAAGCATATACCACTATATAAGTATTAATATTGTATATCCTCTCGTATGCGTTAAGTGCTTTGCAGGGGATAGATTTCAAGCTTTGTTGGCATCATTGGCTTCCTTGTATTGTGAGAATGATTTCATAAGTGCAAATTGCTTGAAAAGAAACTAAATTTAGCTTGATGTCTTATACGGGGTGGTTGTTGAGGTTCATACATTTCACTAAAGCTCGATAGAGTAGAATTCTGTTAGAAAATGTGCTAATAATAATGAATTTTGGCAAAGAACAATAAATAGTTGCTAATTTCTTACTTTAGCAACGAATTTTGCAATGAAAATGAGAAAAAAAAAATCAAATATTGCCTAGCAATGAAACATGGTTGCTAAATTCGTTGATATTTTATGAAAATTTAAAGGGAACATTCATGCCAAATTTTAGCAACCAGTTTTATTGATAAAGAAACCATTGATTATTAGTAACAAAAGATACGGGTATGACCTCATAATACACTCTCATACACACACACAGTGTTCGGTCGTCAACCAGACCGAGTTGTGCATAAAATGGGTTGATGACCAAGCTGTGGGAGCCAACAAAGCACAAGATACGTCAGATGTGTATCTACGAGGGATTAGGCTATCGCGCGTTGTGGTGGGGCCAATTTAAGTCTTAAATTTGTTCTAAATTATCTTCGGTAATTTGCGGCGGAGCTAATTCGATCAATCTAATGAATTTATGGTATAATTATTTGAATACTAAGAAATAACGTTGATTTTAAAGTTAAAACTTATGTACCATTACATGTGGCGCTATCATAACACAGTATACGGAGAACCCATAGTAGAATTTGAAGGTTCCTCCAGCCTTGAAGGTTTTCATCGTGCAATTTAGAGATCTTGTGTGAGGGAGTTTTCCTTCAGCATCAAGCTGCATCTTCTGGATTTGAGTTTTCACGTAATTGAAAGGCAAACTGCATGCTGCAGCGAAGAACACTGATACAAAACTTGCACCTGCCAAAGAAACAACAATGTGACTTACCCAAAAAAAGACACGAACTAAATGGTTATGCATACAAAAGTTGCAACTTTTTTCTTTGAAGAAACGCTTATATTAAATATTGAATATGGTATGGAAACTTAAATATTGTCGATTATTAATGAAAGCAAGTTGATAACCAATCAAACCCATCAATCAAGTGTGTGTACGCAATAACGTAAAAGTGTTTGGTGGAGAGACCGACTAAAAGTAATAAAGAGGAAATGTCAAATTTACTCTTATGTGCAAGTCACATGAAATGTTTAAACGGTCAAACTCAGTGTCCGTTTGGTCAAATGACTCTTGGTGTTAAAGGCTTCAGAGTTGAGGATTATCCGAGTCAAAGAAAATGTCAACGGACTCAAGGTGAAGTTCAACGCCAATTATAAGGACCATTTGTGTAATTTACTATTATTATAAGGTATTTTAAAGTTATTTTGTCATAACACATTTGTTAGTACGATGGATATATTTACTAACCCAAACACTCCTACTACAAAGTCAAGCTTCAATAACAACGTTGTGCAAAAGGTATACACGATTACAACTCCTCACAACATACAATTAGCGATAGACATTTTAGAAACGAACGTTATTTTAGAAAACATAAATTTAAGTTCCCATAATGATATTGCATTATAAGGGATATAGTAAATCTAACATACATTACTCATACAACAAACGCAAAACTTGGTATCGCATGTTGAAAATCTTATTTCTCCTCGAGGAGGCTTGTGGTCTAGGCACGCTTGAGCACAAATGTCACTTTTGCAAGGATTTGGACTAAAATCAAAAGCATAAGATCTTAAACCACCTATCACGAAATTTGAAAAACAAGTTAGAGTAAAACTAACAAGTAAATAAATAAACCAAAAATCAAGTTTAAGTTTTTCTGAGCAAATTTTTTATTGATCATTCAATACAAATTATATACGAAAGAAAATGAGAGTTGGCAAAAGTTTTACCAACTGCATTGCATAATTCATCTACACCGATCACATTCATTGGATTTGCAAATAAAATGTAAAACAAGATAAAACACATGACATTTTTCTCCATTACAAACTCAGATTTCGTAAATAATTGCTTTCCTTAAACCTCTACTTATGTTGCGTGCTTAAAGACTTGGTATTTATAATTGCCAAATCATAGGGGTTAGTGGGAAGCATAAATATTATATTATATTATATTATATTATATTATATTATATTATATTATATTATATTATATAAAAGAAATAAAATAAAACTAATATTCACAAAAAATGCTAAAAGACTTGAAAAAAATAAGACTTTCCAGAAAAATCTGAAAATTTTCCATAAGATAAAGGTGTTGGTATATAGTAAAAATTATAAAAGAAGTATTTTTCTTTTTATTTTGATTTGTTACACTTTTTTTAATGCACAAAAACTTTTTTGATGCACAAAATGCCAGTTTACAAAATTTAATGCTCAAACGTTTTATTCACAAATTTTTGCATTAAAACTCAGACTTAAAAAAAAAAAAAAAAAAAAAAAAAATCCACAAACGTCCTGTATCTTGTAGAGTTTTTGGAATTTTTAAGAACTTTATGTTTTTTTAATATTTTTTACGCTTTTCACGAATATTTTATTTTAACCGTCCCAGTATTATATTATATTAATTATATCATATTATATTATATCATATATATCATATTATATTATATTATATTATATTATACTATGTTATACCATGTTATTATATCATATTACATTATATTATATGATATTACGTTTTCTGAAACATTTCATTAAAAATAATCTTCGAGAAAAAGCCAAATTGGACCGATAGAAAATTTTGATTTGCCATAGATCAAATAGAGTCACCTAATTGACCAATAAAATTCATTATAAGCTTATGATTTAAGAAAAATTCAATGGTTTTCCTTTTATAATTAAGATGCATTTATAATTAAGATGCAGAAAAAAGTTAAAAAATAAGCATGTGCTTAAGATGCATCTAACCTCGCGGGTTTTCATCATGCAGTTTAGAGATCTTGTGTAAGGGAGTTTTCCTTCAGCATCAAAATGCATCTTCTGGATTTGACTTTTCACATAATTGAAAGGCAAACTGCATACTGCAGCGAAGAACACTGATATAGAACTTGCACCTGCCAAAGAAACAACAATGTGAACAAAATTACCCAAAAAATAAGACACGAACTAAATGCATTAATTTTTTATTACCGAAATTCCAGACCCCTTGTTCCTGCCTAAATTAGGTGGTATGACTTCTTCATCAATAGCAGCACCATTGGGCCAGGTCAAACTTAAGCCATTGCATTGGGACAAAGTCAACGCTAACACGGGAGAACCCTCGGCGTGGGATAAATTACATAGAGGCTCTTTCAGGTAGCATTCAGAACTTTCTGTAGATATTCGTACTTAGGCCCATCATAGAGTAGTATGGTAGGCGTCTGAATTTTTAGAAAACTGATGAGCTGATGAACAAAATGATATAACTGATAATATTGTGATCTAACTGATGAACAACATCAAAGAAAAATGATGAACATTGTAATGTTGTTCATCAAAAAAGAACTGATAAACGGATGAATAACGTGATCTAACTGATTAACATTGTGTTGTTAATAAAAAAACTGAATAACTGATGAATAAGACCAACTGATGAACATGACTAACTAATGAACAAGACAACATCAATCTACATGTTGTTCATCAGTATTCATCATAATCCATTATGTTCATAACTATTCTTCAGCAACATACTTTGTTCATCATCAACTTACATCTATGCCATGAACAAATTTTCACAAACTTTTATTTGGCCATTTATTTTTTCACAACCATTTATAAACCATAAAAAATTATCCTACAAAAAAATACCTTAGGTCCAAACCTCATCCCCTATCTCACCTCTCGATCTCAAATAACTAAAAAATAATGAAAAATATATTGTGGTACACTAATTAATGCATTTAAAAATCTCTCTTAGGAATTTTATCAAACACATTGTGTGAAATAAATATGTTTAAAACGTCATTTTCAAAGTCCGTTATCTCACTCATATTATATCGTATTTGAGTTATTCAAATTTTTGGGTAAAGAATGCCCAAAAAGCTACAACTTTCGTGTTTTAAGTTTTGCTTAATTTATCCTTTAAGTTAGACAAAATTAAGGTCGAAGATGCCGACAATTTCAAGAAAATCTATACCCATTTGAAATCATAAAAAAAAAAAAAAAAAAAAAAAGCTGATTTATATATTAACACTTGTTGAACCTAAGACCTTGATAGATCTTTGAGCGCTCGTGGATCGTTAGTAATGCTTATGTAATCACAAACACACTAATAGACAGTCTCTATTACTTGTATTCTAAAGCGGAAATCAAACACAAGTAAGAACAATAATAACTAAGAATATTGTGATCCTCTATGGATCTTTTAATAGAACTAAAACTTGTTTTTCAAACTCGTACATCATTCATACTAATGTGTTCCTTTTATAGATAAGGAACCCTAAACCGTTTCCCAAGAAACGTATAATCATAAAACTAAAGAAGATATACATTATCACTTCCTAATAAAGCTCATGCATATCCTAACTAACTATAAAATACGCGGAATATCTATCTCCGCAGAAACAAACTACGCGGTTTCACTACTTCCTCAGAATCATGTCTTCAGCAGATTCCAGCACTTCAGCATAATCCATCAGCAGTATCTTCAGCAGAATTCTTACTTTGTAGAATTCCCAACAACATTCATACCAAATTCAAGAGAATTAAATTCCAAAACTTTGGTGAAATCGTTTTTTCGTAAAAGTTTGTCGTTTGAAAGTTATGAGAATTTGAAGTTTGAGTGTTAAATTAAAACGGGTCAAATGACCAAACTGCCTCTTTGTCCGAAAATATTTTTCTACAAAGGAAGGGCAGTAGAGTGTATGATTTTGGACAGATGATAAGATGGGTACCTTAGGTATTCTTGCAAAATCAATAGTTGAGATTAATTTCTAAACTTTTTAGATTTTTTCATTTGAGCCGCTACCAATAAGGCTGGATACAATGGGAGGTCGTGGGGGTCGGTTGAGGGCAAGGTTGTGGTCGGTTGAGCCATTGTGGGGATGAGGGTGATGGTCGGTTGAGGGGAGAGAAGTGCCAAACTCGGTTGAGGAGACAACCGACTCACAAGCCTATATCCAACCGAAAATAAAAAAATAAAAAAAAAAACTTTACCACTTTTACAACATTATAAATACCAACCTCAAACACATTTTTAAACACATAATTTCAAACACAATTAAAACAACTTCTCATCAAGATTCATCATGTCACAAAGAAAAACTCCCAACTAAAAAAACCGACGATCCCGACTTCCCCAAAATTCCCCGAACTTGAATTTCTCACCGGATCCACCGTTTGAATTAACCGGTGTAACACCACCACAAAATCGGAGTATTCGTTTTCGAGCACCCGGTTTTGATTATGAAACACGACTACCACAACCCAACCACAATCAAAACCCATTTTACGTCAATCGTCCGTATTTCCCACCGGGTCGTCCGAGTATCAATCAAAACCAAGCACCAAGCGGGTCGTCATATCATCCTAACATGGATTTCTCCCAATCTTCCCAACCTAATCAATCGTTTTCACCGCTTCATGGTGTTAATCTTGATATGGATTTTGAGCATTTTATGGAATTCCCTCCTCCTCAATGCTACACGTCTCAAGAATACCCGACTCAAGATGCTTCGATGGGACAAGGTTCGGGGCACGGTTCATACCACGGTTCTATTCGTATTGAAGACGATGTCGAAGAGACGTCACCCGTCAAATCAAAGAAGGGTTCAAAACGGGCTACAAAGGAGAAGGGCAAGAATGTTGCAACCGAAAAGGTCAAACCATGGACAAAAGCGGAAGAGGTCGCGCTTTGTAGAGCTTGGATACATGTGTCGGAAAATTCGGAAAGAGGGAACGCTATCAACCGGAGTGGGTTTTGGGATGAGGTGATAGCGTACTTTGAAAATGAAACTGGTTCAACGAGAACCTACGACTCCATAACGACCAAATGGAAGGGTAGGATTCGTTCTAGGGTTGGTTTCTTTTGTGCAATTATGGATAATATCAAGAATAATCACGGAAGCAGTGAGAATGACGAAGACTGTTAAAAACTCTCAGACCTTGACAGATCTTAAGCACTCGTGGATCGTTAGTGTTGCATATGTAATCATAAGCAAACTAATAGACAGTCTCTAAAACTCGTATTCTATAGCGGAAAGTAAATACAAGTTGTTATAACTAAGAACACTTAGATCCTCTATGGATCTTTTTATTAACTGAAACTCTATGTTTCATATGAGTTATCTATTACAATCTATGAGGTTCCTTTTATAGACAAGGAACCCTAATACTATTACAACCCTATCGTCTAAAACATGCAAGCATGCATTTAATGACTAATACATTAAACTATATTGAGCAGTTCAATTATACCCATGCAACCTTGGGCAGTACAAGAATATGGAGAGTTAGCATTTAATTCATATAGCGCATGCGATCCTAGTCACTTTCACCCTTCAAGCGATAACACGGCAACGCTTGTACTCTTCAAGAGAATCACTTCTTGATTAGATTCGCTTCTACTTCATGAGAATCCATCGGCGAATGATGTGTGAAATCCTACTTCACATAATTCCCAACAATCCTCCCTAAACCGGAATTTGACTTGGTTAAGTTCCGGTTTCGACCTTGAAAGATCTTTGAGACTTCATACTAGAGGATTGTTTTCACATATCGATAGCAAAGAACCACTAATAATCTCATCTCTATGATGATCAACTTTGAAACTCCGGTCTTTGCGGCAACAAATGACATAATGTACATCAATACTTATTAGTTGCATACTATTCTCATCACTTCGGTGTGTGAACTCCGAGAGAGGTGAATCATTAAAAATAATGGATTTGATGTCTCTTTACCAATAGCCATTACTACCGGAGTAGCCAAATGTTTAAGTTCGAAAACT
Source organism: Chrysanthemum lavandulifolium (assembly GCA_022545495.1). Lineage (NCBI taxonomy): Eukaryota > Viridiplantae > Streptophyta > Magnoliopsida > Asterales > Asteraceae > Chrysanthemum > Chrysanthemum lavandulifolium. The sequence continues at coordinate 285,740,885 of CM040242.1, read as the reverse complement.
ATGGTACATCGATAACCATCGATTTAGTAGCAAATCGAGAACTATATAAACGGTTTGATGTGTCTTTACACTGTAGCCGTTTGCTCGGGACTAGTCAATTCTTAGAATTGGTGAATTGATAACCAAATATAGAGATAGTTGCCTTTACCACAATCCATATACTTGTGGGCTTGCCAATTCTTGGATTCCAACAAGGAATAGACCATGGTGAATTGATGACCATACAACACTCGGCAATTAAGCATGGGTGGTTCAGACCCTATGATTTTGAGCAAATCATTACGATTATCAACAGATTTGACATGTCTTTACCAAAGTCTGTACCCTTTGGACTAGCTAACTCTTTGATACACACAAGGTATATCGGTGAGTTAAGAACCATCAAAATGCAACAAAAGCGCAAAAGAAAGCTAGTATTTTTATTTTTTTTTTTTTTTTTTTAACTAAGAATAACAAACAAACAAACAAAGAAAAATCCTCCCCGAGGCATATGCCTCCCCGAGGCCTATGCCTCCCTTAAACTAAGCGCTTAAGGGTTAAGCATTCCTATATTGACCACAAGGTGTTGAAACCTTGGTCCATCAAAAGCTTTTGTTAACGAGATCGCCACATTATCATCGGTATGAATTTTCGCCATATTTATCAAATGTTTTCATATGCATCTCTTATAAAGTGGTGCTCGATTTCAATATGTTTGGTTCTCTTGTGAAAAAGCTGGATTTTGACAATGCATATGGTGCTCGATTATCAATAAAAGAGTTGTGTTCATGAAGTTATACCCATAGTCCAAGAATTGGTTTTGAATCCAAAGCACATGTCTACGGCGGTTTGCGTGACAACATACTACCTTGATGTAGAGGTAGCAACAATGGTTTGTTTCTTGCCCGCCAAGAAATCGGTCTCTTTCAAGGAATTGTGACCTCGGTTGTGGATCTCCTATCGATTTGCACCAAAGATAATCACCGTCACTATATGCTTCCAACTTAAAAGGAGACTCTTTTGGGTACCAAAGGCCCAAGTGTGGTTGGCCTTTGAGGTACTTAAAGATCTTCTTGACTACATTGAGATGGGAAGTAAGTGGAGTGACTTGATGTCGAGCACACACTTACAAAAAGGTAATATCGGGCCTTGAAGTCATTAGATACATTAATGAACCAATCATAGATCCGTATAAGTGAACATTCACGGTAGATCCGGATCATTGTTGGCTTTTGTTTTGGAGCTTCATAAGGTGTTGTGGCGATCCGACACCTTCCATGCCAATTTCTTCAACATGTCCCTCACATATTTATCCCGACCGATAAATATCCCATCCTGTTCTGCGAACTTGGAGACCTAAAAGAAAGTAAGCTCTCCCATAACACTCATCCGAAATTCTCCTTCATCGGATCCTCGAATTCCCTACACCAAGCTTCTTTAGTGGATCCGAAAATGATGTCATCCACATACACTTGCACAAGTATGATGTCCATTGAGTTCTTCTTGAAAAAGAGTCTTATCAATGGCACCTCTTACGTAGCCATGCTTGATGAAATGATGAAAGCCTAGCATACCATGCCCTTGGTACTGATGAAGTCCATAGAGAGCTTTAACGACTCGTAGACATGATTAGGATGATCTGGGTCTTCAAATCCTTTTGGTTGTGTGACATAAACTTCCTCTTCAATCTCACCATACTGAAAAGCACCTTTAACATCCATCGATATAGCATGAAGCCCATGTATGATGCATATGCCAAGAAAATTCAATGGCCTCTACTCTTGGAACAGTGCAAACACTTCATCATAATCAATCCCTTCTTCTTGCTTGTAACCTTGAGCGACTAATCTTGCTTTGTTTTTAATAACCACACCCTTGCATCTCTTTTGTTCTTGAAATCCATTTAGTTCCAATGGCATATTTTCCATCCGTAATGGTACCAAGATCCAAACTTGTTGGTTCGGGCTGTTGCATTTCGTCTTGCATTGCCTCAATCCAACTTGAGTCTTCAAGAGCTTGAGTGACACTTGGTTGGCTCTACTTGAGAAAGAAAACACGCAAATAGACAATGCTTGAAGTACGTGTGATTGTCTCTTTGCCGATTAGAGACATAAGAGAAAAGCAACTGTCTAAATTTAGGACTAAAGATAGCCCTTGAGTTCTAACAGAGCTAGAATGTCACCAATAGTATTGGATTGAGGGTGAGTGATGTTGATTCTTTTGGTAGCGATGGGGTTGACATCAATGGTAGGTTCAAGATTAGACACAGTTGGTACAAAAGTTGTGTCATAGGAAGGTGTGGTGAAAATGCCGATTAGGGTTGATGATTTCCAAGATCCGAAGGACTTGGAAGCGAGTATCTGGTCACCAAAGTCTGTGGACACTCTAGTAGGAATAGGGTAGAAGCAGACGAGCTTTCGCAGATTTGGTGACGATGGGAGAGATCTGCATCAATGTCGTGAAATGTGGTTTCCATTGACGGTCTCATTTGCAAACTCCCATCCACCTTCTCGACTTCAAGCTTAGCCGCAAACTCTTGAGTCCGAAGCCTAGCAAGGTCCTCGACATAGTGTGATTCATCTTCACTCTCGGTGAATTATCTCTTGAAGAGTTTCCTGCAACAATGTTAGGGAGAAAGAAGGCACAAGGATGGGTTGTTCATCATCTTCAAATTCACTTCAGTCGACATCCAAGGTACTGCATTGTTAGTGGGAGTTTCTTGAGAGCCTGCACTTTGGTTAGCCATATGTCTAGTATAACCCGGATAGTCGCTTAGGTAGTCAAGATCAAAAGACCACACATGACCACGTCCTTGAACATTGGGCTTATCTTCTAGGTATCCGAGGTTCAAAGTCTCCTCTATCTTCTTGGCGGATAAGTTGTACACTCTGTAAGCCTTGCTATTAGCCGAATAACCCACAATATAACCATCATCGACCTTTTCATCAAACTTCCCAAAGGATCACTTGTGTTCGAATGGTCACTTGACAACCAAAAGGTTTGAGGTAATGAATGACCGGAACCTTCCCAAAGAGAAGTTCATATGGTGTTTTGAGGTGAGGTCTAGTTATGGAGACTCATGTTAAGCACATAGCAAGTCGTGCCATGCTTGATCCGTAACATAGTGGGCAATTTAGAGTCTGCAAGCATTGATCTCGCACCTCTATCAAGGTCCTATTCTTTCTTTCGGCCACCCCATTTTGTTGCGGGGTTCTTGGATTGCTATAGTCCTCTTAATCCCTTTAGACCTCTGAGTTCTATTATAATGGCATTCTTGAACTCGTCCCATTATCACATCGAATTCCTTAACCTTCTTGTTCAACTGATTTTCAACGAGGGTGATGAAGTCTTTCAACCGGAGTTGTTTCATCTTTAGTCCTTAGAAAGAACACCCAAAGAAAATCGCTATATCCATCGGTAATGACCAAACAATAGAACTTGTGATCAATGCTTCTGACTTGAGTTGGACCAAATAGATCCATATGTAACAGCTGAAGAGGCTCAGAGATGATGCTCACTGCAGTGACAGCTTTGTAGGATGCTCTGTGTTGCTTCCCTTTGTTGCATGCAACACAATTATGATCATTGGAGAACACTTTGGTGGGAAGACCTTCGACAAGACCTCTTTTGGAGAGAGTGTTTATAGTTTTGAAATTCACATGAGCCATTCTCCTATGCCATTTATTGGACTCATCCAATGATGCTTTAGCCAGCAAACAAGTGAGGTCACCTTCAGGGAACTTCATTGAGGTTGAATGTGTATAGATTGTGAGTTCGAGGGACTCTCAGCAGAATTGAGGTATCTTCTGGAAGCTTGAACTCTTTAGAAAGCACAAGACGTTCATTTTCAGAGAAGAGTACCTTGTTCTTGGTGTCACAAATTTGTGAAACAGAGAACAAGTTGAAGTTCAAGCTCCCAACATAGTACACATTCTCAAAGTTCGATGAGGTGTTTTGATGGTTCCTTTCCCGATAATTCTACCGTCACTTCCACCAAAGGTCACATTCCTCCTTCTTCAATAGGAACAAAATTGTGCATCATATCTCTATTACCGACATACTTCTTGAACGACCACTATCAACAATACCAATATCTTTATGCTTAAGGGATGATCCTACGAAACAAACATATATACAAAGAATGTCAAGATATCGAGGAGGCTCAAGTCATTCTTGACTTGAACACCCTTGTGGATCATTAGATTTAGGTTTAGCAAAGAGTAAGATCCACCATTGTTCTTGGGTTTCCATTGATATTTAGGTCTTTTATTATTCCAAGAACAACTCTTGAGGACTTGATGATGCCCCAACATCCTTTCCCATTTTTCATAGAGTCAACGTATGCAGGCCAATAACCATGTTTAAAGTATGGGCTAATAGGTTGCATATAAGGTTTATCAGCTGATCTCCTCCAAGGAGAGTCAGTTCTAGCTTGTGGGACATAAGGTGGAATATTGTTAACATTGGTCCACACTGGTCTTGGTTTCTGCTGATTAGCACAAACACCCAATCTTTGCTCATAAAAATCACAATCCTTAATAAGATGAAATTTACTTCCACACACAAAACATGTCTTCCTTTTGGAAGATGTATTCAACAAAGAAGATGTTTGATTACATGTAGAAGTACTTAAACAAGAAATATTAAAGGAATTGTTTTTAACAGACAAATTATGCAAAGAATTGAAAGACAAGTCTTCAGGGGAAACAGGCTTGGAAGTGGATTCCTCAGCAGCTATCCTAGAAGGCTTGTAGATAGACTTGGGTGCAGGCTTGTGTGTAGGCTCAGGCGAGGGCTTGGGAAAGTCTGACTTATCACTTGAATCACAGCTAGCAGAAGACCCTTGATCCGATGAATTGTCACTGTCAGAGAAAGAGACAAAGTCATAAGATGAAGCATCTGAGTCTGGTAAGTCATTTGACTTTCTGCCATACAAATGGTGTGATCCATCAAAGTCAACAGTGATAGATAGGTCAGTAGGCATGAATTCACCTCTAATAGGTCCAGGGACAGCATGTAAATCACCTTCCTTTCTAAAGTGTGCTAATCCTGCAGGTGTAGATTTACGCCCATCTTGCCTAGCTTCCAATCCTACATACTTCTGAAAACCTAAGCCTATTCCTGAGTTCACAGATTGACTATTATAGAGTTCTCTAGCTAGATTGCCACCAGATATCAACCATTGTTTATGTCTAGCTATTTCCTCTGCAAGTTTCTCTTTAAGCTCTAGATTCTCGATAATAGTATCGACTTTTTCTTTTCGGTCGTTTAATGTTAATATTAGCAATATCTAGATCAAATTGTAGCACCTTAATCTTTTCTTCATAAGCTATCGATTCTTCCGAAACCAAACCTTTTGTCTTTCTAATGTTTTTAACGAGAGTTTATAAGCTTCATTATCAACATAGCATTCATTGTATCTAGGTTTCATAGTATCATAAGCTTCTTTCGGTTCATTGTATCTTTCACTACAACCAAATATCTGATTGTGTACGAGAAAGTCCCATGAAGGCAAACCGATCATGCCTATCTTCCGAGGTGCATATGGCCGAGAATCCAAGCCTCTCTGCATCAGCCTTCCTCGATCACGGGTTCATGTGCAACCCAGTTGACCTGCTCATCCATGGTGACTAGAGTGCAAAGTGCTAGCTCCTTCCGATTCTGGCGATATGAAGTGTAGCTAGCTCCTCTCCACTCTTCTGTCTTTGCACTCCTCGAGAAATGACCCATCGATGACAAGAGAAGCACTTGACCTTTCTCCTGTCAAAACGAAATGGATCCTTTCCTTGAACCCAAACTTCCTTCCCGCCTTCTCTTCAAACCTCTTGATATCTCATGAAAGCATGGCCACCGCCATTTCGGTTTCATCTCCTCCATTTCAAGTGGGTCCACTTGGTCAAAGTCTTCATATACCGATCTTCTTGAGTATCATAATCTGCAACAAATGAATGAAGAACATCCTCCAATATCTTGCCGACTTTGGCTTGAGGATGTGAAGGAGTGGACGATAAGATGATGATGGTAAGTAAGATGGACTTGAAGTATGCATCATCATATTCGAGTTGGATGTCCCAACAAAGGTGAATGACCGAAAGATGGTGCGGTAGGGAGATCGACATCGAGTTCAAGAGATCCGAGTTTATTGTATAGCTCATCAAAGGTGAGCATGTCCACCCACCTTTAGCTTTAAGCTATCTTGACATGTAACCATGATGAAGGCAAAGATCTTAGGAACTTAGAGTTGCAATCATCATTGTCGGGCTTTGCATTCGGTGACTCGACTCGAAATCTTGTGAAACTGTCATATCCCTTGTGGATACCTTCTTCTTCGAGATATTGAACTCTTGGAAGTGTTGTCTCGGCATAGACTTCCTCATCCTCCTGGACTCTTCGTTCCCACCAAACCTTGCTTTGAGCCATCCGGATGTCCTTTGCATCAACCATGTGATGAAAATCACCCAAGTGATCTTCGAGAATAGATTGAAGGAGGATGGTTCTAACCTTATGCTCTCTTTGTCTTGCTAGAATTTCTTGGCGATTTTGGGAGGAGCAATGGTAAACTTACCATCGAGATCCGGGATGGTCTTCTTTAGACTGTTGCCATTCTTCACAATCTCCCACAGATTCCAATCAATATTGGAGATCCGATTCTGCATCTTCATGGTCCACGATCATACTCTTCTTTCTTTAGGTAAGAAACTTACCATTCTTGTTGGAGAGACTAAGTTGTTGCATCTGGTGGTGTTGTTTTTGGAGTTGTTGGTGACTTCTGATTCATCATCAGTTCCAGGCATGGTGAAAAGGTTTTTGGTTGTATGTGGGGGTGAGGTAAATAAGGTTCTCAGTATCTTAGAGACTCTCCCGAGGCTCTAATACCACTTGTTATAAACTCTCAGACCTTGACAGATCTTAAGCACTCGTGGATCGTTAGTGTTGCATATGTAATCATAAGCAAACTAATAGACAGTCTCTAAAACTCGTATTCTATAGCGGAAAGTAAATACAAGTTGTTATAACTAAGAACACTTAGATCCTCTATGGATCTTTTTATTAACTGAAACTCTATGTTTCAGATGAGTTATCTATTACAATCTATGAGGTTCCTTTTATAGACAAGGAACCCTAATACTATTACAACCCAATCGTCTAAAACATGCAAGCATGCATTTAATGACTAATACATTAAACTATATTGAGCAGTTCAATTATACCCATGCAACCTTAGGCAAAGACAAGAATATGGAGAGTTAGCATTTAATTCATATAGCGCATCTCGATCCTAGTCGACTTTCACCCTTCAATGATAACACGGCAACGCTTGTACTCTTGATGAGAATCACTTCTTGATTCGCTTCTACTTCAACAGAGAATCCATCGGCGATGTGTGGAAATCCTACTTCACATAATTCCCAACAAAGGCGACTATGAAAAGGCTTGTAACGAATACCTGTTCACAAGCATGAGTTTACATTGAAGGAGTGTTGGAAAGTTTTGAGAGGTTATTCGCTTGAAAACTATTGAGATGCTCTTTCACCACGACTAGTCGGAAGAAATCCAGACTTGAAACCACCTCGGGGTCAACAAAGGTCCTTTTAATCCCAAAGGCGTGGATGATTCGAAGAAGAAGAGACTCGAGAATCACGACCGAAAGGTCGTGGACGCATAAGAAGAAAGCGAGCCACCAACATCATTTGTTACTAATATGGCCAGAACTTTTCAAGTTCAAAAGTTCGGTAAGGAAAAAACAAGAATATGGAAGAGGAATACATAAAGTTGAAGCAAAAGAGATGGAGCTTAGAGGCAATGGCAAGCGAAGTTTCAAAAGGAGAAACTTGAGCTCAACGTCGGCTTGCATTGGCGAAAAAACCGGACGCAAGATTTAATTTTCTACAACACACCCTCGACACAAATATGCCACCACGACAACTACAAGAACTTGAACAACTTAAGGCAAAGAATCAAATAACGTTACAACTTAGATTATTAAGTTGCGGTTTTAATAAGTATTATAACGCCTACGTTTTATTAGTTTAAGTTTTAATTATTGTTGTAATGTTAAGTATTTTATTAATGAAGTTTAATTTTGTTTTAAAAATATTTGAATTAAAAAATAAAAATAAAAATAAAAAAAAATAAATCTCATCACCACCGCCAAGAATTAGGTTCGTCGTCAGGTGTCGGAGAGAGAAAGGCGATGTGGCGGATGAGCTAAGGTGTGCCTGTGTGTGTTAATGGATTTTAGTTGATCAATAGGATAACATATATCTTCCGTTGAAAGCTATCATGGGTCGTGCGTATAAATATAAGGAAATGAAGTATAAGGTAGTTTTCTTAAATAGTTAAATATTTTAAAAGTACGTTTTAATTTTTTTTTTAACTTTTGCAAAAAATATATAAACATTTTTGTTTATAAAATCGTACGTTTTTTTTTCTTTTTCTTTTAACAAAATATAAAATCGTACGTTAACTACAACTATTATAATATTAGGCTCAATTTATTCGCAAATTTAAAGACTTTTTCGTATTCATTTTTCATTTGATCCACTACCAATAAGTGCCCATTTGTGTTCATGGACTTTAGTTGATCAATAGGATAACATATATCTTCCGTTCATGGACTTACTAGTATAAATATAAGGAAATAAAGGTTAAGGTAGTTTTCTTAAATTCTTAAATACTTTAATTTAAGGCTGACTTTTGATTTTATTTATTTTATTTTTGCAAAAATATATAATCATACATCCACAAGTATTATAACATTGAGCTCAATTTATTCGTAATTTTAAAGACCTTTTCGTAGCTATACTTTTTAATAAGGAAACTGTTAAATAATTGATAAATAAAATTAGTTTTATAAAGAAAATAGTAAATAAACCAAAGTTTAGGGTACTTTTCGTTTAGGTAACTTTTTTTCGAGCTCTACCAACATGTATTATAACAATAAATACAAAAAAGTTTTACGATATTTTAATTAAAAATACATGTTCAATACAATAGATTTATAACTAATATTAGGATCCTTTTAATGATTTTAAAAATGTTAAAAGTTCATGAGGTATATTATCATAGTATGAAAAAATTAAAAAAATAAAAACAAGAGAAAAAAATAAATAAAAGGTCTGCACTTCTTTTGGGTTACGAAATTCAACTTTATGTATTAAAAGGGAAGATTAATAACGATGACCAGTTTCTAACCCATAATTTTCGACACGAATGCCCAAAGCCCAAACACTCGACTTGTTTGCAGCCAAACTAGAAGGCAGTACGTATTCCATGAAGCTTTATGCGTCTGAAAGATGCAAATAAACGTTAAAACATTACTCAAGAAACACATAAACTAGCAAAATGAATTCACTAACTCTTTTATATTGTTATAGTTTAGCAGAGAACTGAATCAAAGAAGATCATAAACTTACAAAAACATTGTTGGTGACGTTTTCAACAGGATGATGACACGAAGCGTCAACAATGCAGACGCCTGCAATGTAAATATATCCACTAACTTCTACTTCTTTACCTTACAAATGCGCACAGAAAGAGACATGCAGCAAACCACCCAACTCCTTAGTTGCAAGGGCTTTGCTAATGCCATGTTTTTTCAGTAATCATTCAACAACGCCTTGAACCTGCAGTATGACAGTACTTTGAGATAACGTTCAGGAGTGATAAAGCAGTAAGCAGCATATCTATCACAATTAAAGAGACATACGAATATACGATATGACCTAAAAAATACTACCCCAAACAATCAGTAATAAAAGATATGCAGACAAACTTGTAAAAGGCATCATATTCTAGTAGACTAGGGAGAAAAAAAAAATGACAGACTCTTTACATTCTAATCGGTTAAATAGTGGAACAAACCACAGTTGACAAAAGGATCAATACGGGTAACAACTCGAGATCGGCAAATTTGCTTTGGGTCGAGTGGACTGACACACAAACACTTCAGATGACTTCCACTCTGTTTGACCCGCAAGATCCATTTGACCAGTTTATTTTTTTTAGTCAGTTATTTAGCCTAACCAATTTAACCCGTAAGAGATCAAACGTAATCTGAATTGACTTAAAAAATAACCAATTTGGTCATATATACCTTATTACTCTCAGTATCGCAGCCATCATCTTGAGAATTTCTGATACTGCTCAGGGCATTATGAACTTCCAAACATGTCTTTAAATCACCCAAAAGATTTCTAGCTATTAGACAGCTGCAATAATGATAAAATAATTACATGTTACTGGAGAGGTTAAAATAATGCTTTACGACAGATACAAAGCATGCAGAAAATAAATCATAAAAAAGCAATGCACTAACCTGTTTCGGCCAAACATCTCGATACCCTTTTCAAAAAGCAACTTCTCAAACGTCTTCCAAGATTCAAAATCTGCAACTTGTTTGAAAGTACCCTCATCCCCAAATTCATTTTTCTTCTGTGTGTCGTCGATACCAGTAGTTATTTGATCACCAATAGGGATGGAAGAGTCTTTTATGCTTAGAACTTCTTGTTCTATAGGATATTAGCTTCGGTGATGATGCATTTGCTTGTTCGCTTCCACTTCCTACGATTTCAGATTCAGAAGCTATATTCTGCTGCCTTTTCTTCATGGAAACTGTGACATCATTGGTGATACTTTTGCTATTTCTGTGATGAGGTCCACATTTTCGGACACTTATGTCTTTAAGTGTGGATGGAGATCTATGAGTGGGAGTTGCATCATGAACAGTCTTAACCTCGGAATCGCTGCTTTCAGAAACGTTTTTTACCGTTTGATGAAGCACGGTCACTCTTGTAAGACCTTAACCTCTTCATTAGAGATGTCCCTGCATTGCAGTCCAGCTTTGGGACCTAAGGAAATATCAGGTAGAAGGTCTAAGAGAACCAAATAAACCTTTTCAGCTATCACAATATATGAGAGACAAATACCTTGAGATAACAATGTGATCCACAAGGAATGTTGTCCTTATCCACACCATTCCGAGAACACTGCTTTTCGGCCTAATATGAACGTTTGGAGTTAACATAACTACCCATAGGATTCAGGTCAACTTTCGGGAAATATAAGCTCTTGTGAACAGCCATGTAAATCTGTGAATACAAATACAAGAGATTACATGGTTACGACAACTATAGCTCCAAAACTAAGAACAAAACACATATCATAATAACACTTACAAGGCATCTTCGGCAAATAGGTGCTCGAATGAATCCTGAGCTGCTTCAAGATCTTTTTCAACACTCGAGCTCATATTCAAATCAGTACGCCCGGAATTAGAGAATAGAGACATGCGTTGGGCCAGTGAATCATACACAACATCAGATGATCCAAGTTTTTTGATGGTCATTCTGGAAATATTACACATAACACGAACATGGAGTAAGGCAGTGATATTATCTTTTACAGAACGGAATAAACAAAAACATGTATGGAATGAAACACGAATGCATATAACACACACCTTTATATCCTAATCTCCTACATTCATATACATTCACACAATGCACAAATTTAACCTAATTCATCAATTTTATAGCTAAAAAACGATAATTGTAAGATAATACTCGTAAGTGAATAATTGATAAAAATAGTGGAAAGAGTGCCCTAGCAAGAGCGGTATACAAACGTTATGCAGATAAAGCTAGCCGTAAGAGAGCCTAACAATAACAAATATTTTACGCTTACGGCATTAACATCACATCTAGTCTCAGTTCAATGACAAATTATCAACATTAAACTTATGATAAATAAAATAAAATAAAAAAGGAGTAAAAGCTTATTTGTATTTATGATCAATATAAGATTACATATCTCAAATAGCAATATTAGTCATCATTTACAGACTCCATACACGATTTATTCATCTACTTCGAAATACCACGCTTATTATAACTTGTTGCTAGCTCCTCGATCATTTGCATCTCACGGGGTGTGTTCCATCAACTGGCAACTGAACGTAAGGCACATAACAGCTTATATCTGTACGCTTGTGGTGAGCTGGAAACACCAGAAACCACTTCTTGTTGAGCTGCCACTTGAAGCTCATGTCCAGTCGAACCCATGCTTCGCCCTCCTCTAAGGTCTTGTTGAAAGCCCGTAGAGTATCTTGCGTAAAATTAGTCTGGTGAGGCTCAAACTGTACCACCAACATCTCCTCTTTATTGGATAGTTTATATGGACTGATTGAAAAGGTGCTAACTGGTTTCCAGATGTTACTAGTTGTGCTCAGGTTAAAGGTTACCAACTCCGGAGTCGGTGTAAAATGACCAGTTACCTTGAAGGTAACTCGAAGTGTAGCATTTCCTGCTTCGGATATTACCGTATCAGTGGAGTCATATTTGACATGCATGGATGCTATATCCAGTGTTTCCACATCTACACCAGTTTGAGCCAAACTCAAGTTGGCTACAAACAGATAGACGAGGTAACACCGGATCATGACTGACACCACCAGCTTTGTCAAATAACGGGCTCCTCTGCGACGATTGTTTCTTGCAACCCTCCGGTTGGGATAGAGGTAATCCCAGTACATGTTCTCCGTGAACTCAATGGCGAAGTCAATGACAATGTCTTCGATGCTCATGTCTACTTGTGCAGCCGAGTATGGTTTATGAAAGATCGAGGTACGTGACTTTGGTTATGAGAACTATCTTTCAATCACGTTCTTTTCTTCTTTCTATATGCTTCAGGTTTATTATGTCAAAAGATAGCGTGATTATGACCATTTTTATAAACGTTTTGGATTTGTTGAAAGGTTCTTTGGACTTCCACAAGGATCAAAATAAACGTCTCCAAGTAAACATCATTGCGTATCTTTTTCTTTTTACTAAGTGCTAATGATACATAGTTTCACTACCCATAAAAACTTTGTTTAATTTGCATCATTTTCTAATTTTGCATCGTTACGTTTGAGGCATGTATCCTTCACATTCGTTGATGCTTTTGAAATTAAAGTTGATTAGTGAGTAAGTGCATTCATATTATCATAGTTTTACAACTTTACCCAAACAAGCTTGTTAAACATTACTTTATTTCTTAAATATGTTTCCTTTATTAAGCATTTGATTTACGGAGTGTGATCAAATGCTTTATTGTTTTTGATAGTAGTACGTAAATTTAAAGCACAAAGGCAAAAACTACCGGTTGATAGCACTACCTAACTTCAAGATCATTCTACAAAGCAAATGATAATGGTTATGATTATGATTATTTTTCGAAGCCAAAATTGTATATATTGAAATCTTATTCAATATCTATTAACTATGTCATAGATCAAATAATTTTTTGGTTTCTCTAAGAGAATAATATCTCTTTTTAACAATAACTAATTATCTCATATATAGTATTTACAAAGAGTGAAAATGATAATGATTATGTTATTCAACTATAATTATGAATGCTTATTTTAGCAAAGTTATTAAGCAAAGGATAACAAGACGTTCTTGATATACTACAATATTAACATTAACAATGCAAAACAGTCACTTGTATCATGGCGACTAATAATTTGATAAAAGTGGTGTGGCGGTAGAAGTAATTGCGGTTGAAAGTGACCCACAAAGCAAAACACGAAGATTACAAGACGTGTGAATATATGTAAAAGGATCAATATTGAAAAATTAGTGGTAAACATATGTTAAGGGTAGATATGTAATTGTCTTTTTGAATTGTATGGTTGAATCAAATTTTGTCCGTGATTATATGGTGCGTTTAGTTGTAGAAAAAATTCTTTTACATTTTATCTTTAATGTTGTAAAAGTATAGAAGATAAGTTTATCTTTAAAAAAATCACTTGAAAATATAAAAAACGTGTTTAGTTGATTTAGTATTTTCTGTTGTGTAGAAAGGGAAGAAGGGTCTTGGGTTATAAAGAAAACAACAAAAGTTACCAAAAATTTATTTTTTAATTTTTCTTGTTAAGTTAGGAAATAAGGAATTTGTGTCTTTTGAAGAATTTTATGAAAACAAAACAAATTGAACGCGATCTCTATTTTTTTTATTTTGTACAAAACATTTTGTGAAAAACATGTATATTTTACTTTAACTAAACGCAACCTATGACTTCCCTACTTGAAAGGTTCTTGGACTTCTCACATGGGTCAAAACAAACTTGCTATCCTTCATGTTCTTCAATTATTTTCGAAAAACGTAACTTAAATAAAACGACCTCCTCACATAAGCTTGTCAGATATCGGATAGGCCAACTGAGATTGCAGCTAAGAATGAGTCCTTTGTTTTGACTCTGTTTGTCAGAGATAAGTAGCATAAGCTTGTCAGATATTGGATATACTATAGAATTGTTGATTTGAGTATTATGGTTTTGGGCATGTCCAACCGGTTGGTGTTGTTTTAAGACTATACAAAGTTTCTTATTAATATATATTATTCACCCTTTACACACAAAAAAATGCGAGTTATATCAAGACGGCTAACTAAAGAATACCGAAAGACTAAATGGCCAACTACATAACATCAAAAATTTAAAACAAAAATGCTAACTAACAAGATCGACTAAACGGCTTACTAAAAACATTAAGAATGCTATACTCCAGTTCTAGTGATGTTTTTCATATTGAAAGTGACTCGTTAGTTACTATCCAATTTTTCTCGTATGTTATTCAATGAATTTAACATGATAAGAATAATCTTGACAATGTATATAATATATTAAATAAATTTGACAGTATATATCACACTATAATATACCACAAATAAATCTCGCATGTCTCAATGACACCTAAACCAACAACCATTTAGTTTGGTGTGTGGTTAATGTGTGCACAAGTAACATTCTTATGATAATTTCCATTTAGCAATCACATTTTTTACACAAAGAAATGATATTATTTTGTTTGGAATGTCTAACCAATGCCTTAAGGGCATCGGTTAAGATTTGTCTCTTGTGGTTTTAGTTCTGTGAATGGTGCTTATAGTTGTGTAATTACATATTTAGGCAGGACCCACATAAATACTTATTATAAACCACAAAAGGACAAATCTTAACCAATGCCCTAAGGGCATTGGTTAGATAACGGTATACTTATTACGATAGTTTAATCGGCACTCACATAAATAATGTAGGATTCTCTGATATTCGATTATGAAAATAGTAAGGGTGCGTTTAGTTGGAGAATAAATTTTCTTGTTTTCTATCTCTAGTTTTATAAAAATTTGGAAGGAAAATTTATCTCTATAAAATACTTGAAAATATAAAAAACGCGTTTAGTTGATGTTTATATTTTCTATTTTGAAGAAAAGTAAGGAGCGTTGTGGGTTACAAAGGAAAACAACTAAAATTTGTTTTGTAATTTTCTTTGTTAAGTTAAGAAATAAAGGATTTGTGTTTTGCAAAACATTTTGTTGGAAAACGTTAATTTGAACGCGATATCTATTTTCTTTGTTATCTACAAAACATTTTGTGGAAACTCAACTAAACGCAACCTAAGATTATTTTTCGTATTTTGACTTTGAGTAAAGAAACTTTAAGTTTCACTTGCGATGTAGTAACTTGTTCTATAGTTCTAACTCATCCCTATAATTCTATAACACCAGCCCTGCACCCTATCTCAAGTTATCCGTTTTCGCGCCAAACTTAATAAAGAACGTTATACGTTTTCTCCTCTCTTTTAATTTTTTGGTTTTTTAGTAATGTATTTGTGTTTTATTGGGTTATGTATGAGCTAGCGGTGTTTTATAACTTGAGTTATAAAATGAGGGTGTTTTTGCTTTAAGATATATATTATGGGTATAAGAAAAAAGAATAAACAATATTTTTTTGCTATAATGCTAGCCTCATGACTATAGCACATCTAATGCTCTTAAATATTACTCCTTCCGTCTCAATTTAATTGTTAATATTTTCATTTTTGGATGTCTCAAAAATATTGTCCACTTTTTTTTTTAGTAAAAACTAGAGAACTTAAAGAGGGAATATTCTATTCGTGTAGTTGAAAATTAAAGTGGTCTCACTTTTATTAAACTTTGTGATTTCTTTTTCCTGACAATTAAATTGAAACGGAGGGAGTAGTCCGTAATCCGTACGTCACTACTGAGGTTTTATGTGTTCCCACTTTCGATGTGAGCCAACAAATCCAAGGCCCATTGGGCCCAAGGCAAAAGGGGATCAAGTTTATTATACTGACTTCATAAAAAACCGTCACAAGAGTCATTAATTATTGTTACAAGAAATCCTTAAATGTGACGAAAAGTAAACTGTCGCTAACTGCATAAATTGCAACGGGTGCTCATTATTCAGCTTGGTTCACCAAAGTAAAGTGTCTATGTTTGTGAATTTGGTCGCTTTGATGAAGTCGTCACTAATTTGATTAAATGGGTGACCATTAAGCGCATCGTTGAAAAGTGGTAATTTTTTAAGAAGATATGCTTACATTTAATTTAAAGAATGTTGGTAGTATTTCACCATAAGATATCTTATACATGTTGTAAATTGGAAATAAAAATTACAGTCATTCTCTAGTATGTAATGATATTTACATGAAGGAAAAAAGCTATAAATTCATAACGTATTTTACAAAAAAAACTCATTATGCTCTATCTACTTCACTTATTGTCATAATACATAATCGTTTTCATTTTATTCGGTTATTTTCTGTCCGTTTTATCCGTTTTAGAATCGTCCATTTTATCCGTTTCATTTAATATCTCCGGATAAAACCGTTTGACGTGGATAATAAAACGATTTTTATCCGTTTTTATCTGCTTTATCCGGACGATTAAAATGAAAGCGGATAAAATGGACGATTCTGAAACGGATAAAAACGAACAGAAAATAACCGAATAAAATGAAAACGGTTATGTATTATGACAATAAGTGAAGTAGATATAGCATAATGAGTTTTTTTTGTAAAGTACGTTATGAATTTATAGCTTTTTTCATTACATGAATGAAATATGCATTTTAGTTCCTTTATTCTAATTTACCCCAAAACTCATGGATCAAATACTCATAATTCCAAAACTGATCGATACCTAATACTCGTCGAAAACGTTCTGCTGATTATATATATATACTAAAACCCATTGCGGGGCACTGTAGCTACAGTGGATACTCAATTTTCAGTTTAGCCCCTTTAGCCCTTTAGGTTCTTGATCGATTGCAAAGTTAGTCCTTAACGTCCGCTTACCTAACGATCGAGGATTAAATTTGCAACGTAACAATAACTTTAGGGGCATTTACGTGCAAATATTAAACACAAACAACCCACGAGGTTAACTTTTTCACCGTTAGTCCCCAGGACTAACGTTGTAACAACGCGTCGCCTTCGGGGACTAAAAACGAAAATATCACTGCTACAGTGCGTAACAGTACCAAACAGTGTTGCTACAGTGCACTTACAGTTTGGAATAGTGCGTGCACTATTCATCCGCCATTTACACTTTTAGTCCTTCAAATTAGCTTCAAATCGTACCGTTAGTCCCCCATTATCGACCTTTTGCAAATTTCGTCCTTAATAACAAAAAAATTAAAATAAAAAAAATGCAATTTTTTTTCCGTCTTAGATTAAACACAACACCCCCGTCGCAACGCGCGGGTACCCCCGCTCGTTTAAAGTATAGTTCATTGGCAACGCATAAATGTCATAACTAGTAGGCATTGCTTCCAAACAGTGGTGCAAATCCTCCAAACTTAAACTATCAAGCCAATTATTTCCATCATCAAGTTCCTCTTTTTGTATCAAACTATCGATTAGTCCCATGTCGCATTGGTCAGTGATCTCTTTGGTTTTAGTCGAAGGTTCATGCTCCAAGTAGCCTAGAAACATAAAGTCGCTATTGATTTTACCCCGGCCCATAGTCACCATCTGAATACTCAAAAGAATCCAAACTGCCACTGATGTCGCTATAACTTTGCGGCGAAGTAGGATGAAAATCGCGACTATGATGAATAGATTAAACTTATCTTTCCACATATTCCTATATGAGGTCATGTCCTCGGACAAGAGAAACTCCTTCATGTCTTGCTTAAGTCTATCCTCCCACCTAAGTTTAGGTCTACCCCTCCTTCTCAGACCGTCCACTATTATCGCTTCAACTCTCTTACAGGCGTTGATTGTGGCCTCCTCCTGACATGACCAAATCACCTCAACCTTCCTTCTCTCATCTTCGAGATAATAGATTAAACATCAAGTGTTGATTTGAAAACTCTGTTCGGAATCATGTCAGACATGGTTTTTCCATAAGCCCACCTTAGCGTTCTTAGTTCCGCCACTTCCACCCTGTTTGCTTGAGCTTAAATACTGTACAGCAGCATCATCATCAAAATTGACAACCACTCCTAAAATCATCACCATGATTCTTGTTTTTCACAAATACATCCCACTGTTGAAATGAGAACATATTCTTCAATTAATCACTCATCTACACCATTTGTATATGTAATAAACTTAACCTGCAAATCGAGTGCTTCGCACACAAATTGCAAACTTCGCCCTCATATTGGAAAATGGCCGTTGCCATTGTTCTATCACGTTTACCATATAGACAAGATTTACCACTGCCGATTGCACCACTCTTGTTATGCCATCTCCATCATCAGTCCATTGCCATTGATCCATCCGTTTGAAACACTAACGCTCAGTTCTCGAGTTAAAATAGAAGAGGAAAGTAAAAGAAATGGAAAGTTTGTTGTGTTCTTGAGTCTTTTTTAAAGGAGGAAAGGGAAATGGAAAGGAAATAGGAAGGAAGATTTGTTATATAAATCTTCCTCCCACTTTTGGGAGGAAAGGGAAAGGAAACGGAAGTGTATGTTGTATAAAGACTAATATACCCTTTTTAAAACATTTGATATTAACAATTAAAGGGCATATATGTAATTTCACCAAGTTATTTTCCTTTTCCTCTCACTCAAGAACATGATTATGATTACTTCCCTTTTCCTTTCCTCTATCTCAAGAACATAACAACAACACTTACTTTCCTTTTCCCTTTCTTTTCCCTTTCCTATTCTTTTCCATTTCCCTTCCCTAAAAACTCAAGAACTGAGCGTAAGTTTAATGGGTTTGTTCATATTGAAAACCTATTTGTAAATACCTTGTAATATGTTGTGTTTTGTTGCGAGACTTGTCCATATTATCTTTGTTAGATCTTGATGTAAAGGACTTTTTTATAGAATGGTAATTTAAATATTTCACAACATTTACACCACAAATCTATCTCATATGAGATAGATTATTGTTAGTTCTCACACAATATGAGATACAGCTAAGACATAAAACCTTTGGCATTTTTAAAGAAGTATATTGTTGGTTTTTTATTTAAAGAAATTCTACATATTTCCATCTATGTTTATGTTTGTGGATTGGTTGTGATTTTGGTAAAAAAAAAATGTATTTATCATCATCGTCATCAAAATATGTTTTCATCCAGACAAAGATTCGGGGGTCAAGGGGGCAACGCCCCCTTGCAAGGTCTAGGGGCAACACTCTTTGTTGGGGGCCGAAGGGAAGCCTCCCCTCGAGGGGTTTGGAGGCAGCACCCTAAAACCTAAACAATTTTCATGCATCCTTGTTAAAGGACTTAACATATTTTTCTCGCCAAAACACAACCAACATGTCTGTTTGTGAGGGGTTGTGACCCTTTGTGTTTAACTGAATTTTGTCGTCATAACTGTCAAAACTGTCCTTACATATACAAATACATCACGTCTCATTCTTATATACGAAAACACACAATTCCTCTCTTTTTCACTTTGTTCTATTGTGTCTAGAAACAAAGTTTTCTTCTTGAATTATCCTGACAAAGATTTCGTGATACCTATGCATCAATAGAGTTGAAATACTTTATACGGTAAATGACCTTACATGATTCAAGCAAGATATCTAAGATTATCATCACACTCTAATCCAATTTCTAACAATATGGAATGGAAAGAGTACATTTTAACATCGTGAACACTTATTTTGAGACATATTGTGCAATCGAAATGGCGTTTGTCGTGACATACTGTGTTTGATAATGAAAGTATCTACATTTGGGTTGTAAACGAATTGAACGTTCAGTAAACATTTCATGAACCGTTCGGTAAAAAGTTCGTTTATGTTCGTTTATTTATTAAATGAATGAACATGAACAATATTTTGCGTTCGTTTAGTTAAATAAACGAACATAAACAAAATTCGCGTCCATTCATTTATGTTTGTGAACGTCTGATTATGCGTTCGTTTATGTTCATTTATTTATTTATGCTCGTATATCATATTTTTAATTGTATAATTTTAAAATTTGTTTGCTTAAGCAAAACGACAATAATATATTGTGCATAATTTAATAAATTTTATGTTTGTTTGTCTATATTCATTTATGTACGATCGTTTATGTTCGTTTAACGTTCGTTTAGTGTCTTAATGAACGAACATAAACGAACATGAACAACTTATTTTCTTAATAAACCAATATGAACAAAAAAATCCGTCCGTTTAAACATTATTTATTCAGTTGACTTTAAACGAACAAACATGAATAAAGCTTCGTTCGTGTTCGTCCGATTCATTTACAACCCTAATTTACATCATAACAAATCGTGATCCCTTTGGGCCCTTGGGGAGTGTTTGGAGTGGGGAGTGGGAACACATAATAAGCGTCATCAATGATGTATCTTATAATAAGTTGTCGAGTTGCTTCGTCTCACGTCAAACTTTGAGTTATTTTATTTCAAAGAATCAAAGTCAATATAGCAAATAATTTCATTGCCTAATTGACATGACAAATATTCAACAGTAATTTAAAGTCGTTAGTATATTCAGTAGTTAGTTTTAATGGTTATACCTTGAAACCATTATATGAAAAATGACGTTTTAGTTATGTCACTAATTCAGTTAATACATCACTAGTTTTATTTTGTATGATATTCAGTTTTTAATAAAAGTATGAGTTATTATTTACTAGTAGTGTATCTACGTGTTGCAGCGACGGATACTTTATAATCAAATTTTTGGCAAACAATATTATTTGTTTATATGTTTTTCGTGATAATAATTTTACGCATAGCGAGAATTTTAATGAATAACTTTATATCACATTATCTCATATAAAAATGGTAAAGTACCTGAGCATCACGATGTAATGCCGATATAAAAACGATAGCTAATAGTATTACGAAATTGTGATGATTAGTGGTGAAAGCTACTTGTTAGTTAGCATAGGTCAAGATTTTTATAGTACTAATTTGAAATTTTTAGTGAGGGGTAGCTTAAGATAAAAAAAAGTAATTATATGTGTTGTATCGATGTATTGGTGTATTAAATAATTGTAAAGATAGTTTTAGAACTTATAATGTTTAAAAAAAATATAGAATTTTTTTTTTTTTTTTTTTTTTTTAATGAGGAGAGAGTCTAAAATGCATTATACAATAGTTAGTTTATATTTTAATTTTTTATTACAATTTACAGTCACGGCGTCACATAGTAAGTTGGTGTTGACTCATGTGAAAGGTCCATGAACCTTTCAAAAAATCCAAGAGGTTAAACTGTGGGGAGAAGTGGTCTCACTTGAACTGCAAGTTGAAATGAATGGGTCCACATAACCTCCTTTTGTATAGTTGTCTGATAGTTGTTTTTTGTATTGAGATTTGGGTTATGTCCAAATCTCGCTTTTCCTAATTGGTGTGTTGTACCTATCATAGTCTCATTGTTTGTTCGATCCGGCCTTGGGGGGCGGACAACAATGTTTGGCTAGTTAGGAGGTCTAATTCAATATGGATGTACCATAAAGTAGGACTATCATTGTGAAGGGTAAATGGTCGTGGGACGGTGCGTGATGGGTGGAATAGAGAGAATGAAGATGATCCTGCTTGGTCCACGAACGACCGTCGAGGAGAAAGGATGGTCATCATGGAGGAGTGTGTTCCTGCAAAATCAAGCCTTCCATTGAGAGGAAATGTAGGTTGTCTTGGCAGAGCCCCCATGGGATATGGGTTCTAGTGATGCCTCTTTCCATTTCTGTTTTGTCTACTATGGTGGAAGGTTGAGTAGCTTAATAGAATGGAATAGAGGAAATGTAGCTAGATGGTGGTGCTTTAAAGGTGAGAATTAACAAGTTGTATTGTGCAAGAAGTATGTATTTCGGATGAAGTCTGGATGCTGGTCTAGTATTCCAAGTTGTTGGTTCTTTTAGACATTTTAGTAAGGCCTGATATTGGATAAGCTTGTATAGTTGTCTGATAGTTGTTTTTTGTATTGAGATTTGGGTGATGTCCAAATCCTGTTTTCCTATCTTTATGTTTGTACATATTTGAAGGTTATATAAATATTCTCACCTTTGCACCAAAAAATAAAAAATAAAAAATAAATAAATAAATAAATAAAAAACTCCTATGTGCCATATTGACACTTCAAAGTTATCATATAGATCATATTTAACTATCTAACTCAACTTTAGCTATTTTAGTATGCAGTATAATATGAGATGAACATCAATAACGACAAGAGTTAGAGATACTGAAATGAAGTTTGTCGTGACTGTGTTCGATAATGAAAGTATTTTATGCAGTATAACAAATCGTGATCAATAAAAAGCTTAAGCAATGATGTATTTTATAATAAGTTGTCGAGTAGCTTCGTCTCACGTCAAACTTTGAGATATTTTATTTCAAAGTCAAAATAGCAAATAATCATAAAACAATTACCAAAACATCACTTAAAAGTTTGCCATTACAAAAAAGTACTTTTTAAACTTGAGTTACAAAATTCTACTTTGAGCGCAAATGGAATTCGGATAAAAAATTGCCAGAGCGCAAAAACATTTGCTCTCCCCCATATTTGCGCTCCACATAATGAATTCATCTTAAATATACAATTTAATTTTTACCAACCTTTCAACTACCTTTTAATTAAAAATATTTTTATTAAAAGAAAAAAAAAAACGGATGATAAGTGGCCATTTAATGTGTGGAGCGCAAAGTAGTTAGGAGAAGCAAAAATTTGCTCTCCGTATCGTCAATATATATTGTCCGCACGATATTCTAATTTGGGAGAGCAAAGGGTCGGGGCGCAAAAATTTTGCTCTCCGTCCCCACAAACCCAAACTTTGAGGCGCAAAATCTAAGGAGAGCAAAAAATTTGCGCCCAAAGCCACGTGTCGTGTTCGATTCTAAAGTAAAGTGTCGTGTAATGATCTAAAACTGGGCCTTAAAAACAAATGGGAGCGCAAATATTTTGCGTGTAAGGTCCATTTTTGCAACACAAAATTCAATGGTTCATTGTTGTAACAGCGTTCCCTATATGTATATTTTAGAAATTTTCTCTAATTTCATTGCCTAATTGACATGATAAATATTCAACGATAATTTAAAGTCGTTAGTATATTCAGTAGTTATTTGATGGTTCTACCTTGAAACTATTTATGTGAAAATGACGTTTTAGTTATGTCATTACTACTTTTATTTTGTGTGATATTCAGTTTTTAATTAAAGTATGAGTTATTATTTAATTTTATTTTTGATTTGACCATTTACAGTCACGCCGTCACGGATAGTAAGTTTGTTTTGACTCACGTGAAAGGGTACGTGAACCTTTCAAAAAATCCAAGAGGTTAAACACTGTGGGGAAAAGTGGTTTCAATTGAACTGCAAGTTTAAATGAAGGGGTCCACATAACCTCCTTTTGTTGAACAAAAGGTTCCCATCGTAGGCCCCTCCTCGTCTTTTGACATATAAATACAAAAAAAGTGAAAAACACATTGTTTTAGCGAAGGAAAAGTTCAAACATTTCTTTTTCTATTTACTTAATAGTCACTTGTATTAAAATATGGTTAAATATTTTATATAGTTAAAAAGAAACTTTATTTCATAACCAATTAACAAACTTAGGTGGTGTTTAGTTGTTAGAAAATGAGAAGTTTTTCAAAAAAGTTTTTTAAAAAACACACATAAAATATGAAACGTGTTCAACATGAGTATTTTTTGAAATTTCTCTATTAAAAATAAAAAACTTGTTTTCTGTTATTATAACTGTGATTTAGAGATTTTTAGTAGCAAGGTTCTCGAAAAAAAAACAAAAAAAAAGTTACTCAATTCTTAAGAAAACTAAAGAAATAAAATTATCAAAAACTTTCATGCAAATAAACACAGCTTAAGTCTTTATCGAATGATATTTTGTACTTAGTTATGGAACTTATATATGAATGTTGACAAAAACTTTGTACATTGTGTTAAAATATTTTGTTACATGTTGAAAAAGAAAATAAGTAAACACTTCTCAAGAATCCAATGATATTTACATGAATGAAAAGAATTCCTAAACTTATCAAAAACCTAATTGGAAAAAATGTTGATGATTTGGTTGATACATCATTGGCATTTCATAAATGTCATGATTAGAAGGTATTGCTTCCAAATAATTATGCAAATCTTCCAAACTCAAACTATCAAGCCATTCATTCCCATCATCAAGTTCCTCTTTATGCATCAAACTTTCCATTAGTCCCGTGTCGTGTCGCAGATCACTTGTATCTTTCACTTGAGGTCGTCGCAAATCGTCTAGAAACTCGCCATCTGAGTATTCAAATGTATCCAAATTGTCACTTATGTCACTATAACTTTGCCCACTTTGTACTTCATCTAATGGTGATAGAACATGAAGGTCGTGACTATGACGAATGCTATTATCTTCTTGTGGTATGATCATCTCTTTCGGATTATTCTTCTTGTTGTAAAGACGACATAGAACCCAATCGTCTAACTACATTATCAAAACATATCAATGTTAGCACCAACACTATTTATCAACATTTATTTGTAAACATCGAAAGTAACTTATGTGAAAACACACCTTGGATTGCTTATTAAGTCGATATTCATGCATGATCCAGTTTGTCTTAATTCCTTTAGTCCCTTTTCCCGCGTAAAATACTAATGCTTTCTTAATCCCTACTGTCACTTTCGGGTCGGATTTTGACTTGATTGGTTTATCCGCTCCAGGTTGCTTTCGGTACCCATTTCACGTGACCCGATTCGGTCTAGAACCGTTAGGATATTTCACGTCTCTTGGTGTGAAAAAGTACCATTCCTTTGTTCCAAACAGAGCCGGTTCTACAAAAAAATTAGTAAAATCTAATCGATAATTAGTTAAGTACTTAAGTTGTAACCGTGTTTGTCTCGAAATGCGATCATATCCTTAAACTATCGAAATTACACTAGTCATCCCTATTTGACATTGTGAATAACGTTTTAGTCTCTAGTCTTAACGACGATAAATCCATGACAAAATTTCCTCGTATGACGTGCATACGAGAGGACTTAAACAAACATGGACTTAAAGGCCCTTAGGCCCAGAGACTACAACATGTTTATAGAGATGACTAGTGTAATTTCATTAGTTTCAAGACGAGATCCGTAATTTTTGAAACAAATATTCATAGAAATAAACTAAACTTACCAGGAAGATCCCAAGGTTCATGTTTATATAGATCAACATCCGCGATAATAGACGGTGGAGAAGCAACACTAGCTAAGGGTTCCATAGACCGCGATTTATGGGAAAGGTAATGAACAATGTGAAAGGTTTATGGATAATTATTAATATATGTATGACCGGATTCGAACTCGAGACTTCGGGATTGCACACATTACGTATGAGAATCAATGTATAAATAATTAATATATAAAATGTTATATTTAATTATTTGATCACGAAATAAATACTTAATGATATTTAATATTTGACGAGTTTTGATTATCGGTCATTAAATGTCAACGGGATATGAAGAAAAGTTAACAAGTCGAAAGAAGGTTTTAGGAATCCTCTTTTGAACTTGTGTTTAATGAAACTATAGAATCCCACATCGGATACTATAGCAATCTTGACATCTACCATAAGGCTATAAATACATCCCCATGTATTCATCCTTTGGTACACTAGATTTCGATGAAGGCCAAACTTCTTCTTTCTTCCTCTTGTTCTTAGGTCGACAAAGCAAAACCCCATGTGAGGATTTGCGGTGACCTTGAGCATAACAAAGGTGTTTGGTTAATCTATTGTGATCAAGAACCTAGCTTTTCTCATTGATTCGCTACTAATACGTGTGTACAAGAACGAAGAGCAAATACACTTGTGTTTGCATATCTTGGGTATTCGACATCTAAGGTGGTCGAATTATATAAACCCTAATTTATTAGGGTTTAAGGTTTCTTGGTACTTGATCTTAATTGGGGGTTTTTCCATAAACCCTAATTGCATTGATTCGCAAAAGGTACGCATATACTTTTAATTCGGTTAATTAATTTACAAGTATTATTCCTATTACTTCCGCTGCATGCTTTGATGATGTTTACTTGTTTTCTATAACTGTTATGATTAGTAAAACCTAACAGTGGCATCACGAGCCGTTAATATGTTGTAATTAATTACCGAAACACATAAAAATTAAATCTTTGTGATTATTACATGCTTTTATTGGTTTCTAGGGTTTTAAAAATTGGAACTCTAATTTTTTAATATATGGGTCGAATACCCTTTTATTTTTTAATTAGGTTTTATTTTTGTAAAACTTGTAGAAACCCTAGGATTGCATGTATATTTTTTATGTGGTTTTAATGAATAATTGTTATGTGCCATGTATTATGCGTATCTTGGGTGATAATTGTTATGTGGAATCCATGGTGGAACATGCATGTTTTATCATGGTTTATTGATTATATGATTAAATTGTTAAGTATATATTTATCGTTAATTGTTAAGTTCATTCACATGTATTTCGTTTTGATAAATATTGAATTGGGGAAAACCTCAATATATCTAATGAATCAATTATGTGCTATGTGGTATGTGTTTTAGCTAAGACTTACGCAATCGATTCATCGATGGATGTGGCTCACGTTGTACTTGATGAAAACACGTGGAAGTCTTGGTTAAACATATGCATTCTTAAACCTAGAATTGATTATTAGGGTTTTATCGAACAAATTAGGCATGTGGCTAATTGTTTTACATATGTTAATTGTTAAGTTATATGTATATTATTTGAGTGTGTTTAATTTTATTAAAATGCCGTTTTGTTTATATATTGTTTGACATGTTAGTAAGCAAAAAGGGTTTTTTGGAATAGAAAATTAAATGGACTAAATAATGGCGAAACTGATTTGTTATCTAAGAATAATTCTTGAACTTTTAATCGATTGATGCGACTGTACTAAATGGTTAGAACGGCTCACCCACTAGAACAAACTAAAAAGGGGTTAAAAGAAGTGCGTACAGTCACACTGAAAGGATGTCTAAGTTTATGCTTCAACGCTTACCTGGTCCTCTGCCCTCTGTGAGTTCGATTGGAGCTACCTAGTATAACCATTCTATGTACGAAGCATCTTAGTGCAAAGTTGTAAGTTTCTCAACGCATCGATTAAAACTTTGTAGAATTTAATCTTAGCAATTAAATTACAAGTAAGTTTTTTCGAAAATTTTGTGCTATAGAGTTGTATGCATGCTTCTTTATACATAAGTTTTGATTACACGTCAAATAATTGTACCCTTTAACTTTTAGTTTATGCCATATAATGATATGAAACACTTGAAGTTGTAATTTAGTTATGTGAGACCTTGATCTAGATTACAATGACAAGGTGAATTATTTTGTTGTGTGAGACCTCAACTTAATGATTTGCAGTTTCTAAATTAGACAACTTAATTAAGTTAGTTAGTGAGACCTATGACTTAAGGCATAAGATGGGATAAAACATGTTTACATTTTGCATAATTGTTTGGCAAAATTGTAAATCCCATATTTTCTAGGAATTGAAAACTTGTTTGTCAATTATTGTTCTTCGACAATTACCTATTCTATACTTTCACCACTAGCAGATCAACTGATGTGGTGAAACTATGATAATGAGGGTCCTAGATTCAAGGAAAATTCTTTGGTTAATATGAATATTGACCAAAGGTATTTTATTTTCTTGAAAGATTTTATTATCGGAAATACTAAAAATTGAATTTTGTTAATTCTTTTGATTGTATTAATGCAACATTAAACCGTAAACGTGGTTTGGGCTTTGGTAAATTGATCTAGTTCTGTTTTCAAACAAATGTTTGATCAAGAAAAATTTACTTAAAGACAAACATAAACTCTTTTCCATGGAAGAAGAGTGAGACTCAATCCTATTCCTTTTCATGATTGAGAAAGGTATGTTAGGAACATTAGAATTATCTAAATTCTAATATATAACTCATCAACTTTAATAGTTAAGAAAATTGCACACCATGTTTTACTTAAGAGATTTCATTACCCTCTGTTGGTGATTGAATTCTTATATGACATTTTGGTCAACTAGAAAACATGTTTGACATTATATGAGTTATTAAATTAGAAGCTAGACTAATTACCGCGAAATTGGTAAAAGACAAACTAGTATATTTTATCTAGTTGTTTTGGTTTGACTAATTGAAGGTGCTATACATCATTATGGTGATGGTAGACCCATTAAGGAAGAAATTGCATGCTCAATTTTTCAAGTTAATAGCATGATGGATGATTCATCATCAACAAAGTAGAATACACTCTTTTATTACCTAAGTAATTGTTACGAATGGTCTTACAAATGGGTAGCAACGTAATAGCATGCTATTCTCACTGGTTAATGAAACACTTACAATGTTGTCAAGTCCAGTGGGAGTATGGTGTATTACTGAATAAGACATTATTGTAATGTTGTCTAATTCAGTGGGAGTTACAAGAGTTATTATCTTGGTAGTAACTCATATTATTTCTAGATTTTCTTGAAATAATACATTACGTTCAAAAATGTAGACATTCATATTCTCAAGGATAGTCATGACCGTTTCCATGATAAATTAAGTGCTCCTACATCTACTTGTAATGCTTATATATCTATGACACTATCATATTGCTCACATAAACAAACGAATGTCATGGTGTTTATCTATATGATGTTGTTCCATGCACAAGTGGGAGAAGCATTTATGTGTGCAAAGGAACAACACGTACAAATATGATTAATGGATTCTCTTGATCGTAAAGTAAGAGATTAACGTTCTAATAAGATTGGCTTGTTTAGAACATATGTCAAGATTATAACATAGACTACTTTTATGTCTTATGTCATTCAAAATATAGAAACACTTGAAGTTACATTTTAGGTTAAGTGAGATCTTGGCTAGATTGTAATCTCAAGGTAAATCTCCACTTGTCGTGGGATAGGGCGTGGATGCTTTTGCAGTTTCTTAAGTTGGACACTCCAAGGGATGAGATAATTAAAATAAAGTAATCTAATGTTACTTTAATTAATTATGTATTCTTGGAATGACATAAATAGTTTATTAACTTGAAAATTAATTAATTGAAACCATGGCGTGGTGTTCATAATAACTTTAAATTATACATGGTTATGTGTTTTTGTATAAACTCACAAACATGAAGTCTTTTAAAGACTTATAATATAAAGTAAGATACTATAACTGTTATGTCTTTTGACTTGGTCAAAGAATACTTATGTTATAAAACATGCAATTGGCTTGGATATTCTATTATACCATTAAGTTGACTTAGTTGGTAAATAGGTAGGCCAAAAGAATATGTTTATCTTAAATATTGTTAGATTGTCTTACAATATTAATTCTAATGAAATCTTGTATGTATATGGAATCTTGAGTTAGAAGAATCAAACATTTGTTATATTGTTTGATTCAAGATAACAATATCTTCTTTTCTTCCAAAAGTTATCAAGGTTAGAAAATTGAGTATTGATTGGATATACTTAATAAAACTCAAAACCTAGAAGATTAATAAGACACCATTTTAGTATGGAATGTGATGAATCACATTGAGTCTTATATTGAAGTTCTGATTTGTTAAAACTACTTATGGAGTAGGTTATTAATGAACAAGATTTACGAACTGTCAATGTGTTTTGTAATATCCCAAAAGAAAACAATTTAGTGTTGTTCTAATTGCTAAAGTAATTATAGATAGTCTTTAAATTACAAAAGAAAGTGGGAGTTTTGTTTAGATCTTGAAGAGATTAAATTACAAAACACATAATCTTCTAAAATACACTAGTAAATATCATGATGAGGTTAAATATGATAGACCTCAAGATGGTGGAATTCTCATTCATAGATCCGCAAGGATATCTCAGATATTTGATATGATGAGAAATATGAATTACAGGATCATGGTAAACCTGTTAATCATAATGATATATTACCTATTATTGAATTGTGGTAAATTATTCATACTATGAATGATAATATGCTGTCCATGAAGATAATCAACTTTGGATACTTGGTTTATCTTAATGAAGATGAGTTTCTTCAAAGGAAGGAAAACCCTAGTGGTTTAAATCTTTATGTAGAAATCATATGGACAAAATTGTACATGTGTTTAATGCATGACTTGTGACAAGATTATTAATCACACTTAAGCAATTAACTGTGATTGAATATTATTTCCTTGGCACATTAAAAATATAATGATTATAATTGTCATAATTATTTTCATTGATATGAAAATGACAATGGAATATTAAAACTATTTATTGTGTGATTGCTTTTGCGAGGACGATAAGCAATCGAAAGGAGTTTTATGAATTCACATAATCTTTGAAAATGTACAAACAGCAAGAATCCATAAATGGATATATGCATGCATCTAGGAGATGATTCTTATGTTTAACTATTAAATCTAAGTTTTGGTTTAAAATTAAAATAAGATAATTTCTATGTATTCCTGAAAGCTAGTGGGAGTATTATGTTTATTTTCTTTAAATCTTATATGTTGTGGGTAGTAACATTCCATCTAAGCTAAATGTTAAGCTTTAGTTTGGAATGGAACTTCACTTGAAAGATTTAGAAAATAAGACATACAACCTTGGAATATATGTTTATTATTAATAAACATGTGCGGTAAAATAAATGAGTCTAATAGAACATGATATATAATTTGGAAAATGGATATGTAGAACATGAATTAAATCTTAGTTTAACATAAGGATTTTCATGTACATCATATTCTTGTTGTATCATGCTTGAATGCAAGATGATTTGACAACATTGATATCTAATGAAGTTATTAGATAACTAGTGTAATGAATATTCTAATGGAATATGTTTGAATTTAGAATTACATTCCTCAGCCTGGATTTGCTCTCAAAATTCTATGGATGAGCAATACAACAATTGTTGCGAAATTGTCATAGCCAACAAACTTGTAAGTTTGGAAGGCATCAAACATTACACTGTAGATATTGAAGTTTACGAGATTTTTAAAGAGCATATTGTTGTTTGTATACAATGTTGCTGGTTTAATTGAGATGACACTCAATACTAGTCATGGTAGGATTTCATCCTTGTAAATGACCATGTGAACTAGTTGTGCTCAACTAAGAGCATAGTTGCATTATACAATAAAGAATAAGAATACTTTAAACTTTAAAATGTTTGAAAGTTTGATTGTCATAAATTAGTGGTTGAGGATGTCACACACTTTATGAAATATTATGTGGCAATATCAAGATATTTTGAATGCACACATACAAGAACTTCACTAGTTGAATTCTTGAAATAAGTATTCTCAAAATCCAATAGATCAAAGTTAGTTGAAATTATGCCTTGTCAACAAGTATGATTGTCATTACTTGAGACATAATTCATTAACAAGTATTATCATGCATTGATCTATTTAGTATTTGGATAAGGGATGTTATGAACAAATATTATTTAAATGAAATAAAATATTGGTTATGTTTATTTTCATTTTCTTAATATTATATCCTATATTTGCATGTTTAATCCGTGAATAACTTATGTTATTCTAAAAGTCCGTTGTCGATCAATGATGTGGGAATGTCATTGAATTAAGACAAATCTGAGTTTTAGTAGAATATACTTTAAGTATATTGATCGTGGGACATGCCAATTCATATGATATTCAATGAATTGAATATAGGATGATCCCAACTTTACATGATGATACTTTATGGATCTTTGTCATTAAGTATATCATGAAGTGTTTATCCTCGGACTTGAGATACCGGATAATCATTATGAATGTAGTGCATTTGTGTAAGATAGTCTAACGCTATCCGTGGCGGTAGTTATAAGGGCTATTTTCAAGTGTTACAAAGTTCATGAGTTATGTTTGTAGTCAAGAGAATTTGTTCCTTTGAATTTGTTTCAAAGCGTAATACTATATTTGGGCCCTCGTAGGTTTGACAAGATGTTTGTAAGGCCTTACCCAAGATCTATCTCGAATACGTTCGGATGATTTGGTAATCTTGTTCAATCAAATACAACGAAAAATGAATATTAACTTATGAAATGACTTGATCCATATTCATAGTTAATGTAATATTAGTAACAAAAGGATAAGTAAAATGATGAATCATTAAATGGTTTTTCCATGAGACCATACTCGATTCGATCCGGGGCATTGGCGTGTTAAAGCTAGACTAACCAATGTCATTACTATATTAAGTAATATCCAGTGGGGCTGAAAGGTTTATGGATAATTATTAATATATGTATGACCGGATTCGAACTCGAGACTTGGATTGCACACATTACGTATGAGAATCAATGTATAAATAATTAATATATAAAATGTTATATTTAATTATTTGATCACGAAATAAATACTTAATGATATTTAATATTTGACGAGTTTTGATTATCGGTCATTAAATGTCAACGGGGTATGAAGAAAAGTTAACAAGTCAAGAAGGTTTTAGGAATCCTCTTTTGAGCTTGTGTTTAATGAAAACTATAGAATCCCACATCGGATACTATAGCAATCTTGACATCTACCATAAGGCTATAAATACATCCCCATGTATTCATCCTTTGGTACACTAGATTTCGATGAAGGCCAAACTTCTTCTTTCTTCCTCTTGTTCTTAGGTCGACAAAGCAAAACCCCATGTAAGGGATTTGCGAGTGACCTTGAGCATAACAAAGGTGTTTGGTTAATCTATTGTGATCAAGAACCTAGCTTTTCTCATTGATTCGCTACTAATACGTGTGTACAAGAACGAAGAGCAAATACACTTGTGTTTGCATATCTTGGGTATTCGACATCTAAGGTGGTCGAATTATATAAACCCTAATTTATTAGGGTTTAAGGTTTCTTGGTACTTGATCTTAATTGGGGGTTTTTCCATAAACCTTAATTGCATTGATTCGCAAAAGGTACGCATATACTTTTAATTCGGTTAATTAATTTACAAGTATTATTCCTATTACTTCCGCTGCATGCTTTGATGATGTTTACTTGTTTTCTATAACTGTTATGATTAGTAAAACCTAACACAATGAGCTCTTCGTCTGTCGGGTGGAACCGAAAACCAGGAGGCAAGTTTAACTCAACTTCAGCATCTCTAGCTGTTTTTGTAACATGTTTTGTTGGTGTTCTCATGTTTTATTGATAATATTACACCAACTTTTTTACAATATTTGATAGTTTTGTAGTTGGAGATTATTGAGGTGTGAATATGAATAAGATGAAGCAAATGAGAGGGGTTATATATACATGCTTTGAATGATTGGATTCAGTTAATGGAAAATAATGAGAATAGTATATCCCTATGTCCCACACATATAGGTTCCACGAAAGTGCATATATGAAGTATTATTGCCTATGCTATATATTTTGATGTGCTATATTTTGTTTTAAAAAGATAAAAGGTATATGACGACGTTGTTCAACATTGAATTTCCATTTAAGATTTACCAATTCTTTATGTAATATTTCATACAAACTGAGTCATTTAAGTTTGTAATTGTCATTCTAAGTAGAATAAATCTTTCATTCAAAATACTTTTGTAATTGTTATTTTTTTCATGGATATTGCACTCGTTTTGTTCAGATTTATAAAATACTACTATGGTAAAAATTATAATTGCAAATGCTACAAGTAAAAGTGCCATCGACAATTTCATATAACTTGGTTAACAAGACATATGTTGGGCCCATGTTTTCTAATGAATTGTCTAAACATTTAGAAAGAGTCCATTCGAGTCAAAGCAGACATATATGAACGGGTTGAGTTATTAGGACCCTCTAGTTTTTTATTAGGACCCCCCTAGTTTTTTTGTTTTTTTTTGGTTTTTTTTTTTGTTTTTTTTTTTTTATTTTATAATTTTGTTTATATCAAAAGCCTATAAACGCGAAAATGCGGGCTGTCAAATATAAAGTTTAATAAAGCAAAACGCTTAAAACCGCCGAAATACTAACATAAACTGACAAAAAACTTTGTTGTACTGAAAAAAAAGGGGACAAAAGGAATATTCCCTATGATGTCAAATCATAGGGAGGGTTTCAATAGTAGGACCTATATGAACAACTAAAAATGGAAAAAGAAAGCGTGAATAGATTATAGATTCCATAACTTTAACATAACTTTAACTAATGTGAGAGAAATATTAGATTAGTCCTTTGTTCAACAAATTAAAAGTCTCTAACTAGTTTATTTGACTAGATTCATTGTATCTCATTGTAAGAATATATGACAAAAGGTAAAAGGGCAAAAGTTAAATATAAATCTCAAATTTGCCATAAATCCAATAAATCAGTCATAGTCTTTTATTTTTTTATTAAAAAAAATAAAATAAACTTTCACCATTTTTTTAAAAATTAAATATCTCACAAACCGTTAATCGTTACGCGAAAAAAACCATATCATCGCCAACGAGAATTAAATTATCTTCTTATAGATATGCACTTTTATATATTTTTAACGATTTTTCTTTTCAAAATTTCGGCTTAGAAAAATCATATATAATTTGTGAAAATCATATATGATTCGATTTTTACAAATCATAAATGATTTTTGAAAATCATATGTGATTTGTAAAAATCATATGTGATTTGTAAAAATCATATGTGATTTGTAAAAATCATATGTGATTTGTAAAAATCATATATGATTTGTGAAAATCATATATAATTTGTGAAAATCATATGTGATTCGATTTTTACAAATTATATATGATTTTCTCGGGCGGAAATTTTAAAAAAAAAATTGTCGAAAATATAAAGAAGTGTATATCTATAGAAAGATAATATAATTGTCGTTGCGATGGTGTATTTTTTGTAGTTTGAAGATTTACAATTTGCAAGATATGTTGTTTTTAAAAAAATGGTAAAAATAGTCTTTTTATTCATTTTTATAAAAAATAAATGACTAAGATTGATTTATTGGATTTATGACAAATATGAGATTTATATTGATCTCAACTTTATGTATTAATTGTGTAATGTCTCATTCTTTGCATAGTGAGTGTATTAAAAAATAATAAGTCATTGAGGATATAAATATTAGAAGGGTTTTTAACGTGTCTTGCGGCGTGTGGGAAAGCATGTGTCACACAAAAAGGATGGCGGGACTCACGAAAAAGGACGTCCGGCTCCACAAAAAAATACACTTTTCAAATAAAATATGTGGGTCCGGACGTCCTTTTTCGCGGTCTCGTCCTTTTTATAATATTAATACTTGCGCACATGTTAGAAAAATCCATATTAGAAAGCCTATCCTAAAGAGCATTGCAATATATCTTTTGGAGGTGATTTGCACACTCAATTTTGTGATTGGGACGCTCAATTGTACAAACAGTTAAAATACACTCTAAACTTTGTACAAATATCTAATACACATAATAAAGTGTCTCAATCAAAAGTTTGAATATACCAATCAATTATCATATCTTTTATGTTTTTCTTTATGCTTATCTTTTTATTCATTTATACTCTATTACATGTCAAATTTACTTATATTCAATTGCAAACCTCTGTTCAAAAAAGAAAAATTGCAAACTGAAAATTGGTCTAATTTACTTTTATTGGCTAAAATGCAAGATTTCATTCACGTAAATTCATTGGATTCTTGAGAAGTGTTTATTTATTTTCTTTTTCAGCATGTTAAAGTTTGGAAAAATATTAATGTAACAAAATATTTTTACACAATGTACAAAGTTTTTGTCAACATTCATATACAAGTTCCATAAATGAGTACAAAATAGCATTAGATAACCAAAACTCAAATATGCAAGGTAAATTTCGTTAAAAATTATTATAAACAAGACTTGTAACATAAAAGTTTTCGACATGACGCATTTGAGTACAATGAGATCTTTTACAACATTGCACTATGCAAAATTCATGTGATTCACGAAAACTTACGGGAACTACCTCAAATTTGCCCCGAAGACAACCACATATATGAGGCTTATGAGCCCCTTGTGTCATTTTTGCTAGACGCCTCGCTATTAAATGATTGCACATACTACCTCAAGAGCTTTACAATCTTCTTATTTAAGCTTTGGTTCTGTTTGTTTTCTTAATAGTATCACTTAATAACTTTTAATGGCTTAAAATTTTGGACCATTAATAGCTTTTGACAATTAAGGGTCTTTTTTCTCTTGCTCAAATGCGTTAAGAAGTTAAAACCTTTTGTTCTACAAGATTGAAAGAGGATCTTATACCCCTTGTATTCTAATCATTCGTATATTTATAAAAAAAATAAACAACATTATTTGATCCACATGTTAAAGTGCATGGTTTAAATGTCATTATCATTAATTTTACATTTTCTTGAACCTTTTAGTTTAATAACATTTGAATAATCGTCACAAAATTTATTATGTCATAATCAACACATTGTGAAGTGAAACGAAACTAGGGCCGTATTCAAAGGTGTGTGAGGTGTGTAACCGCACGGGGCCTCAAAGTTTTAAGGCCTCGAATTTTACTTCCAACTTCAAAATGCTAATGATATATGAAATTATGTTCTAAATATTTGTTAAACTCATCTTAAAATGGTCGAGAGAGACAAAAAAACTCATAAAATTTTGATGCTAAATTTTCCAATATATTTTTATCGTCATTTTTAAGTATCATATAAATTTTTGCAAGTACCTCCACTAACTCAACTACAAAACGAAACACATAAATACTACCATAAAAAAACAAGAACACTAGATGAAAAAACTTGTCATAGGGCATGTACTATGATAGACCTTTATAAAGGTATATAATAGTGTCAAGTCATCCTTCATCATTAATTCATAAACTTTTTTCGTACTATAAATCTTTCTCTACTATGTATAAACTTCTTAAAGCTTTATAAAATTTCGGACGAAAATGTAAAAAGCAGAAAACGTAAAAAAAGCAGAAACGTAAACAATCGACGAAAACGTAAAAATCGAATCGAAACGTAAAAAGCGGATGAAAACGTAAAAATCGGACGAAACGTAAAAAACAAAATAAGAGACGAAAACGTAAACAATCGAAAAACGTAAAAATCGAACGAACGTAAAAAGGGACGAAACGTAAAAATGGTTGAAAACGTAAAAATCGGAGGAAAACGTAAAAAGAGACAAAAGCGTAAAAATCGGACGAAAACGTAAAAAAGCGGACGAAAACGTAAAAATCGTGAAAACATAAAAATCGGACGAAAAAGTTAAAATCGGACGAAAACGTAAAAAGCGGACGAAAACGTAAAAATATGACGAAAACGTAAAAAGACGGACGAAAACGTAAAAAATCGGACGAAAACGTAAAAAGACGACGAAAACGTAAAAAAACGGACGAAAACGTAAAAAATCGGACGAAAACGCAAAAAAAAGGGACAAAAACGTAAAATAAATAATACTAATATTAACAGTTAATTAAAAAAAAAAAAAATGACTAAATTTGCAAAATCTGCTGAAACACAGGGACCATTTTGCGCAAGAAAATGAAAAGTAATAAAGAGAGAAGGGTATTTTAGTCATTTGATCTAGGCCAGGGACGATTTCGGCCCCAAAGTTTCCCCACAGGGACGATATTTGCACTTTTCAAAGATTTTGGACGAAACGTGCAATTTGGCCAAAGTTTAGGGACGATTTTTACAATTTACTCTATATTATTATATATACTATAGGGCAGGACATTGGGTCTTTGCCAGACACGTGTCCACGCATTAAATGCCAACTTTCGCGAGTTGGCAAAAATAGCCCCTGAGGTTTAGGTGTCGTCGCAAAGTAAGTCCTTCGCAAGTTGGCAAAAATAGTCCCTAAGGTTTAAGTGTCGCTGCAAAGTAAGTCCTTTATAGCAATTTGGCAAAAATAATCCCTATCCAAATTCACGTCTACAAAAGCAATCCCGCTGCATCGCGCGGGTTTCATCACTCGTATATACTAAATATGGGGAGTACAAATCCCCCAAAGTAGGTGCATTAAATGCCATCTTTGTCAAAATGGCAAGAATAGTCCTTGAGGTTTAAGTGGCGTTGCAAGCTAAGTCCTTTGTAAGTTTGGCAAAATGGCAAAAATAGTCCTTGAGGTTTAAGTATGGCAACAACAGTCCTTGAGGTTTAAGTGTCGTTGCAAGCTAAGTCCTTTGTAAGTTTGGCAAAATGGCAAAAATAGTCCCTGAAGTTTAAGTGTCGTCGCAAGCTAAGTCCTTTGTACGTTTCACAACACTTTCGCCGCAACGCGCGGGATCACCCGCTCGTTAACAACAACAGCCAAACCTAATTGGATTATTTGATGTTTAAAAATGATAAATCTTCCTATTTCATGTTTTTAGAAATTCTTTTAACTCTATGATTATAGTAAGTGTAACAATTTTTTTTTGAACGTAGTAAGTGTAACAATTAATAAAAGAGATTAAGAGAAATAAATAGTAAATTACACATGTCAAACTTTATAGAAACTAAGAAGATAATTAGGACAATATTGTAGGAATCTATCTTTTCTCTAAAAGATCATGAATAATATACAGGTAGACTCTGAATAAAAATCTAAATTGTATCAAGTTTTTCTAAGAGTAAATTGAATGTCTAAAACATTATCTATACTACATAAAATACAAAAATGGTCAAATAGTCAATAGTTGGAAAAGTGAAAAGTGAAATAGTGGAAAAGTGAAATCTCACACGAAATAGTGGAAAGTATTCAAACTTGAACTGTTTCCGAGTTGATAATTTAATAGCGAATCATAGAAAATCAAATCATTAAAAATACAAATATAGAAAGTGAAATATCAAAGCTTCTATTGTACGTAAGATTGAAATTTCAAATTTATCACAATTAAAGGCAGAAATTTGTCTAAAATTGTTGCACACCCTTATATTCCGTCTTCGATGTGCTTTGGTTTCTGGTTCTCATAGTTTCAGTCTTTTTTTTTTTTCTTTTAAAGTTAAATTGTTCTTTTAGTAATTGTGATTTGCTAAATTAGTTACATGAGATTTCTTTATCTCTTCGTGAATAAATTATGTGGGTTTTTTTGCAGGCAAATAACTGAATAAATTATGTTTCTTCTATACAAAAAGATGATGAGTTGCAAGTAATTCCATCAAGTAAATTTCATTGGAGTTGTAAGTTTTATACATCATGTTGTTTTGTTTTTACCTCATGCTTAATTAGGTTTTAAGGTTTAGTAACGTTAAGATTTTGATATCCATCGGGAATATAGTACTATTTTGGATTTGATATTGTTTGCTTTTTACATATAGTGCTCAGTAAGTGTTCGGTTAAATGTTTATGAAGCCATTTTGTTATTTAATTGCATTTTTTGTATGCTTTTCTTTTCATGTCTACTATGGTCATGCTCAAAATGTACTGCATTATGATTATTGTTGACATCTACTGAAGTAAAAATATAGCAAATTCACTCTTTTACCTAAGATGTTTAAAAACCTTTTTTTTTTCTTTTTTTTTTTCAAAATTCAAGCAAGAACCCTTTGACACCTTACAATGAAGCTGAGATGTACATTCCGGTAATGTACATAACTACACATGGTTTTAAGTTCTAGAATCACAAGAAATGTTATGATTACTATTTATGGACATACTAATAGTCTAATATACTTACCATTATGTAATCACCTTTTTATATTAGGATCTTTGTGTAATTCGGTATGTTGTTCGCTGACAAGCTGCTACGCACATCCAAAAACTATAAACGTATTCTTTTTTCATTGATTATCTATATCTTACGTGATTCAATGGTAATAGGAATGACACATGCATGTTTACTCCATTCGATATTCCTTATACAAGAGGGTGTATTGTAGAGCGGGATACATGTTAGCTAAAACAACATGTTAGCATTGTTGTAAACAAGGAGAAACCTTATATTGTTATACAAGAGGGTGTGCGTGTATCGTAGAGAAGGATACATCATAAATGAACCAAACAAGTTTTTGGCGTTCATATTCCATGTAAAAACAGGTGCCCTTTTTTAATCGTAGTTTGTTATTCAAACTATAAAAGTACTATTATTAAGCTATGATTAGACAATATATTACAACTTTTTTTTATAATAGTTTTAGTTTATTTTGATATTTTCACGTTCATGTTTACGTTATACCTAAACACTTATCACAATATCGTAACTATAAATACTTGTCGTACTTTGACAACTCATGCCCAAAGATATCTATACTTCATGTCAAACTTGATTTCTATTACTTTGCATGGTTTGCATGGTAACTTTGTAAAGTATTTATTGTTTGCCAAAAAAAAAAAAAAAAAAAAAAAAAAAAATTGTCATATCATATACACTGAATAACCCATTCGTGAATGTCAAGCCCATTGTTTCAATGTATTGGAAAGTATTCAATGTTTCCATTGGAAAGTATTGAAAGTATCAAACCTTGGCAGCTTCTGAAGACGACATGTTCCCTTTTCAAACTAAAGAGAACACATTTTCCCGTGCGTCTTAGCTTTGCGATGACTATTAATAAAGCTTAGGGCCAAACAATTTTAAATGTAGGTGTCTATTTGCCAGATTATGTTTTCTCGCATGGTCAACTTTATGTGGTATTGTCTAAAGGGACATCTCGTAGAACAACAAAGGTATTGGTTAAACCAGTCAAAGAGTTTCGCAAGCAGGAATCTATACCTCAAATATCGTGTATCAAGAAGTTTTACGTGACGAGTAACGTGTGTTGTTAGTTAATATTTCATAATTGATGTAATGTTTTCTTTTTCAGTCTCACTAAATATTTTTATATGTCATTTGATACATGTTAAGAATTTTTGTTAGAGTTGAATTATCAGATGTTACAACCGTTTGCAATTACATTTCGGTCTTTTCACGTTCTATTTTAAATGTTAAACGAAACACTTGCCATAATATCGCATATCGTTAATTGTCTACCGCTAGGAACCGCTGCCGCCAAGCGCGGGTACTCGCCTATTATCGTAAAAGTTAGATAGTTAATATTGTTGTAAACTTGTACTCCCTCCGTCCCAATTTAAGTGTCCACAATGGAATCTCTAAATGTCCCAAATTAAGTGTCCATGGAATATTTCAACCAATGAGATGAGACTTTAGTGGGTGAAAACGATATTTGATTGGTGGAGAGTGTAGTTAGTGGAATTTTCTAAAACTTTGTGCATATGAATAGTGGACACTTAATATGATGATTATTTTCATTTTCACATAATTTTAGGTGGAGAAGATTTTGTTTTTAAATTTTAAGAAAAGGACATCCTTCTAATGATTTTTTCTTTCGCGGTATTTTAGGATGTTAATTTACGAAACATTATCATCAATGAGACTTTTATCTGCTAAACTTTATTGGGTTAAGCTAACAAATAGCTTTTAAGGTTGTGGTTAACAAGATTTATTTTTTGAAATTTGCTAACAACAACCTCATATGTTTTATTTAAACATTTCATGCTTACATAATTAGCACTTAATGCTCTCAAAACATTTCATACTTAACATCCATGTTTTAAATGATTAGAAATGTACAATTATGAATTTCATAAGTTTATTAAATGTGTTTTTTTTTTTAAATATGAAATGTTTAAACTACACCCATTATATTGTTGTTATATGAACTATTATCCATGTTAATACAAATAAGCCGTAAAAATGTTTATTTATATTTTACGATCTTCAAATGTTTTGTCGATAACAAACGTAAAATCATATTAACGAAACAAATAAAATACGTAAATGGTTTGAACTAACAGTTTCTAACATATTCACATTTTCACATAAAACACTAAAACAAGTATAAGTGATTTTATGATTTAAGTAATACATATGTACAACAACTAGTGTTTACATATTCGGATAAAATATACACATAACTAGTATGTAGTATATTGGGTAATATAAATGGGTAGAAACTTAAGTATCACAACCCATTGGGCAAATACATTGAATGTAGGTGGGTACAACCCAAAGCCCATAACCCATGGATCTTGACCCATAACCCATTGCATGACATCATGCTTATATCATACATGGATGATATCCATAACCCATGGATCAACCCATACCCAAGTGATCAAGTGCATTGCACTCAAAGATACATTGTATCTAGCCAAAGATCCATGGTTCAACCCATGACCCATAACCAAAATACTCATGGGTAAAAGGGAGCGTCCCACGGATCCCTAGCTTAACGCTAGACGGATCCCTTGTGGAAGGGATCCGTGGGATCCGGGAACGAGGATTTTTCCTCTATAAATAGTGAGCCATTTCTTCATTATTTCTCACCCCTTTCTAACACACTTTCTACCCTGAGTTAAATCTCACTAACCTTAGATCCAAGAGATCTATGTTTGTAGTTTTGTTTTTGTGTGATCTTTTAGGTTCCTCTTAAAGGCAAAATCACCACCTTTGAAGTCGAGCAAGCTTAAGTCCATGAGTTGCCAAGCTTCCTCATCATCAAGGCTATTGAAGTCCTCTTGTTGATGATTCCTTTATTTCTTCAAAGAAGTGTAGTGTTGAAGACATTAGTGAAAGGTGTCTCAAGTGTCAAGACGAAGATATTAGTAAAGAGTA
Organism: Chrysanthemum lavandulifolium; assembly: GCA_022545495.1. Taxonomy (NCBI): domain Eukaryota; kingdom Viridiplantae; phylum Streptophyta; class Magnoliopsida; order Asterales; family Asteraceae; genus Chrysanthemum; species Chrysanthemum lavandulifolium. Next base: position 285,698,159 of record CM040242.1, on the reverse strand, counting down.
TCTATCGTCTATAGCATAAGCACTTGTGGTAGGTGCTTAGAAGTCAAGACAAGAAGCATTAGTGAAAGGTGCTTAGAAGTCAAGACTTGAAGCATTAGTGAAAGGTGCTTTGAAGTGAAGACACAAGACATTAGTGAAAGGTGTCTTGTAGATCTAGTCAAAGGCATTAACGAAAGGTGCCTTAGATGTACATTCGATATGGTGTGTTTCGATGTACTAGATAGACTAGCATTAGATCCAAGGAAATTGATGTCCTTGATGATGTTGTAAAGGAGTAGATCTTCTTTGGGATTAGTCGTTGGTGTAGTGTGGTAGTAGTTCCTCCATTGCAATGGAACTATGTGCTTAGCCTAGTACCTAATAAAGGGTAGGCGACGTTGTAAAGGTGTAGTTCACCTTGGTGTGAAAGAACTAGGTACTTAGCATAGTACCTTATAAAGGGTAGGCGACGTTGTGTAGGTTTGGTTCACCTTGGAGTGAAAGAACTCAGTGGTTAGCCTAGCACCGGAAAAATGGTAGGCGACGTTGTGAAGGCTTCTCCGCCATAAGGAGATTGGTGTAGTGTTTACAAACTCTCGAGTAGGTGACTCGGGGAGTGGAGTAGGGCAAGGAAGGTGTCCTTGTAGCCGAACCACTATAAATACTCGTGTTGTGGTTTTGTGCTTCTTACTCTTATCTTTTCATTACATATCTTTATATGCTTGTTTATCAATATCCAACACACACAACCAAATAGATTGACATAAGTCGATCTAAATAGTTTAAAAGGAAGTTTTAATTGGTAAAACTATTCAACCCCCCCCCCCCCACTCTAGTTTTCCACAATCCAATCATAATTAGCAATAATTTTTGCGTAATAACCTTGTGGAATTAGCTACAACCCTTATAGCTAAAGAAGTTATTATTCTACAAAATAATAATAATAATAATAATAATAATAAAATCATTTACTCCAACGAAGAAATACCCAAGAGACTTTTTTGTTTACAAGAAATTATTAACAAAATACCATTGAAATGCCCCAAAATTATAATTAGAAAAATTAAATAGAAAGACAATTAAGATAAAAAGTTTAGAGTGCGTTTGGTATGTTGTCATTAATTATAATGGGTATCGGTTTTAAATATAAAGTGGGTCATTCGGGAATGAAAGTTCCATAACTTACCTCTTTGAGTGGTACGAAGTATGAAAAATATATGTCTTTCAATACAATATTTGATAGATCTATATCTTAACCAAAAAATTGCAATCATATCGACTATCATTCCTCATTCCGATTCACCCCTACCAAAAGCACCATTAAAGTTTTTGAATAAGGGATATGTTATTGGTACCTCTGGCTCACCAGAAGAGTACAAAGAAAAAAAATTGTCCAATGTTTACAGTACAACACAGTTTTTTATCAGTTTCTGTTTCGTATTTTTATCAATTTAATATTTTTGACTGATTAAACTTTATATTTTGTATTCCACACTTTTCGTTTCACAGCTTTATAATATATACAAAATTATAAAAATAAAAGAAAATATAAAAAAATAAAAAAAACAAAACAATAGGAGTGTCATTTGTAAAAGAATTGTACTTATAACCTTACCCTTTATATAACCCTACAGAGGTCATGTTTGGCAACAAACATTTAAGAGCGACAAACGATAAGCATTTTAAATGAAAAGCTTGTTTGGCAACATTTTAACAAGGGTTTGAAAGTTGTGTTACTGCTCAAATCTAGAATGCTTCTTGAAAAACATTCAAGAATTGCTCTAAGCATTTGGTTTCTGAAATTACATATATACCCTCAATAATTGTTTATTCATTTATTTTATTTTAACGTTTATTTGACATTTTTATGATTTTACACTTTGTGATTACAGTTATAGTTACTTCATACTGATTACCGATTACTGCTACTACTAGTGTTTGCTGCTACGTGTCACCAAATGTACAAACAATGGGTTCAATGAGGGACAAGTTATCCACACCCTCTCATAAGAGAGGGTATCCAGGATTAGGTGCATCGTTGGTTTATAAGATGTACATGCATCGCGGATTATACGGTTTGATCAAAATCCCCTGATGTGACAACATAGGAAGAGCATATATAACACATCTCGTTCAATGAATGTAAGTAGCGGACCTGGTCGTTGACCCTTTGTGCATGCTTAGTTTGAACCAATGTTTTAAAAACCGGGTTTTTAATCGACCCGGTTGAGTCACCGGGTCGACCGGTTCAACCACGGGTCAACCGGTTTCCATTTTATTATTTTATTTTTCCGACCGGTCAACCGGTTTGATTATCGGTCAACGGTTCGACCGCGGTCTAACCGAATCAACCCGGTTTTCATAAAAATTTGAAAAACCAAACCCGGCCGTAGGGTTTCACGACCGGGTTGACCGGTCACTCAAACCCGTGGTCTAACAGGTTGACCGGTTTAAAACCGGGTTTTACCCGTTTAGTGGTAAGACTGCCGGTCCAATTAATTGAACCGTACGGCCAACCGGGTTTGAAAACATTGGTTTGAACAAAAATAGAAAAAGATTCCATGACAATAATGGACCCCAACTCATGCCATAAATGGTTCGTTCATTGCTTGCGCAACAAGTAGAAATTCGGTTAACCAAATCATGTAAATATTTTAGTTTGACCAAATACTTTTATGTTGATGATATTAATATTCAAAAAGGTAAATGCAAATCAAATCAAATTTATATATTTGAAATAAAAATTCAAATCTATCTGAACCCAGGGACGGACCTATGTTAGAAGTATGGAGGCGATTCTTGCGATTAAAAAAAAGTTGAGATTATAGTGTAATTTTTTTTTTAATTTTGATCTTTTTCGAAAGTGACCCCATCAAAACTCAAATCGCTTCACCCACATACTAAAATCCAACATTCAACACTCTAAAGTTCTTTATAAATCCTTCATATCTAAGTAAAAATACACGATTTATCATTCGATCTTAGTTTTTCTTTCGCATTTTATTGCTATTGTAGAAGAAAAAATTTGCTCCCACATTTTATTTTTCCTATCCGTCATTATCTCGAACCCCAAATGTATTGTATATAGTTTTTTTTCTTTTTTCTTTTTTTTATCTGTGTTGTCGACTCGACATTGCGAGCTGACTAATCTCAGAACAACTACTTTTTTAGATAACCCAGAATCAGCGCAGGCGAATCTCCGTGACCACAAAAGAATTAATTTTCACCCTGCTAGATTTGAACCCTTGACCTCTTCTTTAAAAGACTAATATTATTACCGGTGGGTCACCCATGTGGTTTGTATCGTATATAGTTGGTGATTGTCTTTTGTGAGCAAGCTACTCGACTAGTCATCGTCAAGCGAGAATTAACTTTGCAGATATATTTTGAAGGCATGCATACAGAGGTAAAGTATTTCGATTGAAATAGTTAGCAATGATCGCGAATGAATTATAAACATGAGGACATTAGTGGAGAAATAACGAGTTGACAGTTGTCACGATTGAATTATAAACAAAATTACACAGTTTAAGCAAAGTATAATCAATAGGGTTATCTTTTCTTACCTTTTATAGAATAACCATGTTACACATAACTAATTAATTAATTAATTTTTCTTTTTTCTTTATGTGTATAATAATCATTTCAAGTAAGGGTATTGTGGAAATCGTGATCAAATTTTCCTATTTATTTTAGTATTGAAACAATTTAAAAATAAACGCGGATAAATAATTTGGAAACTTGATGTGTTATTATAAGTTGACACAAATTACATGACATAAAGTAGATGTCTTCATGTCGTATTGATAATGATCGTCACATTGTGTAAGCCAAATTAAAGTGTCTTAGCATTGCATGTATGTGTCATTGTCGTTGTCATTAACTGTATCAACAACCTTTATTAACTTTGCCAAAATAAAACTTGAATTTTTTCTGCTAGTAAAAAAAAAGACCTCTTGTTTTGCACGTGATTAGAATCTTCATGGAAACATCATATGTATGTACTCTTTTTTTCATCTTTGTCACCTTTTTTGAATTTTAATCCTATATTAATTCCACCCCACGTATATAAACACTCCTTTGTGGATCATTATATTTCCATATTTGCACTTCAAATTTATCATATAGATATTTAACTATTTAATTCAACTTTAGTCCCTATTTTAGTATGCATTATAATATGATGAGATCAACATCAGTGACAACAAGAGTTAGAGATGCTGAAATGAAGTTTGTCGTGACTGTGTTCGATGATGAAAGTATCTACATCGTAACAAATCGTGATCCCCTTGACCCCTTGTGGGGAGTGTTTGGACTGGGGAGTGGGAACACATAAAAAGCGTAAGCAATGATGTATCTTATAATAAGTTGTCGAGTTGCTTCGTCTCACGTCAAACTTTGAGTTTTTATATTTCAAAGTCAAAATAGCAAATGGATCTCAATAATTTCATTGCCTAATTGACATGAGAAATATTCAACGGTAATTTGAAGTCGTTAATTCAGCAGTTATTTAATGGTTCTACCTTGAAAATATTTATATGAAAATGACGTTTTAGTTATGTCATTAATTTATTTAATACATAACTAACCTTATTTTGTATGATATTCAGTTTTTAATAAAAGTATGAGTTATTTATTTAATTTTATTTTTGATTTGACCATTTACAGTCACGCCGTCACGGATAGTAAGTTTGTTTTGACTCATGTGAAAGGTCCATGAACCTTTCAAAAAATCCAAGAGGTTAAACTGCAGGGAAAAGTGGTCTCACTTGAACTGCAAGTTTAAATGAAGGGGTCCACATAACCTCCTTTTGTTGAACAAAAGGTTCTCCACCGTAGGCCCCTCGTCGCCTTTTGACATCTTGCATGAAAGAAAATGATAATTTTCAAACATTTCTTTTTCTATTTACTTAATAGTCACTTGTATTAAAATATGGTTAAATATTTTATATAGTTAAAAAGAAACTTTATTTCATAACCAATTAACAAACTTAGGTGGTGTTTAGTTGTTAGAAAATGAGAAGTTTTTCAGAAATTTTTTATAAGAAATACATAGAAATAGAAAACGCGTTATTATAACTTTGATTTAAAGATTTTCAGTTTTAACAAGGTTCTCGAAGAAAAAAGAAATTACTCCTTTCTCAAGAAAACTAAAGAAATAAAATTAAGAAAATTTTCATGGAAATAAACACACCTTAAGTCTTTATCGAATGCTATTTTGTACTCAGTTAGGGAACTTATTATATGAATGTTGACAAAAACTTTGTACATGTGTAAACGTATATATTTGGTTCCATTAATATTTTTCCAAACTTTTACATGTTGTAAAAGAAAATAAATAAACACTTCTCAAGAATCCAATGATATTTACATGAATGAAATTAACCAAATAGTCAGAATTCCTAAACTTATCAAAAACCTAACTGGAAAAAATGTTGATGATTTGGTTGATGATACATCATTGGCATTTCATAAATGTCATGATTAGAAGGTATTGCTTCCAAACAATGATGCAAATCTTCCAAACTCAAACCATCAAGCCATTCATTCCCATCATCAAGTTCCTCTTTATGCATCAAACTTTCCATTAGTCCCGTGTCGCGTTGCTCACTAGCATTTTTCACTTGAGGTCGTCGCAAATCGTTTAGAAACATTACATCGTCCTCATTTTTACAACTAAACTCCCCGTCTAAGTATTCAAATGTATCCAAGTTGTCACTTATGTCACTATAACTTTGACCACTTTGTAACCCATCTAATGGTGATGTAACATGAAGGTCGTGACTATGACGAATGCTATTATCTTCTTGTGGTATGATCATCTCTTTCAGATTGTTCTTCTTGTTGTAAAGACGGCATAGAACCCAATCGTCTAACTACATTATCAAAACATACCAATGTTAACACCAACAATTTTGTAACAACATTTATTTGTAACATCAAAAGTTATTAATGTGAAAACACACCTTGGAATGCTTATTAAGTCGATATTCATGCATGATCCAGTTTGTCTTAATTCCTTTAGTCCCTTTTCCCGCGTAAAATACTAATGCTTTCTTAATCCCAACTGTCACTTTCGGGTCGGATTTTGACTTGATTGGTTTATCCGCTCCAGTTGCTTTCCAGTACCCATTTCCTGTGACCCGATTCGGTCTAGAACCGTTAGGATATTTCCTGTCTCTTGGTGTGAAAAAGTACCATTCCTTTGTTCCAAACAGAGCCAGTTCTACAAAAAAAATTAGTAAAAATCTAATCAGTAATTCGTTAAGTACTTAAGTTGTAACTTCGTGTTTGTCTCGAAATTACTGATCATGTCCTTAAACTATCGAAATTACACTAGTCATCCCTATTTGACATTGTGAATAACGTTTTAGTCTCTAGTCTTAACGGCCAATAAATCCATGACAAAAATTTCCTCGTATGACGTGCATACGAGAGGACTTAAACAAACATGGACTTAAAGGCCCTTAGGCCCAGAGACTACAACATGTTTATAGAGATGACTAGTGTAATTTCATTAGTTTCAAGACGAGATCCGTAATTTTTGAAACAAATATTCATAGAAATAAACTAAACTTACCAGGAAGATCCCAAGGTTCATGTTTATAAAGATCAACATCCGCGATAATAGACGGTGGAGAAGCAACACTAGTGAAGGGTTCCATAGACCGCGATTTATGAGAAAGGTAATGAACGATGAGCTCCTCGTCTGTCGGGTGGAACCGAAAACCAGGAGGCAAGTTTAACTCAGCTTCAGCATCTCTAACTGTTTTTGTAACATGTTTTGTTGGTGTTCTCATGTTTTATTGATATTAAACAACCAACTTTGAAATAATATTTGAGGTGTGAATATGAATAAGATGAAGCAAATGAGAGGATATATATACATGCTTTGAATTATTGGATTCACTTAATGGAAAATAATAGAATAGTATATCCCTATGTCCCACACATATAGGTTCCATGAACGTGCATATATCAAGTATAATGGCATGTGTTATTTATTATGATGTGCTATATTTTCATTTAAAAGGATAAAAGGTATATGACGTTGTTGTTCAACATTGAATTTCCATTTAAGATTTACCTATTCTTTATGTAATATTTCATACAAACTGAGTTATTTAAGTTTGTAATTGTCATTCTAAGTGGAATAAATCTTTCATTCAAAATACTTTTGTAAATGTTATTGATATTGCACTCGTTTTGTTCAGATTTATAAAATACTACTATGGTAAAAATTATAATTTCAAATGCTACAAGTAAAAGTGCCATCGACAATTTCATATAACTTGGTTAACAACAAGACATATGTTGGGGCCCATATTTTCTAATGAATTGTCTAAACATATTCGAGTCAAAGCAGACATATATGGAACAACTAAAAATGGAAAAAGAAAGCGTGAATAGATTCATAGATTCCATAACTTTAACTAACGTGTGAGAGAAATATTAGATTAGCCCTTTGTTCAAAAGATTAAAAGTCTAGTTTATTTGACTAGATTCATTGTATCTCGTTGTAAGAATATCTATACTAATATAAAGGAAAAATGGTCAACCCTTGAAAGTGAAAACTTAAAATTTGGTCAATAATGAAAACTTAAAATTTAGTCCGTTGAGTGGCAAGGCAATTTCGTAGAGGTGATAAAAATATCCAACTATTATCTTGAAGCCAGTTCGCGTCATCGATTTATGGATTTGGCGTGCGATTTTTGGGGTAGCGGGTGCGAATAATGATTTAACTGCTTTGAATAATTCACCGTTATTCGACGACCTTCTTGATGACATCGCCCCGGTTCCGTTTCAAGTAAGCGGTGCAACATTTGAACACGGGTATTACCTACCGACGGATTTACCCACTTGGTCATCTTTGTCAAATCATTCTCATCGCATATTCGGAGAAAAATGCCTTGTTTAAACAAAAACAAGAAAGTGCTCGCAAAGACGTTGAAAGAGCTTTCGGGTCCTCCAAGGACGTTGGCATATTATAAGCCAACCGGCGCGTGCTTGGACTATCAACAAGCTAAGAAGAGTCATGTACACGTGCATCATATTGCATAACATGATTTTGAAAGATCAAAAGTTGCTATATCCGAAATGAACGATATTTATGTTTGTCCGCGAGCAAATATACAACGGACATGGGTTGAGCGATGCGATATACAACAGAAGAATGCCAAAGAACTGCGTGATAAAGCAACGCACGCAAGACTTCAACGAAATATCATTGAGCATGTTTGGCAACTACATCAGCAACAACAAGATTAGTTTAAATTTCATATGTTTTTTTTATTTCGCAGTGTATTTTTTTATTTTGTATTTTTATTTTAAATGAATGAAATGAATTTAATTGTGTTTGGAAAATATGGAAAAGAAATAAAATGAGGGTGGGTGGGGCCCAAATGAATAGAAGTGAGTTAGTTGTGATTGGGGGTATTTTTAAGTGAGTGTGTTGGAGTGATGTGTAGGTTAGGTGGCACACGTGGGGCCCAAATGAAGAGCTTTGAGCTCTTCATGATACCCCATGCTCTAATTCCCTAGTTCTATGAATTGTAACTCTCCTCTATACTATCCGGGATCGCCAAGTACCGTAGTATCTCCCCCGAATACTCTATTATCCTAAAGCTACAACTCACGCAATAAACACAGCGATGGCTCAAGTGCACTCTCAAGCTTTTTACTATTTAGGACGTTCAAGCTCACAACAATTAAAGAAGAAGCTAGTTTTTCTTACTCTAGCATCTACCAATTAAAACAAGAGACAACCTAACAATAATCAATAACTATGTTTCATAGATCTAAGCAAACACAAGAATAATTTAGCTACGCATGATAGATAAGCATGAACACAAACAAACAATTGAACATAGGATAAACATGGTGATAGATTGGATAAACAAACTTATCTGTGAGTGTAAAGAAGGGTTTGGAATCCTAAAATACTGCCCAAGTCGGACTATGAACGAACTAGGGTTTGCTCTCCAAAATATTACACACAAAATACAGAAAATTCAAAGTCAATAATATACACTTGCGACGGCGTCGCCTTTTGATGGTGACGCAGTCTGGTCGCCGTCATTAGGGTTTCCTTATGGACAAGTCATCGTTGGGATGACGCCAGTTAAGGAAGTGTGACACCGTCTGCCTTCATTAAAGACGTCGTCTTGGAATGAGTCTTGGTTGTCTGGTGTAAAATAAAGGGCGACGCCCTCCTGGAATAAGGCGTGAAGCCGTCATGTTGTAAAACCAAAATATGACCTGAGCCGTCGCTTGAGACTTTTTAGAAAACCTTGTGAGCGACGGCGTCACCCTATGGGTTGGGACGCCTTCAAGTGCAGAAATAAGCCTTTTTTTGGGTAAAAGGTCAAAGACCCGGTAAATATATTACTCCAAAAAACGTTTAAGTACAAAGGATATGGGTGAATCCCATATCTCAGCCCGTTACATAGGCGAAAAGCTTACATAACAAGATACTTCCTATTCTCTATATAAGAAAATAAACCAGTACTCAAAAAATAACATTAGACTCCTATGGAGATAACATTACTTTCTAGAAAGGCCTTGGAGCTTGATACCATACGTGTCATAATAGGCATCCAAATTTCCTGGAAGATCGTAAACCTGATCCGCATATTTATCATAATCATAGTCATCTTATCGATCATGACCACCACTAAATAGGTTACTCGACTCATCAAAGGTGTTCACAACCTCCTCATCATCACTATCAGAATCCACAATCTCCCCCACCTTAGTGAATGGGTTAACCCTCTTAGTAAAAGAAGTAGCCGGTAAATCCATATTATAACCCTGATAATCAACCTTTTTAATAGGATTACCATTATCATCAACAAGAGTAGCTTTCCCATCGATAAGAAGCTTTTCAAACTCCCCAATTTTCACAGCAATAGGGGTATGACCAACCGCGTTAGCTTCCATAGAATCACTCACAAGCGGATCTTGTGATACATTACCTGTCTCAAGAGACCCAACCTCCTTTGCTTCCATTGCATTACCATAAACCTCTACATCAATAGGATTGCCACAGTCATCAGAATCGATCGTATTTAGTGCAGAAAAAGTATTAGATGTAGCAATCTTCGTCCCACTCGAACTAGCCACATCCGTGGTGTTCTTCTTCGCACTATCCACCCTTTTGGGTTCAGGAGTAGGCGCTTTAGGTTGGTACCTAAATTTAGGACCCAATTTAGTAAAACCTCCCTTACCTGGAACACTTGGACCACCATTCCTACCCTTATACTTGTTAGTGACAGTTTGATAACCATCATTAACAGTCTGTTTAGGCTTAGTAGGAAGTTGAACAGATTTAGGACAATCAATTAGCGTATGGCCAAACAATTTACATGTATCACACCGAGGCGGTTTCCATTCGTATTCCACCCGAATCTTTTCAATAGTAGATCCTTTCCCATCAAGTAATGGTATCTCAACTGTGATGCTCTCCTTAAGGACCTGATCTGCCTTAACTTCAATCAAGCACCTAGCAAAACTACCGCGACCCCATGATTCCAAGCACATTTGACTAGTATAAGAATCTAACATTTTTGGCGTACCAATCAATGTAGCTAGGAGGCTGAGACCATAATCAGAAAACATAGCAAGGGGCACGTCATGTAATTTAACCCATATCGGAATATTAGTCAAATCCTCTTTAAGCAGATTAGTATTCAAAGTCCACGTTTTAAGAATAATTGGCACATTCCTAATCATCCACGGTCCGTTTTCAAGCACATCATCAACACCTTTACGAGTGAAAAACTTAAAGAAAAAGAACCCCTTTGCATTCATCATAACCTTTTGAATACCATACTTGTCCCATGTATTACGAACATAATAATCAACAACCGGAAAAGCAATACGTTTACCAAGGAAATAACCATAAAGGGTATTCACAAATTTAGCGTTTACCTCCTCAATGACTCTCATAGGAATGGAGAGATCCACCCCATGTGAATTTTTACTACACTCCAACCTACGAAAATTAGATTTGCGCTTCGTCGAATCAATTGGCTTAGCACCATTATGATAAGAATTATTACCACTTGTAGCACCAACATACGACGTAGGTAACGGATTTACCTCAACAGTTGGACCGGTTGTGTCCTTAGGCGAAGAATCATAACTCGTATGCATAGGAGAAACATGTACCCTTCTAGCTTTAGAAGCTACACTAACACCATCACCACTAGGCATATTAGCACCCCTAGTGGTGTCATCGACACCGTAGACATTAGTACGAATAGTATCACTAAGAAGCGGGTAGTCATGCATGTTTAACGTACTAGTAATACCTACAGGCTCATCCATATTATTCACGGTACTAACAACACCCGTAGGACCAGCATCCGAAAAGACATCATCAATAACAACCTTCTTAGTTCCATCGGTTACAGGTTCACGATCAAAGAAATCACCCTTACCCGATGATGTACCACCCGATACTTTACCACCACTTAGGCTAGTGTGATCGGCCACACTAGACGCGGTGTACTTACTCGTACCATCACTCCCACCCAATGATTTACCACCCGTTATCAAAAGCTTTGGACGCACTATTGTTAACTAGAAAACCCTTCTCCATTAGTAAGAAACCCACGTATAGTAGCAAAACAAGTAACTAACACCCATGCAACAACAACCAATAAAATAAAGAAACCCTAACTTCGTTAGGGTTTAAACGATGAAGCACAAGAGCCTATCCCATAATGAAGATCGTAGCAGTTAAAGGATTAACCAATTAGAATCATGCAGATTTGCATGCAAACTACAATCTTATTAACACTAGCAGACAATAACAAAAGTGAATTTAAGAAGTAAACGCACCGTCTCACGATCAAAGTAACTTATAAAATATTTTTAATCCAACCGACCCACAATAGGTGAAGAAAGATTAAAAAATAACAGGGTTAAAGATCAACTTGGTTATAGTAGGAAGAGATTCGATTCACTTTTTTGCCAGAGAATAATCGACTTTAGGTTTTTTTTGTAGAAATAAGCCTTGAAATATTGACTTTGTCGTTTTCTTCATGTTTTCACTCATTTTCGTCCAAAAGTGCTTGATTCCAGCAATTTGCTTCCAAAAGACCTAAAATGTGAAAAGGAACGATTTTAAGCAGTAACGAATATAAAATGTATCGATTTAGGGCTTAAATGACCGCCTGAAAATGTATGTTTTAAATCCTTATCAAATATCCCTACACTTGAAATTTGCTTGTCCTCAAGCAAATGTGATTTTGGCCAATCAATTATAAGTTAGGGGTCATTTAGCATTGGTTTAAAATAGCTTACAATAAGTACAAGTGCCACAATAGTCAAAACAAGCACGAAAATTATACATTAGCACCTCACAATTGGTGTTTGGATTCTCTCATCTCTCAGGTTTATATGAAATATAATATGTAAGGAATTGGAAGATAAACACTCACTACCTGTCATAGTACATAGATTAGCATAGGCTTGAGAATAGATCAAACCTCCACCGCTTTGGCGTAAGCACCTAGGAATAACTATCTAAGAGGTCTTTACAAAGGGTTATAATGTTAGGCTTTGGGTATGGAAATAAAGGGTTTTGTTGGATAAGGGGATATTTAGTGGTGACAAGTCAAAAATCTTATGTTACAAGCATGTAAAACGCAGCATTGCTAAGCCAAGACTCGACTCACTAACACTAAATAATAACTTGAAACAAAATTAAAAGATATAAACTAAAAAATATAAACATAAAGATAGATGTAGGACGATAGCCCGTATGTTTTTCTCATTTTTTTCACACCTTTTTACTCTACCATCCTCTAAGATAACATCAACATAAAGGGATTTATAAGAGCATTCCTACACTTGAGTTTTTATTTCATTAACACTAATTGACCCAATTTGAAAACATAGAAACACTTGGAGTACTTAATTACGTAGACAAAGGGAAATTGAATTTAACGTTCCTTCCCGTTACTCCATAAAATACTACTTTAACCCATGAGTCTCAATCGTCCTAAAATTGTATACAAAGGATATGACTAGACTTAGCAACCATGTAAGTAACTAGATAATTGAACTAAGAGTTTAATCAATGAATACAATAATGCACTAAAGATGAGTGCATACAAGGTGGGCTAAGGCGATTTAGGTGTAACATTTGGTGGTGGATTGTAAACAATGCTCTTCATTGATATTCTGGAAACCGGAACATCACGAGAACTGCGAAAAGATAGGCTCTGAGGGGTTAACTAGGGGTATCGTGTACTAAAGATGAGTACATCGCAAGGGTGTGGGGAAAATTACTCAACCGATGAGGTTGACGTAATTAAATTACAGGTTTAAAACAAGGGTTATCCTAATGCCTCTTATCATTTAGTTAATCCTAACTACACGAATGTAGTCTCACTAGCGATCTTGAAATGCATCACAAAACAAGTTCTATAATCTATTATACTACCGGTACACTCGCTAAACATTAAATATGCATGCTTTTATTCCTAAAGATCTAGGGGCGAACCTCACATTTTTTGGGTGGAATTTGAGTGGTATACGGTTTTTGTGCTAGTCATATAACTTCTATCCATGAGACGCTTTATTAAGACTAAAGTTTTACTCGTAAATGCATAAAATTTTTAAATTTGTTGCTAAAATTACCCTAACAAATATTTCTCATAGTTTATTACACAATTTACTAAGGACAAGACAAAAATCAATTGAGTGAATAGTTTCTGAATTTTCGTTTTATTCTTCCTCCCTACACTTAAACTGAACATTGTCCCCAATGTTTCCCAAAAGTATCAAAGTTATGATAAAGGAAGGTAAATAAAAGATAAAGAAACTAATACTCCCCTGATTACCTCGGTAGGATATGCGTAGAGTTGCGGTTAAATCCTCCTCCAAGAAGAATGAGCATGTAATACGTGTTGCTTCCATCATGTACTCATCTTTTTGTCAAATATAACTTGTACACTTTTAAGAAAACGAAACAAAACCCCGCATAAAATCGGTAGTATAAACTATATAAAAACAAAACTACACTAGAAAACAAGTAAGATATAATGCTTGTGGAATGTATGTTTGCAGATTTTCTGAAAAATTTAGAATTGGAAGTTTCCAAAAATTACAATTTAGACAGAAAACGAAACTTTGAATTTGTTTATACATTTCCTGACGCCGTCGGGCTTTAGTCCCGACGCCGTCAAGTTGTTCTGACAGAAAGAGTCCGATGCGTTTTCCGAAAAAATTACTTCTTTAAAGAACTGGAAAAATTCCTGCAAAACATCTATTATGACTCGATACAAGCATTTGACTCTAACAAACACAAAAATACATACAATTCCAATTATTGTTAATCTCATGTTCATGCAAGTTCTAAAAACATATGTGATCTTACATACACTTATCTTTTTGTAAAATACCTTTATATGCAATTAAGACGAAGTTAAAAACAAAATAAAGCGTTTTCACAAAATAAACATGAGAATTAACAATAATGAAAAAGATATATAAACACACTAACAAAGATGAAAAAAAACAAACATGCAAAAAATTAAACATGGGTTGCCTCCCAAGAAGCACTTTTTTTTATTTATGAGTCTTGTAGCTAGACTCGAAGTCATACCCTAAGTACCTAGGTGAGTGAGTTCATCCTTAAGGACATCGGTGGGATCGAATTTTTCTTTTAATTTCCTACTAGTACGCTTAGTCCGGTATGCTTTTTCAAACATCTCACCATTGGGATCATAGATCGTCATCCTAATGTGCCACTCTTCATTCCCATCACTAGGTGGCTTATCCCAATTCCACTTATTCTTAGGCTTACTACTTTCAAATTTTCATCTATTCATGCAAAGATTAATAGGCAAGGTTCCTAGGAATTCGGTCATCATCTTAAACACTAAAGTATCCTCGAATGGATTCACCTCAATGTCCCTAGCCAATTGTTGCTCTAAGTCGCATGTGTTATTCATGAAGGCTTCTTCTAGGTAGAAAGATCGTTGAGGGCCTACAAAATCTCTATTGGTCCAAGGTCCATATCTAGATGGTTTCCTATCTAAAATGATCTCATGAGACATTTGTTCACCCTCATTATATATTAGGAATGCTTCTTAATATCATATATTGAGCTAGCACTCCCTTCTCCTACCATAATTTTGGACATCTTACAATCGATTATGGCACTAGCGATAGCTAAGAATCCTCTTCCAACCAAATAATGAACATGTGGTATCACTAGTCATATCTAGTACATAGAAATCCGCCAAAAGAGTCAATTGTCCTACGTGTACTACCATATCCTTCATTATACCTACTGGATACGCTCCCGTCCGCTAAACCTATGATGGTTTCCGATGGTTCTAATTTTCCTAGGTTAAGGCTTTTATGGAGGGACAACAAAAGAAGCTTGATGCTTGATCCTAGGTCGGCTAATGTGTCGAAAGCCTTGGAATTTCCAATGCTACACGGAAGAATGAATAAGCCGGGATCATTTAACTTCTTAGGTAATTTGTTTTGCACGAACGCAGACCCACGTTCTCCCAATTTTAGTCGTTGCTTATATTTGTCTTTCAAATCATGATAGTAAGGCACATGAGTCAAGACTTCAAGAACCGGTTTTTTTTGGTAAAGCTCCTTAAATTTCTCTTCTACAGTAGATTTGGGTTCTTGATTAGTAGGTGTTTCAAAATTTGGATGGACCAATAACTTAGGTTTTTGGTCTTTTGGGGTAGTTTGCTTGAAACATGTTTTGATGGTGTTAACCGAGTGGATTTGCGGGTGTGAGGGGCATGGATATGCACTTTCCCTTAGTGAACAAGAACATTGATTCGATGAAATTGAATTTACTTTCGGGTTCTTGATGGTGTCACTTGGGAGTGCTCCCAAAACTCGGTCATTGAAGACTTTCAAGAGGGTGTCGAGTTTATTTGCCATCTTGTCTTTTTGTCGTTTGAAATCGGCTTCAAGTTTAGACAATCGAGCTTCTTGATATTACATAAAGTTGGATACTAGTCCCTCAAGATTATTGGGATTACCAGTGTTGGAAGGGTTGTTATAGGGGGTACGGTTTGAGGCGGGTTTGAGTTTTGGCTCCACCTAAAGTTAGGGTGATTTTTCCACGAAGGGTTATAGGAGTTTCCTATGTTGTTTTGCTCGGGTTTGAAAGTGTACCACTTCTCTCCCGCTCTATCGGTACGCATGGAGGCGTAGTTCGCAAAAGCTTATTTGGGGAATTTTGTGCAATCACGAGTGTCATGGGGACCACTACATAACTCACAAGGTGAAGTGATTTTGTTCACTTGTCGTGAAGGTTTAGGAGCTTCATAGGAACTCATGAGGAATTTGAATTGATCTTCAAGTTTGAGCATCCTACGATTGGAAGGTTGTGATTCGATTGAAGGCACGGATATTGCCTTTACGGTTTTGGGCAACTCACGAGGGTCATTCCAAAATTCGTTGTCATAGAGGGCAAGGTCCTCAATAGTACCCCACGATTCTTCCGCGGTTAATTCACTAAGCTTACCACCAGCCGCTTGGTCAATGGTTTGCCTTGTGGAGAGATAGACATGATCATAGAAGATTTGGACTTGGAGCCAAAGATCAATGCCATGGTGAGCGACTTTGTGGAGTAAGTCCTTGAATCGAGTCCACACCTCATAAAGGGTTTCGCCTTGACGTTGTTGGAGCATCAAGATATCATTCCTAAGCTTAGTGGTTCTCCCTGGTGGGAAAAATTAGGCGAGGAAACGGGTGGTGAGATCATCCCAACTTGAGATGGATCCTGCGGGAAGTCGCTCAAGCCAATTACTAGCTTGGTCTCGTAGATAGAATTGGAAGAGACGCAATCGCGTGATCTCCCGAGTGGTAGCATCAAGGTCAATGGAGTCAACGATTTTATGGAAATCCATGAGATGTTGATTAGGATCTTCGAAACGAAGTCCATGGAATGCACATTCGTTTTGCACCAACCGGATGGTGTCGGATCGCAGGACCGTAGTTGAGCTAAACGGGGAAGCTCAATGGTGTTCGTATAGCCTTGATGGCTCGGTCTAGAGTATTCACCAAGAGTACGGCCTCTTGGCGGGTCTTGTGGTATTGGATTTGGTGGTGGTAACGGTTGATGTGGTGGTGGTGGATGATGTGTGATACGCGTACAACGCTCATTCGGGGTCAAAGGAAACCTCCTTTTCTTCGAGCAAGTTTTTCATCCACCTAGGCAGTGAACCTAATCGTTGTAGTGTAGTATTAGGGTAAGCCTCGGGATTGATATCGTTCTCTAGGGGAATATGAATGCTAGTGAGAAATTACTACGTTAAGGTTGGGGTTGAGGAAGATTATTTTTTATCTTTTTATATTTTTTAGAAAATTGAAATTACGAATCTCGGAGTATTGGATTTGGGGGGTGGTATTTCTACCGATTACTCTACTATTATCTAATCTAATTAACTAAGCTAAGGGGTAGTCTATGTCTAATTGATGTATGCTCGTATGATGATTAAAGATGTGTTTACCTAGATGCTATTACTCCCTAGTTATCTCCTATTGATGGTTGAATTGTCACGTCCTTATTCTTAACGCGTTGTGTCTTCTAAGGTCGTAGGGTATGATTTTTTCCCTAACTCTTTGAGACTACCTTAAGGTTACTGCCTATAAAATCTCTAGGATTCATAAACTAACTCTAAGGTTATCTTTGGATTTTTAGCCTACAACAACTCTAGGCGATTATAAACTAATGTTCACAAAGATTACTCAAGCATTAAAAACACAACGATGACCTATTGCAATCCTAGGCCAATTACAATTAAGATAAGAGACAACCAATCAATATTCAATACACAGGTTTCATAGATCTAAGCAAAAACACAAGTAAATTAGCCTGACATGGTGAACATGCAAGCATACACACATACAATTGAAGACATAATTAAATCAGTGAAGTAAATTACGTATCTTGTTGTAAAATAGGGTATGAGAACCCTAAGATAACGCCCAAGATAGCCAAAATCGTTATTAGGTTTTACTCCACAAATCTACCTCTAAAAGTCCGAAAATTCAAATTTATATATAGAGTTACAACTTGACGACGCCACTCTTTAATTGTGACATCGTCGAATCGCCGCCATTGTGGTTTCATCTTGACCAAGTCAACTTTGTGGCGTCCACCTTGTGGTTGTGACGCCGTCGAATCGAATCTAGGCCGTCCGAGTTGTGACGCCTACTTTTTAAATCTGGCGCCGTCGGTACAAAATAGCAATTTCACTCGAGCCGTCACAATTATAGGGACGGCGCCGCCTTTATCCGTGACGCCAAAGTGCGTTACCAGCAACTTGAGTGTCTCGATCTTGACTTTGGCCATTTTCTTCACATATTCACGCCTTTTCGTCCAAATAAGTGTCATTCCAGCATTTTGCCATCAAGAGACCTAAAAAGTGAAAAGGAAAGTAACGGATATAAAAGTGGTCGATTAAGGGCTTAAATGACCCCTCAAAAGTGTACATTTTAAATCTTTATCAATGTGGTGGATTGTTGTTGGGTGGATTATCACCTTCCATGACGAGAAGTGACAAGGTTACGAACAAAAACACAACGAAGGGGGATAGACTACAAGAAAGCTAAAAAAAGGAAAAAGGAGCTCACTTGATAGGAATCAAGTGAGTATACATAATCGAGATAGAAAACTAACTAGCTATTCTATTCTCCGGTAATGGCGCCAAAAACTTGATGCGTGGTTCGCGGTCGAAAGACTTCCTTTTCTACGAGTAAACTTTACAACCAACTAGGCAGTGTACCTAATCGTTGAAGTGTAGTATGGGTAAGCCCAGGGGGTTGATCATTCTCTAGTGGAATAGAGATGCTAGTAGAGATATATGACGAGAAGGTGAGGTTGAGGGTGATTATTTTTATCTCTTTTATGTTTT
This sequence comes from Chrysanthemum lavandulifolium, assembly GCA_022545495.1. Taxonomy (NCBI): domain Eukaryota; kingdom Viridiplantae; phylum Streptophyta; class Magnoliopsida; order Asterales; family Asteraceae; genus Chrysanthemum; species Chrysanthemum lavandulifolium. Next base: position 285,679,269 of record CM040242.1, on the reverse strand, counting down.
TTATAAAGCAAGTAAGATCTCGGGGTTTGAAGAGTGAGGGTTTGGTAATTCTACCAATTATACTACTTAATAATTTAAACTAAAAACTAGTTAACTAATGAAAACAAAAAAAACAATGGATTTATTGATTGTGTTTCTTATGATAATTAAAAGCGTGTTTACTTAGATTTTCTTACTCCCTAGTTATCTCTTATTGGTCGATTGAATTGTCACATCCTCATTCTAATTGGTGCGTTGTGAGCGACGACGTCACCCTATGGGTTGGGACGCTGTTTGGTGCATAAATAAGCTTTGAAATCTTGACTTTGTCGTTTTCTTCATGTTTTCGCTCCTTTTCATCCAAAAGTGCTTGATTCCAGCAATTTGCTTCCAAAAGACCTAAAATGTGAAAAGGAACGATATTAAGCAGTAACGGATATAAAATGTATCGATTTAGGCCTTAAATGACCCCATGAAAACGTATGTTTTAAATCCTTATCATTTTGCATGAGCTTTTCATTATCTGTTAAAACCGGTTAATATTTTATATCAACTTTTATTACGAAGGATTTAATTTGGTTTAACTGGCATAGTGTTTAGGTTGATCTTGTTTAAATTTAACTATTGATATCATACTTTAGACATTATGTGTATTTAGTAGCGGATAATGGATCTTGAAAAAATATGTGTCGTTTTTATAAGTACATTCTTGTCTATTTATTTTCCTCGCGATAACTCGTGAGGTCGTGCCTTTATTTTTATATTTATATTACTGTTAATAATAATGTAAGCCATATATAATTATTAAAAACGTGCGCGGATTAAATGTATAATGATCAAACATGAATCATTATTTAATGCAAATATTTAAAAAAAAATATAATAAATAAAAAATACCTTTCCAGATATCCTTAGTTAATCTCTTAAAGAGGAATAACTTGAGTCATTCGTATATGTATAATATCGTGTATTCGCATGTCATAGTAACTTGTGTTTTTCTTTTTATATTTATAATTTCATGTAAATACATTAATTTTTAATATATAGTGATAATAATATATATATAAATAACAACAACATTTTTTTTGGTGCAAAAGGTGAATTATATTAATAAACATAAAGTGACTTACATCAATGAGAAAAGAGAATAGACATACCCATTCTCTAAAACTAACTATACAAAAGACATACCGCTACTAAATGTAGACATACTAACCCATACTTGTAAATTCGAACCTATACAAAACCTCTTACACTTTTACTTTCCCTTTATAGTGAAAATGGACATCCCATAACTCGCCACTTTTGAAGTGTTATGGACTGTTTGACACTCAAACTCATCACCGGAGTCTAATATTCTCACGATAGTCGCAAGATGCTTAGACTAGACTTTTCACTTGAGTAAATATTCTTTCATTCCTCTCCTTCCAAATATAATATACACCAGAAGCAATACCAATTCTTCTAAGGACATTCAATATAGAGTTGGAACAGTTAATGTTTCCCATTTCCTGCACAACCTGCTCCCAGTCATTGGGAAAATTATCGGCATTGATCTTGACTTTTAAGGCTTCCCAGATTATAACAGAAAACTCACAGTTGAAAAAGAGGTGATTATGAGAATCATTAGTCTTACTGCACAAAGGACATAAAAGCTTCTCTTTACTCCATTTCATAATTCTATCTTGAGTTAGTAATCTCCCCTTCACAGCTAACCATAGAATAAAAGCATTCCTTGGGTTACATTGGGAAAACCATACAGATTTCCACCAATTAACTTTAGGCAGCTCATCATTCCAATCTTTCCAAGCATCTTTGATAGAAAAAACTATATCCATACCTTTCTTGCTTCTCCATTTAACAGTATCTTGTTGGTTATCATTAATATCGAATCGCAATTTGATGAAGAATAGGAACTTTGAATACCATTCATTAGGCCAAGACCACCTATTATCACTGATCATATCCCTCACTGAACAATCATTATTCAGTCTAGCATCATAGAGATTTCTATTATTGATAAACTTAGATAGAGGACCAATTGGATGCCAAAGATCATGCCACATAGAAGTTGAAGCCCCATTACCAATAACATGATGAATAAACGGCTTAATCTTCACTCTCAGCTCAAGAAGTGCCTTCCATGTCCCACTATCATTAAGCTCTGCATTCACTTCCCAGAAACTCTTACCTTTTAATTTGACTCTATTCACCCAGTCAGCCCATAAACTGTTCTGATGAGACACAAGCTTCCAGATATGCTTAGCCAGTAAAACTTCATTCCACTTGTCCAATAATTTCAGACCAAGCCCACCTTCACTCTTTGGGGTACATACCACAGACCAAGCCACTTTAACACAACCTTTGCTCTGACTTTTTTGACTCCACAAGAAGCCTTTCAGGATACGATTAATATCTTTGACAACTGATTTTGGAAGCAATACAACAGAGGCCCAATAGGTTTGCATTGCTTCAAGTACAGAAGCAATAAGTTGAAGCCTCCCAGCATATGATAAGCACTTATACTTCCAATCATTCACTTTATTCCTAACTTTGTCCACAAGAACCTTACAATCCTTAATACCAATCTTCTTGGCTAATAAAGGGATACCTAGGTACCTGACAGGTAATTTACCAATTGTAAAAGGAAGGATTTCAAGGATTCTTTGCTTCTCCCCTTCATCAACTGCACCAAAGAAAATAGTACTTTTTCCCATGTTAGGTTTCAGGCCAGAGCATTCACTAAATTCTTTAAGTGTGTTCCTTATCACAGCCACCGATCTATGATCACCATGACTCAAGACAAGAAGATCATCAGCAAAAGAAAGATGGGTAAGATTCAATGCTTTACAACCTTTGTGGTACTTGAAATAAGGATTCTGTCTCACATTTCTAGCCATCATGAGAGTAAAAACTTCCATAATTAGAGTAAAAAGATAAGGTGATACAGGGTCACCTTGTCTTAGACCCCTTTTATTCCTGAAGTATCCATGTCTCTCACCATTTAAACAAATGGTAAAAGATGCAGTTGACACACACATCATGATCCATTTCACCACTCTATCATGAAAGCCAAAATGATGAAGCACATTCTCTAAGAATTGCCAGCTTACAGTGTCATAAGCTTTAGCTATATCCACCTTAAGAGCACACCTTTTAGGACCATTTTTACAGTTATACCCTTTCAAAAGTTCTTGAGAAATCAACAAATTATCTTGGATTAATCTTCCTGGTACAAAAGCACTCTGGTTCTGATTTACCAATTTATTCAAAGCAGGTTTGATCCTCTCAGTTAAGATTTTACTAATACATTTATATATCACATTACAGCATGATATAGGCCTGAACTCTGAAATTTTGGTAGGATGACTTACTTTAGGGACAAGGGAAATCAGAGTGGCATTGACTTCACCAAGGAGCCTTCCATTGTTGAAAAAGTCTTTGACTGCCATACACACATCATCTCCAACAATCTTCCATGAACTCTTAAAGAATGCAGCAGAATACCCATCTGGACCAGGTGCTTTAGCATCTCCAATATCAAATATAGCAGCTTTAATTTCTTCACATGTAACATCTCTAGTCATATCCAAAGCCTCTACATCTGTTAACCTTGTAGTAAATAGGCCTTCAACATCCATGATAGGACTCACCTGATCCACAGTACCAAGAAAGTCCATGAAATGTTCCACAAATTTCTCTACAACCATTGTACCTTCAAATCTATTTCCATTTCCATCACAAATACTAACCACTTTATTACAATGCCTTCTACTTCTTGTTACCTTGTGGAAAAACTTACTATTCTTGTCACCATATTTTAACCAGTCAATTCTAGCTTTCTGAAACAAAAACTTCTCTTCATCTTCAACAGCTTCCATATATTTTTCCAAGCAATCAGTCTCTTTCTTTTTAAGATCAGAGTCATGTGGATATCTCTCCATTAAGATTTGAGATTGTTTTAACTCCTCCTTTAGAACCTCCACTCTCTCAAACAAATTACCATTCTTCCAATTCAAATTATTCAAAGGCTTCTTCAAAGCTTTCAGCCTCTTAACAACTCTAAACATGTTGCAACCATACACCTCTTCTTCCCAACCTTTTGCCACAATAGAATTGAATTCAGCTTTATCAACTATATAGTTAGCAAACTTGAATGATTTATGTTTCTTTTGGATACTATTTGGGATGGTAAGAATAGCTGCACTATGGTCTGAAGTAATAAAAGGCAAAAATTGACCAAAAGCCTCACCAAACTTAGATAAGAAACCATCATTAATCATTATTCTATCAAGCTTTTTCATAATACTTGAACTAATCTTTTTGGGAGATTTTATCCAAGTATAGAACATACCAGAACTGCATATATCCTCAACCTCCACATCATTTACACAATCTATAAAGTCTTGCATATCATTGGAAATAGAAGAAGAGCCAGTAGAGTGTTCACCAATCTTCAAAGTAACATTAAAATCCCCTGCCAAAATCCAAGGAGAGTCATTAATGATAGACTTAGCAGCTTTCAATTCCCTCCATAGGCTTTTCCTTTCAGAACCAGTATTAGTAGCATATACAAAACTGCAAAAACACTTAATGTCGCTATTCCGTACTTCAATTTGACACAAAATAGTTTGTTTTGAGCAGTGCAACACCATCAAATTCACAATATCTTGGTTCCATCCAATCAGAATTCTGCAACCAGACTGGCTAAAGACACTATTAGAGCACCAATTCCAGTTTCCAAAAATATTCATGGCCATTGCATCAAGCTTATTGGGTTTCACATGAGTTTCAATGACTGCACATATATTGATTTTCTCTTCTCTAATCAATTCAATAACAGCATTCTGTTTCTTCATCTGATTCATACTTCTAATGTTCCATACGGCAATTTTAAAATCCATTAACATGAAGAAAATAAACTAGCTGTCAATTAAGGACAGCTGTACCAGTTCCCCCAATTTCATCAGCAACCCAACTTTGGCTTGCCTGATTCTTGTTAACTAGAACATCTTCCAAATTCTTATCTATACTACCATTCTCCTTTTCCCTATCTTCTTTCCATTTCAACTTAAAAAAAATATAAAGTATATAAGGTATAAAGTTTAAGGGGTATATATTAAGTTTATAAAGGTATTAAAAACATGGAAACTGATAAATATATTTAACTTCATATAATTTATTTAAAATTTAGCACTTAAAGTTTTATGAATTACCTCTTCCTTTTTTAAGTTTTTGTTTTTACAAAATTGACACATGTTTTTCATACATATTAATTTTGTTGGATAAAGTTTAGATGAGTTTGACCAATTTGAAGCTATTTTTTTTTTGGTCAAAATGTTCAATTTTGCTATGTAAACAAAATGTTGCACTCTTATTGATTCAGTTGAGCTTTTCAACCTTCTTAAGAGAGTATTCCTCTTAATTGTTAATTTTTAATTCATACGTTCAGCAACCACTACTACAAAAATGGTCTTTTAGACCTTCTTATAAAGACCCTTTATATAAAGCACGGGTCTAAAAAAGGATTTAACATGACATAGGCCGGTTAGAATGAAAACAACGGGTCTAAATGTGAAAATTATATTTGGGCCAGTTACAATCCAAACAACCGGTTTAAAAGATTATTTTTTTAGACCGGTGATGTTGATTTCCACAATTCCACCCGTCTAATGTGAAAACCCTCTTTACCTGTTATAAAAAAAATGGGCGGGATTTAATTTTCAACTCTTTTTAAACTTTTTAACTACCCACCAAAACCCAACCTATAACACAGTCACAATTATCTCTCTTCATCTAAACTCTCATTAAACCCTAACTAGCTACCTTTGCAGCAGTTCCCGTCACCCACACCACCACTAGCGTCACTTCGCCTCACCACCACCGTCAGATACGTCATCAAACCCTAACCACCAGGTTCACCTACCACCGCCGCCTTAGGTAACCTCTAACCTGTGAGGGGTATGATTTCATAATTAAGTTTATATATGTTGCAATTTTTGTTTTTATGAGATTTTTTTATACTTTTGTTCGATTAGGCAGTGATGTTGATTATGTTGAGTTGTTGATTTTTATTGTATGTTTTTTTATTGATTTTAAAGAAACTCTTTAATGGTCAAGTATTTGAGTCTTAGCTTATTTATATGGATCTAGTAAAGTAGGATCATTTAGGGTTACTTTAAGGGGTTGTTTGGGATTGCTTGTTTGAAAATAACTTAGCAAATATAAATGCCATTGGCTTATTAGAATCTGCTTATGAAATTAGTAGATAAACTACGTTTGATTGAAAATAAGCAGATAAGCAAAAATAATAAGTTATTACGGACATAAGAATAGGGTACTATTGTGATTTATTGAATTAAGGGATTAGAGAATATGTGAAGTTCGTAATGAGATAAGTATGGATACGTAATATATATAACGACTTATTAGTATCTGTTTCTGAAAATAAGTAGATAAGAAGAAGCATGTTGGATAACACAAATGTGCTTCTATGTTAAAATTAGCAGAAAAACCTGAGCTTCGGGTAAAATTTTGTGTTTGTTTGGATTAGAGAATATGTTTAGTTCGTAATGAGATAAGTTGGATATAGAAGCACATATCATAATAAACTTATTTAAGCCAATAAGTCTCAAAATAAGCCGGGGCTTATAAAATATAAGCCGAAATCAAATAAGCCGACATATAAGCTTAAACCAACACCCCCATAACTAGCTTAATGTATGAAAGTTTAAATTGTGGTTAGGATTAGCTAGGACACTAAAAAGGGTGTTTGTTTTAAGCTTATTATTCTGGTTTATTGAACCGGTGTAAAGCTAATAGCCTCAGTTTTTAGGGCTTGTGACCTTATCAACTTGAGCTTATTATAACCCGTCAGTTCAAGGTGATAAGCTCATTAGGCCAAAAGATTGAACTTATTATCTTCTTAAAAGTTCAATAAGCTCATAATTCGGGCAAATAAACTTAAGCAAGCACCCCCTAATTGATGTTTGACCAAGCATATTTTTCTCCAGAAAAAGTAATCTATGTAGGGAATTAGGATACGAACCGTAGATTGAAGTACATGATAGCCGTTGCTCAATGGTTTCTTTGTAATTTTTTGTAGAGGGAGTACTTTAAAGTGATTCTAAATAGCACAAAGTTAGCTAATAAGATACTTAAGAAAGTGATCTACTGAAATATTACCAAGAAGCACCTTAATTCTTGTTTGATCAACTAGTCATGCTTAATATTCTGAATTTAAAGCTTTCAAGATGCAATGTTAATCTCTATATATTAGCCATATGATAGATTGGTTCTATGCGATAATGGTTTTGGTTTGCTTACAATATGTTATTTGCAATATGCAGGACTTGCTAATAAGATGAACAAGAAGACTGTAACCATTCATGCTTATAATGTTTATGTTTGTGATATGATTGAGTCTTAACGATTTACATGCATAATCTATTTAAGAGATGCTTGAAACTCTTTACAACGGATGTTTTGTAATGTTTATTTGCAACGGCTTATAACGGATGTTTGAGATTGCCTAGTTAGATTACTTAAATAACCAATGGCCTATTCAGCTCATAGGCGTTTATGATTACCCGTTGAGACTGTTGCATGTAGTGCGTCTGTTGGGATTGCTTATTAAAACTGCTTAGAAAGTGTATAAGCAATTTAATAAGCAATCCCAAATGGCCCTTTTACATGCATTTATTTCAATAGGCAATCTCAAACAGTCTCATTTTCTTTATTGCATCTATTTAATAGAACAATCCTGTACAACCCAAATTTTTGTTTTTTTCAAAAACCACATAAAGATCGGTTTATATAATAAGAACCGGTCCTATAGTCCTCTTTTAGACCGGTGCATGAACCGGTTTTTATATGCAAATGAAACGGTCTTAAAAACCATCTTTTAGACCGGTGCCTAAACCGGTCTTTTTGTTAGTAACCTTTTAGACCCTCCCCATTTAGACCCCTCGTGAAACCGGTCTAAATGCCATTTCTAACCGGTCTAAAAGGGCTTTTTCTAGTAGTGAAGCATGTGACTATTTTTATGAGTCGGTACAAAAGTTCTTTACGTCATATTTCAAGTAATAAAAACTGTTTATACAAGATTAATTAAACATTTGTCTATTATCATATCGTTTCATTTGGAACTCATGGGTGCCTAGAAAAGTTAACGTATGCTTATGATGGGCTTCTCTTGATCGTCTCCCTACTCGAGTAAACCTCATTAACAAAGGCATAATTGTTAGCTCAACTCGATGCTTATTTTGTGAAAATGAGGATGAAGACCTGGAGCATTGTCTTATACTTTGTTTCTCAAGCAGAACTCTATGGCTTAAATTCTGGAATTGGTGAAAATGTGGTTCTTTAGGCTCTATTACTTTGGCTAACATTTTGCTAAACCAAACAGCTTTCCAGGTTTAAGTCATGGGACTATTAGAGCTGTTTATGTGGCTTGCTATGTGCTTCTTTGTTCGATTTGGAGGTGACGCGACAAGTTGCTTCATGCGAGCTCAAAAGAAGTGGATGACATAAAATATGAAGATATATATTTCCCTCAATTCAAAAATTGCCACTGTTATTGATGTCAAATAAAAGTTGTAGAAATAATATGAATTGGAGAGATTGGATTCTAAACTCACGTGAGAGTCTAGATATTTAATTTCTGTTATTCTTTATGTAGATCATGTATTTTTGGTGGTTGTGGTTCTCTTCTTGGAGCTTGTTTGTTTTGAAAACTTTTAGTTTATTAACATTTGAATAATTGTCTCGAAAACTTATGTAATTAACACATTGTGAAGTGAAAGGAAACACATAAATACTGCCATAAAAGAACAAGAACATTAGATGAAACAACTTGTCTTAGTGAGCAAAATTAAATGACGTAAGGAAATACGTTAACATCTTTATTCTATTGAGTTGAAGTTTTAGAATTATAAAAAACGTCAGCAGTGATGAACGAGCTGCTTCATCCAAGTCAGACTTTGACTTTTTCAGTCAAAGTCAAGATGCTAATGAATCGATCTCAATATTTGCATAAATATATATAAGCAATAATTTAAGTCAGTTTCAATAAAAGCAAATTACATAAGATCGTGCGTAGGCATTTCCTTCTGATCCTAGAAAACGTCCGAAAAACCCTGCTACGGAACTACCAAGCAGGGGCAAAAATATGATAAGTATATACACAATTTCGAGTGTGATACATTTCTATGCTATTTTGAATTTTCAAAATGAATCAAATTTATTGCAATTATATGTTTCATTTTACTAAAAGAATGCATGCAGCGTAAAACTACAGTGTATAGCGGCAATACTTACGAAATCGTGATTCTGGTTAGATCCTTGATGCAAATAGCACGTGTTTTCTATAAAAAAAAAAAAACGTGTGTTTTTTAAAATTCATATAGTATGTGTTTTTGAAAAAAAAATTTGTCAAGTTTAGAATTGATCAAAAAAATACATTATTTAAATTGTCAAGTTTTAAAAAGTTGCAAAGTTTAAAAGATACTTACACATAATTTAGGTAAACTATATTAATTTAAGTTTCAAGTTTCAAAAAAAGAGATATACTCTTTATAAATAGTAGAGATAAGACTGCTCGTAACAAAGATTGTGTGAAGCAAAATTTTCAGCCTCTTTCACGCGTGGTTTTTGTTACATGCCATTTTGTTTCAATTGTCATTAGGGAAGAAAAGGAGTAAACGGTGGTGAACATATGTTGAAATGGAGATGGTAATAGTTTTTTTCTTATCTGAGAGCGTTGTATGGTACGCTTGTGAATAAGGTATAAGTGAATGTGATAACTATTTTGCGAGTAAATGTGCTAAGAAGATGGAGGAAATAAATGATGATGTGATCATGACATGAAGGCGAAAAAATAATCATTACATATGACTTGAGTTATATATCTTAATATTATCTTTGAAATTAGGTGACATTCTAAAACAACATATTGTTTCAAACTTTGAAATTTTTATTTTTTCATCCAATGTTATATATCATCCAAAAGAAAAAGAAAATTGTGTGAAAAAAGTTGAAAAAGATCACAAGTATAGTAAAATTGTTTGGACCTTTTATGAAAGGTCAAAGGATCTTTTCAAGGAATCCAAAAGGTATTATTTTAGACAAACGGTCCTACTTGGGGTCTTGGACTACAACCTTTATAGGAAGGTCCCACATAACTTCACTTCTATCTTATATTGTATCTTTTTGTATCATCAATGACCCATATACACTTAACATGTAATCATCTTGTTCTAAAAGTGTCATTAACAACAACAGTCAATAATTGTTTATTCATTTATTTTATTTTAATGTATATATGACATTTTTGTAATTTTATACTTTATGATTACATTTATAGCTACTGTATAGTGATTACTGCTACTGCTTATTGATTGTTGATACTATTATTGTTTGCTGCTACGTGTCGTCAAATGTACAAACAATGGGTTCAATGAATGTAAGTAGTGGACCTGGTTGTTGACCCTTTGTGCATGCTTAGTTTGAACAAAAAATAGAAAAAGATTCCATGACAATAATGGACCCTAACTCATGCCATTAATGGTTTCATTGCTTGCGCAACAAGTTGAAATTCGGTTAACCAAATCATGCAAATATTTTAGTTTGACCAAATACTTTTAGATTTACATCATTTGAGAACAAAATATTATTTAACATTTTTATTTGATTTAATGGATGAGATTAATCCCAACAATTTAAAAAACACACTTTCATCATATGCTTTTTCAAATATTAATATGTTTCAAATCGTTAATCGTTAAGCGAAAAAAAATATATTATTGCGACAAGCATTTAATTATCTTTCATAGATAAGATTGATATCTTTCGACAAAAAAAAATTCGTATTTTCACGTTTTTTAAAGTTTTCGTTTTTTACGCCATCGAAAGTTGATTAAAATCATATATGATAAAACACTAATTTGTATATCACATGTGATATTAGTGTTAAATCATATATGATATTTAATATCACATGTGATATTAGTGTAAAATCATATATGATATACATATCATATCACATATGATATTACATATCAATATATCATATACTGATTTAACACTGATATCACATGTGATATTCAATTTAGTGTTTAATCATATATGATTTTTTTCATGTAAATTTCAGTAACGAAAAAAAAGACGAAAAAACGTGAAAAAAACTAATTTTTCTTTTTTTTCGAAAGTATATCAAAGTGCCCGTCTATAGAAAGATAATTAAATGTTCGTCACGACGGTGTAAATATTTTCGTTTAACGATTAACGGTTTAAGAGATATGATATATGGACCTAAACTTAGGCCTAATTGTAGGCCTAAAAACAAGTGTCAGCATCCTGATGGATTGTAAAATAAGTGGGTCCTATCGCCAGAATCGTGATGTTGACATTTGTTTTAAGCGCCTGATTAATTGCAAAGCTAGGCTCATATATCATTTCTCTTAAATTATAAAAAATAAGTGAAATAATAAATTTTTTTAATCTCAATCATTGATTTCTTTTTAAATGGATGGTGGAGACGAGTCCTTTAGTATGTGAAAAAAGTTTGGTATTTAAAATAACTATCCTAATACTTTTATGTTGATATATTAATATTCAAAAAGGTAAATGCTAAATCAAATCAAATTTATATAATTGAAATAAAAATTCAAATGTATCTCAACTCCAAATGTATTGTATATAGTTTTTTTTTTTATTTGTGTTTTGACTGACATCATGAAATTAATCTAAGTTTCGTAACAACTACTACTTTTGAATAAATTTCTGACCAATAGCGGTGAATCTCCGTGACCGCAAGGGGATTAATTTTGTATAATAATCATTTCAAGTAAGGGTATTGTGGTAATCGTGATCAAATTTTCCAATCTATTTTAGTATTGAAACAATTTAAAAATAAAATGCGGATAAATAATTTGGAAACTTGATGTGTTATTATACTAGTCGTATGCATAGTTGACACAAAGTAACATGACATAAAGTAGATGTCTTCATGTCGTATTATTAATGATCGTCACATTGTGTAATCCAAATTAAAGTGTCTAGCATTGCATGTATGTGTCGTCGTCGTTAACTGTATCAACAACTTTTATTAACTTTGTCAAAATAAAACTTGAACTTTCTCTACTAGTAAAAAAGACTTCTTGTTTTGCACGTGATTAGAAACTTCATGGAAACATCATATATATGTACTCTTGTTTTAATGTTTAATCTTTGTCACCTTTTTTGAATGGGTTTTTTTAACATGTGCTCAAGGGTCACATGTTAAATATACTAAAAGGACGGCGGGACGCACGAAAAAAGACATTTGGACACACAAAAAATACATTTTTCAAATAAAATATGTGAGTCCGGACGTCCTTTTTTGTGGGTCCCGCCATCCTGGTGTCTTAACGTGTGCAAGGGGCGTACGTTAAAACCCTTTTGAATTTGAATCTATATTAATTCCTTCCACCCCACCGTGGCAAAATGGCAGGTGCACAATTTAAACAGCAAGACGGCAGAGAGCAGACGCTAAATTAAGACGCGCAAACCAAGACACGTTATATCTGGTGTTTAATAAAAATCTAAACGACGAAATAAATTCGGCGAACGTAATATCTTATTTATATTAAAAACTTAAATATATTATATAAAAAAAAAAAAAAAAGTTCTTTAAAACGATAGTAATGTTCTACAATTGAGAAAAAAATGTCTGGTTAGTCTTATTAAAATTTTCAATAAATATATATGCCCATTTCAAAAAAGAAGAAAATTAAATGTCTTAAATCTTTAAAAATGTGTCTATTTAGCTCATCTTTTTGCTTTTGGACACATTTTGCCACCCACGTATATAAACACTCCCTATGTGGATCATAAAATTTCCATATTCACACTTCAAGGTTATCATATAGATCATATTTAACTATTTAACTCGATCAAGTTTAGTCCCTATTTTAATATGCAGTATTATATGAGATCAACATCAATAACGACATTGTTCAAAAAAAAAACATCAATAACGACAAGAGTTAGTATGAGCTGGGCCCTTGGGGAGTGTTTGGACTGATGGGAAGTGGGAACACATAAAAAGCGTAAGCAATGATGTATTTTATAATAAGTTGTCGAGTTGCTTCGTCTCACGTCAAACTTTGAGATATTTTATTTCAAAGTCAATATAGCAAATAATTTCATTGCCTAATTGACATGATAAATATTCAACGATAATTTAAAGTCGTTGGTATATTCAGTAGTTAGTTCTAACGAGTGTGGAAACCCGCTGACGCAATGGACGGCTTTTAAAGCGACTTACTAGAATGACATTTAAACCCAGTGACTAATTTCACAAGTTCTATAGTTAAGAATTAATTCTACAGAACTTACCTCAGAACGCCTTAAACTTTAAGCGACTATTTTGCAGATTCTTTATAGTTAAGAATTAATGATCGCGGGACTTATTTTGCATCGTCATACTGAACCTCATGACTATTTCTCGAGTTGAGAAAGTTTCAGATTTAATCGTCTTTATTCTCGTTTTCATGTTTGGTATATATATATAATGGTTATACCTTGAAACTATTTATATGAAAATGACGTTTTTGTTATGTCATTAATTTATTTAATACATCACTAATTTTATTTTGTATGATATTCAGTTTTAATAAAAGTATGAGTTATTATTTATTTTTATTTTTATTTTTGACAAATTACAGTCACGCCGACACGGATTAGTAAGTTGGTTTTGACTCATGTGAAAGGTCCATGAACCTTTCAAAAAATCCAAGCTGTGGGGAAAAGTGGTCTCACGTGAGCTGCAAGTTTAAATGAAGGGGTCCACATAACCTCCTTTTGTTGAACAAAAAGGTTCCCCACCGTAGGCCCCTCGTCATCTTTTGACATATCCCTTAAAATGGCAACAATTAGAAATTAAGAAGTATTATTCTCTCCGATCACATAAAAAGTGTCCATCTTTTTATTTATATTTGTGTCAAAATAAGTGTTCACATTTTATATATAAACAATAATTATAGTTGTTAATTACACGTTTTTTTACTTTACTTTTATAATCAAGACTTGCATTAATTACTCATTTTTCGCTTCTATATTACCTATGAGGGTAAAATGATTTTTTATCAATCAAAACTAGCATTAATTACATATATCATAATTTATTTATGTTTTGTTTGTGAACACTCTTTTTAAGACGAAAGGAGTACTTTTTTATAAAAATAAATTTAAGTTCATTTTTTCATTTTAAGTATGTCTTAAAATAATGGTCTATCATTAAAATAATAGTTGACGTTGCGTAAGTTTACGACTAGTTTTAAAACTTGTGCACCTATGAGGTTTTGACAGAAAATATAACGGATAATAATATTTCAATAACTTTTTCTAAAGTTAAATATTGTGAAAATTCATAAATTCATGGTTTTGTAAGGTATAGATTTTTCTGTAAATTTATATGAAAACTTTTATACTTATAAGTTATAATGCCCGTGCATGCGTGGGTTTTACATAATTTTTCATTGTATATTAATATTTTGTATAGACTTTTGTTACATGAATGATTTAACTTTACTGGCATTATATTTAGGTTAATCTTGTATAAATTTAACTATTGATATCATGTTTTAGATATTATGCGTGTTTAGTAGCACATAATGACTTTTGAAGAAAAAAATTGTCGTTGCTATATGTACAATCTTATCTATTTATTTTTCATATCACAATAACTCATGAGATCGTGTCTTCATTTTGATAGTTATATTTCTGTTAATAATTTAATTTTTAAACATGTGTACGCGCGGGTTAAACCGATAAAGAGGAATAGCATAAGTCGTTATTGAATGTAGACAGTTAAAAAAACTTTTTCGGATATCCTACTTAATCTCATAGATTGAAATAACATGAATCGTTATTGAATGCGGATAGATAAAAAACTTTTTCGGATATCCTTACTTAATACATATTTTTTTAGAACAACAAGTTTTCACAACCTACACCACTTATCTCACAAATTCTATCTCACATGTTTCTAACGAGACTTAAACCCACAACATCTAAGTTGATGAGTCACTCACTTACCATTGGGCCAAGAGGTCTGTGGTTCCTTACTTAATATACTTAATATACACTGATGATAATATTTATAAATAACAAAATGTATGTTGTATTTTTTTATATAAAATATAAAGTATAGGGCTATAAAGTCTATGCCGTATTCAATAAATTTATAAAGCTATTAAAATTTAATAACTAAAGTTTTATTAATTATCTCTTGTAAGATTTCTTTTTACAAATTGACACGCGTATTTTTATACATATTTATTTTGTTAGATGAAATTTAGATGAGTTTAATTAAATTGAAGCCTTCAGTTAGCCATAGAAATGCTCAATTTTTCATTGGTCTGATTAGGTTTTTCAAAATCATTTTCTACCTTTGAAAATCTCTGATTATATAACAAATTACCTTTAATCAAATTGTTATTTACAATACTAACAGGAACATATATGTTATTTTTAAAGGCTTTTGTAGAAACCAAAGTAACTAATACAATTTGTTTAAACTGTGTGTTTTATAATAAATCCTGTTAATAAAACGGGTTCTATAGACAATCCATTTATTCCTAATTTTCAAAAAAAAATCCATTTATAGTCGTCTACTAGTTGGATTAATGGATCGTCCAATTAAAAATGATAATAGAATACATAGGTTGTTAGAAGAAGTTCTAACATACATATACATATAGTATACCACCTAATTACCCTATTTCCTTTATGGTGAAGAAAGAAAATTAAGGAACTCACAAGTAACGGTAAAACTACAATTATTGTTAACAAAGGAAATTTGTTCGTGGAAAAGACAATATACGCTTGGACCTGAAAAACATGTACCCAAAAATATCTTAATTTTTGGCACATGTTTTGGCGGTAAAAAAATGGACTTAAGGAGAGGTTTCTGTAACGTATTTATAATAAGCTATATCCATATTGCGGATTGTTTCATGTCATAAATAAACTCGAACACTCAAGAAATTCGTTGGGCAACCGGATTTGCATCTCTTACGGCTGACACAATCCTCTTACAGCTGACACAATCCTCTTTTCTTGGAGCGGAAACTATTTGTTTAGCTTGTAGATATTATTTTGAAACGGAATAAGTATATATAAGACAAAAATACACCGTTGGTCCCTAAACTTGGCAAGATGCTTCGTTATGGGACAAAACTCGACCTTTTCATCGCCATAGGTCCAAACCTTTGCCATTAAATGCCAGAATCGTCCCTTGACCAGGATTGGGATAGTCAAACCTAATTTTCTAGATTTCCTTCGAGGGTATAATAGACCATTCACATTTTTGACCCAACCTAGTTAAAATGTAACCCAACGTTCAACCATATATGTATCGGCTACGACCAACAAAGTGAACCCTAAAATACAATCTACACACATTCTACCCAAAGCAAAATAAAAAACAATAATGGCACAAAACGATAAGGGGAAGGCTTTGTTGAGTTCGTTGAGGAAAGCAGACTGCCCAAATGAAAAGGGTTTGGGTGTTAAGAAGGAGAAGGAAGAGGATGACATCTTGTTATCAAAGTTTAACGATTTGGGAGAAAGGATTAAAAATCTGGAAATTTTGTTTAAATATCTTAAGGAAAGGAAGGAAAAGAAGAATACGATGACAGGGAGAGTTGTGGGTATAGCTAAGTGTATGTTTAGATAATAGTAAACATTTGTAGTTCTTGAGAACATTAAATCGATGAATAAAAAATTTTGTTCTTATTTAAGTAATTGTGTTTAAAATCGTTTTGCATTTCTTAATAGGTTTGACTTACCCAAGTCATACCACAATAGTAAGTTACAATTTTTTGGCTTTCATAAGTTTGTTTGACTTTGGTAAGTCAAAATTCAAGATGTTACAATACACCATTGTCAATACATTGTTGTTTATCGCTAAAGCGTTTGCATTTTCAACCCGTGTTTTAAACCACCGCCTCTAATTTTGCTGACACGAGGGTGTTTGGTTTCTTTGTAACAACTTTTGCCGATAAAAGGGTGTTTGGTTTAAGCGATACAAGGGATGTTTGTTGATACATTATGATTTAGTGCTAAAGTATTTGCATTTTCACCACATCTTTTAAACCATTGCCTTTGCTTTTCTTGATACAAGGGGTGTTTGGTTTTGTTGATACAAGGGCTGTTTGGTTTCTTGATATAAGGGATGTTTGGTTTTGTTGATACTAATTACACTAAAATACACCCAATATCACAATACAAGAACAGATTAAACAACACATAACCCAAATGATATTTTATCATTAATAAAGTCATTAAACATCATAACCAACTACATCAAATCTAATTTACATACCCTTTTAGCAACCTATATTCCCAAAACTATCACCCAAAACCGCCTTTATCTACCCCATGAAAACCCAAAATTCGTGAATTATGTTCATTATTTTCTTAACAAACTCTTGGTTGAATCGAATACCTTCATCTGTTTGACTAACAATTTGTATGAGTTGGGCAAGTTGTTTTGTTTGCCTCGATCGGATTTTGGTCGGCGCATCCACACGTCAGCGCAATTCCACGAGGTCCCGAGCTTGATTCTCTTCTATCGCCTCCCTACGCTTGATAATTCCTGTCTTGAGATACTGGATGCACTGAAGAACTAGCTTCTTCATAATCCCTTCTTGGGCAGCCTCTTGTTCAAACCAGATAGCCATACGATCATTCAAATTTGGTGAATCAGCAACCTCCATGAGTTGGTTTAAAATGGGAAAATATGCCATTGGAAAATTGTTTGTATGTGGAATAAGTGGTAGATGAGTTTATTGTTTGGTGTGCACTAGTTAATATCGTCTCCGGTAAGAGACGGTCAAGGGTCTAATAGTTACTTTTTTTCACACTCGGTCCTCGAATTTGTCTTGGTTGCTGTTGTCATACTTAAAACTCCTCCCAATAATCACTTTAGAATACACAATTGGTCCTCGTTGCCAACTTACGTAAAACCATTAGATGTTTGACTTTGTTAAGTCAAACTTCTATAACATATCAAATTATCAATTAACTCCAAAACAAATATTGAGTAATGGTTTTGCAATATTGACTTTACAAAGTCAAATATTGAGTAATGGTCTTGCAATTTTGACTTTACATAGTCAAAATGCAAAGACACAATACATCATAAGACAACCTTAGATCTTAGACAAGCCCACACATATCTGTAGAAGTCAGTAGCATATCTTCATACCAAAACAAAGACCATAAGAATCAATCGAATGAAGAAACTCCACATTCCCAAACACTCGTTAATACCATTCTATATACTATTAAACATTCCACTAGCCATCCTTATCATTAAACTTCAAATACCATTCGCCTTTTGCACTTAAATTTCCAAAGGTTTTCAATCCTTCGACATTACGACTCTCCTCGACAGTTAACCCATTCACCATTTTCAAGTATTGACTAACTAAAGTAAACTGAAATGCGCTTTACTTGCTACAATCAAATGAAAATGCTAAATGAAAGTTTGACTTTCGAATGTCAAACATTCATCACCTACAATACGCACAAACAACAACATATGAACAATCTAATTTTAAGCAAACCATATAAACAATTATTGTACCAAATTACCAAAACTGTTTTGCAACATTAATTTTCATAGGGTATTCAACCCAAACATAAACTACAACCACTCAAAGAAATCTACTACGGCTGTGGGGGAAGCTCGGTGGAGTTTCAACAGTCTAGCCAACTCCCGTTGTTCCCGGTATTTTCATTCCCATCATGACTCCTATTGCTTTGCTCGATATTGATTGTCTTTAGCGACCGGAACACGCAAGTATACACTTTAATAAAGTTATTTCATGCTCGTTCTAGGAAAAGCTCAAACACCACCGTCTGTCACGGCCATGGTCGAATGTGTTTCGCTACAACAAAGGGAAATTTTTGCAAGGTAGATCACTAAGGTGTTTGCGACTGAAAAATCAAATAGTATTGAGATACACAAACATGGAAATTTAGGAATGTTTATTGATACATATGCATTACAACATTACACTTACTCGGTATCCAAAGATTTTCAAATTCGGAGATGACCAAATCATTACAATGGTGAACGCTACCATAACACTATTTCCAAAATCGACATCGGACGACTTAAGGTTAATCGGGAAACAAAGGAACCTTCATCGTAGGATTAGCTTCATGTATCAATTACAACAAGTTTTAAAGATTAAATTTCATTATCATATACATCTCTTTAACATTGTAAAATTATAAGTTGTAAACCGAAATTGTTCTTCTGCAATCACCAAAATTCAATGTAAGGGTCTCAAGATTTTGAAGTCTTGTCAAGTGAAAGATATCGGATGTTGTGATTGTCGTCACAACATTATAACGACCTAATGACAAACGTAACTTCTTCAAATTCCTAAGTTTTGCAATATCCCATAGTCTCATCTCGTTTGTACTAGGACGATTCATTTTAAGAGACTCAGTGAGGACAACCAGAATAAAGTCCCAAACTGCACTGCTTAGAAAATTGACATGAATTAATTCTAAGCTCGGTAGATTTGGAAAGCCATGAAAATATTCCAAAGTGGCCATAGCACAAGCATGAAGTACCGGATGTTTCAACTCACTACGAGTAAAGTTGGGTTGGGAACGAATCGGGTCACCATACCAATTTGTAATAATCGGCTCCTCAATTCCATGGTCACCAAAACAAGAGCCACTCATGAACTGCTCATAATGAAAGTTGTTTATTCCAATAATTGATCTTGGCTCTACAAAAAGACAAACTTTTTATTGGACCCATGTCGATTTAAGAATCTAGTAACAAGCCTCCCATCAAACTCATATGTTAAATAATAAAAGAAATCCTCGTCAAGTATGACATCGGTGAAGCAAAGTCCACTTAGACCTCCGGTTTATAAACTAGAGGTTCTCACCGCTTCTAACAAAGGCAACCGATTCAAAATGTTAGTGATCACTTCATATGGCATGATGCTAATACGATCGATCGACATGGTTTTGTTGGAAGTTGGGTTGGTCTTTTGAGTTCTGGAAATGAGGATTTATATTCTTGATTTCGATTTTCAGTTTAACGTTTCTGGATAATGGTGTATTATGATTGGTAAAGTTGTTTGTTGGCTGGGTGTGTTGGTTCTCGGGAAATTAAATGCAAGCGTATCAGGGAAGAAATGGCTAGTAGCTATATACCCTCGAAGAAAATCCAGAAAATTAGGTTTATTATCTCAATCACTGCCAGAGACGATTCTCAGACGAATTAAGCGAGTTTGGGCCTATGGCGATGAAAAAGTGAGTTTATCCTATAACGTCTTTTCATGTTTTAATCAACGGTGTATTTTAGTCCATATATAAAGAGTTGGTAACTAAATGTTAACAAAATTCAATGTTGATCAACAACGTCATATTCAGTTCATCTTTTTAAAGCACATCAAAATAAATAACATTATTCATTGTATATGCACAAGTGCACAACCGCACGTTCGTGGAACCTATATGTGTGGGACATAGGGATATACTATTCTCATTATTTTCCATTAACTGAATCCAATAATTCAAAAGAGCATGTATATATAACCCTCTCATTTGCTTCATCTTTTTCATATTCACACCTCAATCTCCAAATACAATAAAACATGAGAACACCAACAAAACATGTTACAAAAACAGCTAGAGATGCTGAAGCTAAGTTAAACTTGCCTCCTGGTTTTCGGTTCCACCCGACAGACGAAGAGCTCATCGTTCATTACCTTTCCCATAAATCGCGGTCTATGGAACCCGTCGCCAATGTTGCTTCTCCACCATCTATTATCGCGGATGTTGATCTTTATAAACATGAACCTTGGGAGCTTCCTGGTATGTTTACTTTATTTCTAACTGTCTTTGTCTCAAAATTACGGATCTTGTCTTTAAACTATTGAAACTACACTTGTCGTCTCTATTTGGCATTGTGCTTAATGTATTAGTCTCTGGGACTAAAGGCCGTGAAGTCCATGTGTGTTAGGTCGACTTTTTTGTCATGGACTTATTGGCCGTTAGGACCGGAGACTAAAACATTAATTACAATGTCAATAATTTAAGGACAAGATCAGAAATTTCGAGACAAACACGAAGTTACAACTTAACCAATTTTACTGATTAGATTTTTACTAATTTTTTTTTTGTAGAAATGGCTCTGTTTGGAACAAAGGAATGGTACTTTTTCACACCAAGAGACAGGAAATATCCTAACGGCTCTAGACCGAATCGGGTCACAGGAAATGGGTACTGGAAAGCAACCGGAGCGGACAAACCAATCAAGTCTAAATCCGACCCGAAGGTGACAGTTGGGATTAAGAAAGCATTGGTATTTTACGCGGGAAAAGGGACTAAAGGAATTAAGACAAATTGGATCATGCATGAATATCGACTTAATAAGCATTCAAAGGTGTGTTTTCACATAAGTTACTTTCGATGTTTACAAATAAATGTTGATAAAAAGTGTTGGTGCTAACATTGATATGTTTTGATAATGCAGTTAGACGATTGGGTTCTATGCCGCCTTTACAACAAGAAGAACAATCCGAAAGAGATGATTATACCACAAGAAGATAATAGCATTCGTCATAGTCAAGACCTTCATGTTATATCACCATTAGATGAAGGACAAAGTGGTCAAAGTTATAGTGACATAAGTGACAATTTGGATACATTTGAATACTCAGACGGCGAGTTTAGTTGTAAGAGTGAGGACAATGTAATTTTTCTAAACGATTTGCGACGACCTCAAGTGAAAAATGCTAGTGAGCAACGCGACACGGGACTAATGGAAAGTTTGATGCATAAAGAGGAACTTGATGATGGGAATGAATGGCTTGATAGTTTGAGTTTGGAAGATTTGCATCATTGTTTGGAAGCAATACCTTCTAATCATGACATTTATGAAATGCCAATGATGTATCATCAACCAAATCATCAACATTTTTTCCAATTAGGTTTTTGATAAGTTTAGGAATTCTTTTCATTCATGTAAATATCATTGGATTCTTGAGAAGTGTTTATATATTTCTTTTCAACATGTAAAAGTTTGGAAAAGTATAGATGTAACAAAATATGTTCACACATGTACAAAGATTTTGTCAACATTCATATATTAGTTCCGTAACTGAGTATAGACTAGCATTCAATAACCAAAATCCGAATATACGAGGTACATTTCATTAAAAATTATTATAAACAAGAGTTGTAACATAAAAAACTTCGACATGGTGCATTTGAGTAAAATGAGATCTTTTACAACATTTTATACACGATGAGAAATTCATGTGATTCACGAAAACTCCTGGAAACTACCACAATTTCGCCTTGCCGAAAACCCTATGAGGCATACGAGCCCCTTCCCATGTGTCATTTTCGCTCAACGCCTCGCTATTAATGATTGCAACCACGGATCACCACAAGAACTTATTCATTTTTTTTTTTCAGACTTCATGTTAAACAGCATGGTTTAAATGCCATTATCATCAATTTTACATTTTCCTCTTGGTTTATTAACATTTGAATAACCGTCTCGTAAACTTGTCACAATCAACATAGTGTGAACTGAAATGGAAGAACGAAATCAGAGCTAAAAGTGATCAGGTGCACAATCATTTTTAGTTGTAGTATAAGGATTTTTTTTTTAATTACGATTTTCAGTTAAAATCAAACTAAATGAAAACTAAGTTCGTTTTTCACCCATTGATGGATTAACTAAACAATAACAAGAAATACAATGCATTAGAAACGGATGCATTCTAAAAGATTTAGTATTTTCTTTTACGAAAAATAGTACTACAATACAAAATTCTATCAGGGTCCCGTGACATTACGAAAACCCTCAATTGGCCAATGATATACAAATCACCATGATACATCATTATATGAAAAACTTTTATGTCAATTTTATGTGATCCTAGCATTTCTCAATTAAAGAAACATAGAACACTTGGGGATGAAAAAACTTGTCTTATTGTGTTGAAGTTTTAGAATGGGTCCTACTATTGGAACCCTCCCTATGGATGTGACTCATGGGAATATTCCTTCGTCACTTATTTTTCCAAAGACAACGCAGCTTTTGTCGATTCGTTCAGTATTTACGCTTTTTAAGCGTTTGATTATTAAACTTTATATTTACAGATTCGCGTTTTCGCGTTTATAAACTTTTGATATAAACAAAATTATAAAAATAAAAAATAAAAATAATAAAAAAAAAAAACAAAAAAACTAGGGGGGGTCCTAATAAAAAACTAGGGGGGTTCTTAATAACTCAGCCCTTTAGAATTACAAAAAACGTCAGCAGTGATGTCTATAGAACGAGCAGCTTCATCCAAGTCAGACTTTGACTTTTTTAGTCAAAGTCAAGATGCTAATGAATCAATATCTACATAAATAAATAAGCAATAATTTAAGTCAGTTTCAATAAAAGCAATTACATAAGATAGTGCGTTTGCATTTTGTATTTTTCTTTGTTATTTTCAATTTTCAAAAAGAATCAATATTAATTGCAATTATATGTTTCATATCAGTAGACGAGTACTCGTTAATAACAACCAATGTTTTAAAAGGCTCAAAATGCATTCAGGCTCAAAGAGCTTATGGAGCCTTGAGGCGAGGCACGAATCAAGGCGCGGATTCAAGAATATGAGGCGGTGAATTGAATAAAATTTTAAAAGTTTTGCGCGATAATTTATGTATTAATGATGACTTAAATAACACTAAAATACTTAATATATCGAAACAAATTTCAGATTTAAACCCAAAATATCAACCATTGTATCAAGATGATGGCATGCTGATACTTGCTCGAAATTGAAAGAGAGGTCTGTATGTATGAACACTTGAATTGAAGGATAAAACTCTCAAATTTACCGATTTAGTTCGATATGAATGTGTGGAGCCTCGATATGAAAAAATCCCTAGAGCTTGAGCCTTTATCTGAGGCGCGCCTCAGGCGCGCTTTTTAAAACTATGATAACAACGAGATATAATTATAACCATATGCCGCTTTAAAAATCTCGTTGTTATGCACGTGTACTCGTCTAGTATTAATAAAAAGTGTTTCAGTTTCATGTATTCTCAAGTCAACTTTTATATTAACGTATTCTCAAGTTAACTTTTATATTTTTGTGTGTTTCTTTAGATTATGTGTTTCCTTAAATAAATTTAAAGTTTTCAAAATTCTTGAATTTTCAAGAAATGAGATACACCCATTATGTGTAGTATAGATATAGATAAGACTAAAAAAGATATAGATAAGACTACTCGTTACAAAGATTCAGCCTCTTTCGCGCATGATTGTTGTTAGATGCTATTTTGTTTCGATTGTTGTTAGAGGACAAAGGAGTAATCGGTGGTGAACACCTTTTGAAATGGAGATGGTAATGGTTTGTTTCCTTATAAGTGAGTGTTGTATAGTATGCTTGTGAATGAGGTATATAAGCAAATGTGATAACTATTTTGCGGTAGAAATAAAAGATGATGTGGTCATGATATGGAGGTTACGAAAAATTTACATATATGACTTAAGTTATACTCCCTCCGTCTCAAATTATAAGTCTATTTTGATTTTTTCAAAGTCATTTTATACTAATTTTGACTTTAATTATTTATTTTAGCGTTATATAATATTTGTTGTAAAATATATAAATGGATATTTGATTTAAATGCATTTTCATTTGTATACTTTTCATCAAATATTATCTAACACGAAAAAAAATAATTAATGTTAAAGTCGGAAGAAAAAAACTTTGAAAAATCAAAAATATACTTATAATTTGAAATGGAGAGAGTATATCTTAATATTATTTTTGAAATTAGGTGACATATGAAAACAACATATTGTTTCAAACGTTGAACTTTTTATTTTTACATCCAATGTATTCAAAAGAAAAAGAAAATTATGTGTGAAAAAAGTTGAAAAAGATCACAAATATAGTAAAACTGTTTGGACCTTTTATGAAAGGTCAAAGAATCTTTTCAAATAATCCAAAAGGTATTATTTTAGATAAATGGTCCTACTTGGAGTCTTGGACTAAAACCTTTAAAGAAAATTCCCACATAACTTCACTTCTTGTAAACAAAGTTTCCCACAAATAAACGAATAACTACTCATCTTATTTTATTACTCCTTTTTGTATCATCAATGACCTCATATACACTCAATGTGTAATCAACTTATTCTAAAGTGTCATTAACAACAAAGACCAAACCTATTCTCGAAAAGATCATGAATAATAAGTAGATTGTGGATAAAAAACTAAATTGTGTCAAGGTTTTCTAAAAGCACATTGATTGTCTAAAACATTATTATCATAGAAGTTAGATAGTTAATATTGTTGTAAACTTGCAATAGATAAGAAAATGAATATTTTTTGTTAATTTTTCTCATTTTACTGAATTTTATAAATGTAGAGGATTTTTGTATTTTTTCACTATAATAATTTCTATATCTTAACAAAAAAAATTTGTTAACAATAGCTTTAAGAGTTGTTGTCAACAACTAATTCCCGAAATTTAAGCATATAATACTTACTGTCTCCAAACAAAATCATGAATATGAACAACTATTACTTTGATTTTCTCAAACACAGATACAATGCATTTTTTTCATTGGTCATCAAAGCAAAAAGTGATGAATTTGTTAACACCTAAGGGCTGTTGTTAATAATAACCTTAAGGGCTGTTATTAGCGTTTTCCTTTAAGAAAATGACTAATCCTTCTAATGATCTTTTCTTTTACAATATTTTAGGATTTGATTTATGAAATAGTATCATCAATGCGATTTTTATCTACTAAACTTTTTTGGGTTATGCTCACAGGATCTGGTCAACAAGTTTGATTTTATTACAATTGGTTGTAATAATTATTTCATCCGATAGAAATGCACAATTTTCTGAAGGGTGAAAAGCGATCTGCAACATATTTTTTAAATAAATGTTTCACGCATGTCTTTTGTAAATTGTCAAAGATACGCAATATATTTTAAATAATCTTGATCTAGCTAATATAATGGGTTAGCGAAGAGTTCTTAGGTTACCCTTGATTAAAGTTACACGTTGGTCCCCAATGGACGAAATTGCAGATTAGTCCTATTTTAACGCTTGCTAAATTTATTAAAAAAAAAAAAAAAAAAAAAAAACTTTTTTTTTTAAATCTACTTAAAATATACCTTTTTTTAATTTATAACTTAATAAAAATGGATAAATTTTTTTAGTCTGATTTAAAAAAAAAGTTTTTTCCGATTTAAAAAAATACGATTTCTTTTTTGAATCGATTTTAAAAGTTTTTCGATTTAAAAAATTACGTATTTCTTTTTTTCTTTTTTTTAAATATGATTTTTAATAAAGTTTTTTTTCGATTAAAAAAATATGTTTTTTGTTTAATCTGATTTAATTTTTTTTTTCTCATTTATAAAAAACGTAAAAGAAAGTGTATAAAAATCATATTAAAAAAAAGTAAAAAGAAAAGGTGTTTTAAAAAATTTATCCATTTTTCTTTTGAAATTATAAATTAAAAAAAATATTTTAAGTAGATTTTAAGAAAAAAAATTAAAAGTTTTTAAAAAAAAAAATTAACATGCGTTATCAAATAGACTAATCTTGCAATTTGGTCTAGTTTGGGGACCAATGATGTAACTTTTAATCAAGAGTGACTCAGAATCTCCGCTAACCCATTATATTAATAGATCAAGATTATTCAAAATATATCATGATCTTTGACAATTTACAAAGTATATTGCCTAAACTTATTTATTTGAAAAAATATGTTACGTGTCTTTAACTTTCACCCTTTTCTGAATTAGTATCTACTTTATCCGTTCTCATAAGAACTATTATCCCATCATAATCAACAATTAATTTTATGTATTAACCTTATTTAATTAGCCACAACCCTCGTAGCTAAAGAAGTTATTATTCTCTAAAAAATAAATAAATAAATAAATAAAAATCATTTACTCCTACCCGAGAAAAAAATTTGTTTACAAGAAATTATTAACAAAATACTATTGAAATGCTCCCAAATTATTATTAGAAAAATTAAATAGAAAGACTATGGGTGTGTTTGGTAGCGGGAATTGAAGCGAAGAGACCGGAAATTGCCCATTTCTCTTGTTTGTCTATGAAGAATTGAAAAAGCGGATAATTTGGAAGAGAAATGGAGATAAATTGAGAGACTTGGGTAGTGTAATTTAGGCATTCCATTTCCTTATTTTGGTGAAGAAATTGGAGAAATGGATTATTATTATTTTGATTTTTTTTTTTTTTTTTACAACTATAATTTTGTTAAATAATGGATTTTGTTTTAAACAAAATATATATGTAAACAAATTATTTTTAAAATAATTTTTAAAAAATATTTTAAAAAATATTTTAAAAAAATAATTTTTTTAAATAAATACATTTTAAAAATATTTTTAAAATAATTTTTAAAGAAAGTACATAAATTTTAAAAATAAATTAAAAAAAGATATATTTTTTTAAATAATTTTTAAAATAATTTTTTAAATATTTTTTAAATATTTTTTAAAATTGTTATTTAGAAAAATAAAAATATTTTTAAAAAAATAAGTTTTTTTAGTAAATACATTTTAAAAATATATTTTTTAAAACAAGTTTTTTTAAGTAAATACATTTAAAAAAATAAGTTTTTTTAATAATTTTTTTAAAGAAAGTACATAAAATTTTAAAAATAAATTTAAAAAAAAAGATATATTTTTAAAATAATTTTTTAAATATTTTATAAAATTTTTATTTAGACAAAATATTATTTAAATAAAAAAATTCATTTCTAAATTCAGTCTGTTGTTACTAAACATTAGAATTGAACAAAATTCTCTACTGATTTCTATTCTCTGAGATTCTATTCTCTACTTCATTTCTTTTCTCTGAATTTCTCTTTACCAAACGCATAAGAGAAAGTTTTTACAGAAATGTACAAACGATAGGTTCAATGAATGTAAGTAGTGGACCTGGTTGTTGACCCTTCGTGCATGTTTAGTTTGAATAAACATCAAATAAGATTCCATGACAATAATGGACCCCAACTCATGTCAGAATGGTTCATTGCTTGCGCAACAAGTAGAAATTCACCAATAATCATGCAAATATTTTAGTTTGACCAAATACTTTTTTGTTGATAATATATATATTAATATTCAAAAAAGTAGAGCTAAAATTAAATCAAATTTTGTATAAATGTATCTTAACTCAAAGTGTATCGTATATAGTTGGTTACTGGTTCATCTCGTGTTTTTCGGTGGTCTTAGGCGATAAAAACAAATAGGCCCTATTATACTTGTAAAATAAAAAGAAATTGCATATAAACCCGATGAATTATCGTAGGCCTAGTGTGAGTTTGCATTATCGTAGGCCCCAATGCTTAAATATACCCAATGAATTATAAACAAAATAAAATAAAAAATTTAAAAGAAAAAAAAAAACTTTATACATTGTAGCCGTTGCATGCATTAAAAATAAATATATAAATTATACTCTACCCTTTTATTTACTTATATATACTCACCATTTCAACATTTTTTAAACACAAAGTCATCATTTCTTAACTTCGTCATTCCTTTTATTTTAAAATGAATTTCGATATGCTTATGTTCACCGATTCAGAACAAGAACAAGAAGTTGAAAGTCGGAACATGAATTTATTACAAGAGCGGTGTCGCTTATTAAAGATAGACGAGAACCAAATCGTCCGGTGATAAAACGCATTAAGCGAGACCATTATGGTGCGCATGAGCGTTTAGTCGAAGCTTATTTTTCTGAGAACCCACTGTACGATGAATATAGGTTCCGAATGAGTCGCAATCTTTTCAACTGGATAGTTCGGGAGGTAACTATTCATTGTCCATTTTTAGTGGTAATATTGATTGTACCGAAAAAGAATGCATTTCAGCATTGATGAAGTGCACCTCCGCAATTCGTCAATTGGCATATGGCGCGGTTCCTAATGCTTTAGACGAATATCTGCAGATGGGTGAGAAAACTTCTCATCGATGTCTTGATTATTTTGTGAGTCTGTTATGGAAGATTTTGGTCCAGAGTATTTAAGGAAACCCACTATCACTGATGTCGTAAAGCTTTATCGACATCACAAAGAAATGCACGGGTTTATAGGGATGATAGGAAGCCTTGACTGTACAGATTGGGAGTGGTTTGGTTGTTCGAATGGACACAAAAGGCAATATGTTAGACGTGATCATGGTTCGAATCCGTTCATTTTGCTAGAAGTTGTTACGTCTCAACTCTCAAGACTTATACATATGGCACGCTTTCTTTGGTGTTTCTGGGTTAAACAACGACATCAACGTTCTTGATCAATCCCCTTTATTTAACGATCTTAAACAAGGAATAGCACCGGAGATTCCGTTTGTTGCTACCGGGGTAACTTACCCATTTGGTTACTATCTTGTTGACGGGATATATCCAGAATTGGCAACACTCGTTAAGACGATTCCAGAACCATCAGATGATGACCACAAGAGAATAAGGTATAAGAAAATGCAGGAATCGGCAAGGAAAGATGTGGAATGAGCGTTTAGTGTTCTGAAGAAGAAATGGGCGATACTTGCCAATCCCGCAAAAGCGATGAAAAAATATAGAATAATGGAAATGATGTATACATGCATCATTTTACATAATATGGTTCGAAAAGACAAAAAAAGTCGATATATCCCGAATGGTACCCGAAGGAAGAAAATCTGCCGAACGACCCAATACGATCCGATGAACAAATGCGAAAAATGATGAGGTACATCATACCATATCAAGCGCATCAAAACTTTCGTGCCGATTTGGTCGAACACTTGTCTCATAATATGTAATTTCAGTTTTAAATGTTACATTTTTAATATTCGAAGGGTATGTAATGTTTTTAATTTATAAATAAAAGTTTTAAATGTTACATTTTTAATATTCGAAGTGTATGTAGTGTTTTTAATTTATAAATAAAAGTTTTCTACTTCGTATTACACTTTTAAATTTGAGTGTTTACGTTTTTATATTTTTTACGTTTACGTTTTTTATTTTATAAGTATTAAAAGAAATGAGAGTTAAGGTGAATATAGTTGTTCTCTGTCCACAAATAAATGAGTATGTGTGAGAGGGGTGTGATGAAAAAAAAAAAAAAAAAAAAACTGATGTGACGCTGAGATGTAACATGAACGTAGTTGTTCGTTGCCTTCTAGTCTTAGTCCTACATAGTTGACACAAAGTAACATGACATAAAGTAGATGTCTTCATGTCGTATTATTAATGATCGTCACATTGTGTAAGCCAAATTAAAGTGTCTTAGCATTGCATGTATGTGTCGTTGTCGTTAACTGTATCAACAACCTTTATTAACTTTGTCAATAAAAACTTGAATTTTTTCTACTAGTAAAAAAAGACTTTGTTTTGCACGTGATTAGAATCTTCATGGAAACATCATATGTATGTACTCTTGTTTTATCTTTGTCACCTTTTTTTGAATCCTATATTAATTCCACCCCACGTATATAAACACTCCTATGTGGATCATAAAATTTCCATATTTGCACATCAAAATTATCATATAGATATTTAACTATTTAACTCAACTTTAGCTATTTTAGTATGCAGTATAATATGAGATCAACATCAGTGCCAACAAGAGTTGGAGATGCTGAAGCTGAGTTAAATTTGCCTCCTGGTTTTCGGTTTCACCCGACGGACGAGGAGCTAATTGTTCACTACCTTTCTCGTAAATCCTGTCCAGAGTTGAACACTGTTAATGTAGCTCAACCGCCTTCTATCATTGCGGATGTTGATCTTTACAAACACGAACCATGGGAGCTTCCTGGTACGTTTTCTCCAACTCGGTTCATTGCACAAGTGTCGCTTCGTAGTTTAGTCGAGTACTGATTAGTTTTCATCTAACTTTGTCTAGAAATGGCTCTGTTTGGAACAAAGGAATGGTACTTTTTTACACCAAGAGACAGGAAATATCCTAACGGCTCTAGGCCAAACCGGGTCACGAGAAATGGCTACTGGAAAGCTACTGGAGCGGATAAACCTGTTAATTCAAAATCCGACCCGAATGTGATAGTTGGGATAAAGAAAGCATTGGTTTTTTACGCAGGAAAAGGGGTTAAAGGAATCAAGACGAATTGGATTATGCATGAATATAGACTTCCGACGTCGAATTGTGCAACTTTTAATGAGCACAACACCAATGCCACTACTCCTAAGGTATGATTTTTAAACTAATTAGTCAATACTGTTGATTTGTTGAGTTTTCATCTTATGTTTTGATGATTGTAGTTGGATGATTGGGTTTTGTGTCGTCTTTACAACAAGAAGAATAATCCGAAGGAGATGATCATACCACCACAAGATAATAACATCCAGCGTTCACGTGATGAACTACAAAGAGAGAATACTAGTGACAGTTTCGATTCGTTTGCAAATTCAGATGGTGAGTTCAGCGGTACCTTTGAAGGCGAGCAAAGTGGCACAGGATTAACAGAAAGTTCGATGCCAAAAGACGAACATGGTGACGGGAGTAATTGGCTTGAGAGTTTTAATTTGGAAGATTTGCACCATTATTTGGAAGCAATGCCTCCTAATCATGACACAAATATGAAACATTAATGATTTAATCACCAACAATTTTATACATTTTTTCAGATGGGTTGTCATTTATGAATTACCAGTAAGTTATTTATTAATTGAAGAATTGCAAACATTGTTGTACAAAGTGCCAACATGATAAATAAAAGTTGGAACAGCCAGAAATATTAGCACCTGTTCAATAGCATTTTAACATTTCATATACAAAACGAAATCACCAACACCAGCCAAAATTTTAAAGAATCAACAAAACAGTCGTCTATATCGGATTTGGGTATATGTAACATTCTTTCTCCTATTGTAATTTGTATGTGTCTATCTTTGATCTCGGGTGAAAACAATATCACTACACCTAGTACTATCTAGTATCTACAAGTAATGTACATCTGGAATATAAGCATTGTACAACCATGAATTTATCTAACGTTACTCTGATGCAAACGGTGTGCACCACCCCACCCGCGCTCTTTTCCTTTTTCGATTGTTGCCAGTATTACCTTCAACAACTCCCCCGCTTCTTCTTTACACGAGCATTCCAAGTTCGTTTGAAAAAGTGGCAGCGGTGTTGGCGGGTTATAAAACCGTTGCTTTCCTGAATTTCCGACGCCCCTTCTTTGATTTTGATTCTGTGTTAACATGACATCTGAACTACTTCCAACTATATGAACAATCTCTTCATCAGTATCTACATGGATAACACTATCTAAAGTGATTTCAGCTTCTATATTCCAATCAAGGTCAGCTGGAACCCCACGAAACTCTGGTTGACCTAAATTCACGAGACTCGGGCAACTAACAATCAAAATGAGTCTTTCGGTGATAATGACAAACTTGTCCTTTTGTTTTAATGGTTTAGAGAGGATTAGGGTTTCGTCTTTTAGCATTAAGCTGTCGTCAGCATCTGAAAGCACAGATACACCAACGGCTTCTTCCCATAAGTAGGGTCTTAAAGGGTAGTCACGGCTTAAAGGCCTTGGAAGACGGACCCGCAGACGTTGAGATCCCATGTGGTAGAGTTTGCTTCGGTTTCTTATACTACGTGCTGTTTTTTCTGTTACTTCAAGGATACTTGCAGCTGGTCTTGCCACAAGTCCAGTTACTCCAAGCGCAAAACCTGCCAAAGGGTGAAAGATTCATTGTTAAGCCAAACAGATTGGTTTGCTAAAAATCACATTCTTTACAGAATTAGTTTGTTGAATCATATTTTCGTAGGATGTTCCAGGCTTTAAAATCCAACTGCAATCGCAAATTTTGACCATTTGGTCCCCTTGAGATAAAAAAGACGCATCTCAAACAAACCCAAATCATAGATAGTATTATTACGAAGCAGAAGAACAATAATAAAAGGTCATAGATTGTTCTCAAATTTAGCACCAACGCTGTTTATCTATAAAAATTCCATCTTCTACTTACTCAACAAGTCTAGAAATACGACAAATAATATAAATATGTACCTGAGAGGACTCCTGGAAGGCCATGTTTTTCAGCTCCTCTTATTGGTGACTGGAGAAGACCAGTGAGCCCCTAAAATTTAGTAAAAAAAGTAGTTTATATGTTACTCTGATTAAGAACACAAATTGTAGCAATGATAAGATATACTTAATAACATGATGTGTTAAAACATGGGAAAAGACTATACCTCCAAAATTTCATTTATTACACCTTTGCCATGAGATGACATGCCCCTTTGTTGGTTTTCCATCTCCGTTAGAGTACGGTCATCCATTGTGAAGGCAACAATACCCTGCCAGTATAAAATATATAATACCGTGCACAAAAGAATTTTAAAGGTAATGGTATCTACTGTAGTAATTTAAACCGTTATATAATACCTTGTGCGCCGCTCTACTGACTTGAGTCGCAGCATCACTTACGGCATAAACTGTATTACTAATAAGACTAGTAGTTCCTTGTGCCATGCCTGTGATAAGTCCGGCTGGGCTCTGCAAACATAGTTGTTAATTTAAGATCAAAACTGAATGCATTGGATAAGAAGAGTTTCAGGTCAATCCGACCCAACTCAAACCAAAAAAGGTCTGTCTTGACTGCAGCCCGTTTTTGCCACATACAAGAACCATGGACATTTGGCTAGGTGTAGAAAGCAAAATGATATTTACCTTCATAAAGCTCTTGGCTGGAACTGACAGGAAATCTTTAATGCCAAGTCCTACGCTCCTTGCGAAACCCATGGGATTGCCTATAACCCCAGCAGAACCAAAGACCTGAACCAAGATCGCAAATTTTTTTATAGGTATTGGTTTAACACATATATCGCCACAGCAAAGCAGATAACTAGTTGGACATCGAAAATAATTGAATACAGAAATATCACAAGCTTAAGGAATCTGAACTCCAACCTTATACATCTCATGAAGAAGTTGGCGTGTATAATGTATGATCAAGATCTCTCGAATAGATTCCAAACTAGCCAACTGATGAGAAATCGTCAGCCGCCTAAGATGAATCCGTGCTCCCTCTACATCCGCAAGAGCCATAAGACCCCTCTGTATACAAGTATCCAAATAAGTAGTAGATGTTATTGATCTTAAGTACATAATCGCTGTTCTAAATTCAAATTCAGTAAGAAACACATCAAAGTTGTAGTCACACTCACATGAATAAGATATTCTCCTGAAGTAAGTATTCCATTCCTAAGCATCCAAGGACTGCTTGAAAAGCTGCAAAATAAAAAATCAGCCAATAAGTTAACATATATGCTCTTTATCAGAGTGAATTTGTGTTGTAATATAGGATCAATATATTAAAGAAAAATATCATAAAGCAATGACTGTTTCACCTTAGAGTTAAAGTAACGGGGGCTACTTCAAGCACTTCAACATATATTTTCTTCTGTTTTCGTGCAAGGAGATAGATTTTCTGCCAAGGTGCTCCAATTGGCACTATTGATGGTAGCAAAGGGAGGCTTTGTCTTTGACGGTCGACAAACATAGGATTCCCGTTTGTCTTTCCAGTCTGATACACATCAGAAGCTTTACTTGTAATATTTACACTGAAGTTTGAGGACAGAGGATGAAGAACTGAATCCAAATGTGGCATTGCTCTGCTATGGAACCTTGATGATACTCGCTTAAAAAAGTCAAAGAGACCCAAGATGACATCTTGCTCGAGCTCAAGATGAAAGTCTGTCATTCTAAAGCAAAAAAGATAAAAAAGAAGAAAACAAGAAAAACTATTAGCAAATCCTACAAAAGGCATATTCGACCCATTTACATGTTAATGAATCCAGGGTTATTATTTACCTCTACCCTACGTCTAGAATATTCTAGAATGTTTTTTTAGCTCAGGTCGCATGGGTAAAAAGTCCCCCAAAATGTATTTTCACGCATAAACTTACAAGATGTTTTTTTCTTCAGAAAATTACACTAGTATTGAAGTAATATACTTGTTGCAATCATATTTGGCACATTGACTGCTTATGAAACTTACTAAATCTCCAGACAGAAGGTGTTTTGGGTCTTAACCCATATCAAACAGTGACCCGTCTGACCAAAACTAATTGTGACCTATAACCACCCATATTGCACTATCTAATATTTTTCAACCCCATAGGCCATAGCCATCTTATCTATATACGTATGTTTAAATTAACCTTTGGCAGCACTCACCTTAGATTTATATTCTCAAACGAAAGTAACGCTTTATCTGTATTCCTCCATTTTGCTGCAGCCAATGAGAATACAGGCTCGATCGAACTGTCGGATACCAGCTGCTTCATACGTTCCCCTTTGACCCTCAATCCATCATCATTATGTTTACTCTGAGATGTCGGATTTTGCTTATATTCATGGTCAAAGGATAATATAACAGGATAAGGTGTGGTTGGCAGCTGGTTATCAATCTGCAAAGCAAAAATTTTCAAGGAAAACTTTTGCTGGTCCAAACTCTGAACTAGATCAATCACTGTGTTCCTCGCACACGCAAAAAGTAACTCCTACAAAGTGGGAAACTCCATAAGGATGGTAAATGAGTATACTACCCTAAATTTGTAGCGAACTTTAGGTTATGTACCTGCGGTTGAGAACTCATGACAGAAATTCCAATGAAGGGAATGGCAATTGATAACCTTT
The DNA here is from genome assembly GCA_022545495.1 of Chrysanthemum lavandulifolium. Lineage (NCBI taxonomy): Eukaryota > Viridiplantae > Streptophyta > Magnoliopsida > Asterales > Asteraceae > Chrysanthemum > Chrysanthemum lavandulifolium. The sequence continues at coordinate 285,643,543 of CM040242.1, read as the reverse complement.
CTTTGTAAAGAACAGAACTTTCTTGCCTATGGTCATATTCTGTTCTATCATTTAATCGAGGAGAATGTGGGGTTTTTATTTCATCAAAGCTATGATAACTCGAATCAATAACACTGAGGACCTGCATAATAGGAAAGATACCACTTAAAAGAGGTGGGTCATAAACATTAACATTCACATTTGGAGTACAAGAACTATACCTTCAATGCTCCTTCAGCATGGACAGATAAGAGCAACCTTCTTTCAGGTTTCTGCCAAATCAAATCAAGATACACACGTGTGAGTTACAAATAGAAAATAATGAAGTGATAAATGACAAAGAAAATGTACCTCAGAAGTTGCAGGCAAACAGATAGATTTGTACTCCTTTGCATCATCAAGAGAATAAGACCCAATAACCCGCTCAGCAAAAACCTATGATATTAAGAATGAAACAAATGAGTAACATCCCAGCTAGTAATGACAACATATGAGTTCATACATAAAAAAATATACCTCAACAGTTAGACGATGTGGATAACAGGGTTCATCCCATGCATAAGGGCAAGATGTATAGGAATGGATAACAGTCTCAAATGCTTCACATTTTTGTTGATAAATGCGTAGTCTCTGCAACCAACAAAGTTTACTAGTAAGGTCCAGAAAAAATGAGTTACATAAGACCTAAACAAAGGTACATCATTTATCTCCCCTTGTCATGATTAAAACTCAAAAATGAGAAATCACCAATAGTGAAGCAAAATAATTAAAACCACACTGTAAGCAACTAATGATGCTCTATCTCTCAAAAAAGACAATACATCAGGAAGTAAGTGCAAAAGAACTTAGATTATAGGTGGAATACTCGACCAATAAACTTATAAATGGCGAATGACTTGAGTTATGTTTTATCCCTAACAGGCTAAATAGATGAAATACGCCAAACACGTTTAATGGGTTGAAAGTCGCCTAGTATGCATATTTAATGCATAATACCTACTATATCATTTTATAAAAAAGAACTTATTTTATTATTGACATAATTTACTTTCGTAATCATGTGAAACACTAGCATTATTATGACCCATTTTGAGCCATACCAAAATATTCTGTTTTAACCCTTACCCGTTACTCAACGCACCTACTTTGTGAGTTTGTAACCTTCGTCTAGATTATGATTTAATAACGCAATAAATGTTTTGTCTATGTTGTTCCGGTTTTCCTTTTTGAATTAAGAATTGTGCTTTCAAAGGAAAAAAAGATAATACCCGAACGGGATGCAGAAGGGAAAACAGTTATCTTTTGTTTGCTTAATTTAGAGGCAGCCAAAATAGCCCGTAGCTTTCAGAACATGAGGAAAAAAAAACAAAAAAAAAACACACTAACCTCCTTCGAGAAGTTATCAATCCTGTATGGCATAAAGCCAGTATTATCATCAGATAAAAGAATTAAGTTTGTCCCAGAGTCACCATGAGGGTTCCCAAAAATCTTCTCATCTCTGATTGCATCATCAGCATTTTGGACCTCCACACGTACCATATTTACTGCACCCGAAACATAATTCCGCATTTTCAGCTGTGTATCACCTAAATGTTCTGGAAAGAAGCATCCTGACCACTGCCATCCAGGTTCATCAAAACGAACAGAAATGAGTAATTCCCTGCCAGAAGCAAGTAGATAAGTAAGTGATAGATGATAGTGACTAAACATAGACAATAAAACTGCAACCTTACTAGATCTGTAACAACAGCATGTAAGAGAAAATTACTCTACCTTGTTATGTCTTTCCAATGAATATGAGAGTGCTGTCCCGCCTTCAAATGATAAATGAAGTCAGACCCTTTCTGTCTATAGCACAAGTCCTTACTGGATGCATTGCTAATTACATATCTGGAGTATAAGGGAAACAAAGGATAAGCGAGTAACAAGGAGAGAAAAAACATTGTTTCAATTACCAGCGGAGGTTAGCGATATTGACCTACTTCATTAGAATGGGTCACTAGGGTTATGTTTTGGACTATTGATGGGTAAATTCAAAAATTGATAGAAAGAATGGCCAAAATGTATTTTTAATGCATAAAACCTCCTATATCATTTTAACAAATAAAACTATAATCAGATAATTTGCCAGACTAATTGATTACATTAACTTGAAGATCTTGGACACAAAGCTTTACAGGTCAACCTGACCTGTTTTAACCCGTACCAAAGTTGATTTGTTTTGACTCGAACCCATTAACAAAGATGTCAAAAACTCAAAACAAGATACCTGGGCTGGAAATTAATAATCCTTGTCCTTCCGGAAAATGGCCCAGCAACAGCACTGGATGCAACAGATAGCACATATGAAGCATTGACGGATGATTGGGGAACAAGAACAGTAGCAGAACCAGTAGGTGGAACAAGAAAAAATTGATTCGACCATGCATGATCTGAGGTACTTTCAACACCCATATCAAATTGGCACCTACTAACCCTAACCATGATCTCACTCGAAGAAATATTAGGATCAGGAGAATACATGCAAAAATTGACCTTTTTGCGATTTGTCTCATCAAAATCAACCAGCTTGACATTCGACTGACTTCTCGAGACTGAACCTTTTTCCTTACCAATATTCTTCTCGTCTGATGTTCCATGAGTCGTAACAGATGGACCAGATGAACTGACTGGCTCCTTCACAAACTTACCATGATATGTGTCCAAGCTCTTTCTCGTGGAAACTAGATTATTATTTAAGGGAAACTTCTTCATACCATCATTATGCAAAAGTTGATTGGAGGACAAAAGGCTAAGGCCGTCTTGTTTGCCTAAATATGCATCCTGCTCATCCAAATCATAACAGGATGGCACAATGCAGCCATGTTTTGTCAGTTCATTAGTAGAGTTGGCAATGATGAGGGGAAAGCCACAGCAATTGTACAATAAGAATGGAACGAATATGCAGATTTCCCGAGACCCAGAGGATGCATCCATCACCTTTTCCATTGTCACATATAATGGACCTAAACAAAAACAAGCAGCCAAACTAATCAGCTTTTGCGGGTGTGTGTGTTTGTGTGTATGCATGTGATGAAATAAAGATCAAGCTGCATCACCTTTGGAAGTATCAGCACTAAAGTTTACAGATTCTGATGAAGAAAACTTTGTTCCACTAAATTTAGCAATTTCGCTAAACTTCTCTGCGCGGGGGAACTTCAGAACAGATGGTCTAAACCCAGGTATATTGAAAGTCAAAGAAAGATCATGTGACGAATCAATATGATAGAATGAAGTTTCAACCTGCAGATGTTGGAATAAATACAAGTCATGATAAATTCTATGCAGATGTTGGAATAAAAACACAATATACTTTTGCTGAACTCATACACAAGTCTGAAGTCCCTGGACTTTGATTTTGCACAATCAAATCATTCACTTATAACCCTATACCTCTCCCTGGCGGGATTGGGTATTGTTGTTGTTGAAATCCTTCACTTATAAAACTCAACATAGTTTTTTTTTTTTTTTTTGGTAGGTTCTTTCTGTTCATAAAACTTAATGAAATGTCTTTATTTGCATACTTTATTTGCATACTTAAGTTTTACCAGTTAAGAGATTATATCATATGAAAAGATAAAGTACATAACAAGAACGTGAAAGTCTTTTAACAAGCTACCAACCTCTGAAAGCAGCATGCTACGTGTTGCTCCACCACTTTCAATCGTCAAAGATACTGTGATTGGTAAGTAGTTTTTCACAATTAAAGGATTACTCAATGTAACCAGGTGAATGCAACGTTTATTTGAGTGATCCTGATTCCCTATCTTGTCACCTTTGTTGTTCTCATCTGATTTCATTGAAGCGTTATGAATATAATGAGATGATCCTTTGTTTATCCTACCAATAGATGGCAAACACATGTCATGCACTGATACACAGCATCTAAAAGGATCACTACTCGGAAGAGAAGGATAGCAAACGAATGAACGCAAATGTCCGATCTTAATTTCATTAGAAAGAATATTAGAGATGCTATAAGCTTCACTCCAAAGGTAAGTGCTGCCAAGGGGACGCCATCTTATGCGCCCTGTTTCAGCTAAATGTAGGGGAAGAGGAAACTCATGACCAGGATATACTGGGTCCAGAATCTGAAATTGAGGAACACTGTGAGACAGATATGGCCAAATGACAACTGGGCATTAAGGAAAAATATCATTACAGTAAATATTAAAAAATTATAAGCTAGAGATGACGAAATGGGAGAGAGGGCAACAAGTGAAAATTAGGTCACTTTGGAACGGATTAAAACACACCAGGTCGGATCTAGTTGACCCACGAACACTTTTCTTATCAATTCTTTTATAAATATATAATATTTAATGCGTAATGCGTAAATTACTATTAAAGCCCGTTAGACCCGTTGCCCCTTTAGCTAAAAGTAGTATTTGACCTGTTCTGAAAAAAACACACACCAAATCGACACACCAGCAAGCAATTGGGTTGACCCACAACACTATTTGTCCATTTTCAACATTATTAATAGCTATTGTGCACAAAAACAATATTATTACAATGTTAACCAATCTTCAATAAAACATTTTGGGAGGTTGCATTCATTCCAATAAAACTTTGAGTGACTTTCAACCTATTCGACCATTTAGTTAATAGTTATTATTTAAACCCTTAGAGATAAAGACAATTCATTTATAAGTAAATGGTTGACTTCTATCCTAAACGCTTTTTCTACACATGGTTACCTTAGGCGATACGCCAAATGGAATATCAAACCGCACTTCAAATGGCACTGACGTTTCATTCAAGAGTATAACCTGAAGAAGAAAAAAAAAACTTTTACAAAAACAGAAACCAGTTAAAAGTAGAGCTGAACATGACTAATGAATTGTCTTTACCGTCGAGTACAGCCGCACTAACTTTGTGTACCGCTGAACTGAAACATCAATTATTACAGGTACTACATAACCATTGCTTGTGTGTAATCTCTTGTTCCCGTCAAATTCTTTAACGCTTTTTGACATATCCCCACCATTATCAACTCCTATATTATTAGCTGAATTTGAAAAATCCACCTCAAAAGAGCTCACACCAACGAGATCAATGGAAACAGGAGTTGACAGTGTGGAAGTTCCCTCAAGTTGAACAATGATATAATGATGTTTTGCATCAGCAAGTTTTCTGTCACCTAGATTGTCAGAAGAATGGCTAGTCCTGAAGTTGAAGATTTGTTCATCTGGGGTACTATCGTCAATATACACTGGATATGAAGAACCTGGCTGCACATATTTCCCATCTTTTAACGAAGACATATCGAAACTGTCAGCAGTTTTAGAACCTTTGAAGATATAAAAAACCAGCGGCAACGAAGTTAAATTTTCAAGCGTATATGGGGCATATCTGCTGGTAAGTGCATTTTTATTGGTGCCAGTTCCCGTCGATCTTGAGTTTTCAGAAAGACCATTCAGCTCCATTAGATCCCAAACATCCTTATCCTTAATCATATCAAATGTTCTGAAAGCAACCTTCAAAAAAAAATTGGGAAAAAAAATAATTAATACAGTAACTAAAGCAGTTTAGTGATGACGATAATTATATATACAAAATAGCAAGATAATAGAACACCTCAATTAAGGATTCGGTAACATTAATATTGAGATTCATTGCTGACTCAAGATGAACATCAGTCATGATCGGGCTGTTCTGGAGGGCGCTCTTCCCCTGCTCTCTTCTTAAGCTTACTTGAAACTTCCAAGGTTCAAGAAAAGGCTCCCACAACACCTGGAGCCATAATGAAAACTAGGTTATAATCCTACATAAACTACACAAGTTGGAATAATATCACTTGCTGCGGCAACAAATATTTTACCTTGTGAATATTATTGTAGTTCACTTGAAGCTCACTTTCAATTGATCCCTCCATTAGATTTTCTGTTACGATACCATGAAATAACAAGCTTCCCATAAGAATTTCAAGTAGAGGACCACTGGAGCTCCACTGCATAATCAGTCACAGGCAAATATAAGTTCCACCGCCCTATTTTTTATTTGAGTAAACAGGTTTATTTGTGCGAACTAATATATTATGAAATTCGATCAGAAGTTTTGATATATATAAACGTGGCAAATTTGACCCAGTTATAGATGACTAGCTCGATACAATTAATATTTGAACTCTAACAAGTCAAAACGGTCGAAATTCGCCAAAGTGTATTTTTAGATCATAAAACCTGATACACTAATCATTTACCCACAATAATGGTTGCCCACAAAAAGTCATTAGAAAAAAAATCTAAAGCCGTCTTATGTCTAGCTTAAATAAAATATTAGTCAATCAAACATCTGGAAATGTACCTTTTGATCGGTCAGAAGAATGGAAAGCTTTTGTAGGTAAAATCTGAAATTTATACTGAACACTGGAGGTTGAGGAGACTCTGACTTCTCAGGAAACATACATTGCATAGTTCGCAAGAAGTAAAAGATATCATGTGAAAGCCAAACATCTAAATTATCACAGTTAACATCTGCCTTCAAATCCATGTGCTCCATTTCATCATTACCCACATCGGCTTCAATATCAACCTGCAACAACTGAAAAAGGGGCCAGGAATGGACATTCTTGTCCTGACATATTTCAGCTGTTCCCGTTGTTTTCCCAATATTAGTCTTCAGATTTACTTTTTGACCATTAATATTCACCTCCGTGCACCTACTTTGTAAACAAATAAAGAGAAAACTATAGTCATCTGATGAATTTGGCTCTCCAATTTGGTGTGCGCCAAAATATCTTAATGCTTCTCCAGAAACTTGCACAGGAACACAAACTTTTAGGCCTATATGATCCGACTTCACAAATAGCGAAAACGGATGCTCCATTGTGTCTTCTGACGAAACATAGCTTGACATGATGATAGATGGAGACACGTTTTCTGGACTACCAACTGGATCTAAAGCTGATTTTTTTGGTTCATTATTTGGAAGTTGTGTGTAGGAAGAATTAATATGGTCAATAAGTTTACTCCAGTCTGACAAAAATAACCATATGTTAAGACAAGGAATGGTAAAATGAAGCTGGTTATGGCCCTCATCTGACATTAAGACACTCAAGTGAAGCACCGATACATTTTGGCTAGAAGATGTGCATTCTACTAAGACAACTGAGCTAAATAGTGACGATAGTGTTAATGAAGTGAATGACATATCCAGACGAACAAGTTGGTCATCTTTTAAAGATACGGCACACGTGAACTTCATGTCAGCTTTGGCAATGAGTTGGTGAAAATCGGATTCTGTTTGTTGAGAATAAAGGTCTAATGACATGGATTGTATGGAACATCGGATTTCTGTAAAGGTCACACTTGGAGATTCAACTGGAAGCACATGATTCTCTTTAAGACTCCTCTTTGACTGGAGAAACTGCAAAACATCAGAAGTGAAACACTCGGATAGAGATCCTACAGATGAGAACTCATCAATGACATCTGTTAATGCTCCAAAGCAGCCGAGTACGTCGGTTCCTGAAAAAGGGACGAGCGTAGTATAAATCAAAATATACATATGTACAATGAAATCATGGATCTGGGGGTTAGGGTGTTCATCGGGACAAAAACAGGACAACACCAGACTAAACCAGCACCGAACCGGAAACTGGAAAATTAAGAAAATCGAGAGCCAAAAACCTGTTCAGTATCAAATTGGACCCAAAACCGGATACAAACTTGGGTTATAGTGGGAAAAAAGATGTATATTAAACAGCCTTAGTTTTAAAAAATTTCAAAAAAGAACTGGTCCAGCTCTGGCAGAATGAACCAAGAACAAACTTTTACAAACAACAATCTGGCTCTCTAAAAACTCTAGAACTGAGAACCGGGCCAAATATAGCCGCTTCGGTTTAGTTAGTCTGGGACAATTCTTAGAGGGCCTGTTATCAGAGTGATACAAAATTAAATTTAATAACATACCTTCAACAATCAATTGGCAATTCCTAATACTTGACATGACACACACTGAAGATGAGGCAATTGAACCAGGAGGCGTAGATCCATATGGTATTCTGATCCATACATCACCACTAAAAGGTGCAATTAATCTGATACTTCGTTGAATATCACGATTGAACTTCAAGAAATCAGGAGCATCGTCTTTCAACAGAAGATGATGTAGAGATAAATCCCGCCCAAATAAATTCAAACAATGATTTTGATCTGCAAAAAATTGAGCTGGAACACAACACTCAGGAGGAACTCCTTTTAACAGAGTATCTTGATCAAAGTTCTCAATGAAGGTGCAGTACAGCTGTGGAATATCAAGCTTTAGAAACTGGTTATCAGCATTAACCCCGGGTGCAAACAAGATAGAGTCCAATATCTCAAACTTGTAAGTCAAACTAACGTTGACCCCCGTATCCTCATCCTCCTTTGCATGACCACTCCAATCAGACAATGAGAAGTAACCAATGAGCACAGCCAGAAATTCAGGTGGCAATACACACGATACGTTTTGAATACTAAAATCTAACTCAATACGAGATCCTTCCAATTCAAGATTTCCTTTTTTCACACGAAAGTTAAGCACTGGCGAAAGACTCGGTGATGCAGGGCCCCACAGAGAGTCTTGTATAGGCTGAGGACACCAGTACGAGGAAATAATCAATCCCTCAGTAGAACATACCACATCCAGACAGTCATCATGGATAACAAAAGAAGATTTGGCTGCAGGAAGTGTAGCAGATGCAACAATGCATTTAGAGTCATGAAAGTGCACTCTAATGCTGCTGAGATGAAGATTGGTTACCACCAGACCTACTTGATCAGCATCTGACGATTTATTTTCACTCAATGGGTTGTATAGTTTTTTAAATTCCTTCTTTGCACTGAATTTTGAGCTATTTATCTTTCGCTCTCTTGTATTAAGAACCCTTTTCCAATCTGGACTGATGTTAATAAGTGAGCTATCAAGGTTCAGAAGTGACTTGTCATTGTATATTGTCACGAAAGGGTACTGATTTAGTGAGATGCTTTCCCAGTCAGATGTACCCGTTTCAAAAATATTGGAGCAACCAAACCTTTGAAAGTCAAAATAAGAACCCGATAAGATGCCGTTACTTCCAACAATAGCTTGATTCTTGACAGCATGTGAAGGGCTATATTTGGATATTTTATCAAAAAATTCAACTACCAATCCAATTATATAGGGATAGCAATGAAGATCAACATCGCTTAACCATATGCTAAACCTGTGGTTATCCTGATCACCATCATAATGTAACATGAGGCTCCCATTAGGTGAAACATCTAGTTCATCTTCTTGCTGTTCCGAGGATTGAGGAGAAACACTATTTTCAGACAAGCATATTGTAAGGTCATCCCCACTTCTCAAAGAGCAAGATGTTATTTTTAAAGCCCTTGTACATATCCAACAAGCTTTTGTGCGTTGGGTACCAACAAATCTATAAACGAGAGCAAAAGCAAGAAGTTATTTACTGCAAACACTTCAAGACTGTCTTGTATGTATGGGTGTGTGCACATAAAGAGATTAACTTAACAAATGAACAGCCAAACAATGATTCAGAGGGTCGCCACTGCATCCGCATGTCACAGGTGAGCAAACAATAGCATGGAGAGAAAGCATACAAACATACAAGAAAATTTCGCATTCCAGTATTTTATTTGGCATATAAGAAAAAACTGATATATGCAATTAAAGATAGATTCCACATAATTAACCTAGCAACATAAGAAAAGATAAACATACATATAAGAGAATAATTCGAGAAAACAGAACCAATTGTCATAATCACGACGAATTAATCACATGAACATAGGATATATACCCAAACAAACTACTACATATTTGCCTTACCACAATGATAAAAAGAATATTGTGACTAGAGTTATAAGTGCAACATGCCCTCATTTTCACTTATGTCCTTAACTAATTGTAATATTAATTTCATTAGTTTAGGGACCTTGAGCAATCAGTGTAGGGGCACTTTCAAGGTAGAAATGTTAATTAAAGTGACAAACATACCTAATATCCAAGTCCTGCAAAGTAACAGTTAGCGTGCAGCTTGCATCTAAGCCATTTTCAAGGTCAACAATGACGCTAGCAGATTCCAAATTAGCAATAACAGAAATCCGAGAGGAGCTAAAGTTCTTTGTCTTTTTTGATTCTGAATCATATGATGAGGCTGTTGTTGTCCCCAAGCGTGATGGATGATCCAGCGTATTCACACTGTCAACCAGTTCCAAAACTGACCCAATTATTGTTGGAGACAAGTGAGCCAGAAATGAGGACACCACCACATAAAGCTGAAACCAAACAAGGCATTATACTGTAAGTATTATCTCATGTGCTTATTAAACAGCTAATAAATATTGCTGCATTGAACCGTGAATAGAAAGTCTTTTCAGAAAAAGAACACACTTTTTCATGCTCAAAATTTAAATCATATATACATCAGCAAAGTTAGGGGGTGGTCACAGTTGCTTTTTGCGACAGCTTATCTGACTTCAAGTTGCAATAGTATTAATGTTTGGATATATTGATTGCTTCTGTGTATTGTATTATACAATACATATAATCAGCTTCATACTAGCTGCAACCAAACTGATACGGATTAATAAAGAAGTCAATAAATTAATTTATTTACCCCCTAAATTTAACATAAGGAGTGTTTTCCATTTTCACAGCCCCTCACTACTTTTATCACACAACTTCCTAACTGATCATTTTGTTTTCACTTTCTTACAAAATTTGAATTGCCAAACTCTCAAACATATTATCATCTAGTTACTAAAATGTCAAACAGCAAAAACACATCTAAACGCTATCTACTACAGCCAGTTTTATAATGACCAAGTATCTGACTATGATTATTCAAAATCACCCCATCCCTTTTTAAAAACACATTCAAAGAACATTGAAGGCATTATACTCATTGTCACCCCCAAATTGTATATGTGGAAATAATTACTGACTTGCAAATTGATATGTTTGTGCAATTCAGCAGACCATTCAATGAAGCAAATGTGGTTATAACCCCATGTTTGAATTATAAGAGGACGGTTTACCTACCTCCAATGCTTTCAATAATGGTTCATCTTGGACAATGCATCGTGCTAAAGCAGAAGAAGCATTCAATTTGTCTAGAATCGGAAATGTATAAGGATAGATAGGCCCAGATAAGTTTATCTGCAGATTGACAAAGATATCAGTTTTGTGATCATAAAAACGTGAAATGTTAAAAAAGAGAGACATTGCTGACCTCAAAGTCGATTATTTTAATTTCGAAGTGATCATGCAGATCCTGAACTTGAAGTCCCTTGAGGAGCTCACTTGAAGAATCAATATCTATCAAATTCCTCACGAATTGAGATGGTACATGAATATCAGGGGCAAAACAGCCAATATCGCGCTTGGATGTGAAGGTAACAGCTGTTAATCCAAGTACCTGGTCATTTGATTATAAAGTTAATACTCTTACTTTGAACAGAAGTTAGAAAAAGAAACTCTAACTAAGCTAAAAGCCTAAAATTAAAAATTTAGGAGGCAATTGATCCGGAAATAAGATGTTAAAAAATGAATGAAATCATATCAGGATAAAAAGATTAAAGGTATAATAAAGTCTTCAGATGTACATGTCAAAAAAAATACCAATGTATGCATCTCTGACATCCCATTCTCCCAGGGAATAGTTATCTTGACATTTATCAAACTAATATCCCACATCATTCTCGCCCGACTTGACAATATGTATCTGCAAAACAATGAAAGAATAAAAATCAAAAATACATAGCTGAAATCAAATTCGAAGCAGATATTGATTCAGTTTCTAGGCCCTAAAGAGATTAGAGAAGTCAAACTTGAGACTTCCCATTTGAGGCCCAATGACTAGTCACACTCCTAACGAATATCATCTAATGAGGCTCTTAACAGTTAAAGTACAGATGTCATATATGGCATGTTACAGGCTTCACTAGTTCCAAGAATAATAGCCCAGTAAGATCATAAAAGAAGACATACTCAGCTTTTGATATTAGCCGTGACTTCAAATCAGTTATCCCATTGAGCGATTTCAGGACCTGTAACATGAAACCAACAGAAGCTGTTACTCCACACCAGATAAAGCAACATAGATTAATTTTGAGTCATGGTTTCAATCCTTCAACTAATCCTAATTATTACAGGAAATTATTTAGGGCTATTAAATAATATAGAATTTGAACCAAAGTGATATTATACTACATTCGATTCTCGTATGTTAACAAAATCAAAATCTGAGACATAATCACACTTCAGCTACTAAATGAACCGCTTATGATTCTGACAATTTAACTACAAATATGATTTTGAAAAAAAAAAAAAAAAAAAATGTGTTCTCATAAAAGAATGCATGTACTGTATCCATGTTTAATGCAAAGTGAAGAACTCCAACAAGATATTTATTTTAACACACTAATGCGGAAATTTTACAGAAAAAAGATTGCATGCACTTCATGTAACGTGAATTCAGGGGGAAGAATATAACCAACCCTTTCTTCGTGAGATTCGAAGGAGCTCATTACAGTATGTAACTCCATGAAATTCAAAAAGAATGTTGGGTCACAGGTCACTTCAATTGGCTCAAGCAGAACCTGAAATAAAACCAAGGGTCATTCGCATTATCAAAAGTTTCTAACACAAAACAACATAACTAGCAGTGGTTAAACAAGGTTGGTAATGACATCTACTGTTGTAATTAGATTTATGCAAGAACAGTACCTTTATTTTTAATTCACCCTCACCATTTGCTTTTGGAATATACGTGTGGATATTGAGAGAAGGTTTCCTCACTTCATGAAAATGCTCCTCAGATTCAACCTGAGAGAAAATGGAGAATACTTATAATTATCAAGAACAAAAAAGTATGAGATGCACATGAGAACTAACCTTTTTAACAAGTAAAATGGCATGCTCGTTTAATGGATTAATCATCTCAATAGCATTAACTGATGAAGTAACAACAGCAGATTCCTCCCAAATCATGCACTCCACAAAGATCCCCTCAAAAGTCAGTTCAGCAATAGCACGATGAAACTTCCTAGAAAAAAGAACATATTAGAAACCAAGCTGCAATTATAAAAAAAAGTGAGCTTAACGAACAATAGCTGGCTATAAAGTAAGGTATACATATATATTTTAGTAAACTTAAAACCAACATTATCCAATATATGTCTGTAAGTTAGCTTGAGAATTTTTTTATCATGCAGAAATTTAGAACATAGCAGTGTTACACATGCATGCAAAGATACATAAACTTAATTAAATAGCCACCAAACAAAAGCAAGATCGCTGATAACATTTAAAGATGGCGACTACAAACAGTGTATGATATGGTAGTCAGTTCAGGTAAGTAGAAAATAGAAATGAAAGATTGTATGTGTCTAGATGTCAGTGACATGCAAGAGCCGTAATTTGGTTGGGGTGAGTATCAAATTCAAACATATCCCTCAAAATGTTATAATCCTACTTTGGCAGCAATAAATCATACTTATTACGCAGCGTTGCAGAAATACGATGTATAGAGAATTTAATTGATGACAAAAGAATTCCATCACTTCCAGCAGTATCCAAAACAGGAGAAGGTGCAGGATGAAACTTTGTTGCCTCGTAAATATCCTGTCACGTTATATCATGATCAGTCCATGTTAAACGAAGTGACTAGCACTTACTAGCTTCTATTTTAGCATTATTAAATTTCCAGAAGTTGTTGTAGATAGTTGAATTTCAAGAAAGAGATAACCTGTTGAGTTATTGATCCAAAATACGGATTTCTTTCGTCTTAATGTAAAACTACCTACCTTGATTACTTCATCCGAAACAACACCAGAAAATTGGCTGGAATCATCTGTACCTCCGGCACCAAGCATTCCACGGGACAGCCACTTCAACCATCCTTGGGGCTTGGTTGATGGTTGATCATCATCCAGCGACTTGTCAAAAGCTTCATTAGCTCCAATACCAGAGGGTGAATCCACCAAGAAATCCTGCACGTGTGTAGTCTTTAATAGAAGGAATAAGTAATATACACATGCCAATAAAGGGAGTCTCGTGGACTGTGGTGCATAGAGAGGTATATAGTAAAAAAATCAAAATCATACCTGAAGCTCATGCTCAGCAGCAGACCTATAACATAAAATATCATCTATTTCAGATTCTTTCTCCATTTGGTCCAACTCCAAAACAATTGCATCTTCCAGTGGCTGATAACATATAACCAAATAATTTGTATATCAAGATAAGCTACTTCAACTAACAATACAGCAATCCAATGTAGTCAAATACAAATTGCTAAAAGTTCCATAGCTTTTTGTCCTGATCAACTCAGTAGCATATATTTAACAAGACTAGCAGGGTACCCGCACGGTGCGGCGGCGGGTACCTTGAAATAAATTTTTCCGGTGAATCATGTATTTTAGTTTATTATGTTTTTTTTGACAATAAATTTACGGATATCAAGAATTTCATTTAGCCCGTGCCCGTTCGGGCTCAAGCTTGTTGGCCCGTGCCCGTTCGGGCTCGAGCCCTTTTGGCCCGCGCCCGTTTGGCCCGTGCCTGTTCAGGCTCAAGCCCATTTTGCCCGTTCGGGCTTTAATATTTGTATAATGTGCTTTATTATTTGTATTAGAAACATTTAATAAAATGGTACCCGCGCGTTGCGGCGGTAGGTACACTCAAATAAAATTTTCAAGTGAATCATGTATTTTAGTTTATTATGTTCCTTTTGACAATAAATTTACGGATTTCAAGAATTTCGTATAGCCCTTGCCCGTTCGGGCTCGAGCCCGTTTGGCCTACGCCTATTCGGGCTCAAGCCCATTTGGGCTGTTGCCCGTTCAGGCTTGAATATTAATTGTATTAGTGACATTTAATGTAGGAATTGTGTTTAATTTGGTTGTACAATATGCTTGATAATTTGTATTTATTATGTTAGGGTGTTTTAATAACTGTATTAATTGTATTTATTGATCAATTAATTTATTGACTATATTAAATAGCATTAATGTGGTGTTTTATTTTTTTAATATGTGCATTAAAGTGGTGTATGCTATGCTTCTTGTCTTGTACGTCTGAAAATTATATGCATTAAAGTGTTGTACATTATGCTTCTTTTCTTAATTATATGAATTACTAATTATAGTAACATGTGTAGGCTTATATTTTTAAGACTTCCTTTTATAGGAAGTCCTAAATACATTATTATGTAGTATAGATACTCAAATATTTTATGGACATCAAAGCAACATGGACATCAAAGCAACATTAGTATGATATATATATATATATGGTGCGCATAATGATATCCACCTAGAACCTAGAATAAATTATAGTGATGAACCAATATAAGCAGTGAGCACGCAACAGGTATAGTAACCTACAAATTAACCTTTTTTTTTAGAATTTTGCTATTAAGAAACATCCTACTGAGTAGTATCAATTAGCAGATTTATAAAGCTTACTAATCTTGTCACTAATTTGTGATTTTAAATCATCCCTGAGCACCAAGAATTCTATCGTCCGTGCCTAATATACAAGAAGAAACTTTGTTATGATAGTTCAATCTATGTACGGAACAACCAACTGTTAAAACTATAAAAATTTTGAAGACAATGGATTTTTGTTGACACAATTGTATATCTGTGACAGCATTAACTCATAATAATATGCAGGTAAAGATAAACTATTAATTTATTAATCATAGCACCACCTGAAGCAACCATACTATGTCAAGCGAAAAAAGAACTATAGTGGCAGCAGACACAACTGGTGTACCAAGCTAGCATTGATCTAAAAGATGCATATCCCAAATGAATACACAGGAATAAACTCAAATATATCTAACGCAAGCTGTTTGTGAAAACGATGATCCTAGGTATGCTCAACAGCATTCATTCAACAGTTGACTCAACTCACATTTCAAGATCCAATTGAAAGCAACCAATAAACTTTTATAAATAATTAATGATCAAAATGCTTAACCTGATTCTCAAAATAGTAATCACATGCCAACAGAGAAAAATAAAGCTACTAGGAAGGTAATCAAGGTGTGATATACTTTTTGATCCTCATGAAATCAGAAATCTATGCAATCTAATATAAAATCTCGCCCACAAAACTTAATGTGTAAGACCTCACCTCCTCTTTCCGAAGGCATTCCAATTTCAGTTTGTATAGCTCTACATACCGACGTTTTCTGCCTCTGTAAAAGAAAGGTCAGGAATTATATACAGAAGTAGAAGGTTAAGATGATTTCAGAAAAACAATCAAAAAGGGAATCAGTACGACTGTTTCTCTCTGTAAAAGGTCTTGTACTTTGAAAATGATGTGGTAAATTTGTGGGCTAGTGTGAGCAATACCACAAAATGAAAAACTAATTTCCATGTGTCCATTTTTGTCAATTAATAACGCAACTGACAGTTATTTTGGAGCACAAAAGTGCAAACCCATCTTACTGACATGGAAAGCTTTGATGCATGGTATAAGAGAAACTAAAAGATGTCAGTTGATCAAGTTGTTCTTATGATAGCTATGCAATTTAACTTTCTCGTTTGCTACTTCTGCATGTGCATACCCTTCCTCTTACGTGTATATCTCAAACTTATTGATCAGGTTGTGAGCGTACTATATATTATTGCAAAATAATACCAATTTGAAAGCGTTACATATATGAATATTTCTCATTGTTTCATCGCAATACCAGTTGAGAACTGCTGGCAGGCCGACAAACCAAACGAGCATACAGATAGCCGGCAGATGTTATTAAGAGGATGATTCATTTTTAAATCAGTGTATAGATTATACATAAATTGTTCACTACCTAATTAAGTAATATACATCCAGATATCAGGCACCCAATATGAAAAATGCAAGGATATAATAGAATAGCAATTTATAGGTTAGTTTTTTTTTTTAAAAAAAAAAAAAAAAAACTTACAGACGTTCTCCCAAGTATCTCCACGAGGATCTCTTCAGTCTTTTACGAACATCAGATAGCACAGATTGTTGAGCATAATGCCACCATCGTATCTGCCATCCCACAGGTTTCTCTGACAAAGTGCTTCCCCATGGACGATAACGTCCATATCTAAGAACATTAAGAGCAATGTGACATCAATCGATGAGTTAAAATAATGTATGCATCCTTTCTAAAAAAAGACATACTGCAAAACAAATTATGCTTTATAGAAAAGCAGTCTTAAGGAAAAAAATAAAAATAAGCATATAACAGCAACAAGAAAAATATATTCATCTGCCTACTACATGTGCCCTTATTATTAAATTTTGTAGTTATACAAGATAGCCTAAATTAAATCCTTTGAGAACTAAACCTTTTATGATCCATATATGTCATGTCAAAAAGGATAACTATTAGTATGCACAGTCCTTGACTCTAATCCAAACTCAATGAAAGTTATGAACGCAATCATATAAAGGTTACAAATAACAAGAAAGCTGATTGTTATCAGTATGTAACTAAGAAGGATAAAGCTGATTAAACAACGTTTTACTCACTTCTCTCTTAGCCGACAGGTGCATAGATAATCGTATAGATACAATATTTGCTGCAACTGATCTTCATCCAGGGACAAAACCTAAAATAGTGGCAACATGTCAGTTAGTATGTGTAGAGAACGATTAAATGATTAAAACATTATGAAACTAACCAATCCAGATAACTCGACATCTACAGAGTATTGTGCCGCATTATTCTCGAGCCTCCCGGACCTGTTCACCTGTAATAAAAACATAAACAATCAAACTAATGGTACAAACCAACCATAAATAAAAACATAAACAATCTAATTAATGCTACAAACCAACCCTAAATTGAACTAAAGGTTGTACTTAGAGAAGTAACGAAGAGAAATCTCAACAAAGGTTGTACTTAGAGAAGCTCCTAATAAGTACTTGACGTGTATGAACAATAAATGTGTAATGAGATAATACAAGTAGGGCATGCATACCGAAAGAGAAGCGGATACGTCGACGGGGGCCAGTAAGTGAATATGTTCATCTCTGTGAGAGCTGGCAACAACCATCGCCATGGAGTCTTCACCATTTTCAGTATACGGATCTTTTGTAAAAGTTCTACAGTATATTTCCAAACCTTGAATCTCAACAAGTTTATTTACTTGGCCAATCCTCAGCTTTCCACTTGATAACCTATAATTGGTTTTTAAAAAATGACAATTTCAGTTAGTACACTTACATCCTCTCCAACCTTTAGTCAATCTAAAATACCAAAATGATTTCTAGATTTGGAGAGACTAAGTAGTCAAAAACTGAAAAATGGAAACTTGAGGGGATATAATCATATGGCGGCTATGGTAGTGATTACTTAATTGTGTTATTGATAAATCTTTTTTGAATGATATTTGAAAAACCATAAAAGCATCTCATATATTTTGCCTTAAATAAACTATGCTGAGCAATATAGCTGTAGAGTGAGCAAAAGGTACCCAACGAGATTTTGCTTCATTGCAGTCAAACTGGTCAACTTCAAACCAAATACAGTTTGTGCCTGCAAAACATACCAAACATATTAGCAATGTTTCACCGAATATGAGTTACAGCCAAATAAATTCATTAGCTAGCATAAATAATATAACACCATAGTGATCTTTTCCATCTTAAAATTATATAAAAGCTAACTTCCCAAGCAAATAACAAACTCTAAGATGTATTTTTCAAATTAGTCGCTATATTACAAGTAGATCTCCAGAATAGAGGAACGGAAGAGAGTGATACAGGCTTCTACACTAAACGCTCACTGAGTGATAAAAAATATGGAAATTCCATCTAACAAGGGTTAAATTGTTAGTTTTTTTTTTTTTTCATATAGACATTCCATATTTGTTAAACTGGAGTTAAGTAAGGACCTATCAGAAGGCAAACATAAGAAACTGCCTTGCCGGCGATTATTACTAGTAATCATATCAGTTGTCTACAGCAAGGATATACACTTCCATGTGGTGTCCCGTATTGTTAAACTAACGATTCTGAGGAGATTCCAGGAGCTGCACTGGGGTGTTTGGACCTTGGTTTAGCCTTCTGTTGTGCTATATTGGCTAATTGAAATTTGGAAAAGCCAATAAGCTCACTTTTTTGAGCTCTTGAGCTTATGGCTTGTTTAAAAAAATAAGCTAAACCAAACATCCATCTTATAAAATGTTATCATTATTTTTTGGGGGTCCTTAATTCCACGAATTTGTAATTTAAAGTTTTGCTGCTGGTTTCCCGGCAATCATTTACTATCATGTAACATTTCCTTTCTGGATAAGAAAATTGAGAAACACAGAGGCTGATGACTGAAAGATATAAATTTTTTTGCAAGGAAAAGAACACATCAATTCTATTTAAGTTCTTGGTTACACAAAGTATTGTGTACCAGTGTAGACTTATTGTATTAAAATGAAGTTCCTCTAATTGGAAAACTAATAACTAAAATTTGAACTATGAAGTACTTGAATGAAGTCGCATTTTTGCAATTTAAGAACATAGCACGTGTAATGGAATAGAAAGGACCTTGTCATCTGATTTATCTTCATATACGACATGGATGTTCCTGATGGAGACTTGAATGCCATCAATAATCTGTAGAACATGATGAAAAGAACCCTCAGAGCTTTTACACTTAATTGAGATATTATATCTTGAAATAAATTATTTGAACATTAACGAGAAGTTAAAGCATCAACTGAACTCACTACCTTGGCAGTAATGTACGAAATAAATGAATTCCCAGTTTGGTTATCTGCAGAAAAACAAAGAATTTAGAAACACCAAATGTGAATATACAACAAGCTATATGGTAATGATATGTTATATGCTATCCTTAAGATTCAGCAACTTTCAATGTCCTAGTAAGATTGTCCTTTCCCAGGTGAGGAAATGCAACAACAAGCTTTCAGCTACAAGGAACTCCTCATATATTATCCAATTGTACAGTGACAAAACATGAGTTGTAGCAATGTAGCCTATAGGTGAAAGGCAGTAGCTCACCTACACGTTGCGATAACTTTGCCAGTTCCGCTGTAGCAAGTTTGGCCTTTTTTCCAGCAAACTCTCTTCTTTCAACATCATCAGTGCTCCACTACAAAAAATAATAACTGCTTAAGATTGAACATAATAGTGATAGACTTCCAAACCCTGTTCTGAAACGGGGATCCCAACTTCACTTGTATAAAGAGTAGTTCAAAAAATTAGAGAATAGACACTGTTTTTAAGTACTTAAGAAAATAAAAGGTTAATGCGTTAATGTGCTGGAACTCTATGTCAAATTTGACATGAAAAGCAGATTCTCCTTTTTTGGCATTTATTAAAAGGAATATATGTGTCTTTCCATGCATGTCTCGTTATTTTCCAGAACCATGAAGCAAATAAAGTTGAACAATGCGAAAGTTATTCAATATGTTGGAGATACACAATGCTCATATATTGAAATGAGTTTGTACTTACCTCCTCATCCTCACGTTGGGAAGCACAAACTAATATATCTTCTAAACTTATAATGATAGGGTCCCAGCCAAGCTTTTTCCAAGGAATTCTAATGCTTAGCCTCCCTACCCGACCTACCAAACACACACAGATGTCAATGTAAGATGCAGAACAACTATGAAAGCAAAATAACAACAACTATTATAATCCAAAAGCAGTAGCAACTGAATACATCATAAGAATAACCTCACTGTGGGGGAAATGTCAGTAAGATTTATAAATAATGTTTTCTTCATGAACATTCCTAACTAGATCCTTTTGGAAAAAACTTATTCACGTGATTCGATTAAAGAGTTGCCTAAATCAAAGAAGCCATCATAGCGTTGAATACGCATCAATAGGATTTAGAGCAATATGAAATGTTATGGGTTTACTTTATCGTCGCTGGGGTGAATAGTTAGACATGACAAACAGGAGAACTATGCAAACCTACTTAATCTTCGGACCACTTCCATTCTCCTAATCTAAGCTCAAAATTCAACAATCAGAATCTATTCTTTAGGGAGTATATCAAGACTTTAAGAGAGATAACAGTATAGGGCGAACTAAAACTAACGAAGGTATTTGCATCATAACAATTAACAGCTTATACACCCCAATAACAACAGAAGAAAAGCATTGCATGTATAAAGCTAAAACTGATCACCTTGCTTTAGAGCAAATGGAAGTTCGAGGTGATCAAAGGCTTCTAGAATTAACTCCACATTTTCCAATAACACTTCCTCTGCATCAAAGATGAAGCACATAATCAACTCCAACACTTTAAACTGTAATTTACGTGTCTTATACAGCAAGCCAATTATAGATGTCGACAAATTCCTCTTATGGCACAAACAAAACCACAAATGTGGTAACATTAATGTGAGTGTTATACTTCCGAAATAAATATCCATGTAGCGATAATAACAAAGAATAACAAACCATATCTAACAAAAACGACATCAACAAAAGATCCGTGACTAACCATTCCATAATGTGATCTTTAGTTGCTCTCTATGTATATCTTTAATATATTGCCCGAGATAACCCAATATCAGCTGCCGTACTAAGCCTTCAAACATTTCCTATACAAATTACACAATCACACCACCATTAATCACCCGATAATCAACAGAAAACGATAGCATAAATTACATGCACGAATCCTAATCGAATTTAAAATGTTTCAGCATGCATCAATACAAAATATTACCTTAAGGTTGCAACCTCAATGTCGAATTAGCACGAGTGAGTGATAGTCAAGTGATTGCATCAACATATCAACTGGTAACCTAATTAATAAATCAAATCAACATGTTCACTTAGTTATTCGTAGACCGAATATACATAAATAGTAAAATCGAATATTAAACGACAGTTAAGTGATTGCATACATGTCCACTGTTAATATAATTCGTATATTAAATGCACAATACAGTAACTAAATTAATTCAGCTACATACTCTGTAATTATCTAAAGCGCTATGTGATTGTTACCGCAACAGAATTAGGTCACAAGTAGCGTAACGAGCTTTTGAGCACAAATAATCCGTATAGATTAATTATTACTCAGCCAAAACCTAATAATTAGTTAAACACAGAGGATAGGATCTACAATCCAATTCGATAAGTTATATAATTGTTAACCTAATTATCTAAAGACCTAGGTGACTGTTACCGCGACAGAATCAGGTTACGAATAGCATAACGAGTGTTCGAGCACGAATAATCCGTAAAACGTAACTAATAACTATTACTGAGTAAATACCTAATAATTAGTTGTATATGCAGAATTATATAACTCTTAACAACCGTAGGTGATTAATAGCATAACGAGCATTAGAACACGAATACTCCGTGTAACGTAGTTATTACTCACTAACTACCTAATAATCGAATTCGCCTAGTTACAGAATATCAGAATCACGAGCATTAGTGAGTGACTAATTCATAATCTAAATCACAAAAAAGCGCAATAAACAGAAACTAAATCGATGTTCTCAGTCATATAGCTCTTATAAACCTTAGGTGACCGTTAGCGTAACAGAATTCGGTTACAAATAACGCGTAACCGAAGCATAACAAACGATTTCACACGAATAATCCGTAAAAACAAAACTATTACTCGGCGAAAACCTAACAATTAGTTAGCTAAGCACAAATCACAGCAAATTTGATTAGCATGAGTAAGTGACAGTTAAGTGATTGCATAAACTTAACCTAATTCATACTATATAGCTCGTATAAACCTTAGGTGACCGTTAGTGCAACAGAATTCGGTTACGAATAGCGCATAACCGAAGCATAACGAACGATTTCACAAGAATAATCCGTAAAAACATAACTATTACTCAGCGAAAACCTAACAATTAGTTAACTGGACACAATTTACAGTCGAATATGATTAGCATGAGTGACTGACAGTTAAGTGATTGTAAACCTTAGGTGACCGTTAGCGCAACAGAATTCGGTTAGAAATAGCGCGTAACCGAAGCATAACAAACGATTTCACACGAATAATCCGTAAAAACACAGCTATTACTCAGCGAAAACCTAACAATTAGTTAACTGGACACAATTTACAGTCGAATATGATTATACAGAATTCAAATAAAAATGTTCAGTTATAACTTATAAGTCTCGAAAAACGGTAGGTCGTCGCAACAGAATTCGGTTATGAATTAGTTAATTAAGCACAATTCACAGCAAAAAATGACTTAAATCACAAATTAAATCAATAAGTTCAGTTATATAGCTCTTATAAGCCCTAGGTGACTGTTACGGAAACAAAATTAGGTTATGAATGACGTAATTGAAGTATGAGGAGTGTTTGGATATGATACCTGAAGTAATTAAAAGTATGAGGTGGAGATAATGAGTCGACGAATGTTAGGTTGAAGGTAGTGGTTGTTGTGGTGGTGTGACGGTGGAGGTTTTCGCCGGAAAGTGTGTGTGCGCGGTGGTTTTGTGGTGGTGGTGATGGTCGCCGGAGATTGGGAAATATGGAAGTGGAGAAATGGTTTTTGGAATTTTTTTATTTTACTTCTTTTTTTATAGTTAGAGTGCTGGGTAAAGTTACAACCAATAACACGTTATTGGTATGCCAAATCAGCGCTACATCATCTCCTCTCAATAACACACCAATAACTAAACACCCTCCTCATAACACACCAATAACATATTATTGGGTCCACTTTTTCATTTTATTTAATTTAAAACAAACACATTTTATTAAACATAAATTAAAATTACAATACAAATAAACAAACACATTTTATTAAACATACAATACGAAAAAAAAAACATACGAACTAAAATACAATACGATACGAAGCGATTACAATTAAAAAGCGATCGAAGCGATTACATAAAAAAAGCGATACGATCGACAAATATTAAATAAAAGGCGATATGACAAACACGCTAATTATTTGAGCTCGACCCGTGCCAAAGTATCGTGCTCGGATATCGTTCTTGATTTGTTCGACACCGCCGCATCTTCCGGGTCATCCCTCGGTGCTAAAACTAAGAAACTTCAATTCTTCCAATTTCTTTTGAGTTGTGATATAATCAATTTTTCTCTTGTTCGATTTGCAACCGATCTTGGATCATCTCCTTGAAAGCGTCTCTACTAGGCGAAGAACCCGCCGAACGCGTAGAGTCCGATTTTATACTCTTGGAAGGTCTTGGCTTGCGGGGGAGGGCGTGGGATTGTATCGTCTCGAAATAGCTCGTTCGGTTCTTCAGGTCCTCGAGTCCCCGAACGCGTCTTCCGGTTTAACGGTTTTGGCACCACGCCATTTGTGGTGGTCTTTCAAGACCTCCCATGCTTCATAGTGGGTAAACGCATACCCCACATTTCTTTGAATATTGTGTAACAACGATTTAGCCACTCGAATCGTTTTCACCACTCAAAGTTCATTTTCATCGACAACTCCGTGAACTTGCTACAAGCACCTTGCAACGTGGTCCACTTTCCGTGATCATATCCTTGGTACGTTCGTGTTGTGCAAGCGGTTGTATTCGATTGTAACTTGTGTCCAACGACTTTGAATTTCGGTCAATCTAGAGTCTTGTGTCCTCGGATATTTATACGTCGTTTCGACCAAAGTTTTCATCCTCTGGTTGCCAACGGTATGGACATTTTGGTTTTCTTTGGTCTCGGTTTTCCTTTTCCTTTTCCTTTTCCGACCGGAGAAGACTCGGTTTTGATTCTTGTGTTGGTGATAGTGGTGGTGAGTTTGGTGGTGTGTCGTGTAAACTTCGTGTTGGCATCACTTGTGTCGGTTCGAGAAATTCCAGATTCATTTGGTTGAAGTATTGTTGTTGTTGTTGTTGTGCAAAAAGCCATTTGGTTGAAGTGATCTTGGTTCATTTGTGGTGCGAAAGTGGGTTGTGGATAATATGGCATCGGGTTTTGCGGGTTTTGCGGGTGGTTGGCGTATGGTGAAAAACCGACATCGGGTTATGGCTTGGATATTGCGGATATGGCATCGGCATCGGCATCGCATCGGGTTTTCGGTTTGTTGGACCGGTAAAGAACGGTAGGATGATGGTGTTGCGGGTGAAAGTGAGCTTGAATTAGCGGACTCGGTTTGAAATATGTTGTTAAGTAACCAATCGTTTGTGTTTTGTTGTGACATTTTTGGAAGATAAATTGATGTGTATGTGAAAGGTTTGATAAAATTTGAATTGGGTTGAAGTTATGATAAATGTTTAGTTAAATGTGGGTATTTATTGTTGGGACTTATGTTGATGTTGGTAAGTTTGACTTGGCCTTTGTTTTTCAAATAACTGAGCACTACATCTATAATTGAGCACTCACTTGCTCTATAATTGAGCACAAAACAAATAATTGAGCACTACATCTATAATTGAGCACTCACTTGCTCCTTTATTTTTCTGGTACGTGTGTTCATGATATTGAGATCATGGGTTAATTAACTTACAATACATAAATTAAATTAAATTACAATACATAAATTAAATTACAATACATTAATAAATAGACTACATATCGTCTTGTTGTTGTAGTTCTAGGTGTCGTTGCCAAAGATGATCCACAAGATCATGTCGAAGGTTGGTATGCACTTCCTTGTCACGTATTTCCTTTCGTTTCTTTGCATGCCGATCGCATCTTTCGACCCAATTTTCTTGTATATTTGCGGCCGGACTAACATATAGTTCGTTAAATTCACTTATTTGGAAATCTTGGTCTTCTAGTATCATGTTATGCAATATTATGCAACAATACATAATCCTCGTATTTTGCTCACACGATAAGCACGTGCGGGTTGTGCTATAATCCCCCAACGACCCTGAAGAACACCAAAAGCCCGTTCCACATCTTTCCTTGCACCTTCTTGAGCCCTCTTAAAATTTATATCAGCTTGGTTTCGGGCGATCGAATATGATTTGACAAAAGTAGACCACGTGGGATAAATACCATCTGCTAGGTAATATCCTTTGGTGTATGTGTGACCATTCACCGTGAACGGGGCCTCGGGAGCGCGATCGTCAATGAGGTCGTTAAACAAATTCGACCGATATAGAACATTTAGGTCGTTATTTGCACCCGCTATACCAAAAATGCATGCCAAATCCACAAATCTTGAGATCAACTGCTTGAAGCATTATTGTCGGATGTCTCGTGATCCCCGTTGGAATTGCGCTTTGAAAGCATTCGGACAATTCCTCCATTCCCAATGCATACAATCTATACTACCAAGCATGCAGGGAACCCATGATAGTTTTCGTGTTTTTCATATAGCCGCATAATATCATCCGATGAGGGCTTTCTTAAATACTCCTCTGAGTATAAATCCCATATGCATTTGGTAAAATGGTCTAAACTATCACGACTACAACGTTCGCCAATTTGCAAATATTCATCGAAAGCATCGGGTGTTAACCCGTACGCCAATTGGCGTATAGCGGCCGTGCATTTCATTATAGGGTGGATACTCATTCTACCAGTAGCATCTGGCCGGTATTTAAAAAATTTAAAGTGCTCGGGAATAGGGTGAACGTTATAGTTAATTATACCTTGGACTATTTTTAAAAATAGTCGTCGACTCATCCGGTACCGGCGTCTGAAATTCCTTTCGGGATATTTTGGATTATCCCCAAAATAATCATTAAGTAGACGTTCTTCGGCGGCTTCATATTCTCGGGGTATGTGCGTCCGAGTGTGTGAACTAGTTGCTTCATCGTCGTCTAAGGCTAGAAAATTTTCGTGCAGATCGTATAAACGTAATAATTCTTGGCACGAGTTTCAGGGTCAAAAAGATCCATGGAAGTTAAAACTTTATGAAATATGGAAGAGTGGATGAAAATGTATGAGAAAGTGTATTTAAATTGTGATTTGGTTGTATTGTTTGAAAAATGTATGTTTTAAAGTGGTATTTATATAGTGAAAAAGAGGGTTTGAATTTTGTAGCCGTTATATTTTTATCCGTTAATTAACGTTTAAAAAAAAAAAAAAAAAAACCTTTGGCATCAGCCATTGAAATGGCGGAAGTGTTTTTGGCGGACGAATGGCGCCGGAGGTGGTGAGGCAATGGCGGCGCCATTGGTATTGATGGTTGCAATTTGGCGTGTTATTTGCTCCCTCACCGTGCCCTCTTATAAGAGTGCTAGGTAAGGTTACAACCAATAACACGTTATTGGTATGCCAAATCAGCGCCACATCATCTCCTCCCAATAACACACCAATAACTAAAACACCCCTCCCTCATAACACACCAATAACATATTATTGGGTCCCACTTTTTTTCATTTTATTTAATTTAAAAACAAACACATTTTATTAAACATAAATTAAAATTACAATACAAATAAACAAACACATTTTATTAAACATACAATACGAAAAAAAAAAAAAAAACATACGAACTAAAATACAATACGATACGAAGCGATTACAATTAAAAAGCGATACGAAGCGATTACATAAAAAAGCGATACGATCGACAAATATTAAATAAAAGGCGATATGACAAACACGCTAATTATTTGAGCTCAACCCGTGCCAAAGTATCGTGCTCGGATATCGTTCTTGATTTGTTCGACACCGCCGCATCTTCCGAGTCATCCCTCGGTGCTAAAACTAAGAAACTTCAATTCTTCCAATTTCTTTTGAGTTGTGATATAATCAATTTTTTCTCTTGTTCGATTTGCAAGCGATCTTGGATCATCTCCTTGAAAGCGTCTCTACTAGGCGAAGAACCCGCGAACGCGTAGAGTCCGATTTTATACTCTTGGAAGGTCTTGGCTTGCCGGGAGGGCGTGGGATTGTATCGTCTCGAAATAGCTCGTTCGGTTCTTCAAGGTCCTCGAGTCCCCGACGCGTCTTCCGGGTTTAACGGTTTTGGCACCACGCCATTTGTGGTGGTCTTTCAAGACCTCCCATGCTTCATAGTGGGTAAACGCATACCCCCACATTTCTTTGAATATTGTGTAACAACGATTTAGCCACTTGAATCGTTTTCACCACTCAAACGTTCATTTTCATCGACAACTCCGTGAACTTGCTACAAGCACCTTGCAGCGTGGTCCACTTTCCGTGATCATATCCTTGAGTACGTTCGTGTTGTGCAAGCGGTTGTATTCGATTGTAACTTGTGTCCAAACGACTTTGAATTTCGGTCAATCCGAGTCTTGGGTCCTCGGATATTTGTACGTGCGTTTGGCCAAAAGTTTTCATCCTCTGTTGCCAACGGTATGGACATTTCGGTTTCTTTGGTCTCGGTTTTTTCCCTTTTCCTTTTCCTTTTCCTTTTCCTTTTCCGACCGGAGAAGACTCGGTTTTTGATTCTTGTGTTGGTGATAGTGGTGGTGAGTTTGGTGGTGTGTCGTGTAAACTTCGTGTTGGCATCACTTGTGTCGGTTGCGAGGAATTCCCGAGATTCATTTGGTTGAAGTATTGTTGTTGTTGTTGTTGTGCAAAAAAAGCCATTTGGTTGAAGTGATCTTGGTTCATTTGTGGTGCGAAAGTGGGTTGTGGATAATATGGCATCGGGTTTTGCGGGTTTTGCGGGTGGTTGGCGTATGGTGAGAAACCCGACATCGGGTTATGGCTTGGATATTGCGGATATGGCATCGGCATCGGGTTTTCAGTTTGTTGGACCGGTAAAGAACGGCCGGATGATGGTGTTGCGGGTGAAAGTGAGCTTGAATTAGCGGACTCGGTTTGAAATATGTTGTTAAGTAACCAATCGTTTGTGTTTTGTTGTGACATTTTTGGAAGATAAATTGATGTGTATGTGAAAGGTTTGATAAAATTTGAATTGGGTTGAAGTTATGATAAATGTTTAGTTAAATGTGGGTATTTATTGTTGGGACTTATGTTGATGTTGGTAAGTTTGACTTGGCATTTGTTTTTCAAATAACTGAGCACTACATCTATAATTGAGCACTCACTTGCTCTATAATTGAGCACAAAACAAATAATTGAGCACTACATCTATAATTGAGCACTCACTTGCTCCTTTATTTTTCTGGTACGTGTGTTCATGATATTGAGATCATGGGTTAATTAACTTACAATACATAAATTAAATTAAATTACAATACATAAATTAAATTACAATACATTAATAAATAGACTACATATCGTCTTGTTGTTGTAGTTCTAGGTGTCGTTGCAAAGATGATCCACAAGATCATGTCGAAGGTTGGTATGCACTTCCTTGTCACGTATTTCCTTCGTTTCTTTGCATGCCGATCGCATCTTCGACCCAATTTTCTTGTATATTTGCGGCGGGACTAACATATAGTTCGTTAAATTCACTTATTTGGAAATCTTGGTCTTCTAGTATCATGTTATGCAATATTATGCAACAATACATAATCCTCGTATTTTGCTCACACGATAAACACGTGCGGGTTGTGCTATAATCCCCAACGACCACGAAGAACACCAAAAGCCCGTTCCACATCTTTCCTTGCACCTTCTTGAGCCTCTTAAAATTTATATCGGCTTGGTTTGGGCGATCGAATATGATTTGACAAAAGTAGACCACGTGGGATAAATACCATCGCTAGGTAATATCCTTTGGTGTATGTGTGACCATTCACCGTGAGCGGGCCTCGGGGCGCGATCGTCAATGAGGTCGTCAAACAAATTCGACCGATATAGAACATTTAGGTCGTTATTTGCACCCGCTATACCAAAAATGCATGCCAAATCCACAAATCTTGAGATCTGTTGCTTCAAGCATTATTGTCGGATGTCATGATCCCGTTGGAATTGCGCTTTGAAAGCATTGGACAATTCCTCCATTCCCAATGCATACAATCTATACTACCAAGCATACAGGGAACCCATGATAGTTTTCGTGTTTTCATATAGCCGCATAATATCATCCGATGAGGGCTTTCTTAAATACTCCTCTGAGTATAAATCCCATATGCATTTGGTAAAATGGTCTAAACTATCACGACTACAACGTTCGCCAATTTGCAAATATTCATCGAAAGCATCGGGTGTTAACCCGTCGCCAATTAGCGTATAAGCGGCCGTGCATTTCATTATAGGGTGGATACTCATTCTACCAAGAGTATCCGTCGGCGGTATTTAAAAATTTAAAGTGCTCGGGAATAGGGTGAGCGTTATAGTTAATTATACCTTGGACTATTTTTAAAATAGTCGACGACTCATCCGATCCGCGTCGAAATTCCTTCGGGATATTTTGGATTATCCCAAAATAATCATTAAGTAGACGTTCTTCGGCGGCTTCATATTCTCGGGGTATGTGCGTCCGAGTGTGTGAACTAGTTGCTTCATCGTCGTCTAAGGCTAGAAAATTTTCGTGCAGATCGTATAAACGTAATAATTCTTGGCTCGAGTTTCAGGGTCAAAAGATCCATGGAAGTTAAAACTTTATGAAATATGGAAGAGTGGATGAAAATGTATGAGAAAG
Organism: Chrysanthemum lavandulifolium; assembly: GCA_022545495.1. NCBI lineage: Eukaryota > Viridiplantae > Streptophyta > Magnoliopsida > Asterales > Asteraceae > Chrysanthemum > Chrysanthemum lavandulifolium. The sequence continues at coordinate 285,613,130 of CM040242.1, read as the reverse complement.
TGTATTTAAATTGTGATTTGGTTGTATTGTTTGAAAAATGTATGTTTTAAAGTGGTATTTATATAGTGAAAAGAGGGTTTGAATTTTGTAGCCGTTATATTTTTATCAGTTAATTAACGTTTAAAAAAAAAAAAAAAAAAAAAAAACCTTTGGCATCGACCATTGAAATGGCGGAAGTGTTTTGGCGGACGAATGGCGGGAGGTGGTGAGGCAATGGCGGCGCCATTGGTATTGATGGTTGCAATTTGGCGTGTTATTTGCTCCCTCACCGTGCCCTCTAAGGATGTATTATGTAATAATAGATTTTTGGTTTCAATATTTGTTGCTCAAGCCACTAAATATAGAGGAGTGCTAGCCTCACTCACCCTTTACAAAAACTTTTTAACAGAATGAGGTGGGCGCTTACTTGGACTTGGTGACTAGGATCCCACTAATTCTCTCTCTTTCCTTTTTAATTAGCTTAGAATTTTCTTTCTTTTCTTTTATGCCAAACATCCATTTCTTGCATTTTCAATCATACAAAGCTGTAAAACCATTCACAAAAAACAGCATACAAAGCTCTTAAAGATACAACATATAAAGCTGTAAAAACTGTTAAAAATAGCACACAAAGCTGTTAAAAAATATAATACAAATCTGTTAAAAAATAGCGTATAAAAGTTGTTAACAAGAAAATATTTCAGCAATCCAAACAGCATATAAAAGCTGTTAAAAACAGCATACTAAGCTGTAAAATTTGTTTAAAAACTGCATAGAAAGCTGTTAAAAAACAGCATATAAAAGCTATAAACAAGCATATATTTCGACAGTCCAAACGGCACATAAAACCTGTTAAAAATCAGCATAGAAAGCAGTTAAAAAACAGTATATAAAAAGCTATTAACAAGCACATATTTGAGCAATCCGAACAGCATATAAAAGTTGTTAAAATCAGCATTTATAAGGTGTACAAGTAGCATATAAACTTGTAACATAATCAAGCAAAAAAAAAAAAAAAAAAAAAAAAAAAAAAAAAAAAGCGATTAATAAAAGCACAATTGCATTCATCTCAAAAATACACAAATGTATCCAACACTTCATCTTATTAAGCAACTACACATAATCATAATTTGAGATAAATTGACAATGTGATTAACAAAAATAATAGACACCATCTACGCATGATCAAATGTCGTAGTTGGAGGGCTAACTGTTGTATTCGGGGAGTTCACTGCTCCATTCAAAGAGTTGAGATATGATGATTGTTGCATTTGGACGTTTCTTAATACCTCTTCATCTTTCTTAGAACGTTTCTTCGTTGTTTCATTATCCTCGGCTCCAATATAATCAAAATCTTGCAATTTCTACGGTCACAATAAGCATAAAATGAAAAGGTCAGACATATTCATTAACTTTTTAGTGGAATAAATTGTTCAATGAGAATACCTTCTTCCTTTTCTTGTTTTTTGTAATGATATTCTCATATATGGACTTGATTCTACCCGCGGGACGACCTTTTCTATTTGCTTTTGCAGGATCACCAATCTTATCTTTATCCTTGGTAGAAGCACTCATACGTGGTGTACATCTAAGGCTACTAGTGCTAGTTTTTCCACCCATAATTTCACTCTTTAAGTCATTGACTAGATCAAGAACAAGACTACATTTTTCGTCTAGCTCAGATGCTAAGTCCGCAACTTCAGAAAAAGCATTACACATTTTGTCATAACGACGCCCAACATCAGAGACAACCCAATTACTATAATTTACTTTAACCTTAGTATGCCTTCTCTTAACATCTTTTCTCCATCTTCGTAAAATGTACTTATTTGGAACTAAATATATATTCTCATTGATGAGTACCGTAAGTGCATGCCTACATAACATTCCCCTAAACTCAAACAAACGACACATACATCTAATATCACATTCTTCAGGTGAATCACCCTTTTTGAACCAAACGACAAATTGCTTCTTTATTATATTTCCATTATCAATTATATCCTCTAAGACATCATATTCTAAATACTCATTTTGTGATTTTAAGGAACCAATCACACAATACATTTTCCGTCAACTCTTGGTGAACTCTTTAAACTTAGCATTGGTTAAAACATTCTTCATTTGCTCTTCCATGGCATAACGGGTAACTAATGGGTACCACGAATTATAGGAATTAAAATCTTCTATGTTCTCCTTCTCGACCCTATCCTCAGCGCATTTTCGTATTGTTCCACAAATTGCTTTAAGGTAGTTTTCTTATTTAAATATTTATCAAAAATGAATTAATGCTCTCACCGTGTTGTGTAGTAGACATCTACCTTGAAAAATATCTTTCACAAAACAAGGTACCCATCGATGCCTTTCAACATACAAGTCTTTAAGCCATTTATTATTTTCGAGTTTATCGTTTCTAACATTATATTCGAGATTCATCAAATTCGATTGAAGTCAAAGAATCATAAACAACCTTTTTAAGCTTGTACTTGATTGACTTGTATTTCTTATGTTTACCGAACTTTTCAGGCAACTTCTTCATGATATGCCACAAACACCACCTGAAATATTATTAAATAACAAGCAAATACTTTTCAAACTATAAAATTTCAAGATGCATGACTATGTAAATCTAAGTGTATAGCTTTAGACTATATAAGTGGGTTAGAAATTACTTGTGACGTGCATCCGGAAAAACTATCTCAATTGCATTTTTCATAGCTTGGTCTTGGTCCGTGATAATGGCATTGGGAGCACGCCCTGACATACATGTAAGCCATGACTTAAAGAGCCATGTAAATGTTTTGGTATCTTCATTTGAAATCAATCCACAACCAAGTAATACTGATTGTCCATGATGATTTACTCCTACAAAATGAGCCATTGGCATCTCATACTGATTTGTCAAATATGTTGTATCGAATGTGATGACATCTCCAAATTCCTCATAAGTGGCCCTACACCTTGCATCTGCCCAAAACAAACTCTTTAGTCTATTTTCCTCGTTCAATTCCCATGCATAAAAAAACTCCCGATCTGTAGACTGAACCTTCATGAAATAACCTTGAATTGCTTCAGCATCACCTTCTCCAAACTTTAATCGTTTAACTTTATCAACATAGTTACGACAATCTTTTTCCGTAAATGGTATATTTTCATACCCCCGCCTGTACCACAAACGTATTATAACTCTTATTTATTCTTACTCCCGCTCTTTGATGGATTTCAAGTTGTCTTTTCACGCGTCTATTTACTACCCGATGACAACGATAAAATCGTCCTTTTCTAGGACTAAAAAGGTGATTATGTTCGAGATTAACTTTCGACACATGCACTTTTTATCAGCGCCAAGAACCACACAAACTCTAGCGCCACAATTTGTTTTTGTAATGGGACGAGGGTTTAAGGTATTTTTTGATTTTGAAATCGACTTCTGAGCCCGATTACATGCAACAGTAACATACTTTGTTACTTCATCATTTAAAGACTTTTGGGAAGATCTTTTGAACACTCCAAATCCCATTTTCTTTCCATACATTGCATAAAAATTAGTAAGCTCTTCAATAGTGTCAAAAGTCATGCCAATTTTGGGTTCTTCAACTCCTTCATCATGATTTACATTCATGTTATAGTTATGTTGAGCATACACTTCTTCATGACATTCTCCCTTTTCTTCGTTCAATATTTCGCAATTAGCATCATTTTCCAAGTCAACACAACAATTCCTACAATTACGGGATAGCAGTTATGATTAAAAAAAAAAAAAAAAAAAAAAAAAAAAAAACTCATTCAATTTGGTATAATCAATCAAAATGTGATTTAATAGGTTTATCTATTTCTAATAAGTTTTCTCCTATTTACCTAAAAAATAAATAAACAAATAAACTAAATCACTTTTCGTAATCGTAATGAAACATAGAAAATTTGTGTAGTAGTAAAAGACTTACTTGGTTGTTTTGGACAAATCATCATCACCATCATCATGTAAATGAGAAGAAATGTACGATGATTCATCTGATTGATATGAAGAAATATTTGGTTCTTTTGACATCGATGATTCATCTAAGATGGAGAAGATGATTGTTTCAGATTTTGATGGATTATAAGGGATTAGAGAGAGAAAATTATTACGTTTTAAAGAAAAAAATGGGAGTAAGTAACTTGAAAGTGAACAAGATTAGATTTGGTTGTGTGGTTTTTTTTTGTCCAAGTCAACAGTCCAAGTAAGCAGCCACCTCATTATGTGGTTTTTTCTTTGTAAAGTGTGAGTGGTTGTAGCATTTCCCCTAAATATAAGTATCTTGTTTGCTTTTCGGATGATTAACACCCCAATTGATCATCTCTTTTATCTATAAACTATACTTGTCTATATATAAATAGCTCGAACCTGACTTCATAAGTTTTCAATGGAATTCACATGCGGTCTCAAATGGTCTTTGTTTAAGTGTTATTGATCTCAATCATAGCACCACAACACGAGTTATATTTTAATACCGACCTAAAGTGTCGTTTGGGGACATGAAAACACATTTCGTTGGATATTTCATAAAAAAACATTGACACAAGTACAACATCGGTCCCAAAATGGTTTACAAAGTTTCAAGAATGAGGAAATACAATTATATTACAAATCCGATTGATCGATGTTTTTGAGCGACCTAAAGAAATAAAGTACCATAATGTACAATAATGTAAGTGTTTTTGAAATAAAGAACCATAATGTACAATAATGTAAGTCGACTCAAAATGTAGGTCCCTAAACCATGTCATGATGATAGTGCCTCGATTACACGAAAATACATTGCTAAAAGGTCAACAATAATGTTGGTGAGAAATCATAGGTTTATGTAAATGTTTTATCGACTACACAAGTATAGATCGGGCATGACAATCAAGTCACGTAAAATGTTACAATTGCAATAAGTCCATGACACGAAACTAGACAATTCATAATGTATGCCCTGAGTGTTTGCGGACAACTCCGTAATGTTATAAAATGAAATGCATCCGTATGACTAGTTGGGATTCACCAACCCGGATGGGCGTCACCTCGATAGATCTATCCACTCATCCTCGCTTCAAAGATTAACGGTTCATGTTCATGTAATGGGAATGGGGACTTTCAATTGGCAAATCGGTAACTTAAGCAATGTAATGAATTTAATGTACTTGGTATCGTAATAAAAATGTTGTGCAATGTATTCTCCCGTAGGTTTGAAAATAATTAAAAGCATGCGACGGGGCTATGAAAACTCACTTGGTAAACGGAATAATGGCAAAAGTGAGTACACGGGTATAATGTAATCGTCAACGGGACCTATTACGAATGATATGACATGTCATGAGTTGCAATGTAATGTTATGATATGCATGCACTCGTATGTCATTTATACCATTTGCGAGTTTTGAAAATATTACTTATCGTCGAAAAATACTCTTTTGACGTCTTGACCCTTCAAAATCACTTTTCAAGTTTTACGTCAAAATGTCATCCTACAATGGTTTTATAATGATTTTTGGTGAAATTACCACTTTTAAATCGCAAAACAATGTCGTCGAAATTTTCATGAAATTAACAAAAATGGCTTTGGAAAACTAGTCGTAAAATGGTGTCGTCGATCGTTAGAAACGAACTCGACTATTTTGGAAAGTTTGTATCGATATCTAGAAGTTTCGATTCGGAGTTTTCGTCCAAAAGGTCTCGATCATAAAGATAATAAAGGTTAAAGTTGGTGGTTTTGGCTAATTGTTGCGAGAAAATGAGTTTCGGCCAAGTTTGAACATCCGTAATTAATTTACTACAACTCCGCTATACAAACGGCTTGTCGTTTTGAAAAATATGGCGGTGAACTTGATTTTACTAGAAGACACTTCGTTCCAAAAGTTTCACATCATGGTTAAAAGCAGTATAAACATGGTCGTTCTGACTAATGTAATACTTGTATCGTAAAAATAATATAGATTTTCGAGAAAATAATAGTTCGGCAACTTTATAAAAGCGTGCATATCTTTGTCGTTTCAAATCCGTTTTCTCGTATAATATGTCCTTAGCCGTATCGAAGTAAACTAATATATTTTTGACTAGTCGAAATAATTTGTGAAGCTTAAGGCTCGTTTTGACCGAACAAACTAAAAGCGCATCTTGAAATTTGAAAACTATTTATTTAGTCGTCAAACTTTAAAATCCATAACTTCTTCGTTATAACTCCGTTTTATCCGTTCAAGCGGCCACGGATTCGTTTTAAAGTATATTTTCTAAATATCAAGGCCAAAGTTTCGTACCAACAGTAGGTTTTCCAGAAATTCGAAACAAGGACAGAACATAAATATATAGTTATTGAAAATAGTTTTCTCGGACAAAACCTATTCTAATCCCTTCAAATCAACTCCAAAGCTAATCTAATCCTACCATACACCTTCTTAGGGTGTCATGGGTTCCTAATCACCATCAAGACCAAAGAATACCATGGGAATATTTATAGGATGACCAATATGTATATATATAACTCAATAAATCATGAAAAAATGGTATAAATCACATATCATGCATACTATCTCCAAAAATGAAAAGATGAATATGAAATGAAAAAGGAAACATGAAAATGAAAGAAACAAGCTTACAAATGAGTATGATGAGGTGCTAGTAACAAGGTAAAACTTAAATACCCTTGGTTTTTATTTCAAAACCATATAAAGAGTATATACTAGATTGTAAAAACACTAGAACTTGAAAATCTTGATCCCTTGGATTTCTTGAGTGTGGCCGGTTTTATGGAGCAAGAAACAAAGGAGAGGATTTTTTTTTTACTAACACTTGAGAATGATTGAAGTAAATGAGATAAAAAGGTGTTTAGTAAGCCTTATAAGTTAAAAATCACAAACCAAACCTCATTAATTGTCACCTCCCCCTAGGTCGGCCAAGGGGGGAGGGACTTAGATATTTTGTATTTTTTTTTTTAAAACTATACTTATATATATTTTGTGTATTATTTGTAAAGAAAGTGTAGTAAAAGTGTAAGAAATGTACAAGTATAGGCAATTGGAAAATTTTGGTACAAGTAAGTTTTTAGTAAATCAAAATAGAATGTAATGAGTTAATAAAAATTGTAAAAATACATTCCTTGTGAAAATTGAGTGATAAAATAATTATCGTATAATTTTAAGAAAAACGACGTAATAATATAATTTTAACGATTAATATACCAAATAAATTTAAAACACTAGGTAAACTAAAAATATAGTTTTATAAACTAAATGTAAATATAAAAATACCTCGGGATCATTTTTGAAAGTAACGGATTAAATATTAAAAATAATAACTCACGCGATAACGTTTATTTAATATAAAAATTACGCGATAAATGTGAAATGAAATGTCATGAATGAATTAATGAGATGCAAATGATGTCAATGAAATGTAGACTAATCTTAGTCCATATGAAATGTACGTGATGTTATGATCATGAATTAGCCGCTAAACCTTTAAGGTTCTGCAATTTGAAACAAGTAAACCAAGTTTACTATAAATGTTGAAATTGTAAGGCATGAATTGTGTAGAAATGACACGAAAGTACGGGTTGTCACATTCGCCCATCAAAAAGGAATTCGGTCCACAATTCAATCGTTATTAGGTCTAACGGTGTCGGTAAAAGATGAGGATACTTGCGTCGCATCTGGTCTTCCGTTCCCAAGTAAACTCGGGACCTCGTCGAGAATTCCAACGAACTTTCACGATAGGAATACGACTCTGTTTCAACCGCTTGACCTCACGGTCCATAATTTCTCTGAGTTCCTCCACAAAGTTGAGTTTGTCGTCAAGTGAACTTCGTCCAATGGGATAACGAGCGATTCGTCCGAAAGACACTTCTTGAGTTTGAAGCGTGAAGCGTGTTGTGCACATGGCTAAGTTACGGCGGAAGATCAAGTCGATAAGCTACGGACCAACTCGGCTCAAAATCTTGAATGGTCCAATGTACCTCGGGTTCAACTTTCCACGCTTTCCAAAGCGTACCACGCCCTTCCAAGGCGATACTTTCAACATAACTTTGTCACCCACTTGAAATTCCAAATCCTTGCGTCTAACATCCGCATAACTTTTACATCGACTCTGGCGGTTACGAGTCTATCACAATTTGAGCGATCTTTTCCGTGGTTTCCGTACCATTTACGGACCCGATGAAGTTGTCGTCTCCTACCTCGGCCCAACAAGCGGTGATCGGCACTTTCGACCATAGAGTGCCTCGAATGGTGCCATCTTTATCTTGGTGTGATAACTATTGTTGTCACGAGAATTCAATCAATGGCAAATGGTTAGCCCAACCATTTCCAAAATCAATTACACATGCTCTCGGCATATCTTCTAATGTTTGAATAGTCCTTTCACTTTGACCATCGGTTTGTGGGTGATATCTTGTGCTCATCTCTAATCTGGTTCGAGCGAATCTTGCAATGAATTCCGAAGTTTGAAGTGAATCGACTATCTCATGCCGGAAATGATAGAAATTGGTGCGCCGTGCCTCGAGACTATTTCTTTGACGTAAAGTCTAGTGAGTTGCTCCATGGAATAAGTCTCTCTAATCGGTATGAAATGGGTGACTTGGTAAGGCGATCAACAATAACCCAAATAGCGTCGTAACCTCCGATGTCTTAGGAAGTTTCGTAACAAAGTCCATCGTAATCGTTCCCATTTCCATTGAGGAATTTCCGGTTGTTGGAGTAATCACGAAGGCTTCGGTATTCGACTTTTACCTTAGAGCAGGTAAGGCATTTGCTAACGTACGTGGCAATTTCCGCTTTCATGTTCGGCCACCAATAAAGCTTCTTAAGATCTTGATACATCTTATCCGATCCCGGGTGAATAGAATACTTTGACTTATGCGACTCATGCATAATCAATTCTCGTATTCCGCCATACAATGGAACCCACATTCTATCCTTGAAACATAATACTCCATCTGCTCTCTTCACAAAACCATTTGCGCTTTCGGGCATACCATAAAGCTTTTCACTTGGTCGGTTTTCCTCCTTAAGTGCCTCGACTTGTGCTTCGTGAATTTTCGATGGTAAAGGAGAAATAATCGTCATTCCCAATGATCGAACTCTTAAAGGTTTAGGCCTTTCTTTCCGACTAAGAGCATCAGCCACAACATTGGCTTTTCCCGGGTGATACTTGATTTCACAATCATAGTCATTGAGTAACTCCAACCAACGGCGTTGCCTCATATTAAGCTCCTTCGATCAAGAATATATTGCAAACTCTTGTGGTCGATAAACACTTTGTGCACTTTGTACCGTAGAGGTAGTGTCTCCAAATCTTGAGCGCAAAACTACGGCTCTAACTCGAGATCATGAGTGGTGTAATTCTTCTCATGAGTCTTAAGTTGTCGAGAAGCATCGCTATCACCTTCTCATTTTGCATTAAAACAGCCCCAAGTCCTTTATGCGAGCGTCGCAATATACAACAAAATTCTCAATTCCTTGGGTAGTGCCAAAATTGGCGCTACAAAGCTTTGTTTCAACAAGCTGAAAAGCGACTTCTTGTTTCTTTCCCCACTCGTACTTCTTGTTTTTACGTGTCAACTTGGTCAAAGGTCTTGCTATCTTTGAAAAACCTTGATGAACCTTCGGTAATACCGGCTAGTCCTAGAAATTGTCGAATTTCCGTAGGATTTGTTGGAGTAGCCCAATCTTTCACGGCTTCAATCTTTGCGGGATCAACTTGTAGTCCTTGTTTATCAATGACGTGACCAAGAAATTGCACTTTGTGGTTCCAAAAATCACACTTCGAATATTTGGCATACAACTTCTCATTCTTGAGTAGCCTTAAAATCGTCCTTAAATGCTCTTCGTGCTCCTCTTTGCTCTTTGAGTAGATCAAGATGTCGTCGATGAACACTATCACAAACTTGTCCAAATCGACACAAACTCTATTCATGAGATCCATGAATACCGCGGTGCATTAGTCAATCAAGCGGCATCACTTGAAACTCGTAATGACCGTAGCGTGTTCTAAATCTTGTTTGAATATCCTCTTCCGAACTCGGGCGATGATAACCCGACCGGAGATCAATCTTGGAATAGATACTAGAACCTTGCAACCGATCGAATAAATCGTCAATTACGGGGAGTGGGTAGCGATTCTTCACCGTTAACTTGTTCAATTCTCGATAATCTATGCACATTCGGAAGGATCCATCTTTCTTCTTCACAAACAAGACCGGTGCTCCCAGGCGAGGAACTCGGCCTAATGAATCCTTTGTCTAGAAGTTCTTGCAATTGATTAGACAACTCTTGCATTTCGGATGGTGCTAGGCAGTGCGGTGCTCATGCAATCGGTGCGACTCGGGCACTAAGTCAATTTGAAATTCCACTTGGCGTGCGGTGGAAGTCCCGTAAATCCTCGGGAAAAACTTGAGAAAATTCACGGACAATAGGTACATCTTCAAGTCGCTTCTCCTCCGACTTTTCTCGGTTACATGGGCTAAGAAAGCAAGACAACCTTTCTTAATGTACTTCTCCGTTTTGATACTCGATATGATACTAATTCTAGTTCCACTTCGTTCCCGAATAATCAAAGTTTCGCCATTATAGGAAGATGAACAACTTTCTCATCACAAATGATCTTTGCGATGCTTAGATAACCAATCCATGCCGATGACGACGTCAAAACTACCAAGCTCTACGGGCATGAGGTCTATGTTGAAGGATGGTTAAGAAAATTGAATGTGCAACCGCGGACAATGGTGTTGGTGCTAACTAAATTACCATTAGCTAATTCGACAATGTATGATGTATCTAAGGTGGTTGGTTTAATGTTGAGCAAAGGTGCAAATGCATTGGACACAAAACTTTTATCGGCACCGAATCAAATAAAGCGAAGCGTAACGATTATTGAGAAGGAGCGTACCGTAATGACATTCGGGTCCTCCTATCTTCTCCGCCTCCAATGACGTAAACCCTTCCTTGTGCCGTACCTCCTTGATTCGGTTTGCTTGATTCTTTCCTTCTTACAATCAGATTTGTAGTGTCCACGTTCCCATAACCAAAACATGTAACTTGTGGCGACTTGCAATCACTAGTTCGGTGACCAACTTTCTTGCAATTTTCACATGGATCGGGACATCGACACGGATTGTGATGACTCAAACACCTATTACACTTGGCAAAACCCCGTATACCTTTTCCTTCCTTTTGACCCGCGGCATAAACCTTAGCAACCTCCGCCTCTTGGGCGGTTGTTGAGTAGCATTTCTACCCCTGATGTTGTCCCACTTGCGCTTGTTATTGTTGCTATTGTTGTTGTTGTAGTTGGATCGGTTATTGTTGTTGAAACGGTTGTTGGGGTTGTTGTTGTTTCGGTTAGTGGTGGTGTACTTACCTCGCTTCACCACTTGTGCCATCAACTTCTGAGTCACTCGAATAGCTTCCTCCATTGTTTGTGGATCAAACGAAGTCACATCTCCTTGAATCACTTCGGGAAGTCCCCCGATAAAAGCCTCTAGCAACTTTTCATTATCAGAAACCATGGACGGGCATAACACAGCCAATTCTTGGAATCTCCGAATGTAAGTGTCAATATCGTACCCAATGGTTACTAATTCATAGAACTCCGTCTCCAACTTTTTGATTTCCGTTCGAGGACAAAACTTCTTAGTCACCAAACCCTTAAATTCCTCCCAAGTAAGCTTGAAAGCATTCTCCATGCCAATCGGTTGAGCGTATGAATTCCACCATGACAACGCTCCATCGAGTAAAGTACTAAGTAGCAAATTTTACCTTACTATCATCCGGACGGTTACAAAGCAAAAACACCGACTCAACTTTTCAAACCATCGCACCATGGTGTAGCTCCTCGGTACCTCGAAACTTGGTGGGTTCACCACTTTTGAAATCTTTGTACGAACATTTCTTAACTCCGGATCCTCCGGCATTACCGATGTGATAGCTAGCCTAGCGGCTTCGGCGACCATGACCTCGGCGGCGGCAACGACATTTCCGTTCAACTCTTAAAGCATTAGCAATGCTATCATTCACCAATTTTTGAATTCTTTGCTTGGGTCATTTCAACTGTAGCTTTCTTGATTGCCATAACTCTTCAAAATCACAAGATGAAACAATCATGAGAACTCGTAAGTAGAAACAACCATCATACAAATATATCCACAACCACAACATGCATAAAGATAAATGGAATCACAACGGAACAATAACGAAATATCACAAATATAATCACAACACACGTGGATAATATACATGAAAATTTAGGCCTACATGGACCGATATCATACATAATAAAACCATTCCTACATAGTAGAGTCAATACTTGATATATTTGTTTGTACAACAATCAAAAGACAACAAGTTCTTTAAACTCGTCACACACCTTGTGACTAGGATAATAATGGTCAAAACTATACATGACAAAAGTCTACATAAGGCACCTCATGGTGCTCATGACCCTATCACGAAGATCGCGAACACGAGTAGTCAAGTATCCACTAAACTCCTCAACTCTCCAATCGACCACGCAATGTAACAATACTCTCACGAGCTAAAGATAACTCCACGTGCGACTCAGTAACTCATCTCGTGCCATATCGGCTCATCGAACAACTCGGGCATCTCACGCCTCAACTCCGTGATATGCTCTCTATCCTCTATCATCTATCTTGAATACTCGATAAGCTAAGTCAATCGAAACCACGCTAACACTAAACCCTCGACCTCCTCGGCAATGGGCTCAATCCTATCTACCGGCGGTTCCTCCAGCTGTCGCGACAAACTATCAATCTGGATCTGCGAGCATCAATACGGGCTCCTAATGCCTCGGTAGAAGGCATCGTGCAAGCTGCGGCCCTAGAACTCTCTCTAACTCGAACCTAGCGGTGGCTCGGGCTCGATGGATGGTGGTGTAGGGATATCAAAGCGAGCACGCTTTTGGGCGGCAAGTGCATCGTGAGCAAAGGATCCCTAAGAAAATGTGATGATGATGGTCTTGGCGGTGGTGATGGTGGGTGCATCCGGTAAGGAGGCGGGGCTAACGTGAGGAGTGGGTGCGACCGCCCTCCTCGAAGGGTTCGGTCTCGATGTCGGTCATGACTAGTGGGAAGGCTGCGGTAGAACCAATGGAAGATACGATCTCGGTGGAATGTGATGCAACATCATCCATGATGGGGTTAGGCGGAACATCATCCGAGCTAGAGTCCGATGATATGGTGATAGGGTGAGAATCGAAGACATGTGCTGTGACAACCGATGTGAAACAAAAGTAAATAATCTCGAATAAAGTGTAAGTGAATCCATGAAAAGTGAATATGTACTATGATGAAATGATGAGATGCTATGATAATGTAGCTATAGTCTAGGGTCAATGATGCAACCTAGTTCTCTATAAGCGTAGCTCGATACCAATCATCACACCCCAATTTACATTTTGCGTGGAATGGAATTCACAGGGATTGTTGTCATAGCACCACATCACGTTATATTGAGCGACCTAAAGTGTCGTTTAAAAACACATCGTTGGATATTTCATAAAAACATTGAGTACAACATCGGTCCCAAAAGGTTTACAAAGTTTGCGGAAATACAATTATATTACAAATCCGAGCGATGTTTTGAAATAAAGTACCATAATGTACAATAATGTAAGTCGGCCTTGACTCAAAATGTAGGTCCCTAAACCATGTCATGATGATAGTGCCTCGATTACACGAAAATACATTGCTAAAAGGTCAACAATAATGTTGGTGAGAAATCATAGGTTTATGTAAATGTTTTATACGACTACACAAGTATAGATCGGGCATGACAATCAAGTCACGTAAAAATGTTACAATTGCAATAAGTCCATGACACGAAACTAGACAATTCATAATGTATGCCCTGCAGTGTTTGCGAGACAACTCCGTAATGTTATAAAATGAAATGCATCCGTATGACTAGTTGGGATTCACCAACCCGGATGGGCGTCACCCTCGATAGATCTATCCACTCATCCTCGCTTCAAAGATTAACGGTTCATGTTCATGTAATGGGAATGGGGACTTTCAATTGGCAAATCGGTAACTTAAGCAATGTAATGAATTTAATGTACTTGGTATCGTAATAAAAATGTTGTGCAATGTATTCTCCCGTAGGTTTGAAAATAATTAAAAGCATGCGACGGGGCTATGAAAACTCACTTGGTAAACGGAATAATGGCAAAAGTGAGTACAGGGTATAATGTAATCGTCAACGGGACCTATTACGAATGATATGACATGTCATGAGTTGCAATGTAATGTTATGATATGCATGCACTCGTATGTCATTTATACCATTTGCGAGTTTTGAAAATATTACTTATCGTCGAAAAATACTCTTTTGACGTCTTGACCCTTCAAAATCACTTTTCAAGTTTTTACGTCAAAATGTCATCCTACAATGGTTTTATAATGATTTTGGTGAAATTACCACTTTTAAATCATAAAACAATGTCGTCGAATTTTCATGAAATTAACAAAAATGGCTTTGGAAAACTAGTCGTAAAATGGTGTCGTCGATCGTTAGAAAACGAACTCGACTATTTTGGAAAGTTTGTATCGATATCTAGAAGTTTCGATTCGGGAGTTTTCGTCCAAAAGGTCTCGATCATAAAGATAATAAAGGTTAAAGTTGGTGGTTTTGGCTAATTGTTGTGCGAGAAAATGAGTTTCGCCAAGTTTGAACATCCGTAATTAATTTACTACAACTCCGCTATACAAACGGCTTTTGTTTTGAAAAATATGGCGGTGAACTTGATTTTACTAGAAGACAATTCGTTCCAAAAGTTTCACATCATGGTTAAAACACCGCAAACATGGTCGTTCTGACTACTAAAATACTTGTATCGTAAAAATAATATAGATTTTTCGAGAAAATAATAGTTACGGCAACTTTATAAAAGCGTGCATATCTTTGTCGTTTCAAATCCGTTTTCTCGTATAATATGTCCTTAGCTTAGTATCGAAGTAAACTAATATATTTTGACTAGTCGAAATAATTTGTGAAGCTTAAGGCTCGTTTTGACCGAACAAACTAAAAGCGCATCTTGAAATTTGAAAAACTATTTATTTAGTCGTCAAACTTTAAAATCCATAACTTCTTCGTTATAACTCCGTTTTATCCGTTCAAGCGGCCACGGATTCGTTTTAAAGTATATTTTCTAAATATCAAGGCCAAAGTTTCGTACCAACAGTAGGTTTTCCAGAAATTGAAATAAGGACAGAACATAAATATATAGTTATCGAAAATAGTTTTCTCGGACAAAACCTATTCTAATCCCTTCAAATCAACTCCAAAGCTAATCTAATCCTACCATACACCTTCTTAGGGTGTCATGGGTTCCTAATCACCATCAAGACCAAAGAATACCATGGGAATATTTATAGGATGACCAATATGTATATATATAACTCAATAAATCATGAAAAATGGTATAAATCACATATCATGCATACTATCTCCAAAAATGAAAAGATGAATATGAAATGAAAAAGGAAACATGAAAATGAAAGAAACAAGCTTACAAGTGAAAATGATGAGGTGAAAGTAACAAGGTAAAACTTAAATACCCTTGGTTTTATTTCAAAACCATATAAAGAGTATATACTAGATTGTAAAAACACTAGAACTTGAAAATCTTGATCCCTTGGATTTCTTGAGTGTGGCCGGTTTTATGGAGCAAGAAACAAAGGAGAGGATTTTTTTTTTACTAACACTTGAGAATGATTGAAGTAAATGAGATAAAAAGGTGTTTAGTAACCCTTATAAGTTAAAAATCACAAACCAAACCTCATTAATTGTCACCTCCCCCTAGGTCGGCCAAGGGGGGAGGGACTTAGATATTTTGTATTTTTTTTTTTTTTTAAAACTATACTTATATATATTTTGTGTATTATTTGTAAAGAAAGTGTAGTAAAAGTGTAAGAAATGTACAAGTATAGGCAATTGGAAAATTTTGGTACAAGTAAGTTTTTAGTAAATCAAAATAGAATGTAATGAGTTAATAAAATCTGTAAAAATACATTCCTTGTGAAAATTGAGTGGTAAAATAATTATCGTATAATTTTAAGAAAAACGACGTAATAATATAATTTTAACGATTAATATACCAAATAAATTTAAAACACTAGGTAAACTAAAAATATAGTTTTTATAAACTAAATGTAAATATAAAAATACCTCGGGATCATTTTTGAAAGTAACGGATTAAATATTAAAAATAATAACTCACGCGATAACGTTTATTTAATATAAAAAAATTTACGCGATAAATGTGAAATGAAATGTCATGAATGAATTAATGAGATGCAAATGATGTCAATGAAATGTAGACTAATCTTAGTCCATATGAAATGTACGTGATGTTATGATCATGAATTAGCCGCTAAACCTTTAAGGTTCTGCAATTTGAAACAAGTAAACCAAGTTTACTATAAATGTTGAAATTGTAAGGCATGAATTGTGTAGAAATGACAAAGTACGGGTTGTCACAAACCGAAAAAACCTCATAAGAAGATCATCGGGTTGTCACACCAACCGTGCAATGCTAGGACCAAGAAGTCTCATCTTTGACGACTCTTTATTCTTAGCAACTTGCACTGCCCACCTAGTTCACATACCTTTCTCAATAGGAAACCTACTTTTTGAAATGGTTATTCACTTCAACACTTTAGATATATTGCACAACTTTTAGTTACCAACTAGGCCTACTGAAGGTATGGAGTACACCCCAAATGTAAGCTTCAAGCATTACAAGGTACAAGGTCGGCCATTGAAATGAACTACATATCTTTGACCTCAATATCACAATCAAAATCAAAGAACTTGGTTAAAAACCATGAATTTACAGACTTTATATTGAACCACATCATCTGGTTTAAACCAATTCATAATTTGAAATATTCAGTCAGACTTTGCTATATTGATTAAGAAACATGCCTTTTTAAACATCAATCTCATGACATCTTATTCTTGAGACCATTTAAGATTCATCATAGCAGGAAACTATCGTATGAGTGTTAATCATGACTAGGCATAAAGAGTCTTGTCCCCAACAAACCAACAAAATGAAGAAATAGACTCTTTGATGCTAGAAAGACAACACTCAAGATAATAGCCATTTGCTATCACCACACCAATTCAAACTACAAGTTCATACTCATACACCGCATACCCTTATTACTACAATGCCCTTCAGCTAAACACTCCCATTATCTTTTGACCCATCTAAGGTAGATTAGGTAGCCCATCTTTCATGGCTCACCAACTCTACCTTATATATCAATTACTTTTTTCAATACCCATAATTGGAATACTTCATTGACATTAGAGGAATTTTTAACCTTTAAGATTGACATCTTAAGTTTTACATTATTCTTTATAGTCTTCCACAAAGCACCCCATTCCCTTTACTTATTTAGACGAAGCCTTTTGGTCTTCAAATAGCTAGCATGCAAATTATATCTTCAATTCTATCTATATATATTCTCTTTAGAAAACATGCAAATGAACTGATATGCATGCTTCAAGTATACAATTTTAGGGTAGCACTAGCTTAAACATATGACAAACAATTGTGAATTGCGAAAAATCAAAAATCAGTATATTGAACAAAACTTGGAACTAAATCACATAATGAATCCATCTAGTTTAATAAACTGAAACTTTTTATGCGCAACTTAGAACTTCCATATGAGGTATAACAAATTTGTTATGACTATGTATTAAACAATTGCCTTTTATACAACTAGATATAATCTACGAACTGCAAATTAGAAGGTTTTATACACCTTTGGATCAAACTGCAAAACCAGATAACCTCTGTTTCCTGTTACTTTTGATATATCCATCCATCAAACAATACAACTAAGAGACTGAATAACTGAACTCTTTAATTCACTACGAATTACAACACTTATAGACATGACACTTCAAACTAAAAGGGTGTTTGGATTTGCATTTGAAATTGATTGTCTGATATTCAATAATTACGAACAAGTAAATCGACTAACATAAAATGTGATGTAGGATATAGTGTTTGGATGTGTTTGTCCTCTGTTTCAGGTTGTAACCATCACTATTAAAGGCGTTGAATGTTTCACAGTTACTAAAGCCTCATGTCATCTAAATTAGGCTTACACAACATAGGAAAAGCGTATAAATGGCAAACCATACTCCTAATGGTTCTACAATACATATCCAGCTTCTTCATAACACCATTAACTTTACCCGACTTCTTATTCTACGTAAAATTTGTTACGCCCCGATTCCAGATTTGGCCGAAAATTACTCAATTTTAAAACTTTGACACGAAACGTTTAACTCTCACTATAACTCTTCAAAGAATAGCAAAAATATAACTATTTACCCTTGACAAATCTCTTATAACATATACTTGTTTACCCTTTTAAAATAATGACCCAAGATTTCAATAAAGCCTCATTTATTTGCTGTAATAAGGGCTGACGCCGTCACCCTTAAAGCACATTTTCAGATTTAACACGTGACGGCTCAGAGGACTTATAACCCGACGGCGTCAGGTTTTAAACGCGACGCCGTCGCCCTTTAAGATGCGACGCCGTCTGAGATTTAACATAGCCTGACGGCTCAGAAGGTTTTTAACCCGACGACGTCAGGTTCTAAATGCGACGCCATCAGGAGCCCAGACCTGCACAATTGACAGCAAAACTACACAACCAAACTTGACTCCTTTCAACCAAATGACACTTGAACATTTCTAAGATAACAAAAGACCTTACAAACTATTACTAAAACAACCAAGAGGTATTTTAATACTTATTTGACCCATCCAACCCAAAATGGGTAGAAATACAATTAAATCCAAACACTCCAAATATTATGACACATACTCGTTGATTGAAGATACTTTGGTATCAATACAAAACTATAAAAGACTCTCGGGGGTACAAACTCATCACACGAGCTCGGTATCTACCTAGCTCCTATTATCACACATTACCAACTTCATTAGTCAATTCACGATCCAACACTCATTCCAAGCTATAGCACCTCCGATAATCATGAACCTACAAGAACATGGCAACTATAACATGTAAGCGATAACGCTTAATAAGTAATCGGCTAATACATGGAAATGCTTCTATCATCATATAATTCACCTAAACATTTCTAACATACAAACCATAGCACAAATAACATATAAGGCAATAACACATACCTCAACACATCTTTAGGCAATTAACACTTTGACCATCATCAATTCTCATGATAATTTATTAGCTTAACTATGACAATCTTTACTATAACAATCAAGAACACATTATACAATAATATCCACATTAAGCAAGTAATAACCGGATTACTTACCTTAGCTATCCATGCTAAGCCATTACTATATCACCACCATCTTCATCAAAATCATCATCCATCACTTTCCATAGCTAACATCTTAACCACATAAGTATAACATGCACTTAGTACATAATCAAATAACTATAACCATAGCTAACATAACTAACCTCTAATCATCATATAATCATATCTTGATTATATAATGATCCAACCAATAAATTACCAAACTTTACCCATAATAAAATTACCCCAAGATTATTATAACCCCTTTTTTAATCAACCAAATGATCATAACATGATCATATCCCAAATTAACCATTTTACTCCAATTCTATCAAAGGGGTTTCACCCAATTATACTATAACATCTTAATTAATGTATAAAACCACAATTATCCAAAACCCCCAACTTGGGTACATGAACCCTAACTCTTTAATTCATAATTAACTCATCAATTAAGTATACTTACCTTGCAAGGATCATAGGTACTAGCTTATTTCTTGATTGGGAACACTAATCCCATTCTAATTGATCATTAACCTTTCCTTCATTTTTCCCTCCATCTTTCTAGACCGACCTTCCAAAAATAACCAGAACTTTGAGAAGTCTGATTTAATACATAAGGCTTCCTTCAATGCAAAGTTATTTCACTATTTGACACTTTTGGTCCCTCAAGTTCCTTTCTTTCTATTTTGGCCACAAGATACTCATTTCAAGTTTACAATGTGGCAACTTAAGTCCCCCTCATTTATATAACTATAACATAACATTTAAAAATTATTAGTTTGACTATCGGGTCAACTAGTAAATCCCGTCAAGCCTTTAGACCATATTCATCTACGGTAGGACCTATTTGTATTTCGGGATACGGGTGTAACAATTCTTCCTCCCTTATTTAGATTTCGTCCCCGAAATCTCTCATCTATTGCCATTTACACTTAATCTTAACTTATATCATACCACACAAGCAATTTCCAAATGCATTTGCTTTATCATAAAATTTATATAACAACACATCATTACGTCATCCAAGACATGATTTTAGTCAATTTAAGTATTCCCATATTCAATTTCTTACCATAACATTCACCTATATAGTCACGGCCATATTATTTTTACTTTAAGTCAAGGTTAACCAACCATTCCATTTTTTTATTTTTTTATTTTTTTACTTATTTACACATCGTTTATCTTTTTATAAGTCGAAAGCTAACTATTACTTCCTTACTTAACTATGACTAGCGTTCTCATTATAATACTTTACTAATCTTCATTACCTTCTCATAATTAAATGTTTACGATCACTCTGGTCATTATTACACCACATCATGCTACAAGGTATACTATAAACATTACTTTACACTCGTAATCACTTTAACTTACGCTTAAGTCACCTAACATGAAGGTCCTCATAAGGCCTTAACTAAAAGTAGCATCTAATCCTACTATTCGATCTTAGTTTTTATAAGTTCTAACTTATCTTATATTTCCGCCCTTTACTCATCTAAACCTACTCGTACCATGTCGGAAGCACATAAGCCCACTCGTTCATATTTCCTCATTTATATAGAGAGGCGTCCCAATCGATGTAAATCAAGAAACATAAACTCATGGTTATGTAATTTCAACATACACAAGTACTCCTATCACTTAATTAAATTTCAATTTACCACATTATATTATTCTATTTACATTTACACTTTTCATCTTTTAGACTTGGACCCACCTTTACTATAACATTCCCAAAAAGGGGCTATAACGTTCGTCGGTTCTTCCCTCGTAGGGATTCGACTCTATAACATCAATTGGCCCTTCCCAGTAGGGATCCGCCTCTATAACGTATTCCTCCAGAGGTTTTCTGTAACCAGTACTGTAACACTGTAACTGTGAATTAATGCTATTATCATACATACATACATACATATCTATTTATCCTTTATAACAATCAATGAGGTATTATCTCATCTATAATCCATGCATTCTCTATGTGTTTATATGTCTCATTATGACTTTCACTTGTCAACTCTTCGATGACCAATTTCAACTCTTACACTATTAGAGTTTTAATCTATCCAACTTTCCATACATAAACCTTATATAGGTCATCAACTACAACCTCTCATTAGCATTCATCTATTCTTCTTACATGTTTTAAACATGTCTTATTAATCGACACTTCTGTTATATTAGTCATTACTAATGGGGAACAATAGCCGTGTTATAATAACTTCAAAGTAGCATCTAAATCTCATACATACTTCTTCGTCTTATCTAACTATTAGCGTTTAAGCTATACCAGTTCATCTCATCATTAACATAACAATGTGCTTAGTCCACTTTCATAACTTCCATAACATTAAGCGCTTAGTAACAGATGTATCAACATCTATTATACTTGTACCACATCATACCATTCCATACCAACATACTTTGCATTTAAGTTCTCTCTTATCTTGTTTTTAATACCACTTATTGACCTTCACTAAATGTGACTTATTAATGAGACCCTATGTTGATCATTATTAACACGTAGCTCATACATGCCCAATATGAGCCAAATCTCTATAAACCATTTCTCGACTCATCACATTATTTCTTATGCTCATACTAGACTCATCGACACCACTCAAGCGCACGGTGTGCTTATTACATAGATACAATTTCATTCCACTCTAGACTTACATTACTTACATTTCAATACTAGAAAACACTTTTATTACTTAATTCACTTACTAACCCATCTCTAATACTACTTACCAATTTAAATCTTATCTTTCCATTTCTACCCCTCTATATCACACAACCTTAGGTTAATCACTTATACGTTAATCTCATCACTTACACACATCTAGTCCTCCATAGGTTCACATCATATATATCTCTTCCTTACGAGTAAGCATTCACCTCACTTGTCATCTTAGGCTATATAGAACCTATTACATAAATTCTCCACAACTTTAACATATACTTAAGAAGCTTTTAAATCCCATAAACCTATCATTCACATCATTATTAAACGATTATCAACATTATTGAAATGTAACCTAATCCCTTACTTACACATCTTCAGTCTAACATGAACTCACTTCTTACATTTAACAACTATTCATTGCGTGGTACAACTAAGCAATCATACCTAACCTACTATTTCTATGTTTCACCAATTAATCATTGTCAGCATTTCTTAGACTATCATTATCCCGTTTTTCTCTTCTGTTTGTTCTTAGCACTCTCAATCGCTCACCTTCACATCCTATGACCCACGTGGGTTACACCTCCTTATCTTTCACAGTTCTCATTTCTTAACATTTGATCTATTATAGCATTTACTCATTTTCTATGTGCTTACTCATCTCACTTTTCCATATTCCCGCCAACCCTTGTTGACCATTTCCACATTTTTACTTTTACTAATTTTTAGTCTATTTGACTTTATCCACATTTAAACCGTTTATAGGTTTATTCCATTACACACTTGTTATCTTACAATTATTCCCTTTTTCACGCTCCATAACTTTAATCGCTTTTATCACGTTTTATTATATCACCAACCTCAAAATCCTTTTGTATATTTTAACCTTTTCACCTTTTGATTTAATTAGCACTTAGCTTTACTATTTTATCCCACATTTAGACCCTACATAGGTCATCAATTATAAGCATTCTTCCACACATTTTCCACATGTCTCATTTTAATAATTAGTAAGTAAACTATCTCATTCCCATCTTTCAATCTCATTCTATAACTTTATATTTTTTAGACACTTAACTATTTATGTCTAATTTCCACTATACATTTACACGTGTGTTACTACACACAATTAATATTACATTATAACATATTTATTATCCATTAACATTTAGGTTTACTTACAACTTTCTGTGACTTACAATTACCCCATCTCTAATACCATCATATTGGCTATCCGATAGCCATTCACATAATAAGACCATAAGTTGGTCATTAACACGACACAAGTCATACCCTATCTTATTCAAGTCTCATTATGGCTTCTATGACAAATAATTAAAACTCATTTCACGCTTACCGTCACCATCCACGGTGAACGGTTTATAATTATCTATCATATCATTACTATAACGTACAAATTATATACATATATATATTCACCGACACTACTAATGTGTGCGGCGTTCTATAACCTAACACATTTAGTCCGTCATGGACTTTCATCACATACACCAATCCAATTCTATACACATAACTACACAATTATAAAATGTTTATGGTGTTCTACTCACATATACACACATGGTCCGCCATGAATCTACATAAATTACATAATAGCACTATAACATATATAAAAATTTCACTTAGCACAAACGCATAATCCATTCTATAACTATCACTATACATATAACGCATCATCACCTAATTATCAAATAGCACAAGGCATAGCTTTACTCTATAACACACCATACACAATTTCGATTCACATATTTTCGCAACTAAGAGTGGTTTAAGACTAGGCAACCTATAGTGGAAACCTAATTCACTTAAACCGAAGCTCTGATACCAATTTGTTACGCCCCGATTCCATATTTGACCGAAAATTACTCAATTTTAAAACTTTGACACGAAACGTTTAACTCTCACTATAACTCTTCAAAGAATAGCAAAAATATAACTATTTACCCTTGACAAATCTCTTATAACATATACTTGTTTACCCTTTTAAAATAATGACCCAAGATATCAATAAAGCCTCATTTATTTGCTGTAATAAGGGCTGACGCCGTCACCTTAAATCTGCGACGCCGTCACCCTTAAATCACATTTTCAGATTTAACACGTGACGGCTCAGAGGACTTATAACCCGACGGCGTCAGGTTTTTAACGCGACGCGACGTCGCCGCTTTAAGATGACGACGTCTCGAGATTTAACATAGCCCTGACGGCTCGTAGGTTTTAACCCGACGGCCAGTTCTAAATGCGACGCCATCAGAGCCCGACCGCACAATTGACAAAAAACTACACAACCAAACTTGACTCCTTTCAACCAAATGACACTTGAACATTTCTAAGATAACAAAAGACCTTACAAACTATTACTAAAACAACCAAGAGGTATTTTAATACTTATTTGACACATCCAACCCAAAATGGGTAGAAATACAATTAAATCCAAACACTCAAATATTATGACACATACTCGTTGATTGAAGATACTTTGGTATCAATACAAAACTATAAAAGACTCTCGGGGTACAACTGTCACACGAGCTCGGTATCTACCTAGCTCCTATTATCACACATTACCAACTTCATTAGTCAATTCACGATCCAACACTCATTCCAAGCTATAGCACCTCCGATAATCATGAACCTACAAGAACATGGGAACTATAACATGTAAGCGATAACGCTTAGTAAGTAATCGGCTAATACATGGAAATGCTTCTATCATCATATAATTCACCTAAACATTTCTAACATACAAACCATAGCACAAATAACATATAAGGCAATAACACATACCTCAACACATCTTTAGGCAATTAACACTTTGACCATCATCAATTCTCATGATAATTTATTAGCTTAACTATGACAATCTTTACTATAACAATCAAGAATACATTATACAATAATATCCACATTAAGCAAGTAATAACCGGATTACTTACCTTAGCTATCCATGCTAAGCCATTACTATATCACCACCATCTTCATCAAAATCATCATCCATCACTTTCCATAGCTAACATCTTAACCACATAAGTATAACATGCACTTAGTACATAATCAAATAACTATAACCATAGCTAACATAACTAACCTCTAATCATCATATAATCATATCTTGATTATATAATGATCCAACCAATAAATTACCAAACTTTACCCATAATAAAATTACCCCAAGATTATTATAACCCCTTTTTTAATCAACCAAATGATCATAACATGATCATATCCCAAATTAACCATTTTACTCCAATTCTATCAAAGGGGTTTCACCCAATTATACTATAACATCTTAATTAATGTATAAAACCACAATTATCCAAAACCCCCAACTTGGGTACATGAACCCTAACTCTTTAATTCATAATTAACTCATCAATTAAGTATACTTACCTTGCAAGGATCATAGGTACTAGCTTATTTCTTGATTGGGAACACTAATCCCATTCTAATTGATCATTAACCTTTCCTTCATTTTTCCCTCCATCTTTCTAGACCGACCTTCCAAAAATAACCAGAACTTTGAGAAGTCTGATTTAATACATAAGGCTTCCTTCAATGCAAAGTTATTCCACTATTTGACACTTTTGGTCCCTCAAGTTCCTTTCCTTCTATTTTGGCCACAAGATACTCATTTCAAGTTTACAATGTGGCAACTTAAGTCCCCCTCATTTATATAACTATAACATAACATTTAAAAATTATTAGTTTGACTATCGGGTCAACTAGTAAATCCCGTCAAGCCTTTAGACCATATTCATCTACTAGTGGGACCTATTTGTATTTCGGGATACGGGTGTAACAATTCTTCCTCCCTTATTTAGATTTCGTCCCCGAAATCTCTCATCTATTGCCATTTACACTTAATCTTAACTTATATCATACCACACAAGCAATTTCCAAATGCATTTGCTTTATCATAAAATTTCTATAACAACACATCATTACATCATCCAAGACATGATTTTAGTCAATTTAAGTATTCCCATATTCAATTTCTTACCATAACATTCACCTATATAGTCACGGCCATATTATTTTTACTTTAAGTCAAGGTTAACCAACCATTCCACTTTTTTTTTTTTTTTTTTTTTTTTTTTTTACACATCGTTTATCTTTTATAAGTCGAAGCTAACTATTACTTCCTTACTTAACTATGACTAGCGTTCTCATTATAATACTTTACTAATCTTCATTACCTTCTCATAATTAAATGTTTACGATCACTCGGTCATTATTACACCACATCATGCTACAAGGTATACTATAAACATTACTTTACACTCGTAATCACTTTAACTTACGCTAAGTCACCTAACATGAAGGTCCTCATAAGGCCTTAACTAAAAGTAGCATCTAATCCTACTATTCGATCTTAGTTTTATAAGTTCTAACTTATCTTATATTTCCGCCCTTTACTCATCTAAACCTACTCGTACCATGTCGGAAGCACATAAGCCCACTCGTTCATATTTCCTCATTTATATAGAGAGGCGTCCCAATCGATGTAAATCAAGAAACATAAACTCATGGTTATGTAATTTCAACATACACAAGTACTCCTATCACTTAATTAAATTTCAATTTACCACATTATATTATTCTATTTACATTTACACTTTTCATCTTTTAGACTTGGACCCACCTTTACTATAACATTCCCAAAAGGGCTATAACGTCAGTCGGTTCTTCCTCGTAGGGATTCGACTCTATAACATCAATTGGCCCTTCCCAAGAGGGATCCGCCTATAACGTATTCCTCCGGAGGTTTTCTCAGAACCAAGATCTTGTAACATCAGAATCGTGAATTAATGCTATTATCATACATACATACATACATATCTATTTATCCTTTGTAACAATCAATGAGGTATTATCTCATCTATAATCCATGCATTCTCTATGTGTTTATATGTCTCATTATGACTTTCACTTGTCAACTCTTCGATGACCAATTTCAACTCTTACACTATTAGAGTTTTAATCTATCCAACTTTCCATACATAAACCTTATATAGGTCATCAACTACAACCTCTCATTAGCATTCATCTATTCTTCTTACATGTTTTAAACATGTCTTATTAATCGACACTTCATTATATTAGTCATTACTAATGGGAACAATAGTCGTGTTATAATAACTTCAAAGTAGCATCTAAATCTCATACATACTTCTTCGTCTTATCTAACTATTAGCGTTTAAGCTATACCAGTTCATCTCATCATTAACATAACAATGTGCTTAGTCCACTTTCATAACTTCCATAACATTAAGCGCTTAGTAATGTATGTATCAACATCTATTATACTTGTACCACATCATACCATTCCATACCAACATACTTTGCATTTAAGTTCTCTCTTATCTTGTTTTTAATACCACTTATTGACCTTCACTAGATGTGACTTATTAATGAGACCCTATGTTGATCATTATTAACACGTAGCTCATACATGCCCAATATGAGCCAAATCTCTATAAACCATTTCTCGACTCATCACATTATTTCTTATGCTCATACTAGACTCATCGACACCACTCAAGCGCACGGTGTGCTTATTACATAGATACAATTTCATTCCACTCTAGACTTACATTACTTACATTTCAATACTAGAAAACACTTTTATTACTTAATTCACTTACTAACCCATCTCTAATACTACTTACCAATTTAAATCTTATCTTGCCATTTCTACCCCTCTATATCACACAACCTTAGGTTAATCACTTATACGTTAATCTCATCACTTACACACATCTAGTCCTCCATAGGTTCACATCATATATATCCCTTCCTTACGAGTAAGCATTCACCTCACTTGTCATCTTAGGCTATATAGAACCTATTACATAAATTCTCCACAACTTTAACATATACTTAAGAAGCTTTTAAATCCCATAAACCTATCATTCACATCATTATTAAACGATTATCAACATTATTGAAATGTAACCTAATCCCTTACTTACACATCTTCAGTCTAACATGAACTCATTTCTTACATTTAACAACTATTCATTGCGTGGTACAACTAAGCAATCATACCTAACCTACTATTTCTATGTTTCACCAATTAATCATTATCAGCATTTCTTAGACTATCATTATCCCGTTTTTCTCTTCTGTTTGTTCTTAGCACTCTCAATCGCTCACCTTCACATCCTATGACCCACGTGGGTTACACCTCCTTATCTTTCACAGTTCTCATTTCTTAACATTTGATCTATTATAGCATTTACTCATTTTCTATGTGCTTACTCATCTCATTTTTCCATATTCCCGCCAACCCTTGTTGACCATTTCCACATTTTTACTTTTACTAATTTTTAGTCTATTTGACTTTATCCACATTTAAACCGTTTATAGGTTTATTCCATTACACACTTGTTATCTTACAATTATTCCCTTTTTCACGTTCCATAACTTTAATACGTTTTTATCACGTTTTATTATATCACCAACCTCAAAATCCTTTTGTATATTTTAACCTTTTCACCTTTTGATTTAATTAGCACTTAGCTTTACTATTTTATCCCACATTTAGACCCTACATAGGTCATCAATTATAAGCATTCTTCCACACATTTTCCACATGTCTCATTTTAATAATTAGTAAGTAAACTATCTCATTCCCATCTTTCAATCTCATTCTATAACTTTATATTTTTTAGACACTTAACTATTTATGTCTAATTTCCACTATACATTTACACGTGTGTTACTACACACAATTAATATTACATTATAACATATTTATTATCCATTAACATTTAGGTTTACTTACAACTTTCATGACTTACAATTACCCCATCTCTAATACCATCATATTGGCTATCCGATAGCCATTCACATAATAAGACCATAAGTTGGTCATTAACACGACACAAGTCATACCCTATCTTATTCAAGTCTCATTATGGCTTCTATGACAAATAATTAAAACTCATTTCACGCCTACCGTCACCATCCACGGTGAACGGTTTATAATTATCTATCATATCATTACTATAACGTACAAATTATATACATATATATATTCACCGACACTACTAATGTGTGCGGCGTTCTATAACCTAACACATTTAGTCCGTCATGGACTTTCATCACATACACCAATCCAATTCTATACACATAACTACACAATTATAAAACGTTTATGGTGTTCTACTCACCTATACACACATGGTCCGCCATGAATCTACATAAATTACATAATAGCACTATAACATATATAAAAATTTCACTTAGTACAAACGCATAATCCATTCTATAACTATCACTATACATATAACGCATCATCACCTAATTATCAAATAGCACAAGGCATAGCTTTACTCTATAACACACCATACACAATTTCGATTCACATAATTTCGCAACTAAGAGTGGTTTAAGACTAGGCAACCTATAGTGGAAACCTAATTCACTTAAACCGAAGCTCTGATACCAATTTGTTACGCCCCGATTCCATATTTGACCGAAAATTACTCAATTTTAAAACTTTGACACGAAACGTTTAACTCTCACTATAACTCTTCAAAGAATAGCAAAAATATAACTATTTACCCTTGACAAATCTCTTATAACATATACTTGTTTACCCTTTTAAAATAATGACCCAAGATTTCAATAAAGCCTCATTTATTTGTCAGAATAAACGTGGCGACGTCACCTTAAATCTGCGACGCCGTCACCCTTAAAGCACATTTTCAGATTTAACACGTGACGGCTCAGAGGACTTATAACCCGACGGCGTCAGGTTTTAAACGCGACGCCGTCGCCCTTTAAGATGCGACGCCTTTTGAGATTTAACATAGCCTGACGGCTCAGAAGGTTTTTAACCCGACGGCGTCAGTTCTAAATGCGACGCCATCAGAGCCCGGACCGCACAATTGACAAAGAAACTACACAACCAAACTTGACTCCTTTCAACCAAATGACACTTGAACATTTCTAAGATAACAAAAGACCTTACAAACTATAACTAAAACAACCAAGAGGTATTTTAATACTTATTTGACCCATCCAACCCAAAATGGGTAGAAATACAATTAAATCCAAACACTCCAAATATTATGACACATACTCGTTGATTGAAGATACTTTGGTATCAATACAAAACTATAAAAGACTCTCGGGTACAACTCATCACACGAGCTCGGTATCTACCTAGCTCCTATTATCACACATTACCAACTTCATTAGTCAATTCACGATCCAACACTCATTCCAAGCTATAGCACCTCCGATAATCATGAACCTACAAGAACATGGAAACTATAACATGTAAGCGATAACGCTTAGTAAGTAATCGGCTAATACATGGAAATGCTTCTATCATCATATAATTCACCTAAACATTTCTAACATACAAACCATAGCACAAATAACATATAAGGCAATAACACATACCTCAACACATCTTTAGGCAATTAACACTTTGACCATCATCAATTCTCATGATAATTTATTAGCTTAACTATGACAATCTTTACTATAACAATCAAGAACACATTATACAATAATATCCACATTAAGCAAGTAATAACCGGATTACTTACCTTAGCTATCCATGCTAAGCCATTACTATATCACCACCATCTTCATCAAAATCATCATCCATCACTTTCCATAGCTAACATCTTAACCACATAAGTATAACATGCACTTAGTACATAATCAAATAACTATAACCATAGCTAACATAACTAACCTCTAATCATCATATAATCATATCTTGATTATATAATGATCCAACCAATAAATTACCAAACTTTACCCATAATAAAATTACCCCAAGATTATTATAACCCCTTTTTTAATCAACCAAATGATCATAACATGATCATATCCCAAATTAACCATTTTACTCCAATTCTATCAAAGGGGTTTCACCCAATTATACTATAACATCTTAATTAATGTATAAAACCACAATTATCCAAAACCCCCAACTTGGGTACATGAACCCTAACTCTTTAATTCATAATTAACTCATCAATTAAGTATACTTACCTTGCAAGGATCATAGGTACCACTTATTTCTTGATTGGGAACATTAATCCCATTCTAATTGATCATTAACCTTTCCTTCATTTTTCCTCCATCTTTCTAGACCGACCTTCCAAAATAACCGAACTTTGAGAAGTCCGATTTAATACATAAGGCTTCCTTCAATGCAAAGTTATTCCACTATTTGACACTTTTGGTCCCTCAAGTTCCTTTCCTTCTATTTTGGCCACAAGATACTCATTTCAAGTTTACAATGTGGCAACTTAAGTCCCCCTCATTTATATAACTATAACATAACATTTAAAAATTATTAGTTTGACTATCGGGTCAACTAGTAAATCCCGTCAAGCCTTTAGACCATATTCATCTACGGTAGGACCTATTTTTATTTCGGGATACGGGTGTAACAAAATTAAAGCCCGTAATCCCAATATCTTCAACATCAATCTCAGTAGCACATTTCCTAAAATATGTCTTAAATTTTTAGCTACCAGTAGAATTCTCACAAGGATCCAAAGTAGCGTTAAAATCACCCACAATGACCCAAGGCTTATCAAAGACAAAACTACTGTATTTCTTAAGGTTTTTACACAATAACTTCCAACCAAAAGTAGTAATTTGAGTATAAAGAAGAGAGCAAGGGAAGCTATTTCCACCATTACAGATTTTGCAAAATCGGTGAATAATTTGGTCGTTCCAAAACCATAACATCAATCGAATCCGGATCCCAGCCCACTACAATCCTAGTACGATGCTCACTAGAAGCAACATTCGTGACCAACACACTTCTACAAATTTCTCGCTAATTTCTTCCTTTTCATTAACCAAGAGAAACCTCATGAGATCAACAAGAACATAATTGAGTTTTTAAGGAAATTTTGATCCCCTCTTCCTTAATTGTCCCGGTTCATGATGTAAGGAAATAGTCGATGTTTATTTTATGCTAGTACGTTTTGTTTGTATCTCGTCATCCATCAACTTGCTTGCCCATATCGACTTATTTCAAACGGTTAAGACTTATTCATACAAAACCACATTAATGAAACAAAACCATTGTATATTTGTCTTTTGATATATCCATCCATCAAACAATATAACTAAGAGATTGAAGAACTGACTCTCTAATTCACTACGAATAACAATACTTAGAGACATGACACATCAATCTGAAAGGGTGTTTGGATTTGCATTTAAAACTGATTGTCTCATATTCAATAATTAAGAACAAGTAAATCGACTAACATAAAATGTGATAAACATTACAAAGACTAAACGAACATTCACGATTTCACCAAACTACACCTCAACAAGAAATAAAGGTACATAAACGGCCATATATTGTAACTCATGGAACATAATACCAAAAAAAAAATTGGCACGTCTTATTCATGGAGCTTATCCAATATTTTCACAAGTATTTGAACACGACACACCTGAATCAAAAGAAAAAAATTTAATGTTTCTGCTTCGTTTGATTTTATTCTATGAAAACTAAGATAAATGACTTAACTTATTGATATTATTTATTCAAATGTCTAAAATACCCTAAGGAGCCAACAACCTAGCAGTAAAGCCATATTGTCATTACATCCTAGAAACAGATGGAAATTATAAAAAATAAATAAAAAAATTACCTAAATATTATATTTCAATACCCATTTTACAAATACAATTTTTTTTTCATAGTTTACAAAAATGAGCAAAAAATGTCACGTCAACATATGAGATAGGGGACCATCTCCTTCATCTTATCATATCCCATTGACCAATTCACAACCATATTCATCATAGAATCTATTTTTATATATTCTCTTACTTTTCTTTTCTTTAATTACCCACTTCATATCTCAAAATATTTGAACCATCTTCACAAGCCCACACTGCACATTTGTGGCTACAAGAACAACAATATGATGCCTTATGTGTTTAATTGCACCGTGAAATACTTGGAAAATAGAGGTGAAATACTTTACACTGAGTGAAATCCATTTTCCATTCGCCTGAAATTTCGCCCAACGGAGGTTGTCGCCTAGAATCTCGCGTGAGGTTCGCCTGGAATTTCACCCAAGGGTGGTTGTCGCCCAGAATCTCGCTCATGGTTTTCCTGTAGTTTGGCCCAAGGGTGGCTGTCGCCCAAGGTTCGCCCAGTCGAAAAGTTCATTTTGATAAACAATATAGGCGACGTTCATATTCATAAAAGAGTAGTGAAATGGTTCATTGAAAAATTTTACTCTTAAAAAAAACTATAGCACATATATTTTCGTGTATGAGACATAACACCTTTCGAGATTATTTATTTGGCTACTGTATCTCATATCCAATTCGAGATCAGTTAGTGTGTCCGGGTCAAAACACACAATAATAAACTAAAATGTAAGACTTGTTGAGTCGGGTTTGACCGACCCACTCAACTTTTTAGCCATTTATTTTGATCTCATACAACTAACATAGTAATATTGATAACATTATAATTTACTATGGTAATGATCCGATTCTTTTTACTCAAAATAGTTAAAAAGCTGTCACCACTTGAGTAATACTCTGGGCGACTTATAAAACATATAATTAGTTTGACACTATGACATGTTTCCTTGTTTCTACGAAATTCCCCTTAGATTTATTTTCATACAAATGGGTTGAAAGTGCCTACTTTAATTACAATGGGTACTTGGGCAAGATACAAGATACACGGGCAAGCGCACATCTTCCTCGTAGTACATTATCAACAACATACTAGAAGAGTATGCAAATCAAAAGTAATGAAAACTTACCTCCAATTTTCTTTGTGTTTTCCCTTCTCATTTAGCATCAATCTCGTCCAACTTTAGCAACTGACTCATGAGCATCTCGGTTAAACATGCAAATTCTTTATCTGCAACTTGATTCCCAGAGCGAACTATTGCCTCTAAATCAGCCACCTTCAATAAGAAAGATACATAGTTAAAAAAAAAACTAACAAAAATTGAGGTTAAAGATATAGTAATAATATTAATGAGCCAATATAATTGTATCATTAAAAAATACAGAACACTTTCATGAATGAACGACTTTGCATTCACACTTCACAGTTTGTTTGAAAATTGAAACCACTCATTTTTATGAACGATAGTTTATTAATTGGCGCCTTAACAAAAGCAATGCAACTACAATAATTCAAATTGCTACAAGGTGTTTGGACGTGCGGTTAAAAAAACAATTTATAAAAATTTTCGTAAATGATGAGTTTGGTTGCAGCTAAAATGATCTCAAGGTAACTGTCTTGCCTAAAATTATAAAGGTGTTTATAACAAAAGTCCGAAAAGATATTACATGTTATGTAAATTGATTGCTCCCCTCCCTTATCGTGTTAAAAGCTTCAACCCCTATCGATACCTCCAAGTTACGTAACCCATCTTCTTCCATTGGCTATGGGTTCAACATTGACCCATTGTACTTACTTAAGAAATATTGGTGAAGTTGCGGGGTTTATATATATGAAATGAAGACATGTGATTGGTTGAAACAAACACACAAGGATTGAAGATTTTCACCATTGGATTGGTTTGATTTGAGCCAATGTTGTATATCTTTGATCATTTCATGTTTGTTTTAACCAATGAGAGACAAGACTATAATTGTGTTTACAACAAAAGTCTGAAAAAATATTACCTGTTATGTAAATTGATTGTTCTCCTTCCTTATCCTATTAACAACCTCAACCCCTTTTGATACCTCCAAGTTACGTAACCCATCTTTTTCCATCGGTTATGGGTTTGAACAACATTGACTCATTGTACTTATTGAAGAAATATTGGTGAAGTTGTAAGGTTTATATAGATGAAATGGAGACATGTGATTGGTTGAAACAAACACACAAGGATTGAAGATTTACACCATTGGATTGGTTTGATTAAATATAATGGTGTATATCTTTGATCCTTGTATGTTTGTTTCAACCAATGAGAGACAAGATTTCATTGCAGAAAATGACAAGGAGAGAAAGAGAACGGAGGTGTTTGTAATGGACATGAGAATAGGAAACAATGGAATATATAACAGGGACGGATCACGTTTTGTTTTATTTTTTGGCTAGGATGTTGGGCCTGGGCTTAGTCATTTGCAGTTCTTTATCTTGGTAACGAAAATAGTACCTACAACTATACAAGTACAATTTGTCTAGTTGGCTTAGTCAAATGCAATGTTATCTCCTTCATTTGTTATCCGAAATTTCAGATATCTAAAAATAAAAAATGTAGCTAAAATAATGGGTATAATATAAAACTGTTATCGCAAATTTCGGATATCCAAAATTGTGATATAATTAGTTATTGACAAGTCCCTTTACCACGTTATCTAACCCATCTCCATCGCTTATGGGATGTCGGGGGACTGTTTAGGAATAATCCTTGAAGCTTCACATTCACTGCAACGATGTGTGGGGGAGGGGGGTTAAGATTGACTGGCGGTTCATATTTCGGATATCCAAATTTGTGATATAATTAGTTATTGACAAGTCCCTTTACCACGTTATCTAACCCATCTCCATCGCTTATGGGATGTCGGGGGACTGTTTAGGAATAATCCTTGAAGCTTCACATTCACTGCAACGATGTGTGGGGGAGGGGGGTTCAGATTGATGGGGGGTTTCAGATTCAGATTGAGAGGTTACACAACACTAGCCTATTGTACGTATTGAATAAAGATTGGTGAAGTTGGTGGTTAATATAGATGAAATGGAGACATGCGATTGGTTGATATAAACACACAAAGATTGAAGATTTACACCATTGGATTGGATTTGATCCAATGGTGTATTTCTTTAATCCTTGTGTGTTAATATAAACAAATGAGAGACAAAATTTCATAGCAGATAATGGCAACGATAAAAAGGAAACATAGTTGTTTGTAATGCACATGAGAATTGAAGATTTACACCATTGGATTGGATTAGGTTTGAACCAATTGTGTATATATCAAGTTGCTTGGAACTTTTTATAGCAAAGATTTAGCCATGTCTAATCATTTTCGCCACTAAGATGTTGATATTGGTCGACAATCCCTGCGAACTTGTTGCAATCAATTGTCAACGTTTTCCACTTTCCCGCGATCATATATTTGGTACGTTCGAAAGATGCATGGTGAAATTCACTATGAACTTTTGAATTCACTAGGGTCATTATGATTACCTACCGATTCTTGAAACGATACATGAGTTAAAATTAAGAACTATCTATATAATAAAAAGCCATATGAATTTTTCATGTTTGTTACATCATTACGAAGAAAACGTTCACAGTGCAAATGTAAAAAACATTTGTTTCTCATTTGATCGATTACTATATATTGGGCTTGCGAAATATAACAAACACAAATATATTGTAAGACGAACGAATCACACTATATTGAGTTTGAGAAATATTACAAAGCTATTATACGACAGACAAATTTAAGATACATTAGACTCGTAAAATATTAATCCCTCTATCCTAATTTATTTGTCAAGTTTTGACTTCTAAATTTTTTTATTATTTTAATTTATTATTATTATTACTCTTTTTGTCTCATAATAAGTGTCTAGTTTAACTTTTTAGAGTCTTTATTGTTGAACTTTGACCTTAAATATTTTTATCTGTGTTATATAATACTTGATGAAAATTATATCAATAAAAATACATTTAAAACACAATCCATTTATATATTTTCCATCAAATATTATACAGTATAACATAAATAAAAGTATTTAAGATCAAAGTTAAACAAAAAAAGATTTGAAAAAGTAATCTGAACACTTATTATGAGACGGAGGTAGTATTATTTTTTTTAACTTTCAAAATACTCTATATGTAATATGGAAATGGTATACAACAAAATAGTTATAATACCCGTGCACGCACGAAGTTTACACACCAATCAAATTTATTTTAACATTTTAGTTCAGTATATACACATATAAGAACTAGCTTCATAGCCCGCCCGAATGGGCGGGCTAGCTTCATAATAATACATATTGAATTCTAAATGTTGTTTGAATACAAAAAGATAATGAAGTTGTACATCATAATAAAAAAGTATGCTGCCTATTCAAATACGAAAAAAAACTTCTTTATAAACGACGTTTGTTGTCGAGTTTGAGTAGTTGTCGTCTTTGTCGCAACATAGAACCTTCAATCATTATTCACTCACATAACATAGACCACTAAGTCGGTCTTTGTAAGCATCACACTTCAACTGAATAACTCATGTCCTGCACGGTAAACAACGAAAAAACTCAATTAGCCCAACCATTTCATTCAAGACATACGATGAAGAGTAAAAGGATTTTTACGAAACTTGATCAAATAATTGAAAAATGTTCAGTGTGCAAAAAAGCAGATGCATACCAAATCTGAATCTGTAAAGCAAAAGTGCAAGTTTATCATCATGTTATTTGTAATCGTCAAAGAAACCAATGAGCTAATGTCCAATGTTCCAAAGTACAATATTTATCTTTTCTTTTAATAAAACTGCCAAAATAAGATTATGAAAGTGTTCCTAAGCTTGATGATTTTCTTGGCGTAGACACATGTATTTTCCACTCACTTGGGTAGTCATTGCACAGAGGTACACTATACAATGCATCAACACAACTTTTACCTAAGAGCATCATCACCGTACTTTGATACATTGCAAAAAAATGTAGTTTAACAAAAAATTTATAACTATAGCAGATTCATGGATTAGAAGACTACATAATCGAGATAGGAAACTTACAACTAAATAATATATAAATCGATAAATATTATAAACATAAAAAACCATAATTAGACATGTCCCGATCAAAGATCTAAACAACTTACCCTTTGAACTAATACCAACTTGTCATATTTTTGCTTTGTTGGTCCTTGTTTCAACATTCTTCAACTGCATCAACCATAAAATACAAAAATATAATTTTTTATTAACCAATTTTTGGTTCAGTAACAAAAAATAGAGATCCAACTAAATTAGATTCAGAAAAGGGAGAACAGTTTTTTTAATAATACAAACATATGGATCTCTAACCTTAGTTCTCTTGAGTTTTTCGAGCCACTTGAGAGTGTTCAAGAATGGAGCTCATTTGCTCACCTATGTATCCCAACAAAAAATATGTACACATACAATCACACACCAGCGACGAAACATGTATACATACAATCACATGATCACTAAAAGCAACAACTCTTTTCCTACATTCATGATATACTACCAACCCACATAAAAGGGGTAAAACTTACTCTATTCCGGCGTTCAGTCGACATCGTAGAATCCTTTTTGTGACAGTAATAGTATGTTGCATCCAACTGCTGTGATAAGATTACTTATCGCAATTAGTATGACAATCTTCTGAATTAAATAAAATTACTATGTAATAACTAACATATGTACAAACTCACATATCGATCTAGAGCAACAGTTGCAGCTTTGCTATCCCGGTCTTCGCATTCCCTTAATGAACCTAATACTACAATCAACAGAATGCTACAAATTGCTTATCAGTAATACTCCATCATCTAGTGAGCTCATGATGACAAAATGCAAATCGAAACTGCTTTTCAGTAAAATACTACTTTGTAATTGCAAACAGCTTAGAGAAACCTCAGAATTTCACTGGTGTTTATAATGAAGTTCGTACCCGAGATACAATTTTTAGCAATGGCGATTCCCTCTCATCCATTTTTCAATTTTAAACAACTACAAAAAATTCATAGCTGCCAAGACTGGTGAGATCATATGGAATTCGTAAAAGGCGAGTGCTTTGGTGGAGCAGCAAGGTATTTAGAAGAATGAATACATAGATATATTTCTGAGATGACTGGTTTCACCAAGACCCATTTAGAAATGAAAATGAGTACATGAAAACGCAGGGATCGGTTTCACCAAGACCCATTTTGACCAACCCACCCATCCACTTATCCTGCCATCTCTAAAAAAAGATTATAGTAATTGCAGGTTTGACTGTCACCTGTTGCTTACTAAGACCGACTTGCCCGATTGGTGGTTGGGAGATTACAGAGACAGAGGAAGGAAACAATGAGTCTTGCAGTTATAAACATTAAGTTACTTTATGAGAAGAAAATACCTAAAAACTGCCCA
This sequence comes from Chrysanthemum lavandulifolium, assembly GCA_022545495.1. NCBI lineage: Eukaryota > Viridiplantae > Streptophyta > Magnoliopsida > Asterales > Asteraceae > Chrysanthemum > Chrysanthemum lavandulifolium. The sequence continues at coordinate 285,573,979 of CM040242.1, read as the reverse complement.
AATAGATGGTACCAAAGTGCGAGAATATTCATCAACCTGGGCATTAATGAACACAAGAAACAACATAAAAATATGACCAACAAAAATATACAGACGAACGGGCAAGACAATGATGTACCAGTATTGCTCCATTCTTGTCCACTTTCATACCCACGGTCTCCAATAACAAATTCTGCAATATAAAACCAATATAAGCCTACTATTCTAATAAAGAAAGAAATTTAGTTGCATGGTGTTTATTCACTTATGAGTTGACTCAATAACATATCTTTTGTTGAGAGCTTGTAGCTCAACGCGTATATTGGTAGCAGACATGAGTATACTTAGTAATCATGTTAAACTATTATTGAGACATTGAATATGTCATTCATCATGTTCGTTATCATCATTTCATACGAATTCTTTAGGCTAAAAATGCTTACAAAAGGCCACCACCTTTATGTTCTTATTCTTCTTCAACTTTTACCATTCGAATGTAACATTATCTATCATATACTAAGTTTTTTTGTAATTATATGTTATTGCCTGAGATACAACAACTAAGTGCTATTACATAGGAGGTGGATATAAAAGAAATTTGTAGCTTCAAGTACCTTTGTATTCGGCTTGCGTCCTGTGGCAAACATAACATGTGAGAAGCCCTCAGTTGTTCTTTTATCAGTTTTCAAGGAAAATGAACCACAACTAAACACCTCCCAGTTTGTAGATTGTTAGATATATTTAATTCGAGAATGCACATCTGGTTAGGTGTACAAATATTAGAGCAATAATTGCTTGATAATAGCAATAAAAGAGAAGAATCAGAGCCATACTCCAGATGACGAATTTCGAATTTTCCTTGTTGGTGTCCTGATGGTGACAAATTCCTCTGCCGGTGCAGGTGGACACCGACAGTCGAGTCAAACTGGGCCTTGCTCAAGCCAGCTTTAATAGGGACCGCAAATCCAGATTTTAACACAAATTAGATCATACAATAAAGAAAACCTACAATAACGTAAATATTATATAGCAACATGAACAAACTCACTGAATCTTCACCACATGTGTAACCCGACCACTTGTCGGTCTTTGCAGACACCATGAGTTTCATAAAACTCTATCGGAAGGCGATAGTAGCCTTTAAAGGCCTAAACTTTCTGCATAGATGTCGATGTCACCATATGCTTCTATTGCCTGTAATTTTGTCTTGAATTAATAGACGCATGTGCTAACAAAATATACGGAGGTAGCATTTTCGATCCATTATTTATAAACAGATTGTTTTTTATAGCCTACGGATCAAATAAAATAATCAAATGAGTCGGATAGGCCGAGAATTATGCAAAGTCTATTGTTTATGCATTAAACCTATAAAATTTTCATTTATAGATTAAAAGTATTATTAAGATAGTACTCATCACACCTCGTTAACAATTAAAAAAACTATTATAATGGACGGAAAAGTGCTGGTCAGTCAACTCAATTCTCATTTATAGATTAAAAGTATTATTAAGATAGTACTCATCACACCTCGTTAACTATTAAAAAAACTCATTACAAGACGATGTCGGACTTTTGATGGTCAGTCAAAATGAAGAAGAAAATGATCCAATATTTACATGGTCAAAATACTTGTTTTCAACAACTGATGTGCAAAATAGAGCTAGTAAAATATGTAAAAATAAAGCGTTTGAAAGATAGTTAAAGTTGACAGTTTCAGCCCTTGGGGAAAACGGTTAACAAAAGTTTTGCACCATGTGTACCCAACACAGTAAAGAACCAATTATCGTTTGATAGGGTGGAGAAACAATCTCACTAATAAGAGCTACTGCAAGTGTTACAAACAACTCCATCAACTCAAATTTTTTCAACGATAATGCATCCATCAACACAAAGCATGTCAATGAGAAACAAATAATTCATTCCATTTTGAAAGAACTATACTTAAAAGTTTCTTATTCTAGTTTGTAATCATACCAGAATGTACATAAGTTTTTTTTAGCATAGATAGATTTTTAGCGCTAAATAGCTAGTTATAATCAAAACTCAAAAGATAGTATAAAAAATACAACTTCAAAAACTTCAAATTAAACCATAAATCATCAACAAAAATCGTACCTTTTTTTCCGTGAATGAACCACCAAACTTCAAGGGATCTCCAATTTGAGTCGAAAAGAACCCTAAATAAAAAAAATAATAATAAAATAACCACAAATTTAAAACCAAAATCAAAACCCTTATTGTAAAATATAATTAGGTTTAATCACTCGCATGTATATAGTAACTGAACTGTAATTGAAAATCCAACATACCCGATTGGTGCTTATTCGATCTAGCTTTTTGAACTGCATTTGGTGATTAATTTCCTTATTCTTTTTAATATAGAAGTTGATGGCAGGTTAATGGTAGAGAAGATGAATCTGTATTTCAACTATGTCAGATACTACGAACTAAATTACCATAAAAACCGCATGAATAAATTCCAATGAGACCAACTCCAAATCATCATTCAAACAAAAGAAATCAAAAGGTAATATCAACGTGTAAAAGTAGAATCACTACAAACTGACATCGCATAATCAAGTTCATGTTCTTCTTAATTCATCAACAAATACTATCATTTTACAAATCGGCCAAACCAATCAATAAGTCATGCACATAAACATAAACGCCCAATTTAAACATAAATGCCCAATCATTAAATACCGAATTCGAATAAATAAATTCGACATGGTATGAAAAATCATAGCAAATTAAGGGTTCAAATTCATTCTAAAAATTTGTGTGTCTGGGACATATGAAAACATACTTGTTCGATAAAAATTCATTCAAATTCATAGCAAATTAAGGGTTCAAATTACAATTAAAAAATTGAATTTTACCATAAAAACCTTAATTTGTAGCCAAACCAAATGAAAAAAACATACATGTTCGATAAAAAAACGAATTAGAAAGATAATGAAGGCCGGATGTTATAAGATGAATTCAGAATTTGTACCAAATTAGAGATGATCCGATCGAATGATTTTGAAGAGTATTAGGTTCGAATTAGGGTTTTGAATTTGATTTGATGATTATGCGTTTCATTGTGAGTGAAAAAAAGGGATTTGAATTAGAAAATGCATGGATAAATAAGGAATGTGAGAATAAAATGGGGAGGTTATGAAGAAGTGTTGACTGGAAGTATAAATGGGGAGGTTATGAGTAGAAGGTGAAGTATATTAGTTTGGAAGTAGAAGATGATAAACAAATATGTCTATTGCCTCAGTGGTTGAGGCGTGGGTATTGAAAGTAGAGACCCGTGTTCGAATCTTGGCTGTGGCAAAATTTTTTTTTTATAATGTATCCGGGACAAGTGCCATGGTGGCATTTCCACCTCATCATAGAGGCGCCATGTCATCATTAAAATGCCTAGTAAGCATTATACATGTGTCATGCTTAGTCCCATATATATATCTCTATATTATATATAACAGGAGGCGTTACACGTAGATAATGACACGTAAACGCCACCTCATTGCCCAGTAATTCATTATCAGCCATGTCATCACATTGTTGCCATGTAAGCACTATTTTTTTAAATTTAATTAGATTTTATATAAATCACTATTTTTTTAAATTTAATTAGATTTTATATAAATTTCGGAATTATTTTTAATAAATTTCGGAATTATTTTTATTAATTAAAATGTAAGCACTATTTTTTTAAATTTAATTAGATTTTATATAAATCACTATTTTTTTAAATTTAATTAGATTTTATATAAATTTCGGAATTATTTTTAATAAATTTCGGAATTATTTTTATTAATTAAAATTTTGTTTTTTTATTCTTCAAAAAATCATGCATGCAGTTGGATTCGAACCTGGGTCTGTTAGTCTACAAACAAACATGATTACCACTAGACCAACACAATTTTTTGATTATAACTTGGAAAACCAAATTTATAAATCTCTACAACCTTGACCATTTTGATTAGTTTGAAAAGGAATGTATATCTACAAAAATATAATCCAAAACCATTATTAAAAAAAAAAACATACGTATATTTTTTTTTTCACAAAAAAAACCCTAATCATCAAATCTCTCTCGAAGTGAAAACTCCATCACTAGGGTTTTAACGATTTTAATGTGTTTTTGTGCATGTTTTGATGTTCTTGGAGCTTTGATAATGTATCTAAACCCTAATTTCATCTTTTCCTCAATCATCGTCTCTAATGATTGTGACTTTTAATTCTGAAATTGATTTGGAATTTTTGATTGTGACTTTTAATTTTGTAGTTGATTTAGAATTTTTTTTTAAGTTATAGTTTGTATGTTTCTTCATCACAGGTTTGTAACCATGAGCACTTGACATGCACAGGTTTGTCAAAGTAAGTCACGATTAAAAACATATATTCACTATTTTATGCTTTCTTAAATTCTATAGTAAACTTATTTTATTATGTTTTGTTCTCTTATGCACAGGAACATGTCCTGAATATGTAACTGTGAACAATAAGCCTGGAGAATCTAAACAATAACCTCGGAAAATGCATTAACACCAACAACAATAGCCATTTAGCTACAACTAATATGAGCCAAAGTCTTTCAACTCCAGACTACAGATGCGTAAGTAAGTGTATTACTTTGAAAATAATTTTAAGTTAGATGTACTCTTAAGATGTCTAATTATTCTATTTCTACATACATTACAATCAGCCGACTCTTGGGATTTTTCTTGAATGAGAAAGAAGTGTTCTGTGTTTACGAGCACATTCGGACCCAAGTTTGGATGAACTTCTTTTGGAGGTAAGTATACATTTTAGTTAAATTGTGAAAAACACACTAGATCTTTAGATTTTCATCTCACCAATTGGATGTTTTAAAATTCGTAGTGAACCAACATCTATTGGCATGCTTATATTCCATCCATTAAAGTCGTTCATAATTACATGGATTTGATAATTACTTTGGTTGATTAACATGATATTTCATTATTTAAGTGTAAAGAGTTAATCTTGATATAAACAGGTTCAAATCTTGATAGATTTTATGGTTCTTAATACATAATTAACTATTGTATGAAATTGTACTCTTTTTATTTAGAGAAATATATATAAATGGAATTATTGTTTGTTAACAGTAGGATTGGATGCAATTTAGCATTGCTTTTTGTCACACATATTCTGGGACGGGTGGTGACCCTTTTGGTGCGACGACCAAGGTGAGGCCGTGGGAAGATGGCACTAATTCATTAACTATGGCTACGTGAAAAAGTAAGATTTAGATTCATCTAAATTGTTTATCTTTATATTGCCGAAGCACTTTATCGACTAGGAATGGCTCACATGGAGGCGACTTTGTAAAATGTAACATAATTAATATTTATGATGCAAATATTCAATTTTCAATATATTGAATGTATGTTAACATGTGCTCTAAGGCCACAAGTTAGACCAACTCATATAATAATTCTGTCTATCTGACTTTTGAGGCCGATTGTTGGTACACTCGATAGATACGGAGTAGATGTCTTATATCCGAAAAGAAATGACCAAAAGAGACCTACTAAATAACGGCTTTACTTTTTAGTCCGATTAGCTGTTTTTTGAGTGCTTGAAACATGTACAGTAAAGGAATATCGGAATTAAATAGGAACTGAGATAAGTTTCCAGTTTTAAGTTTTTTGTCTCTGCATATTCAGTTGTTATCAATATTAATCAATACAGCATCATAATTAAAGTTTTCACAACTTATAATGTATTATGCATTTTGTAGGGGTCCAGGATATGGTTATAAGGGAAAAGTTTTGCTTGCATTTGGTTACAGTGCCTCTTCCAGGATTAGAGTTATATTCGATAAACAAATACCAGAATGCAATGATCTTGGAGGCAAGCTTAAGAAAGATACTTTATGGATCTTATTATGGCATGACTTACCGTTTCTGGCTCTTACTTACTTTTTAATTTTCTTGGATTTTGTCATGACTAAGCAGCTCCTTACCAAGGACGTGTGTGGAAGGTAAGGGTTGATCTTCCAGTGGATTATCCCCTAAAGGCTCCAGTGATCTCTTTCAATACCCCAATTTACCATCCAAATATCCGATCTGAGTAAGTGTTTTATCGTGACTATTACTGATATTTTATGACTACTTTTTTGACAAAAATAAACTCCCCTATTTGAATGTCTGATATTTTGCACATTCTATCAGGCATGGTGTCGTGTGCTTAGATGTGCTTGATGATCAAAACTGGAACCCCGATTACAGTAAGATACTTATTAGTTTCTCATAAAAATGCAATATATTGAGTTTTTGACTGGCACAATTCACAATTACTTTTCCTTTGTTATAAGTTAAGAGGTGCTAAAATGGGTAATTTTAGATATTTAATAAGGACTTTTTTACAGACGTGGTCCTGATTTTTACCACATTTTTCTTGAAAAGGTGTTTTTTATGTTTTGCTTAAGCTACTCCATACGAGATTCTCACCATGTAGTACTTTGTGCTATAGATTGAAGCACCTGTGGATCCAACAAAATCCAATATAATCACATATCCTGATGAAGGCAAATCACATATCCTTGATTAAATTTCTGTAACCTACAAATTCAATCATCTGGAACAGGTGTAAGAGTGAGAATAGAAAATAATAATGAAACATGATTGGGCGAAGGCGATTGGAGGAGGGAGGCAATTTGTTTGTTTCCTTCAACTCTCATATATCATGTGATTGCTGTGATGCAAAATTAGGCTCAAAGTTTCCTGTAGACATTTTGTGGGAACATGTTTGAATGTAGGATAGCTCTTTCAGGCATGATTTCAGTGTTCATGGTACTCATCGGGTGGTAACCTGTGATTGGTTAAAGATACCTTGCTACGTATCTAATAGACTGTTTTCTGTTATGCATACTGATTTATGAATTGCAAACTGCGAAATATTTTTGTTGATCCTTGGGTTAAAATAACCTTAAGCTGTGATTCGCATGATATCGATCTCATATAAGTTGTGTATGGTATATTACACTGGTGTTTATCATTGGCATTTTCTAATAATTTTGTGATTTTGTCTGCTAATAATTTGTTATTACTTTCTTCTATAATACAGGATTCCAGTTATATTTGAAGGTGACCTGGCACATATTGCGATGTGCCATCTGAATGAAAAAGATTATGTCCATGTAGCTGGTCATCTAAGTGTGGATGTCCCACCGTTTAAGTTAAGTGAAGTTCAAGCGAACGTCCAGGTACAGTGGTTTATAATCTGTTTGCACTGTGTTGAGCCGTCTATATATACTCTATAGCTTTTGATCGCAGTTGTCGTTAATAAGTTACTAATCTCAAATAATTTGATCTTGGTGGTCGACCTTAGTTACAAATACATCATAAATGCGAATACAAAGTTTATATTTCTAGAATTGCCACACTAATAAAAAAACAGTTGGGTTGTGTAACAATGAGATTAAAATAGGGCCCAAACATTAGGAGAACAATCATATGCAAAAGAACTATCTCGAAGCATGTTAAGTTGTTCAGTGACGTGAGATTCTTGACCCCCTCACAATTTTATACACCCTCGAATCTGGAAACATGAAAATTTTGACTTTGTGTGTAGTTTAAAGAAAAAATTTGAATTAAAAAATGCAGGATATACCCATACAGAGGGGGATGATCACGGATGCCCTTAAGGTGTTACATCAATGGGAACCATGTGTTGAAGTGTTCTTCTGTCGGTAAACACTTAGTCTATTTCAGTTGACGAGAAAAACATTTATGTTAGTTCGCAGCCCTTGACACCCACGATTTATTGCATTTAATTGGAATCAGACCACATATGAGCATCCACTCGAGACTTACATAGCCACTTTAGAAGAAAATCTGAATGGCCTTATGTCACATGGTAAATTTAATTGCTTTCTAAGTTGTTTTTTTTATGATCATCTAACATATTTATTGTTGTTGCAAGCGAAAAACAACATATATAAGCTCCTTGGTGGACGATTGAGACTTGGCCAATCTGGTCAGAAACAATAATATTCTTGAGCTCTAAAAGAAATTATGTACCTTTGTTCTAAAGTTAAATTATATGTCGATGTTTCATTTTAAAAACCATGAATCCACTTATTATCAATTGCTATGTTGTTATTTTTTTAATCAGCTCCTTATATTTTGTGATAAACATTTTCGATTATACAAAAAACCATTAAGCTCTTAATTGGTAAAGAATACCATTAAGCTCTTAAAATTTGGGTGACTCCATTTAAACTTTGAATTACTAACAAAAAGGTTAATGCGTACTCATTAAAACGGTATAAGTAGGTATTAGTTTATAAGTTTATGACCACGCCTAAGATAGATTGACCATTTTGCTAATGGAACTGAAAATGACTGTTAATTATTAATATGATTAAAGACTGTTTGGGTAATCTTATTAAGTATTAGCACCAGAGGAGTATATGGGAGAAACGGGCGTGATAGAAAATTTTGCATGGGCCTGTAGGAGGAGAAGAAGCAGGTTGATAAAACTGAGCTGCACTGTTGTTGTTTTCTTATAAGCTCGGGAAAACACTTGATATTGGCTCATTTGGGAAGGTGAAAATCCCATTACTGATGATAATGGTTACTGAAGATCAGCCAGCCACTCTTCCAACAAGTGAGGGTTTGGCTCAAACCACTTCTGAACCTATTTTTGCTGCTGAGACTCCCATTACCGAACCTATAGTTGTTGCTGAAACACCCATCACTGCACACACCCTAATGCAAAATGCTTCACAGCTTGAACGATTATTTGGTCTTCGACGGAATGGTAATTTCAACCATATGGGTTCACGAAGGATGCATCCCATTGACCCACTTAATTTGGAACTGCAGCGTTTACATTCTGAAAAAGAAAACATGGTCAAATTTCATCAAGAGAATATGCAAAAGATAAATATGGATTGTGAAAAGGAAATAGCAGAAGTCACTGCTCAGATAAGGCTGAAGTATGGGAATAAGCGTCAAGAAGAAGAGACAGCTTTTAACTCACAAAAGAATGAAGTTGAGAGCAATATGCACAAACTAGCTTATAACAAAGTATTGGCAGCATCTTTCAAATCTAAGTACCAGGATCTAAATCCTGACAATGCAGGACTACAACAAGCATCTCAAGCTGGATTGATGCAGCAACTTCATAGATTTCCTGGTCCATCTTCTGTGAGGCATTCACCTGGCCAATCTTTGTTAACATCTTTTGTTGACTTGACGTTTGTAGCAGGACCATCATCCGGGTTCTTACCTCTTTCGGACCTCCTCAAAGGGCTCGGCCCCATCTGTTTCTCACTATTCTTTGGTCTCTTTTTAACGAAAGTGGCAACCGGGGCTGTTTAATTTTCAAAGAAAGCATGCACCAATGAATAACAAATCCTAATTAACCTTCCATTAAGCTGAAAAGATCAATCACAAACAAATTCTAGAAGCCTTTTTGAGCCGCAATACTTAATTAGTACAACCAACTAAGATAAAGGTTAATATCTGTGACAAAGGATCCGATAAAGGTGCCCAAACTACATCCTTAAAATCTCAGGTATATTCCTATTCTTATTTATCTTTTCCTTGATCATGCATGCTGCTTCAATAATCACATTACACTATCTCAAGTAGGCGACTAACTATAGTCATGAGCTGATTTTTATTCCTGTATCATTAACAGATGGGTCTGTTTGTATTATTAGCAATGGTGTTACGAAGGAAACCCGATATGCTAATTTACGCGTTACCAACTCTAAACGAAACCCAAAAGTTTCAACGACAAGACAAGCTTCACAACCCACAAACAAGGGATCTGATATTCCAATCAGTCAAAAGGTTCAAATCAACTTTTTAGTCTCTACCGTCCACTAGCTCCATATGAGACTTACAAATGTGTGACATCTTTTGTTTTTTTTTTATGTGCTGGGCATATGACACGACAAGTTTCCTGTCTTTGCACGACATCTAACAAAATTATTTGGATATGATATGGTTCTTCCAATGAACAATGGTGTTGAAGGAGTTGAAATGGGTTATGAGAAAAAAAGGAATTACAACAGATCAGGTAGCAAATTAGTAGTCATTTTTAAAGGTCTTCTAGATTTTTCATTGATATTATTTCTTAGATATTAATTATCATGTTTCCTTAATTAAATGGCATCAATGTGTAGGCTATCATTGTTTCATGTTGTTGTTTCCATGGTCGTACAATGGGTGCAATTCGATGAGCTGTGATAACGATGCAAATCATGGATTTTGGCCATTGTTACATGGTCAGCTAAAATTCGACTTCGGATATGAAGATGCTCTAAAGAAAATTTTTGAAGGTTTATATGTAGTTCTTTATGATCACACATGCAAACATATGCATAGTATATTTGTCTATGCAATCATAATTTTTGAAGGTTTATATGTAGTTCTTTATGATCACACATGCAAACATATGCATAGTATATTTGTCTAAGCAATCATTATATAATCTGTCATTTTCCCTCTAATTTTATGCAGAAAAAGGAGATCATATGATTTCTGTTTGAGCCCATACAAGGAGAGGCTGGGGTATGTACCTCTCATTTACATAAGCATTTCAGAGATGTCGTGTTAGGTACCACGACCTATTCGTTCACGTCATCTGACATTTGTGGACCGCATTTAGATAATTAAAGGAAACGAATATGTGATTGTGCCTCCTATTTAGTTGGCAAGATAAGAAGCAATACAGACCTTAAAGAATCGATAATTTGACAAAATTTTGCTTACAGAATTGCATCTTTAGCTGAACACCTTAGAAATTGCTTATAAATGGGACAATTTGGGTTTTGCTTACCCATTACTTATCCTACTTTCTGTGACAAAATTAAGCCCATTTGTACTGAAGTATCATGTTAGTATTTCATCATTTTCATGATTTTCTGTCGCAATGGATTCTTTTTCTAACAACTTATTAAGTTATATAAGTTTGAAGCTCAAAACATACATGTAAGTAATGGGTCAAAACCGGTTCTTTTTGTATCGGGATTGACACAAATTACCCCTGAGGTCATAAGGAATCCTATATATGTAACTCATGAGGTTTATGATTTTGCAGTATCACCTCAAAATGTATAAAGATAGCGTTAATATTCAACTGTCTACAAGGTATTATTCTCTATACATCATCTTTTATCTTCCTTTTAGATTTCTAATGGATTTTTCATTTTGGATATTGACTGTTAAAATGGCTTTATTAGTATACTCTTTAAGGCTTTAAGGTTTTTTTAATTTCAAAACAGATAACTTTTGTATGGCTACCTTCGAATCCTACATGAGTAGTATCTAGGTGAAAACGTGTATTTAATCTACACTTTTGAATTTACTGATCTATATATAATTCATACATGTTGCCATTCTCTTCACATTTTACATAAATAATACCTTTTTGTGGTTGTTGATTACTTATTTCCTACTTTCTAGGGAAGGAGTTCCGAGTGCCAAATAGCATTTCTAAGAAACGGTCACTCGCTTAAAGTTTTCATGTATTTTCCATTGATACGTCGGAAGATGAAATGCCATTTCAAGAGTCAAAAGCAAAAAAGGATTAAAGACTTTATGTTACGACAATGACGGTAACTACAGATATTTCACCACGAATGTTACTCACAAAGAAGTTCTTTATAGGCATTAAATAATGTGAAGTTCGGCATATGCTTATAAATTTCACCACGTATTCATTTCATTCGTGAGTAAACAGTTATCTACAAAGAAACTTTGTTTATAATTTAAGTTAATTGTTATATCACTTTTAATACATTTTCATTATCTACAACTTTACAAACACGCATATAATTAATAATGTTGTAAAAATTATATATGATGTCTTATAATATTGTTTGACAATTTTTAAAAATGTATACAAGTTATTTAAAAACAACAAACAAATGATTAAAACAACAAACAAATAATATTATTTTAAAAACGTATTTACGCATGTTTACGCTAACAAAAAATAACAAACAAATAATTATAAGTCATGCCCGCCCATTGGGCGGCTTAAAACTAATATATATATATATATATATATATATATATATATATATATATATATATATATATATATATATATATATATATATATATATATATATATTATATATAATAAAAGAAAACATTTTTGAATTTCATTAGCCCTATTCGGCGTCATAATCTTCGTCATATACACAGCGTCAATTTACCTACTTTGTTGCTAGCCTCATCCCTTTTGATTAATAAAGGAAGGGTTGAACGGTTTCCTAAACTTCAGCTACTCAATCAATTTACTTGGAATGACATTCTTTCAATCATTGTTTACTCCAAATCTTCTTCTCCATCTCCACTTCAAATTCAATAGGTTTTTCCGAACTGTCCTAATCTTTTTAAATTATGTGCTCAAATAATTTAAGGTTCGTTGATTTTGTTTGAAATCCGTTTTTTGTTTTTGTTAGAATTTTGCAGGTTCACCATGGCAAATAGAGGTGTAAAGGGTTGAAGATTCATCATCTGTAACAAAACCATCACATTCCATGGGTTATGCAACTTCGGTGATCTTTCATGTGTAATGAAGCTTCTTAGAGATAAACCATCACTTATTAATGAATGAAACCCTGTTTTAAGCAAAAAATGTTTCTTCTTTTTCTTTTTTTTTTTCTTTTTTTTTTAATGAATTTGTGTGATTTTTATGTGGTTTTTGGGGAATTGGTGATATGGGTTTTTGTGAGTTTTCTGTGAAATGAAGTCGATATGTGTTTGATTGGTTTGGATTTAGTTTATCGGCTGTGCTTTGGGTTTTGGGTTGGGATGTATGTAAGGTGTTTGATGAAATGTATGTAAGGTGTTTGTGTTTGATGTATTCAAAAGCGAACATGAATAATATGACGTGAGAAGAAATCGAAGACCTCAAAGACACTCTATTATCCGTGGAACTTACTACTGATTTACACATCTCCTTCTCTTCTATTCCTTTTGTAGCAGGAACAAACCATGTGTCGGTGTGGGCAATGCTTGAATGCACCAGGTATTGTATTGCTTCTTTGCTTTAATTGTTTATTTACCTTTAGTTTCCTTGATGAAAATCATATTCCATGTAGGTTAAAAGGTGATCGTGTGCATGTTGATTGTAAACAAGAAAAAGTGGGCAAGAGGATGAGATAGTCATAAGATCAGTAAAGGGTAATCATGAGGTTGCATCACACATGCTCAATTTTCATATGATTGCAGGTATTGTATTGCTTTTAGTTATTTGTAGTACATATTTTATGGGTGACAAAATGGACTAATTAGAATATATACGACGTAAAGGATTGAAACACTACTACAATTGCTGTTTACAATAATGTTCTTCAAAAAGTATGAACGACAATTACGTTCAAATAAGCCATATTAACATGGAAGTAGTTTATAAGGATTTATCTGTGAGACTATGACAATTAGTTGCTATCTCTTTTTTACGTAATCAGCTTGGGCACAACAATACTTTATTTTGGGGTGTTTTAATTTTCATATTTGCAAACGATAAACTACTCTTCTACATTTATATACATTTTATGTTCTTTTGCAGTTTCTATCGGTGTTTAGTTATAGTTACTATGTTATGCTTATGCAGATTGTCTATTTGTTTTAGATGGCCTTTGTAATGAAGGGTGTTTGGATCTAATTTTTGCCTCTTTAGTTTTGGATGTTCAGCATTGTGCTTTGGTTGATTTGGTTATGTAATTTTAAATTTCCTTTTGGGCCTTGGCTATTGCCCCCTTTAAAAGCTTAGGTTTTGTACATTTTTTTCTCTTCCTTGGTTTATGTTAATGAATTTTTAATAAACATTTGTGGTATAACAAATGTTACTCTTCATATTCACACTTCAATCAATATTTAAAATATCTTAGTTAAAAAATCAATATTTAAAATATAAAAAACATTGGTACAAACATGTTACGATTCCCTCACTTTTTATCCTTGCACATCTTATGTTACTTAAAATACAATTTCTTTTGCTACCTTCGCGGGTCTATTAAAAGGTTTACATTCTTCTTTAAGACTTTAACTATCATATGTATCTTATAATAAAAGTAATACCATGAAAATATCATAATTGCAGGATGTCATCCGATCGGCACTTGACAAACCAAGGAAGTAATGGTACGTTTCTCATTTTACTTATTATCATTTTACCATGGATATTTTATTTTTTCTAGCTACCTTGTAATTTTTTTCTATCTTTTTTGTTGATTAGGAAGAACATCAGATATTGGCTAGCATGAAATCAGTAGGTAACATCTTTGGTCCTTTGAGTGCTGATGTTACTATGAGTTGGTCTAAAGAGAATGTGTTCTTTTGATGCTGTTTGTGATAAACTGATACTGATATGTACAAAACTTCCTGTTGTGAATTATAAAAACTAAAAGCGGTTTATTCTTTTCTCGAGCACACATTCTACAACCTAAAGGAACAATTCAGCGATGGAGTTGGATATTGTTGGATAGATGGTTTGAAGGATCATGCAAACAAACAGGTCTGTCATTCTCAAAAGTCAACTTCTGGTTCTCTTAGTTATTGGGTCGAATAACATCCTCTGAGACCATTATGGTGAGGATTACGACCACGTTACTTGAATGTTGCTTAAATTGCAAATGATCAATCTAACTCTTATTAAAGATGATTGCATGTACAAGTTTGTATAAACAAAGCCGATTAAGCTTTGCATATTTTCACTATGTGCATATATGAAAAATTATTGCATACTACAGATTATGTATTAGGGGTTTTGTTAGGGCTTTAAGGGCTATGTTCTGCAAATTTAAGCTTTATAAGGAGCTAATTTAGTAAATTCAATAGCTTTTTCCTTAATCGAAAAGTGACGAGTATGAAAAGATGCAATATTGCTTTGATTATTGTTTCGTGGTGCCAAGTATGGATCATACTAATCGAACAAGTTTAGCCGGGAATGGGACAAGGTATTGGTATAATTAGCATGGTTTGACTTGCTGTCACCAATCAAATTTCGTTTAATGGTATTGCAAGACCTGACCATGTTTGGAATGAAATGTGGAAATTTATGAAGGATGATATTGAGCACCGTCAACGTTAACTATTGAACAATCCAGGTTAGTTTTTCTTTAATTAAAATTATAGCTAATAATAATGTTAATCTAATTACAAAATAAGTATTTATTTTGACTCGGCCTGTTTTAGAGCATACAGTTCAAATCTTCATATATAATAAATAACCGGAACACATTTTTGAACCCCTCATTCATTTACGCTGATATCATAATGCCAGGTGTAAACAAAAGCTATGAATTTGGATTAACAAGTATCTGATGATTTCATTTATTGATATTCCATTCAATGTCTTTATTAATGATTATATTTACTCGGTTTCTACTTATTTTTTATTTTTTTATGTATTTAGCGTCTTTGGCTGGTAGACATAACATAATCGGAGCGACGACGGGTTGTCTACCTTCTTAAATGGATACTAACCAGAAACATGTTTTATCAGGTATCCGTCATCTTAGAACCCAATGTTGTTTTGATTGGTAATTTGGTTTAGTAATAAGTTTGAGTTTCTAAATATGTATTTAGTAATGTCAGATGTATTCTGGTGTTTAATGAACGCAAATCACATATTTGATAAAATGTTGTGCGTAGTAGGTGTTAATTCAAATATTCCTTAGAAATTGATTATCTTATGGTTAAAAGCTTGCGGAAAATCAATTATTGATGCTTAAGTGGATCAAGTATTTCCATCAAAGATTAGGCTTGCTTTATTTTGCTGACATGCTACATTGGTTATGAATTAAGTGGTTTCAATGAAATTGCGTTTTAAAGTTACCAAACAAGTGACATTGATGTTCTTATGAAGGCCCATTAGCTCATGGAGTTCCTGATGCATCATGCATATACATATTATTCTTACATTTGCAGGGTCTATTCAATATAAACATAGCTAAGGATGTTTAGAATGTTAACTATAAAAACATGCTATAACTTAAATCTTTTAAACATCCTTCAAGAACGCTAAAGTTACCAACTTGTGACCAACACACAAGTTGTCCGAAGTTGCATTGGTTCAAGCATTTATTATTACCAATACATGGGTTGTTGGTGGCTTCTCTCAAATGAAGGGTATGTTACCTTTTTTTTTTTTTTTTTTTTTTTTTTTTCAAAGTTACTTTAACATAAAAATATGTTTCTCTACATTTTGCATCTTTCTATGCTCAATTATAGGATTTTAGTATAAAGTCAATCACGAGCCACGACTCATAGTTTGCTTGCTCACGTATATATTCGACAGAAATAATGTATCATTCATTTGTAAAATCAGATTTAGTAAGCAACCCAAAACAACCCGTTTGAGACAGTTTCCTTACCAATCTCAAACACTCCCTAAAAGCAAACTTAATAGGAAATCTCAAACATGACTTGTATAATTATATATGGGTTGTTTTGGATTGCTTATTCTCAATCAAGTGAATGTTAAAGTCTATTAGTAAACAATCTTTGTAGTCAATACATCTATTTTGTTGCCAATGTGTAAGCTACTGGTACAACCCATGTTTATTAGTATTACCAAATTTTCTTTTTGGTGTTTGGAATAATAATTGTATTCATGTAAATTTTATTTAATTTTTGCAGAAATACCATCCTTACATGTAAATTTGTTATATTTGACAAGAATAGTTGAAGGCCGTGGTAACAAAGGAGGTAACATATATACCATCGACACATCGTCTCTACATTGGAGTGATGGTAATAGATAGACATGGTTTGCTAAAGACATGCATATCACATTTTGTATACTTTTTAAGTGTGATTTGAGTGTCTGTTCAAAAAAAAAAAAAAAAAAAAAAAAAGTGTGATTTGAGTGTACATCTTATATGTAAATTTTAGGCTATAGATGTTTAAGCGGGATTGTAAATTTTTGAAATATGGCAACTAATTTGGACATCTGAAGTATACCTCAAGTTTCTTGTGAATTTAATATAGGTAAAGAATAGTAATCATTCATTTTATTGACTTACATATGATGCTATATTTGTTTATAAGTTTACATTACATATTTTGTGAATGTGTTATTGTAGCACGTGTCGTATCTTTTCAAGCTATTTCTAATTATAATCTTTTATTGCCTTGCATGAAACCCGCGGGTCTATAGTCTAGTATATATATATATATATATATATATATATATATATATATATATATATATATATATATATATATATATATATATATATATATATATATATATATATATATATATATATATATATATATATTTGCCCATGAAAATTGTGATATAAGTACAACTAATACTTATGCACGGGTTTTCATTATGCATTAATATTCATTAGAATTTGGTAAAATATTTGTAAAAAATTTTGTTAGGTAACTCAAGATTTAATTTTATTAGCTGACAAATATGTTGATGTTGTTATTTAAATTTCACTGATATTATGTTGTACACATGATGCAAGTTTAATAGCACATAATGAGCGTTGATAAAGTTAAAGTATACTCCTTAATAGAATTTAAAAATGTTTTTCTAGATATCCTTATATAAATAAATAAGAATTACATGAGTCATTATTAAAAGTACAATCGCGTATATTTATTAATATATTAAATTAACCTGTGCTTACAATTTGATAATTATATTCTCGTTTTCAGTAATTTAGCCGTATTTAAAATGTAAACTCGTGTCCACATTATTTATGTGTAAACTTCGTGCGTGCACGAAACTTATAACTATATAATTATATGCAATTACCTTTAAAGACAAAATATTCAGTATTAATACAAAATAATTTTTTTTGTCAAAACCCCATGTGTGCACGGGTATTATAACTAGTATAATATGATTGTGATAACATAAAATAATTGATATGTATAACGTATGTACTGCCCGCGCATTGCGGAAGGAGAAAATCCATATTTTAGACTTAAATGTAATTTTATAAAAATTTATTTGTCAAAGCATTAGCTAGATAAAAGTAATGCGTGCAAAAATGTAATTATGAAGTAAATAGTAAATTTGTTTTTGTATAATCAGTATAAGGGAAGATTGTTCTGTTGAAATTATTTTTATCTAAGAATTTGTAAACATTTTATTTGAGTGTCAAAAAAGTAGAAGTCTTATTGATATTGGGCACCACTATGGTATTGTTGTTAGCTATCATTGATGATTAAATTTCCTTGTTTAGTGATGCATTCTTTTTTCTTTCATCAAAGTTTTTTTTCGTAAGGTTTTTTTAGGTAAGGTTTTTAAGAAGGCAATCTAAATTTGGATATTATCATCTTTGGGATTCCATAATGTATGACGGAATACTAGTACTAAAGGATTTGTATGGTCTATTGGGATGGAGTGGTTACTTGATCTGTTGGATTGATGTTGAGTTCTTGAATGGGAGAGTATAATATTTCCTTTCTTTTTTGCATGCGAGTATCCATGCCTAATCTTGGCTAGCCAAAGGTTACTTTAGGCTAAGGAAGGAACTTGAACGTTGTTGGTGGAGGGGTCAAATTTGAAAAGTATTTATTTTAGAGGGGATAATTATGCTGAAATATTTGTATTAAAAATTACTAAAATCATATTTATAAAGGTACAAAATGTACATAGGGTCAAAAAATTTGGAAGGCCCACAACCTTTCTCGGTCCCTTCTAAGTTCTGTCCCTGACCTTAAATACTCTTTAAAGTTTTTTAAAAATGTTTTTATAGATATCTTTATATAAATAAATTAAAACTACACGAGTCATATTTTTATATTAAAGTAACCCGTGCTTACAATTTGATAATTATATTCTCATTTTCAGTAATTTAGCCGTATTTAAAATGTAAACTCGTGTCCACATAGGTTAAAATTTTAAAAATAAAATAAATGAGTCCTTATTGAACGTATATAATAAAAAGATTAATATTTATAATCTTATGCAAATTTACATGTTGTTATTTTAAAACAACATATACATAGTATTTTTTAAGATGTACCGTATAAAGGGTATAAAGTATAATAGGATATTTGTTTATAATACAAAGTTTTATTAATTACCTCATCTTTTTTTAAGTTTTTGTTTTTACAAATTTGACACTATATTTTTATGTGTTTTTCTTATCAACCAAAATTTTCACCAAATTTATTAAAGTTTGACCAAAATTAATTTAATTTTGACATTTATTAACGAATTACATGACACGATTTTACTTACATCACGAAATCATTCTATAAATCACTCTATCTCAGTTCTCGAGTTTTGAGCGAAGGGAAATGGAAAAGAATAGGAAAGGGAAAAGAAAAGGAATTGTTAGTTGATATGTTTTTGAGATAGAGGAAATAGGAAAGGAAAAGGAAAGTAATCATGTTCTTGAATGGGAGGAAAAAGAAAATAATTTGTTTAAATTACATATATGCCCTTTAGTTGTTAATATAAAATCTTTTAAAAAGGGTATATTAGTCTTTGCACAACATAACTTTCCCTTTCCTTTCCCTTTCCTCCCATTTTTGGCCAGAAGATTTTATAAACAAAACTTCCTCCCCTTTTCCTTTCTCTTTCCCTTTCCCTTCTTTAAAAAAAGTAAAGAACACAAAAGAATTTCCATTTCCTTTCCTTTCCTATCAAAATATAACTCGAGAACTGAGCCTTAAATGAATTGATAGATAAAAATAAGACTAAAATACACCGTTGGTCCCTAAACTTGTTGTTGTTCATCGCGATGGGACGAAACTGGCCCTTTTCATCGTCGGGGGTCCCTATTTTCACTGTTCATACTCGTTACAGGTCCTTTGACCAAGTCAACATCTGATTTTTGTTTTGTAGTCGAGGGTATTTTAGTCCATACACATTTATACTTTTATAACACATTTATATTTTACCCCTTCATCTTTCATCCTCTTCATCATCTACCCAAATCATTCATCTCTCCAACATTCATCATTCATCTTTCATCCAGGTCTAAAATAATGGATGCATTCATCATTCATCTTTTATCCTAGTACACCACTACCACTTTCATCTTTCATAACAAAATGTATATAGCGATTTCTAAAATGATTCATCCTTTACAATCAATTAATAGACTTTTTAACAAACCAAACCCATCAAATTTAAGTATTTGACCCGACCCATCTCAACCGGCCAGTCCACTTGATTGAAAAAGGGTTCGAGAGAAAAAACCTTCGATGAGATTGTTAGCGACAAAATGGCATTTCGACAAGGTAACTTTATTCATTTTCTTGTTTTTGATTTGGGTGAATAATTAATTAGTTTTGGTTTTGAGCAGTGAAAGTTGGGATACTGAGTTTTGAATGGGATTGGAAATGGAGTGGAGATGTATCTTTGAGAAGCTTCAAATGAATTTGGGGATTTGCGAATTTGTTGGTTGCCGGTCTATGAAGCTCAAGAAGATTAATGTTGGTGGTGATCCCAAAGTTTGCAAAATGTATGTTTTAAGGGCTTTTTTTAGCTTACTTTCGGACTTATTATGAGCTTATATCATTTCGACTTATATTTGATAAGCCTAATTTTCAAACTTATAATGTTAAATAAGCTTATTATTATGATATAACAAACTTAGATAAACCGATAAGTTTCAAAAAGCCGAAAAAGTAGTAGGCTTATGAAACATAAGCCCAGTAACTTAAACAAATTAAGGGTATGTTTGTAATTGCTTTTCTTTTCTTTTGTGCGTGTGTGTTAGTAGTTATGCTTATTTGCTTATTTTGAGATACAATAAGTTTGTTTCGATAGGTAGATAGTTGCTTATTTCAAATTGCTATTTCGTGAATGGCTTATTTTAGTAGCTTTTAACTTATAAGTACTTGTTTATAAGCGAAAGGTAGTCGTTTGAGTCCGAGTAGTAAGTAGGTAGTTGCTTATAAGTGCATATCGATAGATTATGATACGTTTGAGCTCTTATAACTCAAAGTCATGAGCTACTAATACCTTTTCTGCGGTTTAGTTAAAAACCGGATACATTCGGTTTGGCCATTTGATTTTAGCCGAATCAAAAGATTTCTGAGTACAACTTAAAGATCTTTACAAATCTTTTGTGAGTACCCTATTGTGTCCATTGAAGACCCTTGGTGTGTGGTTTAGGATTTGGTTGGGGATATGTATGCTCTGTAACTTGTTTTGGCTAGCCTCTTATGTTTAAAGGCATGTCTCTGGTACATTGAGTTAGTCTTGCAAAAGTTTGGTTATACATATTATATTATCCTTTTTCCAGAAAAATGGTACACAACACCGTAATTATAATAAGATGCAAAAATACGTAGAATGAGCTTTTTTTAAGTGATAGATTAGTTAATTAGTTCACACATTGTTATGTTTTTATGATTAGGCTACAATGGTTTGATTAGGGAGTTAATTACAAGAAAAAGGATTAACAAAAATGTACGCTTAATTAATGGCTAAGTCGCTTAGCTTGGTTTGGGAAATTAAATGTTAAGATGCAGCAATTAATGGCTAAAATTTAGCTTGGTTTTGGGAAATTAAATGTTAAGGCTCATTTTCAAAATGGTGGTCATATTAGTGTATCTTAATCAAGTACATGCCAATATTAATTATTATTATTATTATTATTATTATTATTATTATTATTATTATTATTATTATTATTATTATTATTATTATTATTATTATTATTATTATTATTATTATTATTATTATTATTAACCCGCAGATGTGCTTCAAAATTTGGTTCACTTGTAATGTTTTGATTTTTTGTCTTCTCTTGAATTATCTCTTTGTTTTGTATAGCTTGCTTCTCAAAAAGGACATTTTTGCTTGGTGTTCAATCTACAAGTAAGTTGTTTGAGTCTTCTACTGTAGCAAATGGGGTATTGGGTCTTGTAGTTGGCGTTATCACCAGCCTTGTAGTTGACATGGCTTTCCTTGTACAGGTATGTATACTAAATAATATGGGACCATAGACGAAAGGAACCTCATCAATGTTTTTTTTTGGATGCCAAATAACTGTCACACTCTGATGAGGTATCCACAACCCGTGTTAAGGTTGCTTCTTTGGTTACCTAAAAGCTTGTGCAAATGCGGTCTTGAAGAACACTCGGTTTTGTAACCACTTCAAAAGATCGATAATTGATAAATGCAATCTTCCGTTGGGATCGAATATATGTCTCGGCTCGCACGAATCGATATCTGAAAGCATGTGATTCATTGAAGAGTGTTGCGACTTCTTTATTAGCGATCAAAATTAAACACTACTCGAAGATCTAGTTGAGCAGGGTAAGTGTTAACCACACTTGTTGTTCTTACTGGCGGATTCGCTTCCTCTCCATGTCGACAATCGCACATATGCGGTGGAGCGTGAGCGATCTTTGCAAAGGGATCTGTGAGCGATTGATTGCATGGTCCCATCGGTCTTGGCAATGCTAACATCGGTGTTGCGGTTCTCCATCGGTAGAGTTAGTTGTACTTTTAAAATGGATTTTTTTTTCTCTTTGTTTTTGGTTTGAAATATCACTTGTTTGGCATGTGTAATACAATATCGAAATGGAATCGGTTTGGTTCTTTTTCATTATAATGATGTTTTAACTTCTATCGGTACTATAGCAATGTTTATGGCTACTTATGCTTACAGTTGTGATTTGTGCATTTAGAACTTTTTTATGTTTAATATTGACAAGATATCTGTAACTTTAAAAGAGTCTCACTTTTCAAGAGCTCAACGATCGGTCATTACAGAATCCCAATAAAAATGCGGGATTTGCAATGTATAACGTTAAACGTGATCTGCATGTTTAGGAGTCTCACTTTTTTATGTTTAAAAGAGTCATTACAGATATCTGTAACTTTAAAAGAGTCTCACTTTTTTATGTTTTCAGCATGATCTGCATGTTTAGGAGTCCCTGTATTTTCATTCCTGTATTTTCAGCATGATCTGCATGTTTAGAGTTGTTAAA
This sequence comes from Chrysanthemum lavandulifolium, assembly GCA_022545495.1. Classification (NCBI taxonomy): domain Eukaryota; kingdom Viridiplantae; phylum Streptophyta; class Magnoliopsida; order Asterales; family Asteraceae; genus Chrysanthemum; species Chrysanthemum lavandulifolium. Next base: position 285,551,078 of record CM040242.1, on the reverse strand, counting down.
TTGACTTGGGTAGATGATGAAGATGATGAAAGATGAAGAGGTAAAACATAAATGTGTTATAAAAGTATAAATGTGTATGGACTAAAATACCCTTCGACTACAAAACAAAAATCGAGTTTGACTTGGTCGAGGGACCAATCTGGCGTTTAATAATTTCTTGTTTGAATGATGGCGATGATTATCTTGGGTTTAAATCATCGCGATCGCCGATCTGAGTTTAGGGCCGTAGTGTATTTTAGTCTAAAAATAATAAAAGTAAAAATATAAACGCCTTGTTTCCCAAGTTCCATCTTCTTTACCAATTTCACAACAAACCAAACCCTAATTTTTAACAATATCTCAAAGAAAAAAAACTCATCAAAATTAACAGGTCGTTGATCGGCGTTATATACCCACAACCATGGTATGTCCTAATCATCTATTACATCTTTTGCTTGATTATATGGGTGTTTGTTTTAGCTTATTTTGTTTATTTTTTATGGCTTATTAAGATTAATTGAAAATGGACAATAAGCTGAATTAAAATGGGTTTATGAGGAAATAAGCTCTTACGTTTTAAAATAAGCTATGGGGTGTTTGTTTTAGCTTATTTTTAGGATTATGAGCTTATTTTGTTTTTTTATGGCTCATTAGCGCCTGATGATTTGAAAATGGAAAATAAGCTGAAAAATGGGTTTATGATGAGATAAGCTCTTAAGTTTGAAGATAGGCTAAGTTAAGGTGGTGTTTGTTTCGGCTTAGTTTCCCGGTTTATAGCTTATTGAACTTTTGACAAGCTTATAATCTCTATTTTTTTGGGGCGTATGAGCTTATGGCTTATTGAAGCTCATAAGGCTAAGTTGATAAGCTCATAAACCCCAGAAAATGAGATTATTAGCTTTTCAAAAGTTCAATAAGCCTATAATCCGGAATAATGAGCTTAAATAAACAACCCCGAAAACAGACCCCTCCTTATGAACTATGTTATATTTTGAAGTTTTGTATCTCTTTTTTTCAAATACATGGATTAGGTATTTTGGGCGAGTGAGTGGTGTTTATATGTTGTTTTATGTAGTGGATGTACAAAAAGTGATTTAACAGATTGATTATAGTTGTATATTGCATTTGAATTTCGTACCAATCTTAGATTGATAACGATAACTTCTATTTGGAGGAGAAATATCATGTTACCAAATGCTTTGACCAACAGGTGACAAATATGGTTAAGTTTTACTGCAAAAACTAATTTTATTTGACTATTCGAAAACTTTTAAGATTTCCGGTTCAAATCAACTTGGATCTGGCTAATTAGTCATGATTAATTTGGACCGGAAGCACTAAAGGGATGTGAAGAATCAACTTGGATCTGGTTATTGCGTTGAAAGTTGACCAATTTTGTTGCCTCTTGAGTGGAAATATTTGGTAATATGATGTTGTAAACCTCTAATATAGGTTTGTGTTATTAATTTGAGACATTGGGATGTAAACTTAATGTTAAGTACCTTCGGAAACAATCTATATAGCATTTAGGCTTATATTCATAAGCTTAGGTTGATAAGCTCATAAGCCCTAAAATTTGAGCTTATTAACTCTTCAAATGCTCAATAGGCCATAGGTCGGACAAATAAGCTTAAACAAACAACCCCTAAAACAAACACCCTATATTTTATTTTTAAAATTCATGAATTAATTATAGTGAGTGAGAGGTGTTTATATATTGTTATGTGATATAATAGATTGATTGGGGTAGAAGGTTGTATCGGAAATTTGTACTTGTTTTAGATTGATAACCATAACTTATTATGGAGGTGTTTTAAAGATTGTGTTAGCAAATGTTTTGAAGCAATTGGCAACAAAAATGGTTAAGTTACATTGCAAAAGCTAATTTAATTTGATTATTCAAAAACTTTTGAGGGTTTTCAGTTCCAAGCATTATGGACAATATTGTTCAAAATAAAAGAGATCTTATTTCTTGCTAGTCTTGATTAACTTGGATCAGAAACCACTGAAAGGGATGTGAAGAATTAACTTGGATTTTGCTATTGCGTTGAAAGTTGACCAAATTAGTTGCCTCTTAAGTGAAAACATTTGGTAACTCGGTCTAAAAAACATTCAATAACGGTTTAAGTTAACTTAAAACATTGGAATGAAAATTCATTATAATGTGCCCTCTTAAACAATCTATTAGATCATGTACGACATAATAATGTGTTCATCTATTACTAGAAAACAACAGTATAGACAGCAGTCACAATTCCAAAGTCTCACGTCCAGGCATTTTAAGCAAAACGAAATTTCGCGCGTGCCTAATAAGAAAATGCTGTTTTTGTAGGTCCAATCGTTACCGGCATTCTATTATTTCTTAAGTTTTCTAATATATCCTTTTATGAAAAAAATAAGAATTCATTGGTAATGGCAATGTTTAGCTATATAGTTTTGCAAATTAATCATACTTATGGGCAATCCTTAGCTTTCAAAGCAATTGGCGTTGATTTGGGAGCACCTTTTTCTACTTAACTCGGTAGTCTGTTTAAAATTTAGAGTAGGTTCTTTTCACATATTTACCAGTTGCTAACAGAGGACTAAAACGATATTTCTTAGATAGTTAGTCACATATATATAGTAAAAAACAGAAGTCAATGGACCCAAAAAAATGGACATATTTATTATTTTGTATAATTTTGCAAATTTTATATATAAGTTTCTTTCCAAAGTTCAAGTTCTGATATTTCTCTTTTAAAGTTCCAGATCCGCTTTTTTTATTTCATTAGATGTAATATCATTGTATGCTATAATTTTGTTATCATATACTTCCGTTTAAATTGATTCATAATACCTGAATTTAGTTTACATAATAGGTGTAGTCAAAGTTTGCTTAAAATTACTCTAGGCACTAAAGGTGTAAGTTTGGTATATTGGGGTTTCGTTATGATATGAAGATTTGTGCTTGATCTTGGGTGTTTGTATTAGTCTCATAAGCCGAAAAAGTGGGTTTATGAAAATTAAGCTAATAAGTCTAAATATAAGATAAAAAATACCCGTATGAATATGCTTATATTAAGAATTTCCTTCTTTGAAAGAGCTGTTTTAGGGTTTTTTTTCAGAGTGAAAGGTGTTTTTAATTTGCTGTTCATGTGGCATATGTTTAAAATGTGATTTAATAGATTGAAGACGGTGGTAGGTTGTTTTGGATTAATCATTTAACTTGAGTTTATAGTCTTACCTTATTTATATTTGCTTTTGCAAAAGGTGTAGCTCAAAGTTGGCTTAAAATCACTCTATGCACTAGAAGTCTTTAATTTAGGCGTGATATGAAGATTTTTGCTTGATTATGGGGGTGTTTGGTTTAGTCTTATAAGCCGAAAAATGGGTTTATGACAAATAAGCCAATAATCCGAAAATAAGCCAAAACAAACAGCTCCATGAATATGCTTATATTATGATTTTCTGCATTTCACTATTTCTTTTTGAAATATACATGGTCTAGGGATTTTGGGTGAGTGATAAGTGATTATAGTTTGCTGTTCATGTGACATATCTTTAAAATGTGATTTGATAGATTGAAGACGGTAGTAGGTTGTTTTGGGTTAATCTATTAACTTAAGTTTATAGTCGTACCTTATTTATGATGAGTTTGGAAGATTGTGTTACCAGATCATGTCCTCAAAGGTTGCAAAATTTGTCAAGTTTCATTGCAAATCCTTTTCCTGTTTGATTATTCAGACCCCTTTTGAGGGTTTCCAGTTCAAATCAATTAAATCAATTAAGAACAGGATTTGTGTTTTTTACTTTTAAGCACCCAATTTTGTTTTAGGCATCATTGATTTGGACTGGAAACCATTAAAAGCACTGTGGAAAAGCAACTTGGATTTGACCCTTGTTTTAAAAGCTGACCGAATTGGTTGCCTGTGAGAACAAACATCTGGTGACTTGATTTTTGCACACCTTCATTGTAAGTACTTGTTATCTACTTAACTGGTTGAGATGAAAATTCAATGAAGAGTACCATCCAATTCGATATAATAAAGTGTATTGAGGAATTATTATGTGATCATCTAGAACAATATTGTAATAGTTTGCCAATTGTTGCGATCCACATTTTTGAATTATGTGTTGACTTCTATAAGATGTATCGACTCTAATAAATAAGCTTGCATTGATAAGGGGTGTATGTTCAGCCATATACTTTTGCTAGCACAAGACTATCGTACTTTAGGGCAATCTTTGGCTTTTAAAGCAATTGGCTTGATCTGAAAGTGCCTTTCGCCGCTTTTTTTGGTAATTGTTTAGTTACACAGCATATGCTATCTCAGATTACTATTTAATAAATAAGGTAGGGGGAATGGTTCAAGCTAGCCTGCTTTGATTTTTCTGTTAGCCTCGGTTTCATAGGCTGCAAGCATTACCACTGAGCTTCTTCAGTATCATAGTTGTGTACCATTAACGATTTTAAATCCATCAATTATGTTCATTAAATCAATCACCTTGTTTCCTATAAAAACTTAGTCTTAAGAACAAGCTATTCAGACATTTTTAACTACTGGCTCAGTAAAAATGTGTTTACACTTGTTAGTGAGTTTTGAAATGTTAACTGTAATTTTGACCTAAACTTTATTATGCAGGCCGCTAGGATTCTTGCGAATTTGCTTGTATTGGGTGGTGGAATCTTGGCCAGGGGAATGGTTCAAGCTTATCGCCAGGCCTTGCAGAGTAAGTAAGTTTTTTATGCCGTTCTATATTCTTTGACAGCATTTTTGTAAGTGTTTCTCCATTTTATAAAAACACATAATAGAAAAGGAGATCCAAGAGATTCATAGTGACAGTTTTAGGAAATAGTATATTTTATGTATAAGGACATATAGTTGTTGCGGTTTTGCACTAAATATGGTGTACTTCTATAATGACAGGAAGTTTAAATCCTATGCGTTTCTGTTACAGTTTTGTGTAAACTCAATGTCTGATAAGCTGTCATATTCTTTCCTTTTCATCACCAACTTCTTTATAAATGTAGTAATTGTAAAATTCATAAATAAGTTAGCCAGACCAGTTTGACCATGCTATGCTCTGCTTATCTTATTTAAAAAGAAGGTTATGATGAAAGAAAAACCACAGAGGGAAAAATAAAAACCTGAACTTGCTTTCAAATATAACATTATCAACGTCATGCGCTTTAATGATCTATGTGTGTTTTGGAGTTAAAATGGTCAACCGACAATTAGAAGATGCAATGGTTTAGTATGCATTTGCAATATCAGATTATTGATACTGCATACCCTTATTAAAATCTGTGTCGCTCAGCTACTGGTTGAGGTCACAATTTTCTGGTAAAGTTTGAAATATGTGAAAACCACTGTTCTTGTATTCTTTAGCAACTATAATCGGTTATATGAATAAAAATAGAAACTGTTGGGATACTTGGCATATGTTAAAAATTGAAACTCCAATTTTTTTATTCTAGTACTCAAGTAAAATTGAAAAACACAGTTCTATATTAATGTCTGCTTTTGGTTTACATTAGATAATTTGCTTTATTGCTGAGGTGATTAGTATCTGATCCTTTGGCCTACCTCTATCACCATATCTAACTGCCTTTTAAGAGTGGTGTCACTTTACCTTTGTTCTTTGCACTAAGCATCAATGCCTTTTTTTCCTTAAACATGTGTTAGTTTGTAGCTATTGGATTATACACATGATGGTGCTTTGCTTAGTGGAAAAGGTTAAATTATTGGCTTAATATTATTTATATAATTTTCTGGTAAAACTTGCAGATGCCTCAAAGACAGGTGTTGCTCAAGAAACGTTACAGAATGCTGTTCGTAGAGGAAGCAAAGCTATGACTGAACTAGAGGCGAGACAAATTCTTGGTGTGACCGAAAAGTCATCATGGGAGGAAATTGCACAGGCTAGTACTTTCAATTAACACAAACATTTACTTTAATCATATATGGCACACTGATTGACTATAATGCATGAGTATATAATTTTTTTGCAAAGTGTTCCAACCCGACCGTAGCCTATCCCGACAAACTGACCGGACCGTTTGACTTGTTTACCGTTCTGATCTGCCCGTTTCTATTTCTGGGCATTAGAAATTGACCCAAAACCGTTTGACATGTTTAGCGGTATGGCCTGCCCATTTCTGCCTCTGTATGAACTATGAAGAAATTTTGCGTCTTTTTTTTTTTTTTTTTTTCCAAATGTTGCATTTTTTTTTATTGTTAAAAAATATTCAGCTGACATATTTGCTGAATCTTTTACAGAAATATGATAAGCTATTTGAGCGGAATGCCACAAACGGTAGTTTTTATCTGCAGTCGAAGGTTCACCGGGCCAAGGAATGTTTGGAGACGGTTTATCAACCGAAAGATATGCCAGGGGGTCCAATGGGCTGACTTAAACTTTCTATTTTTGACCTAAATACTTTTGGGAGAGACTATTGGCAACATATGTATATTACGGTATTACCTAGTCTGGTGTCTTGAGGGATATAAGTTTTTGTATTCTTGAATCTGTTTCTGTAAGCCGTTATTTGGCCATCTTTGCGTCACATGTTGAACGGGCTACTGTAATACGAGTAATAATAAGTGCACAATCTTAAGCCGTTATTGCTTATGTTCATTAAGAACATAAAACGCCGTAATGCTCCACATGTTATCTGAAATCGAACTTCGTTTTCTTATGGTTGTAATTTACTAATTTTCATAGACCAGCTAAACTATTAGCTTCCATTATATGTCTCAATCGACATAATAAAAAAACAAAAAATTTCCAGACATTTGGGCCACTATTCAAACAAGACAAAGTCATATGTGAATTTGTGATTAAATTTTGTCAATGTTGTGACTTTGTCCTCGTAACATTAGTTACTCACTCTGTCTTAAAACTATAGTTCATATTTTCTTTTTGAGTTGTTTAAACATAATTGTTTATTTAAAGATATTTTATTTGATTGTTTGAACAGTGTAACGGTTTCACTTTTAATAAATAACGTGTGTAACTTACTAACTTTTGTCTTAGAGGATCCATTATGATAAGCCTTTAAAGGTTTATAATTATCTTACATCACAAATACATAAACCTTTTTAGATTTATAAACCTGCTTCCACTATAGATAAACTTTATAAAGCTTTATAAATATATAACATAACTCAATCGCATTAAATTGTGAAAATGTCTCAAGATATTGGACCTCTCCATGTCATGTAAGTATGAAATTGATGTCCACTATGGTTAACAATATTATGGACCTCTTCATTTTTTTATAAACCTTTTTATAAACCACCATAGTGGATGCCCTTTGGTAGTGTTTGATTATGACTTAAAAAGTCTTAATTGTAAAATAGGTAAGTTAATTAAGTCACTAATTGAGTGTTTGTTTGGTGCTTAATTTAAATGGATGACATTCTAAAAAAAGTCAGGGGAGCGAGGGTTTCTATATTAAGTATCACTTTTATCCTACTTTTACATATTTATCCTTCCACTTCTCATAACCACTAATCATCACTTATTTCAAATAAAAAAGTATAACAATAATTTTTTTAATTCAGACATTTTATTCAGCACACAAAACAAACACATACATACAACATATATCCAGACAGACACTTTAGTTTAACATGACTTAATATAAAAACTAAACAAACAGGCCTTACACTAATTGTTAGACATGTGGTAATAAATAATTTAGCAAACTTAAATGAAACTAATAAAGGTTTACATTAAAATTTAGTAGTACAAGAGAACCTATACTTTGCTTTACAACACATGGTAATAAAAGTTGCTCACATGTTTGTAAGTTTTAAAGCTAATTTTGTCCTTGACAAAATTATTTAGAATATTCTTGAGACACCTATTTTGACGGCCATGTGGAGTAGAATAATTTGACATTAGTACCGAAGACGAAGACCTGCTACATCCCAGCTGGAAATATTAGTATACTTTGAACATTCAATAGTATTATATAAAAGTTACATTTTAAGTCCTTATGATATGTCAATTATTACACGAAACATCCACGTAACTTAAGGTAACAAACGCGAACACCGTTGAACATTGCTAAATCATTTTCGTCGTTTTAACTGGTTTCGTTTTTGCTTCACGTACGAGAACCTTGATCACTGTCACTCGTAAATGGTATGGACAAGGCAATGCAATGAACGTTATGTCAAAATGACAAAAATGCTTATCGATTGTAAGTCATAGTTTGAACAACTATTATTTTAACTTATGCAATTCAAGGGCCAAAATCATACAAACTATTTCAAACACGTCTCATGTAACAAACATAGCTAAATCACAAACTCTAAGAAGAGACGAGAGTTCAATATCCATTGAATGAAAATCTTGCAATAATTAGATAAAAATATAAAACAACCACAAAAATACTGGTTAAGCCACATATATATATATATAATAGCACAAGGTATGCAAGGACCCAATAACACGTTATTGATATGCCATCTCAGCGCCAATAACACACCAATAATTCAAACAACCATCTCTCATAACGCACCACTAACATCACTTGTAGGTCCCGCAAAATATCCCACCAAATATATCACTCACTCACAATAAAAAAACACACACACAAAAGGTGTATTTGGCTTGAGCTAGTGGAGTGGCTCAAAACACAAAGGAGTGCATTTGGCACAAATTTGGCATGTTGGCCGGTAAGGTTGGCACACCAATGCCTTATCAATGGCTCAACAATGACACCTTATACCTTGTGCTCTAAGACTTCATGCAATGGTCACCACTCCCTTAACTTTAACCTCAGTGTCACATCACCACTCCAGTCACCTTTCACCCATAATGGTCACCACTTCCCTCACCACCATTAAAGATATTCACTTTATACAAATGTACCTCACAAAATACACCAAACACTCACAAATTAAATAAATAATACAATAATAAAAACATTCATAGGGCTCAAATTTTGCACAATAGTCGAATGGTCACCATGCTCACCATTTGTCCTTTTTTTTTCTGCTGCTCATGTCGTCACGCGTGACATTCAGATACCATAATGGGATGACGCGTGAAAATGAAATGCCAAAGGTGGCTTACCCCATTGCACCCAACTTAAGAACTAATAAAAACTTTACTTCCATATGGGAGTTAATTGCATTTTTTGTCCCTGTGGTATGGTCAAATTGCAGATTTGGTCCTTAAAACTTTGAAAGTGCATTGGACGTCCCTATTTTGAAGTTTCCGATGCATTTTTTGTCTCCTGGGCCCAGACAACGTTAAAGTTTCAGGGATCAAATATGCAATTTGGCCATACCACAGGGACCAAACTTGCAATTTAACCATACCATATGGTTAAAAAAAACATAATTTACAAAAAAAAAAAAGAAAAAAAAACTAAAACTCCATATTTCATTTTAATAAATAAACATAATTCTCACTTTTTAACACATGGTAAAAAAAAAAAAAGTTAATTCACCCACAAGGCCACAATAAAAAGTAAAAACACTAAAAAATCATATTTCATTTAAAAAAATAATAAAAACATTTAAAAAAAAAAGTAAAAAAAACTACATGTATCCAAGAAACTCTCTCTTCTTGCAAAGGTGTGCTGTCTCTTCTCACAAACCAGAACACCAAACCAAACCCTCCTTCCATCATTTTCATTAAATCTCATTCTTTATAAAATTTCAACAATAAATCCATCATTTTTATATCATTTTCACATCTTTAGATCAATCTTGAACAATACCCATTTCCCAGTTTTCATCACAGATCTGCCACTATTCACTTTTATCACCAACCCTGAAAAAAAAAAAAAAAATCACATTTTTTCATCTGGGTCAGTTTTATTTGGTCTGATTTGAATTGGGTATGTCTTAGTTTTAGCTAAGATGGGGTTTTTATGGTTTCTTTATTTGTTATATGTTTCAAGATTTAGCCTTTTTTTTTTGATTTGATGTTATGTAGTTGATGGAATTTGTTTATCTTTTTCGCGCTTTGATATCGAAAGTTAGTTTGTTTGGATTAGATCAGCTGAGTAGATTTCAAGATCTTAAGGTTTACGTAATCGACTTTGTTAGTTAGTAGTATTGCTTATAGTTTCGGCAATGTGTTGCCAATAGTATTTAGGGGTTTTAGCGCTTTTTTTTTTTTTTTTTTTTTTTTTTTTTGATTTTAAGTTATGTAGTTGATGGAATTTGTTTATCTTTTTCGCGGTTTGATATCGAAATTTAGTTTGTTTGGATTAGATCAGCTGAGTAGATTTAAAGATCTTAAGGTTTACGTAATCGACTTTGTTAGTTAGTAGTATTGCTTATAGTTTCGGCAATGTGTTGCCAATAGTATTTAGGGGTTTTAGCGCTTTTTTTTTTGATTTTAAGTTATGTGATTGGTGGAATTTGTTTATCTTTTTCGCGCTTTGATATCGAAAGTTAGTTTGTTTGGATTAGATCAGCTGAGTAGATTTCAAGATCTTAAGGTTTACGTAATTGACTTTGTTAGTTAGTAGTATTGCTTATAGTTTCGGCAATGTGTTGCCAATAGTATTTAGGGGTTTGAATGGTTTATTTGTTTATTATGTTTAAAGATTTGGTGTTTTTTTGATTTGAAGTTATGTGATTAATGGGTGTTTATCTTTTTGGCGTTTTGATATCAAAATTTAGAAACTTGTGTAGTTTATTCGGAATAGATCAGTTGAGTAGATTTAAAGATCTTAAGGTTTGCGTAATCGACTATTATTATTTCTAGTGTCTAGCAGGTAGTTGCTCATAGTTTCTACAACATTTATTAATGAATATTTGGTGGTCGCTAGATGGGTGTTTTGAAAGTGATTATTTGATCATTAAGTCGTGTTTGAATAACTTGCTTCTTCGTATGGTTATAGGATAGGGGTTGTGGAAAGTCGGATTGATATTAGCTGCAATAAAAATGATCATGTGGCATAAACACATCCCAATATGCCTTACTTACACTATTCATTAATCACTATGAAAATGCAAATGCAAATATACAAGTTTCTGGTTGATCACTTGCTTAACATATGAGTTATTTAATGCAAATGTGTTTCGGTTATACCATGATTCTGAGCATCCTTATTGGTCTTATTTTTTTCAGCTGAACCTAAGTAGATACAAGTGTGTGCCTCAGCTAAATAAGATTTGGAACCGTCCACGTGAAAATGAAGAAGGCGTTTAGGGGCATGTAAGTTATTGAAGACTTTTATTTATTGTTATATGAACTATGGCTACCTCATGTTACATGATGCATGATTTCGTGTTTTTATTATGCAGTAAAAGAGGTGTTAATAAGAAAGTACTTAAAGTTCCTTCAATAGAACAGAAGGTGAGTTTTTTCCCTCATTTATATCGTATGCATGAATATTTTGTTGATTACTGATATTGTTAAGTACTTATTCCTATGTCTTGTAGGTTCTTGACGCTACCAGCAATGACCCATGGGGTCCACATGGAAGTCATCTTACTGACATTGCACAGGCTTCACGAAACTAGTAAGTCCCCATTTTTTTTTAAATGCGGAACTTAAATTCTGTTTCTTGCTTAAAATATATTAATCTTACGCCATGATGTACAGCCATGAATACCAAATGATCATGTCAGTAGTTTGGAAGCGTCTTACTGACAGTGGGAAGAACTGGCGCCACGTGTACAAGGGTCTGACTGTTCTTGAGTATTTGGTTGCAAATGGGTCGGAACGTGTCATTGAAGATATTAGAGAACATGCATACCAGATAGAAGTACAATTTGTTTTGCGTCGAAACTTTATCATTAAGATGTTTATTTAAGAATCAAAGTAGTTATAAAAGTGCTATTTTTTTGTGATAGAAATTGTCGAGCTTTCAATATATTGATTCTACGGGGAGGGATCAAGGGAACAATATAAGGACGAAGTCGCAGATTCTTATCGCTCTTGTGAATGATAAAGATAAAATTCAAGAAACGAGAGAAAAAGCTGCTGCCAGTAGAGACAAGTGAGTATTTTTAATAGATTTTGCCTAGTGCTATAATGCATAATATGCTGGCAGAATAATATGTCTGTCACACCTGATGGGCCGGTCTAAGGGGGTGTTTTTGGTACTGGTTGAGAAGGGTCAGGCCAGGTTGCGCTGGCCCGAAACACTTTTTGTCCAAACTTGTGTCAAATTTACTTCATTAATTTGGTCTATAAACGTGTCAAAATACTGTGAAATTATGTTTGACTTGTAAATTTAAAAATAGACTTTGGACCGGTTTGACCAATTTTATTTTTGCTTTACTTGTTTGACCATTTAAAGATAAAACATAACATGACCCTTTTATAAGTAAATGGGTAAAAAATGGCACCTCTAGTCAACTTTTATCCAACCGTATTTTATTTAAAAATATATGTGATTAAAAGGGGGAATTATCATTATATAATGGAATGGCATTTTTTGTATTTTACAGTAGGTTTCAGAATACATCTGGAGGTCCTGGAGACGATCGTAATGGTTATGGGCGGGATAGTGAAGATCAGTATGGCTATAAAGATGGTGATTATGGCCCACCAAGAAGTCGAAGCTCTGATGGAGAGATGGACCGGTCTTATGAAGAAGACGGTCGGCGTTCTTCTCGGTATATTATCTTGATAATACAATGGGTGGATGGGTTGGGTACAGGGTCAAGGCTGGTTTGAGTCAAAAGGAGTAACTTTGGTTTGGGTTGTGCTGAAGCGGAATATTATTAGAAAATATAACTTTTCAGCGAGAATCAACCCATTTAATGAAATGATTTTGTGGAACTTTTGACCCGTTTGACCCATTTCCTTTTTATATCTGAATTCACAAAGTTGACTCGTTAATGATAAAACATTACCTAGATCGATTAATCGACTAATCAATTTGTAAATGGGTCAAAATTTTCTCGTTAAATACTCAGCTAACTATTTTCGATCTTGGACAACTTAAATTTTTTGAGGATTTTTTAAATAATTTTCAGCAGAACCTACAATGTATACCAAAAGCCTGTTGTTTGATGTTACTGTTTTTGCATACTTAGGCATCCAAAGATGCTAATTTATATTTATTTTCAATACAGAGAAAGCAACGCTAAATTTGAAGATGGTTCTCCGGATGGAAGGTACTTAAGATGGCTTATTTGTATTTTTTTTCGTACTCTGGCTTATAAATGGGGTTAACTCTCGTCTTTGTACTTTAATAGAATTTACAAAATATAATTATCATTTTTTGGTGTTGGTGCAGCCGACTTGAATCGAAGTTGTCTGGACAAAGTCCTGAGGCCCCACCTAGTTATGAAGACGTTGCGAGTGAGGGTCGCAGCCCTGATGACACACCACCTCCACCACCTACTGATCAAGGAGCTGCGGTATCTAACAACTCTGTAGCTCCCTCACCTCCAGCTGCCGCTACAACTGCACCGACCTCCAACAACGAAAATGACGGGTTCGACTTCTTTGACCCCCGTGGTGCAACCCCAGGTAAAATTTTTGTACCTCACAGTTTAGTGCTAATTAAATAATTACCCATCATAGGTTGTTGAAAATATACTTATACTTTTTTGTGTAAATATATAGCTGCCCCGCCACCGCCACAGCCAGCATCAAGTGGGCCCGAGATGGACTTGTTTGGCTCTCTATTATCAGACTCTTTCTCTTCAGACGCATTGGCTCTAGTCCCATCTGAACCTCCTCCAACAAACCCCAACCCTGGTCAGAGCTTCATGGACCCGTCTCCAGCAACAGGTGTCTCCAGTCAGGTGCGTTTAAAATATATTCTCTATTTTTTATTATTTATGTTTTCACATTTGCGTTTATAAGCTTATGATTTTTGCTTATATTGTACCATCTATGCAGCCATTTGATGATCCATTTGGTGATGGTCCTTTTAGAGCCGTCCCTTCTACAAATGGAGTTTCGGCTCCACCACCAGCCACACCTTTTGGTGACGGTCCTTTTGGAGCCGTCCCTTCTACCAATGGATTTTCGGCTCAACCACCAGCTACACCATTTGGTGATGGTCCTTTTGGAGCTGTCCATTCTGCCAATGGAATTTCGGCTCAACCACAACCTACACCATTTGGTGACGGTCCTTTTGGAGCTGTCCCTTCTACCAATGGATTTTCAGCTCCACCACCATCTACACCATTTGGTGACAGTCCTTTTGGAGCTGTCCCATCTACCAATGGAATTACGGCTCAACCACCGCCTACACCATTTGGTGATGGTCCTTTTGGAGCTGTCCCATCTACCAATGGAATTCCGGCTCAACAACCACCTACTACACCATTTGGCGACGTTCCTTTTAGCACTGAAGCTCCACTTTCTTTTGCCCCAACATCGGGGTCAAATAATGACTTTGGGTTTGGGGAGACATTTAGCTTTGACCAAAGCATTGATATTCTAGCAGATATACTTCCTCCTACTGGACCCTCACAGACTACTGGTCAAACCGCGCAACCCGGTCAACAACTTTCAACACAGACCGCTTTTCAGTCTCAAACTGGTCAACTTTCTTCCCAAACGGGTTTTGCACCCCAGCCTAGTCAGCCTTTTTCAGAAACGAGTCAACTTTTTTCACAAACGGGTCAACCTTCTTCACAAACGGGTCAACTTGCTTCACAAACAAGTCAAACTTTTTCACAAATGGATCAATCTTTTTCACAGACGGACCAACCAGTTTCACAAATGGGCCAATCTTCTTCACAAACAGATCAAATTTTTTCACTAACGGGCCAACCCTCATCACAAACGGGTCAAACTTCTTCACAAACAGGTTATGCACCCCAGCCTAGCCAGCCTTTTTCTCAAAATGGCCAACCCTCTCAACCCTTTTCTCAAACAGGCCAACCATCTTCCCAAACGGGTTTTGCACCCCAGCCTACCCAACCTTTATCGCAATCGGTTCAACCTTTTTCACAAACAAGCCAACCTTCTTCACAAACGGGTTTTGCATCCCTACCTAGCCAGCCTACTTCTCAAATGATCCAACCTTCCTCACAAACGGGCCAACCCTCATCAGAAATGGGCTATGCACCTCAGCCTAGCCAGCCTTTTTCTCAATCAGGCCAACCTTCGGGTTATGCACCCCAACCTAACCAACCTTTTTCTGAAACAGGTTTCTTAGCACAATCTAACTCGACCGCATTACCCTCGAGTTTAGCAGATCAATTTGGCCAAATTACGGTACAGCCTAGTTTCCCATCCCAAGGCGGTCAACAAATACCACAGAACGGTTTTCCTCCACAAGGTGGCCAGTCTATGCCACAACCTGCATTTCAGGTTCAAGGTGGCCACCAATCTATTCCACAACCAAGTTTTCCCGCTCAGGGTGGCCAATCTGTGTCGCAGCCCGGCTTTCCAGCTCAGGGTGGTCAATCTATGTTGAACCCTGGCTTTGGATCCCAAAGTGGTCAAAATGGATTTCCCGGTTCCAATGGTCAACCTGTTCAGCAAAATAACTTTTATGGTGGTTTTCAGCCTCAAGGTTCGGTTCCACCATTGTCCCAAGTGAAAGCCGCTCCGGGCTCACAATACGCTGCTTCAAATATCTATCAGCAGTCACAGCCACCATTGCAGTCAAGTTCTTCCTTGGGCTCCACACAGCCGCCGCTTACAGTGTCTACTGGTGCTCTCGCCTTAGTACCTCAACAACCTGCTAAAGAAAAGTTTGAAACCAAATCCACAGTTTGGGCTGATACATTGAACCGCGGGCTGGTTAATTTGAACATATCTGGATGTGAGTTATTTCATCTTTGTGAACACCTGTTTTACCATAGATATCATTTATTAGACTAATTATTTTTGAACGTGCAGCTAAAACAAATCCATTGTCTGACATTGGGATTGACTTTGAAGCCATAAACCGTAAGGAAAAAAGACTAGAAAAACCTAGCAAGACCCCAGTGACTTCAAATGTCACAATGGGTAAAGCCATGGGTTCGGGTTCAGGAATTGGACGTGCTGGTGCCGGTGTTTTGAGACCCTCACCCAATCCCATGGTGGGTGGTGCGCTTGGTGCAGGGCCAGGGTCTGGACCTGGTTATGGAGTTGTAAACCAGCCGATGGGAATGAATGCTATGCAGCATCAGAATATGGGTATGGGAATGAACGCTATGCAGCATCAGAATATGGGTATGGGAATGAATACTATGCAGCCTCAGAATATGGGTATGGGAATGAACATGGGCCAAGGATTTCAGATGCAACAACCACCTGTCGCAGGATTTCCACCTGGCTCAGCTATGCCCGGAAATTATAATCCGATGATGGGTCGAGGTGGTGGTTATGGTCAGCAACCGTATGGTGGCTACCGATGAAATTGTGGTTATAGCTCGTATGCTATTGTGATATAAAAAGTATTTTTTTTTTGCTCCGGTCACTCTATATTTTTTCCGATCTCAGTATATCTCACTTGTAATGTTCATTTCTTGAGGTTTACTTTTTTTACAATTCATATAGGTTTCTGTATAACCGATCTCAGGTTTGCTCATTCTTTATACATTTAAAACATTTTTGTGTCTTGTTGATACTTGAAGCATATAATGCCTAATTGAAAAACAGTAAACATAAAATTTACATTATTGATTTTCCAATTTTGTTATCCTTATGTATGATTAGTCTTCTATAAAATTTTCACTTCTATTTGTAGCTTCCTGCAATAGTAGTATGTAGTTCTGTCTTCTTTGACAAGATTTTCCTACTTTTGAGTACTAGGTAAATTTATTGTCCTTCCTAAATCTTTGTTCCAAGAACAATATAAAAGGTAACATGACATGCCATAAGGTGCATAAAGTCAAATGCACAAGTGAACAATTTATCCATTTATAGTACTATACAAATATAGTAATCATTAACAAACTTTTAGCAAAATGGTAATCAAAGCACTAAAATAGATGTATCAAAATTATATGCACAAACCACTTGATTTGCCAGCATATTTAGTTCTTGTTAAAATATATACACACTAGTTCATTTGACATCAAATGTCAGTAGTATACTTTCTTTTACTAAAGATTATCTGTTTTGTTTTTTCTGCAGGGCATAAGTTTTATTAGGCTAGGTGGCGTTTGTTTTTTTAAAAATACGTCTTAATAGACTCTTAAGAGGCATTTTGTCTTAACATCTATTTTTTCTTTACATTGTGTTCTTCACTTTTTACCTGAGGGAAGAGTAAAGTGAAGGAAAGTATACAAAGTGGTGAGGAGAGAAAAAAGAAGAAGATTGTTATAGATCTGTTAGGCTAGTCACAGTGGTAACCTGGGTCGACCTTGCCACATCAACTTTCTCTCTCCGACGACCTAATTCTTAGCGATGCCATGACCGAGATTTTTTTATTTTTTATTTTTTATTTTTTATTTTTAATTCAAATATTTTAAAAACAAAATTAAACTTCATTAATAAAATACTTAACATTACAACAATAATTAAAAACTTAAACTAATAAAACGTAGACGCTATAATCCTTATTAAAACCTCAAACTAATAATCTAAGTTGAACGTTCTTTTTGATTCTTGCTTTAAGTTGTTGAAGTTCTCAGAATGGTTGTCATGCAAGCATACTTGGGTCGAGGTGTGTTGTAGAAAATTAAATCTTGAGTCCGGTTTGATTGTCTTTGTCAATGCAAGTTCTTGACGTTGAGCTAAAGTTTCTCCTTTGAACTCCTCGGCTCGCCTTGCCGTTGCCTCTCTGCAAGTCGCAACTCTTTTGCTTCAACTTTAAGTATTCCTCTTCCATATTCTTATTTTTTCCTTACTTGAATGCTTGAACTTGAAAAAGTTCTTGGCCATCGTAGTAACAAATGATTTAGGTGGCTCAGGTGCTTTCTTCTTGGCTGCGTCACAACTTTTTGGTCGTGATTCTCGAGTCTCGTCCTCTTCAGAATCATCCACGTCTTGGGGATTAAAAGGACCTCTTGTTGATCCCGAAGTGGTTTCTAAAGTCTTGGATTTCTTCCGACTATTCGGGGTGAAAGCATGCATCTCAACAGTTTTCCAAGCAGAATGCTTCCTCAAAACTTTCCAACACTCCTTCAACGTAAATTCATGCTTGTGAATCACACGGTATTCGTTATAAGCCTTTTCATAGTCGTCTTCGTCATTCTCACCGCTTCCGTGATTCTTCTTGATATTATCCATAATTGCACAAAAGAAACCAATCCTAGAACGAATCCTACCCTTCCATTTGGTCGTTATGGAGTCGTAGGTTCTTGTGAACCAGTTTCTTGTTCAAAGTACGATATCACCTCATCCCAAAACCCATTCCGGTTGATAGCGTTCCCTCTAGCCGAATTTTCCGACACATGTATCCAAGCTTTACAAAGCGCGACCTCTTCCTCTTTTGTCCATGGTTCGGCCTTTTTGTTTGCAACATTCTTGCCCTTCTCCTTTGCCCTTCTTTGATTTGACGGGTGACGTCTCTTCGACATCGTCTTCAATACGAATAGAACCGTGGTATGAACCGTGCCCCGAACCTTGGCCCATCGAAGCATCTTGAGTCGGGTATTGTTGAGACGATAGTTTCGAGGAGGAATTCCATAAAATGATCAAAATCCATATCAAGATTAACACCATGAAGCGGTGAAAACGATTGATTAGGTTGGGAAGATTCGGAGAAATCCATGTTAGGATGATATGACGACCCGCTTGGTGGTTGGTTTTGATTGATACTAGGACGACCCGGTGGGAAATATGGACGATTGACGTAAAATGAGTTTTGATTTGGTTGGGTTGTGGTAGTCGTGTTTGATATTCAAAACCGGGTGCTCGAAAACGAATACTCCGATTTTGTGGTGGTGTTACATCGGTTAATTCAAACGGTGGATCCGGTGAGAAATTCAAATTCGGGGAATTTTGGGGAAGTCGGGATCGTCGGTTTTTTGATATGGGAGTCTTTCTTTGTGACATGATGAATATTGATGAGAAGTTGTTTGAATTGTGTGTTTAAAAATGTGTTTGAGGTTGGTATTTATAATGTTGTAAAAGTGGTAAAGTTTTTAATTTTTTTTTGTTTTAAACCCAAACGGTTGGATTTTTTGTCCACATGCTAGCCTTAAACTCGGTCGAGTATGCAAACTAGTTCGTCCCTTTTGGCTAGTCAACCGAACACAACCGACCACCCCACAGTGGGGCAACCGGTCCATTGTGACCAGCCTTAGTGTTATTGAGTTGTAAGAAAAAAGGAAGTAAAGTAACGAAAAAAATGTTATTTAACAATTTTGTCTTTCATTATATATTTAATTGAAGTTAAATAAATAAGGGGCAATTTCGTAATAAAGTTGTACCGTTTCTATTCCCTTCACTTTCATCCCAAAATTGGATGCAAGTTTTGAAAAAAAAAAATCATTTCCCGAAATGCGATCCTTTCAAGTTGAGAGATACAACTTGACTCAAGTTGGATGATTGTAAGCCATTGGATTTGATCCAATGGTTCAAATCAAAAGAAGTTCTTTTGATTTGAGCCATTTGATCAAATCCAATGGCTCATAATGCCCCAACTTGAGTCAAATTGTAACTCTCAACTTGAGAGGATCCCGTTCCTCATTTCCCTCTCTTTCCTTTTAACTTTCATAAAAGAAAAACTTAAGAACACACTATATTTTTGTTTTCTTCACTTTCTATCCAAAATCAAAACTAGATAAGAGAGTACATTTTTTAATTTATTTTATTTTATTTTTTATTTTTATCTATTTTGTCTTTCTTGTCTTGTTTCAACTTTGTCTTTCATATTAAAAATACCCTTAAATAGAATCATTACATACCTTTTTTAGTTACATATTGTAAAATATGATTATAAGTACGTGACAATTCCTATTGTGTTCAAATTAGAGGGAATGATTTAGCAGACTCATGTATCATAACTCATTTGGTTAATCATTTCGAAAAGTTCAATATGAACCCCAATTTTATCAAATAAACACGAGATTGAATATGTTGTTTAAAATAGTTTAACATTTAAGTGACTATTTTTTTATTTTTATTATTATTATTATTATTTTTAATAAAGTTCATTTCTCGCGTGAATGAAATAGTTTATATTTAAATTGTAAAAATTGATAGTTTAACATATTCAAACATTTTACGAAGCCAAACAGTTTTATTTGAGTCAAATCCAAATTTCTCAACCACTTATCAGATTAAAATGGAATTATATTCAAACTTTTCAACCACATATCCAGATTTAGATGTGAGAATCAGATTCAGACTCAGAGTCTCTTAATAAACAAACAACAACGTGCAATGGTTCCCTTTCATCTCCACCTCAGTTGCCACACTAGCTTTTCAACACATCATCTTACGTATCACCTTTAAGCCATAATGGTCATCACCTAATCAACCGCATAAAAATACATCACTTTATACCCCACAATATACCCCACACATACTCACGAACAAAAATAATAATAATAAAAACACCCCACTCACACACCTTTTCCTTGGTTTTCGTTAGGTGAAGTGCTTCACCGAACACCCCTTCTTTTTCACCCTTCACGCGCCAGCATCTACACCCCGTCATCGCTTCACCTCTACTTCACTTCACTTCCCCTTCACCTCACCCATTACGCATGGTCTTAGAACTAACTAGAAGCTAGGTCACAAGCACTCAAGTTACTTTATCAAATGAAGTTGTAATATGTTTGTTTGAGGAGTGATGTATTTTTTAAGGTTTTATTTGGATTGTCTTGTGTTATTTCAGGTATAGGCTTCATAGGTGTCATATGAACTTTATTCGTCTCATGTGGTTGTGTTTATGTTCCTTGTTAGATTGGTTTGGTGTTAGGTATCCTTCTTGTTATTTGTATTCTTGTAGCTACTTGATAGTTTTATGCAAAAAATGCCGTAAAAAAGGATTTGTTGATGTGACTGTTATAAAATGCTTCAGACGTATGTAGTAAAATATGCCACGCCAACCTCCGGGAAGACTTTACCCGGTTTGAGTCTGTGTGGTGGTGGGTTCAAATACCGATGATTAGTCGATCAAAAAGTCAAAAACTATGTTTACCCAAGAAAATAAACAAATAAATGATAAGCACTAAAGTATGATAAGTGCTTATTAGTGACACGTGAGGTGCATGTGTATGAGTCTAACTCAGCCACGTGAGGTGCACGTGTACATTTCCACTTTTAGGCCTTAACCACCTTTCCGCCAAAACCACCATTTTAAATATCTGTTAATCAATTCATTGTAGCTAGCTTTTGATTGTTAATTCTCTTTTCTCTCTTTCATATCAATTGTAATAATTCAGTTACAATAATCCAAGAATTCACATTTCGATCTTGATTCTAAGTACGATAGATCCTGATTGGTTTCATAATAACTTCGAGAAAATCCTGGTTGTTAATCCTATCATTGTGTTTTGGTACTTATCAATAAATTTATCTAATATTTGTAAGCATTAATAAACCATCACACCAAAAACACATGCTACACGTACAATTAATGTTCCAAAAACCCTAAAAAGAAAAAAAAAATCCCTCCAAGGATCTTCATAATCTATATCATAATGTCAGACAACATACATTTGGATATCCAAACAGAAATCATGAAAAGGCTTCTGATCGAATCAATTATTCAGTTCAGATCAGTTTCTAAATCATGGAAGTCTCTAATCGATAGCTCTGAGTTCATCAACGCTCACCACATCCATAAAAAACAAACACAACTACCACATATACTTTTAAGTTACAACGTAAATGATGTTGGGATATGTGTTTCTTTAATCAATGATGACACATTTCCTAACAACAAGTTTTCACATGCTATCCTAGAGCCTATTAATCAACTTGAGCATGTGTTCGTGGATGATTCTTCACACGTAGTGTTATGTGTTAATGGTTATCATAGAGATCTACGACTGTCAATGGTTGTTCTTTGGAATCCTACGGTTCGAAATTCGGTTGGTATTGTTGTTCCCAATGAGTTGAGTCCACCAACAAGATCTACGTTTGTTAGTTTCGGGGTTTGTGGTGCAACTAATGATCCTAAGATTGTTAAGATTAATGTTATAAATAGGCCGTGTATCCATTGGGAAGTTGAGCTTTTTACTCACATAAACACAACATGTCAACAGTAATACTCACAAGAGTATTTTTTTTGTTCGCTACTCAAAATAATATTTTTGAACAAATATAATGTTTTTTAAAGGTATTATCCCATATAAAAACATATAATATAGTTTGAAGTAAATAGTAAAATCATTAAGCATTATTGAATTATCAAATTCAAATGGTATTGAAAAAGGAATCTCAAATATTATAATTGATATCAAACCAAGACTAAAACCATAGACTCCATACAATATACTTTCCATACAATAACAGATTTGCCATATTTACAAATCCCAGACATCATATTTTTTCGACAAAAAGGCAAAAACACTTACAACATGCACCTATATATACCAAAAAAACACATGCTACATGCACAACTACGATCCGATCCTGTTCTAAAAACCTAAAAATCTTCAAAACCATAAACATCTTCAAAATCATTATGTCCGACTACATACCTTTTGATATCCAAGCTGAAACCATGAAAAGGCTTCCTGTCAAATCATTGATTCGGTTCATATCAGTTTCAAAATCATGGAAGTCTCTAATCGATAGCTCTAAATTCATCAAGGATCACCGCATACATCGCACACAAACACAACACAACATCTATTTATAAGATACAAACTACTACGTGGAGGTCATGTTGTAACATGTGTTTCATTAATTGACGACGATACATTCCCTGTCCCCAAAATTTTCCATACAGTCCCCGAGTCTATTAACCTAATTAAAGACGCATACTGTTGGATCGATGTACTCAAACCAAACTAACTTATATAGCTTGTAAGGGTTTAATAACCTCAGATAAATCCTAAGTCACTAACAATGAAACACTGAACTAACTCTATTAAGTATGCGGAATTTACTTAACAAAGCTAAGAAGAATTAACTTTAACTTCAACTATTTTATTAATACTTAGAACCTGCTTGTTATACAGATTCTTTAACAACTCTAAAACTCTAATATTGTACTCTCTAAAAACGTATTCTCTAATGCCAACCTAGGGGTCCTTTTATAGGCTTAAGGATAACCCTAGTCGGTTTAAAATTACAAACCTTGTACGACAAGTAATACTAAACTAATATGAGAACATTCTAGAATTACATAATAATCTGTTAATACAAATAAGCCGTAAAAACGTTTATTTATATTTTACGACCCTCTAATGTTTTGTCGATAACAAACGTAAAATCATTTTAACGAAACAAATAGAATACGTAAATAGTTTGAGTTAATAGTTTCCTAACACACTTACGTTTTCACATAAAACACTAAAACAAGTATAAGTGATTTTATGATTTAAATACATATGTACAACAACTAGTGTTTACATATTTGGTTAGCATATACTTAAACTAAGTATACTAAAATGGGTAAAAACATGTATATACTAAAATGGGTAAAAACTAGCAAATGGTATTGACCCATAACCCATGGTTTTATATATACCACTTAAACTTAACCAAGTTCATTGTATACTTAAGACACATTGTATCTAGAAAGAAAACCATGGATCAACCCATAACCCATGACCCATGACCCATAACCAAAAATACCCATGGGTAAAGAGGAGCGCTCCACGGATCCCTGGCTTTGTGCTAGCCGGATCCCAAGTGGAAGGGATCCGTGGGATCCGGGGAACAGTAGAGAATTTTCTCTATAAATAGAGAGCCATTTCTTCCTTTCTAATTATCACTTCACATACATACTTCCCCAAGTATTACAACCCTCTAACCTCAGATCCAAGTGATCTATGTAGTTTGTCTTTTGATTTTGTGTGATCTTCTAGGTTCCTCTTAAAGGCAAGATCACCACTTCTTGAAGACGAGCAAGCTCAAGTCCATGAGTTGCCATGCTTCGTCATCATCAAGATAACTAAGGTTCTCTTGTTGATAGTTTTTCCTTTCTCCATAGATGTTGGGTTGAAGGCATTAGTGAAGAATGCCGAAAGTGTCAAGATGAAAGCATTAGTGAAAGGTGCTCATCATCCGTGTCAAAGCATTAGTGAAGAATGCTAAAGGTGTCAAGACGAAGGCATTAGTGAAGGGTGCCAAGCGTTGTGTCAAAGGCATTAGAGAAGGATGCCGAAGAATCAAATCAAGTTGCATTTGAAAAGAATGCCTAGTTCGTATAATCGATGAGGTGCATCATTATACATATAAGTATTTGTTTATTTCCAAGGATGGTGATATCCTTGATGATGTTGTAACAAGGAGTGGATCTTCTTGAGATTAGGTGTTGTGTCGTGAAGGGTAGTAGTACCTCCATAGTAATGGAACTAGGTGCTTAGCCTAGTACCTAATAAAGGGTAGGCGACGTTGTGATAGGATTAGTTCTCCTTGGTGTGAAAGAACTCGGTGGTTAGCCTAGCACCGTATAAAGGGTAGGCGACGTTGTGATAGGTGTGGTTCGCCTTGGTGTGAAAGAACTCGGTATTTAGCTTTGTACCGGAAAAAGGTTAAGCGACATTGTGAAGGCTTCTCCGCCATAAGGAGATTGGTGTAGTGTTTACGAACTCTCGAGTAGGTGACTCGGGGAGTGGAGTAGGGCAAGGAAGGTGTCCTTGTAGCCGAACCACTATAAATAACTTGTGTCATGGTGATGTGCTTCTTACTCTTTATCTTTCATTACACGTTTATATATCTATCTATCAACGTCCAACATAAACAACCAAATAGATTGACATAAGTTGATCTAAATATTTAAAAGGAAGTCTTAAATTGGTAAAACTATTCAACCCCCCTTCTAGTTTTTCACAATTGGCATCAGGGCTTCGTTACCAAGTTTCTTAGAGTATGTTGTACTTTAAAAACTTGATACGATCCATGAATGTTTGAAAACTACAAAGAAGGATTTTTTTTGGTCATATTTTTCTTTTAAATCATTTTGTTGGACATTGATAGATCATTCTAACAACTTTTGTTTTCAAGAAAACTTCATGCTAGAATCTCTCCAAAAATCTTCATCTCTATTCAAAGAATAATGAAGTCAACATTCAAGGAAGGATCTAAAAAGTAATCACAACTTTCGTACACCAAGTACAAAGGATTACTTTAAAAGCTCATGAAGTAGTTTTGGTATTATGCCAAACCAAGAGGCATAGAGGTATGTTTTAATTTTCATTAGATAGGTTACATGAGTTCAATTTACTTCATAGTTTTCTTTGTTTAATAATCACTAGCGTCGTTAAAAGTTTCTTTCGTCACTTTTCCGTCTTTTTCATCATCGAGAATGGTATTCCTTTTGATTCGTCAAACTAACGCCGTCGTCACATATGAACCCTCGATATGTGATTCATCATAAGCCGTCATCCAAAGACAACCGTCATCTAATACCTCCAAACTATTTTTAGTAAGCTAATTTATAAGCCTACTACAAAATAATGCCAAACAACCCTCTTCGTCCACGCTTGCGGATCCTCTAGTTGTACCAGCGGATCCCAAATACAAAGGATCCGGAGGAACCGTGGAACAGAACTCAGTTATACGCTTTCAAAAAATCACCATTGATCTTTTTCCCTCTATTCACATAACACAAAAACGACTAAGCTAATGAATTCATCCTCATTGGCTTCCATACTCTCAAGTATTCCTTCCTAGAACACCATTGTAAGTAATTACATTAACTTATTCTAATCTTCATCATCCTCATCCTAGGGTTTATGGTTTCTTAATTTCTAATCAATTAATTTAATTAAGGTTTTCAAAATTAATCATGAAAAGGGGCTTTTAACATAACTAAGATCACATTGTGTTCACAACATTGTTAATACAAATCAAAACCATAAACCCACCACAACTAATTTTACCTAATTGGAAAATTTGTGTTTTTAGGACAAACCATGCCTAAAGCTACTTAACAAGATCATCATGATACTGTTCACTACCTTACTCATTATTACCGTAATGAGGAATTCTCAAAAATCGACCGCAGGGTCTTCAAAAAGCTCGAAAAATGACTTATCCACGAAGGTCGTGTAATCAAGGAATGTTTTCTTGAAGATACCGACATTCGTCAAGTCTTCTCGGCAATCAATTTTGATTGTCTTCTTGACATTGATGAACAAATTTGTCCGGTCTTTATCTTTGAATTTTATAGAAGCATTAGGATCATTCGAAACATCGATGATAGCATTTCAATCGCTTTCATCATCAATAAACAAAACTTCACTCTTCCTATCAACACCTTTGTTCAAATTCTTCGCATTCCTTGTGAAGGAATTTGTATGTACTCTCAAGATTGGGCAATTAACACTCAAAACCTTGCAGTTGATCCTAAACCAATGTACCATACTCCTCTTGTTGAACCCGAAACCATCCGAGATACGATTTTCAAAATGAGAGCCGACCAAACCCGTTTCGACCGAAACAAGAAGCTCATTCACCGTAATCCCTTTCAAATGGAACTTTTCAAAATCCATCCCATGTTTAGAAAATGGGAAGAAATCCTTAGGGAAAACATCATAAGCCTAGTTGGAAACAAAGATCATCCAAACGCATGTCTTGTGCAAATGATTTATTGTCTTATCCACCAAAAGCCATTTAATCTCGCCTATTACATGGTAAGGAGAATGGCTGGGGTATTCAAAGCTTCCAACATGGTACTTCCATATGGTATGCTCCTAACACGACTTTGTAAGTATGTTAGTGCATTGCAACCATCCCCTATCAACAATGATCATTTCTTTGCCGATCATGTAATGGTACCTCTTACCAAAATACCCTCTAAATGCTTCAAGGTCAATGGAAAGAAACCTAAAGCCCTCTCGGACTCCTCGGCCGGTGAAGAAGAAGATGAAGATGAGGAAGACGTCGACCCCATAGCCAACATCAAATTAGAACCCTTTGATTACTACGAACAACTTCCAACTATTCCAAACGAGACCGCGGAATTTAAACAATTGAGGGGCATGATTCAAAACCTCGCTTACAACTTCACTAAGCCGTCAAAAAGGAAAAGAAAGGATTGACGAAAGAGACAATAGGAATGTGCTTGTTTTCCTATATTTTATGTTTGGATGATTACGTTTTAGCACTTTTGGTTTATGGTAATTTGGATATTGTTACTTTATCATGCTTTTATAAGTGGTGTTTTGTGATGACATGCTTGTTCTTATTGCCTTGTTTATAGATTTATTAGTATGCAAAATCTGCACATCATTTCTGTGAAGATTCTGATCTACAGATACCGGATCCCTAGGATTAGCCTAGCCGGATCCCTCCTTTGAGGGAACCGTGACATCAGATCAGCAATACTGCATTCCTTGCATCAAGATAACTTTTTAGATAACATCGCATTAGCTAAACATATGATTTTAGAATCCAACTAAAACCACTTCAAGGATGAGAAAGTTTTAGACTCACTAAAGGCTTAAGATCTTAGTCAAAATGCCTCTTGATTTATCAACACATCAAAACTCACCATATTTCCGCTTCAATACTCACAAACTATTTCTCATCTTTCAAAACACTTAAGTGGACTAATTAAACAATTTTAGGAAATTGTTTCTAATCATTTTTATCTCAAAGTGAGACAAAAATTAGTTTTTCAATTCTTGTGATTTTTAAGAAATTTTCAAATTTCACCTCAAGCTTAAATCAGATCACTAGGATTATTTATTATGACTTGACACCACAAAACCTCTTAGTGTTATTCTTGGACATCCATTGGTAGTCATCTTGTCCCATCTCCTTTCCATAAAGAACAATCATTTGCTATAACACTTATTACATTTGATCATTCAAGTACCCTCACATCTTAGAACACCTAGGAGAACTGAAACACTCAAAATAAGATAGGCCTTAGCTCCTAGAAACCTCATTTCAAACCTGTCATAATCACCGAGAGCCGGATCCCGAGATTAGCTCACGGATCCCTCCAAGGAGGGAACCGTGAGGATCCGGTGACGCTTTATGTCTAACATTGCTAAAACAATCATCTCAACTCATCTTCCTAACTCAAACACTCCATCTCATCTTAAATGAGTTCCTAGATCAGTGAAACTCTGAACTTCAACCTTGTGCATGTTAATCATCACATTTCCAAGAATCTTAGTGGCTTAAGTCTTTAATGCACTTGCCAAGTTCTTTCCTTTATAAGTCATATTGCTAAGAACACTTTAGTCATCAAACATAAACATAATTATCAGCAATTACAACCATCTCCCTTAGTCATTTTTATCATGAGAAAGGCTCCTAGTGCTAACTCATCCACTCAAGAACCACCCAAGAAACTTGCTAGGATCATACACGAAGTTTCCTCAACCGAATCATCTCCGGTTAAGTCCACTAATGCTAGGATTTCCCCTACACCAAGGAAACCAATCAAGCTAATCCCCAAGAAGATTGTTCCCACTAGGATTTCACCCTCCACAACTCAACCAACATCATTAGTGCCTAGAGCCACCTCACAATCATCTCCACATTCTCACAATGTAGAAGACTTACCTCCTTGGCCATCTCATCTTCCACCACTACCAACAAATTTACTTGAAAAGGGTGAGCAACAAAATCAAAGTGTTAAATCAATACTTGCTCCAACATCAAACTCTCTCATTCCCCCCAATAGTCCATTTTGGATTATGAGAAGACATCAAAGGCAATGACCCGACCACATGGAAGTTGATGCTTCTTTACCTCCACCCTCAAACATTGTAGAGCCATCACTTAATGAGCCTCCACCAATTCCTTCTTCATTTGAAGATCCTCAACCCATTTCACTTGAACTTCCACTTCAAGAAATTCAAAACCACGACAAGGATTGCTATCATTGTAAACATGTTGAAAGGTTGATACATGAACTACGTGAAGAGCAACGTTTCATGTTTTATCACCTCCTCTAACGTTTCGAAGAGGTCAACAAGCCTAAACTACAATGAGCATCATAAGTCACAAGCTCAAACTTAGAATATTTAGGAAACCTAACTCATTCTTGATCATCATTAAGCTTTTTAGTTGAATCTAGAGTTTGGGTAACTCATTAGCATTAGTAGCACTTGTATGGCTAGTTCATTCTCTTAGTTTTAAAGATTTGGTCGATCATCTCTTGTTTTTTATTTAATGAATATCTATACGCCATAATTGTTATGTGCTTTATGTGTTGTGCTTGATATTTCATATACTACTTCATTAGCATTGATTGAAACACTCTCATTGCTGAAGAAACTGTCAACCGACAGCCGGATCCCTCCAAAATGCCTAGACGGATCCCTCAAATAAGGGAACCGTGGGATCCGTGGTACAGAAGCACAAATTTCTACTAACTTGAGTTTTATTTGCAGGAAATTATGCACTATACTCTTGTTTTCTAACCTTTACTTTGTAGATTTTCAAAATACACATGAAGATTTTGACACCATAAAGCTAGGGGGAGCTTTGTGTCAAACGATATTGCAAAAAAATTTGCAACTTAATCCGATTTTGGACTATACTTCATGACACCCCATTGCAACTTTGCAATCTTCAAGGGGGAGCACGTTCTCGTCACTTAGACGAACCATTTGCAAACTGATTTGCAAACACAATTAGCTTATTTTACGTTATGTCCTTGACGTCTTCTCAAAGGGATGGACTCGTCAAGAGGGAGTTAAGACGAGTACCATTTCCGTCACTTGCTCTCTTTACATTTTTACATATTTTTTTTTATAAAAATTGTGTTAGTTTCTTTTAACACTTTTTGTTTCGACAAAAAGGGGGAGAATAAAATAAAAACTACTAATTCAAACTTACTACGAATTTTAGTTTTTCTTAAAATAATTTTATGTTTTGTCATCAACAAAAAGGGGGAGATTGTTAATACAAATAAGCGTAAAACGTTTATTTATATTTTACGATCCTCTAATGTTTTGTCGATAACAAACGTAAAATCATTTTAACGAAACAAATAGAATACGTAAATAGTTTGAGTTAATAGTTTCTAACACACTTACGTTTTCACATAAAACACTAAAACAAGTATAAGTGATTTTATGATTTAAATACATATGTACAACAACTAGTGTTTACATATTTGGTTAGCATATACTTAAACTAAGTATACTAAAATGGGTAAAAACATGTATATACTAAAATGGGTAAAAACTAGCAAATGGTATTGACCCATAACCCATGGTTTTATATATACCACTTAACCAAGTTCATTGTATACTTAAGATACATTGTATCTAGAAAGAAAACCATGGATCAACCCATAACCCATGACCCATAACCAAAAATACCCATGGGCAAGAGGAGCGCCCACGGATCCTCGGCTTTGTGCTATCCGGATCCCAAGTGGAAGGGATCCGTGGGATCCGGGAACAGAGAGAGAATTTTCTCAATAAATAGAGAGCCATTTCTTCCTTTCTAATTATCACTTCACATACATACTTCCCAAGTATTACAACCTCAACCTCGGATCCAAGTGATCTATGTAGTTTGTCTTTGTTTTGTGTGATCTTCTAGGTTCCTCTTAAAGGCAAGATCACCACTTCTTGAAGACGAGCAAGCTCAAGTCCATGAGTTGCCATGCCGTCATCATCAAGATAACTAAGGTTCTCTTGTTGATAGTTCTTCCTTTCTCCATAGATGTTGGGTTGAAGGCATTAGTGAAGAATGCCGAAAGTGTCAAGATGAAAGCATTAGTGAAAGGTGCTCATCATCCGTGTCAAAGCATTAGTGAAGAATGCTAAAGGTGTCAAGACGAAGGCATTAGTGAAGGGTGCCAAGCGTTGTGTCAAAGGAATTAGAGAAGGATGCCGAAGAATCAAATCAAGTTGCATTTGAAAAGAATGCCTAGTTCGTATAATCGATGAGGTGCATCGTTATACATATAAGTATTTGTTTATTTCCAAGGATGGTGATATCCTTGATGATGTTGTAACAAGGAGTGGATCTCCTTGAGATTAGGTGTTGTGTCGTGAATGGTAGTAGTTCCTCCATAGTAATGGAACATAATAATCCTTAACGATTTTGCATAATGTGCTTCTTACTCTTTATCTTTCATTACCTTTAACCTATGCAAGACTTTGATGAACAAGCAAAAAGATTTTGACTTTCTTCTTTAGCAAGATTTGACTTTAATCATGCAAGATTTGACTCTTCAAAGACTTTGACTTTCTAT
Organism: Chrysanthemum lavandulifolium; assembly: GCA_022545495.1. Lineage (NCBI taxonomy): Eukaryota > Viridiplantae > Streptophyta > Magnoliopsida > Asterales > Asteraceae > Chrysanthemum > Chrysanthemum lavandulifolium. The sequence goes on along the minus strand of CM040242.1, from coordinate 285,519,985 downwards.
ATCCCAACAATCCTCCCTAACTTGAATTCTACTTGCTTGATTTCAAGTTCCTTTGTATATTCAACTTTAATGTCTTTGTCTTCAAGGAAAGATTGTGTCTTTATCTTCAAAGTTTTGTCTTTGTATTCCTTGTGCTTGTATCATCATCATCAAAGTAGTTTTATATGTAATCCTTTGCAAAGAACAATCAAAGCTCCATCTTTTCAAAGAACTCAACAACATATGGCAATTTTGTACATCAATTCATTAAGTTTCACTATTCTCATCACTTCCAAGTGTGTAAACTCCTGTGAGAGGTGAATCATTGAAATTTTAATGGATTTTGATGTCTCTTTACCAAAGCCATTAACTCTGGAGTAGCCAAATGTTTAGGTGTGTAAGACCATGGTACATTGATAACCATATGATTTTTAGCAAATCATCAGCTATCAACAGATTTGATTTGTCTTTACCAAAAGTTGTACCCTTTTGGACTAGTTAGTTCTTGCAACCATGGTGAACTAATTACCATATAAATGGTTTTTCCATAGCCTTTACCACAAGCCATTTTTCTTGTGGGCTAGCCAACTCTTTACATTTGCTGATATGGTGAGTTGATTACCATACAACTTATTAGCAAGTTGTCAACTATATAACGGATTTGAGATATCTTTACCAGAGCCGTTTGCTCATGGATTAGCCAATCCTTTTGTTAAACATGGTGGATTGATAACCTTTTGTTATAACCATCTCAAAAACCATTTGTTGCTTTTATCCTCTGTTTCAAAATATTTTTTACTTAACAAAAGTTTTCTTTCAAAATCATTAACTGGTTTTGTGCTGCAAGCAGTACTTTGATTAAAGTACTGTTTGATCAGTAGTACTTTGAATAAATTATTGATTTATCAAAAATTTTACAATTAAGAATCATACCAGTATTTATGTATCATCATCAGTCATAGTGGTCCATTTGATGAATAATTCGATGACCATCAGTGCTGTTTCATTCTCCTCTTCCACTTCCATTCTATGATCTAGCATTCTTCTCATAAGATCTGATGTGAGTGGATATCTTCTTTCTACTAACATATGGATCATGGTTCCATCTTCTAGCTCCAAAACATGCACTCCAGATTCATCAAAGTATCTCCAGCTATTAATCTCCCATACTTCTTGATTATTCCATATAGCATCAGAACTTGTTTCCTCTGTTTCCCAAATAGTTGTGAGATCTCCAAGCAATACTAGACCAATTCCTTCTGATGGAATGTGTTCAAAATAGTCTCGCACTAGTTGATATAAATGCCACAAATCCTCTCTGCTGATGATGTGCAATATGTCCCATAGCAAATTAAATGTTCTGAAACTTTCATCCTCTCTATGGAACATCAGATAATCTCCATCTTGTGATTCTACAACTTCAAAAGTAATTATCTTTGATTTCTTTTCTGCAACATCTTTAGACTTAGGATGCTCAAAGTCTATAACTCTTAAGTAATTTCTCAGCTCATCAACTGTATCTGTCCTTAACTCTACCTTCTTTGATGGCTGTTCAGAATCAACATTTGTTCTTTTTCTCTTTAAACTTCTTCTTCCAACATCCTCCTTCTGCTTATCATCCTTAAAAGAAATAATACTTTCAACTTGCTTCTGATAAGCTTTTCTAACATTTTCATACAAATCTTTCATCTCGATATAATTCAGCTTCTGTAATCCAGTATACCCTTGACCCTTTAGATATGCCATCATAGCATTTCTTTCTTTAGCCTTACTCATTGGTCTTCTAGGTATAACAACTGATTTTTCTGGTATAGCTGCTTTAGATTCCTTCACTGATTGATCCACTTCAGCATTCAACTTAGCTTGTACCTTTCTAGCAGCAGCTTCATTCTTAGCCACTTCAATAGCTCTTATTTCAGCCAAAGTGAGCTTCTTCTTCTTTGTTTCAACCAATTTTCCTTTACCTTTGTCTTTAGGATCTAAAACAGGTTGAGAAGCTTGTGGTTGTTCTTCAGCAACTCCTGGAATACTAACACCTCTTGGTCTTGATAGATTTTCCAAAATTTGAGCAACTGTCTCATCATCACTTGCAGTACGCTCTACCATAGGTGTAGCTTCCTCTTTTTGTATAATTGTTGAAGGACCAGCTTCTTCTTCATGTATGACAGTTGAAGGACCAACTTCTTCTTCAAAATCTAACACCCTTGGTGTAATTAGCTCTTGCCTATATGTTCCTTGAAGAGCAAGAAGACCTTGATCAAGAAACCTTGAAGACTTGAACATCAAGACTTTGAACACCGGTTCCTTTAGGCTCAAGACTTTCAATATTTACTTGTGCTTCAAGATTTTGAGGTTCATCTTCCTTATCTGCATGAAACTCAAGATCTTCTTCCAAATTATCTTGCTCCGCATTCCTCCCAATTGGATAGAAGATAGTTGTTGAACCTTTTGCCCTTTGAAGACTTCTTAAATTTCCTAACCGGCCTTCCTTGCTTCCTTTGAGACTTGACCCATAATCGTGATGGTGAACCAATGGCCGGATAAACTTTTTAATCTTCTAAATTTGATTTGCAACTTTTGATTTGTGCAACTGAGCTTCAAAGTCTTTCTTCAACCTTACTAGCTCCCTTGTTAAAGCATAAGTATCCGTAACTTGTCCTTCGATACCACATCTCCCTCATCTCCTCCGGATGTTTGAAGCCCATCCGTTGAAGTGTAATCATTGGGAGAGGATGGTGGGTTTACCTCTGGTTCGAATCTCCATGAGTAGAATGGTGTGGAGATGTAGGAGGTGAAGTTGCAAGACCTTCTTGTATATCAAGACCTTGTGAAGAAAAAGACTTGAGAAGCAAGACTTGAGAAGATGCAAGACCTTCTCGCTCTTCACTTGTAGCACCTCATCTCTAATTGCTTGAACAATCTCCATCATTGAAGTAGTCAAGGAGTGTTCCTTCCAAAAACAAATCACTCTTCCTAGCCATGAAAGTGAAAATCTTTGCGGGTTGTACCACAACAGTAATAAGCTTGAAGGCTTTGGTACATCATGAAGTTGTTTATTCAAGAAGACTTGAATAAATCTTGGATACATCAACCATCGTGATCCATGAGAAATGTGAGATAGCATCCCATCTAAAATTAGCCTTGAAAAATTGAAGATACGATTTGTAGCCAATCCCACCAAAGCGTATGCTATATTAGATCCAAATTGCTCCCATGAAGTACTCTTAGAACTGATACAATGAAGTAGGACATGAACCAAGTACTTCCAATGTGGACTAAACAAGGGTTTCTTGAATGTTGTTTCGGTCAAAGACCCTTCATACCCAATGTCACTTAAAGTATCCCAAAGAAGCTGTTTATCAAAACGGATAGCTCCTTCTTCATCATCAAATAAGAGATCTTCTCGAATTGAGGCTTCACTAACTCTCACAATCCTTCCAAAGAACTTTAGCTCAGATATATAGACTCATCATTCTCCATGTGAGTTCTAGCAGTCGCCCAAAACTGTTGAATCCATGGTTCAATAATATCTGGTTCTACCAAAAGCGCATAACTGATTGGAGATCCAGTGAGAAAATCAATGATGTCATGGAATGCGACATTAGCTTCAGTTTTATCCAAATTAGCCACCATGTTGTGTTTAGAAACAGTATTTCGATTCGCCATTGATTGTTTGTTTACAAAGAAAGTGGTTTGATGAATAGTAATTGTGAAAGAGAGAGAAATATGGAAAAGATTTGTAAGTATAAAGATGAGAGGGAAAATCGGAGGGTAGTTATTTATAGGTAAGATTTGAAAATCACACCCATAATAACAAAGTTACCGTTATTTGAATTTTACCCTCTTTTGACCGTTGGAACAAGACGCGTTGATAAGACAAGCGATGCTTTCCACGCATGCAATATTTTCCAAAGCAAGACTTTCGGCAAGACTTTCATATAACCAAAAGCGAGATTTTTCCATTTTCTTCTACAATAGCAAAACTTCAAATAGGCATTGAATTGCCTCCCTCAAGCAATGCATAGGACTGTCTAACTAACTAATCGGTCCTCCCTTAAATGTAGCTTAGTAATTAATCATTCCAATACTCACCACCAAGTGATTGAATCTTGAAACATCAAATCCTTTGGTGAGTAAATCACTACATTATCATCTCGTGTGAACCTTGACAACATTAATGAGCCTATGCTCATAACAATCTCGATAAAATGATGCCTAATCTAAATGTGCTTGGTCTTGGAATGATAAACTGGATTCTTCACAATGCAAATTGTACTCTCATTATCAATGTTGATAGGAGTATTCTTGAAGTTGAACCCATAATCCAAAAGTTGATTCTCGCATCCACAAGACTTGTCCACAACACTTGCAAGAACAACATATTCTCGCTTGAAGGATGATGTTGCGCAATAGTTTGCTTCTTACATTGCCATGAGACTAATCTTCTTCCAAGATATTGGCATCCTCCAGTGGTTGATCTTCTATCATAGTTATCACCTGCATAATCACTATCTGAAAAAAGCTTCCAAGTGAAAAGGTGAATCCTTTGGATACCACAACCCCAACTTAGGTTGTTGTTTCAAATAACTAAAAATTTGCTTCACTGCATTCATATGGGAGACCTTAGGTGAGACTTGATATCTTGCACATAAACAAACAACAAACATGATATCGTGCCTAGATGCGCTTAAGTACATAAGACAACCAATCATAGATCTGCATGCGACTTGACTTCAACAGTTGACCATCTTCATCCTTGCCCAATGAGTTGATAGACTTGATAGGTGTAGTGACCGGCTTCATAGCATCAAAATTGAACTTCTTAAGAATGTCGAGACATACTTATCTTGACTTATGAAAATTCCTCCTTTGACTGCTTAACTTGAAGCCCCAAAAGAATGTTAATTCACCCATAGAACTCATTTGAAATTCATGTTGCATCAGCTGCTCAAACTCCTTCACCATGGACTGTTTTGTAGCTTCAAAGATGATATCATCTACATAAACTTGTACCAGCATGATATCCTTCTTATCTCTATTGATAAACAAAGTCTTATCAATTGCTCCCCTCCTATAACCATGTTGCAATAAGAAAGTAGAGAGCCTTTCATACCAAGCTCTAGGTGCTTGATGAAGGCCATAAAGAGCCTTAACAACTTTCTAGACTTTGTTTGGATGTGTAGGATCTTCAAAACCAGGAAGAGGTTCATGAAGTATGATCTAGGGTTTAACATAGACCTCCTCTGTAATCTTGCCATAGAGAAAGGCGCTCTTGACATCCATTTGATAAACCTGAAATCCCATATATGATGCAAAAGCAAGGAATATTCGAATAGCTTCAATCCTTGCTACATGAGCAAACACTTCATCATAATCTACTCCTTCTTCTTGCCTATATCCTTGTGCTACTAACCTTGCTTTGTTCTTGATGACATTCCTCTTTCATCTCTCTTTACTCGAACACCCATCATGTACCAATGACTTTCTTTCCATCTGGTAGATCACATAGTATCTAAACTTCTTGAAGTTTGAATTGAAGAAGTTCTTCTTGCATAGCTTCAACCCAACTTTCTTTAGTTAATGCTTGAGCTATATTCTTGGGTTCTTTTTGAGAGATAAAACAAGTAAACATGCATGTTTGGTGATCCTTATGATTCAGCCTGTTTTGTTTGTACACAAAGCTAAGTAGAGCATTGTGTGGCGTAGAAAATCCTTTAGCTTTTGTTCTAGTTAGCACTCTTGAAGTGGACGGTCCAATGATTTGACCAGTAGGATGATTCTTATGAACTCTTAAGATAGGAGTCTGTGGAACTTCAAGATTATCACCCAAATTTGTGAAATCAAGCATCTTCATTGGAATCGAGAAAATACCTTCATCTTCAAACTCATCATCGTGATCTTCTAAGCCGTGCATGTTAGGATCATCCATATCATCCAAAGTGATGTCAACAGTGCAAAGAAGATTTTGATCTAAAGTATTGTCATCTAAAGTACCGTGAGAGAATTCTGCGCCTTGTTCTTTTCTTTGCTTCTTCATAAGTTCTTCTTTGATCATCATCATAAGAATGTGCTACTACATCTTGAAAAAGCATCCTATTAAGCTCATCTTGAATAGCTTGATCTTCAAAGAGACAATGTAGATTTTGGCTCATCAAGATTTTCTCCTTCACAACAGCTTATAGGTTCTTCATCGTGAACAACATCGGGTCTAATATTGACTCCATGAACAATGTACTATAATTCATCTTCCTTGTGATCTACTTGATTTTCTTCTCTAACGGTACATAATTCATAGAAGGAGTCAAAACCTCAAGATCAAACATCCAATCGGACCTTTACCCTTCCGATTTTCTTGATCTTCTAAAAATTCAACATGAAGACAATCTTGAACCTTTTGGTGACCTCGTTATACACTCTAAATCCTTTGCTATTGGTGCAAGACCCCAATAAGTATCCTTCTTCCGACTTGCCATCAAATTTGCCCAAATTATCAATTGTGTTGAGAATAGTCGAGGGCATCCAAAAGGTTTCATAAAATGAATGTTGGGTTTGTTTCCATCAAGAACTCATAAGGTGTCTTCATCTCGAGGTTTGGTGATGATACTCTATTAAGCACATAGCAAGCAAGATTTACAACTTCAAATTTCAAAATTGAATAGGTAATAATGAATCGCAAGCATTGTTCGCCGCTTCAATCAAAGTTCTGTTCTTTCTTTCTCGCAACACCATTCTCATTGTGGAGTTCTAGCAATCTTGAACTCCTCTTGATTCCTTTCTTAGCACAAAACTCATCCATAAGCTTGTTCTTGAATTCATCCCATTATCACATCTAATACCTCTTACTTTGAGTCTCGTTGATTTTCAAGGGCTATTATAAGATCATGAATAGCATCAAAGGTGTCATCTTTAAATCCCAAGAAAATACCCAACTAAATCTATCGCAATCATCTGTCACAACCAGACAAGATTTCTTCTTGTTTAGACTAGCAACAAAAACAGGTCCAAACAAATCCATGTGCAGCAACTCCAAAGGTTCTCTAATAGTTCTTTCCTCAAGCTTCTTGCATGAAGCTTTGTGTTGTTTACCCTTCTTGCACACCAAACATGAGTGATCATTCTTGTAAGTCTTGGAAGGTAAACCTCTAACTAAATTTCCTTTGACCAATTTGTTGATATTCTTGAAATTTACATGGCCCAATCTTCTATGCCACAAATGTGCTTCTTCAAGTGTTGCCTTTGCTACTAAACATGTTGCTCTTCCGTAAGAGTGAAGACTCTTCATATCCAGACTCAGACACATCATTGGTTCTTGGTACTCTCAAGATACCAAGTTATCATCAACAAGCTTGAATTGAAGGAAAGAATGAGACATTCGTGTCGTTGAATAACACAGGGTGCTTCTTATCACGATCCGAGAGACCGACAAAAGGTTGAACTTGAGCTCCTTCACATATCTAACATTCTCAAAGTCTATGCTCCCCGCCTTAATAGTTCCTTTGCCCGTAATTCTTCCTCCACTAGCATCATTCCCAAATGCAACTCTTCCTCCACAATAGGATCTAAAATCGATGAAATTTCTTTGTCTCTGTCATGCTTCCAGAGCAACCACTATCCACAATTAAATGATCTTTAAGCTCCTCTTCTGGGTTGCCCTGCACAAAGATAAAAGAGTTAGTTAATTTTAGGAACCCAAGCCATTACTGACTTGTGTTCCCTTGTGGAGTTACATACTTAAATTCTTTAAGTATGTAATTTCCACTATCTTTAAGCACATGATCAATTATCTTTGGTTGTTCCAAAACTTGTGTTGGTTTTTCAATAAAAATCTCTTTTTTATCCAAGTTTTCTTTGTTATTTTCAACAAATATCTCTGTTTCACTCACACTTGCCGAAAGTACTATTTGTTCCCCATTAGTACTTTCCTTCTTAACCCATTTGGTTTTAACTTTTGTGTAGAGTCCCTTGATCTAGCTACTTTTTTGAGTTGTAACGCCTTCTAGATTGATAGTAATTAGATCTCCTAGGGTTTCTATTCCAAAAGTGTTTGGTGAAAACGAGCAAGACTTTGAGAAGGTGAAAATCTAGCAAGACCTTGAAAAGTGTTTGAGGGTACTTGGAGGTTTTGAAAAGGTCTTCTCTGTGAGGGTACCTATAGTCTTGTGAGAAGTTGCTATGGTTAACCCTATGTGAATGATTCCAAATGGTTTATTCTCCTAGGCTTATGGTTGGCGATTCGTTCTTTGGGAATTTGCTTAGGTATTCGAGTGAAAGTCACAGTTCTTAATCAAATGATTAGGACTATAACAAACAAAACACAATTTTGACCCATAATCCCAAAATTGCTTCCTCTATGTCTATGACCAAACCTATCCTGTCTTTTTGGTGAATGATGAAAACTATTTTGACCAAAATTATCCCAAAAGGTTTAGCAAGATTTTGAAAAGGTTTTCTTAAAGGTATCATTGAACGTGTAGCATTATTTTGAGTTGAAGGTACCGCTTGACTCTTAACATTATCATCCTTAGGTTTCTCAACTGTTTCTTTTGGGGTTTCGAACTAGATGGACTTTATTAGATTGACCAATAAGCTTTTCCTAAACTCTAGATTGTCTACTCCAAAACAAGAAACATCTGTCCTAAGTGGTTGAAAACTACCGATGGGATGAGGGACCCATGATAACCCTTGTCTTTCTTAAATTCGGAGGTGTTTGACTAATTGATTCCTCATTACTAGATGTGTCTACATAGTTAATGAGTTCATCATCACTAGTTGTTATATCCTCAAAATCAAGTTCATCCCGATCACTAGGTGGGTTTTCTTACGTGCTACTAAAGTCCATACCAAAACCTAATCCAGCTTTTAATGTAAGCTCTTCTCTGTTTTTCAACATAACTAACATGAGAAAGACCGATTGTCCCCAAGCAACAAACTTTTCTAGCAATTCATCCCTTTCCTTAGTCAGCTTTTCAATTTCGTAAACCTTACATCCTAGCTTCCATTCACTTAATTTTAATTGATAATCATGTTGTTCATACTTTTCACCCAAGCCATTTCATTATTTTCATGTGTTATTATTTTGGCTTCCATTGACTCTAAAGTAATTTGATAACCACCTACCTCGCACCTAGCCCTTCTACGCTTATCTCTTTCAACACATAATCATTAAGCACTTTTGATAAAAGTCATGACACTTAGAACATACCTCGTAGATAGGGGTGAACTTGGTGAAGTAGCTACCATAGCAAGCGTAATGTGTTCATCTTCACTCTCCATGCTCCAATCAAAGCTTCCTAGACCATCTCTCGGATTCCAAAGCAAAGAATCCAGTTCCTCATCAAAAGTCGTGCTCCAATCAAACTCTTCCACCGATTCTTCCATTGCTACCATACAATAGGTTACCGGTTCATCATCAAACTCAAGACTCAACCAACCTCGATAGATTCTCTTGAGCAACCAAAGCTTTTGTTTCAAGTAATAGGAATTTCCTTTAGTTCAAGCTTAGGTTTCTCGGTCATCCTGTTTGCACGATATTTAGCAAACTTGCATTCCTTGCAAAGTGTCCGATCTTTTGACGCTTAAAGCATTCAATCTTGGACTTGTCAAAAGTGATACCCTGTTTTGGTTTGAAGTCGATGCCTCTTCCTGTTTTCTTCATGAACTTCTTGATCCTAGCAGTGATCATAGCAACTTGCCACCTTATATCAATTTCTTCAAGGGCATCTTCTTCAATTTGTGACAAATCTTCTTCATAAGTAACAGGTAAAGTAGCTTGGTGAGCGAAGAATGAGCATACAACTTCATCAGAATGGATGGTGTTTGTTGGTGATGATGTGGGGTTGGTCATGGTTGTGATAGAATGAGCAGGATAACCAGTACTTTGAGCAACAATACTTTGAGTAGGGTAAACAGTACTTTTAGTGGAAGTACTGCCTCTCTTTTCAGACGACACAAAAGCTATACTGTGAGACTTTGAACTTGTTTGGCCATTCATCTCATGCTCATACACCTTCAGATGGTTGTAGAGATCATCAAAGTCCATAGTGTCCAAACCATGTTGTCCTCTGATCATAGTAGCAATCACATGCCATGTAGATGGCAAACTCCTTAAGAACTTCAGATTGGCATCTTCAACAGATACCTCGCTTTGTATAACTCTAGCATGGTAAGGAGATTTTGGAATCTATCATAGGCAAGATCAAGACCTTCTCTTTCACCAACAAAGAAAGTTTCAAACTGTTGCTTCAACAGATTTACGTGCATCTTCTTGGAAGCATCATTACCTCCAAACCTTGTCTTGAGAGCAGCCCATAGTTGTTTAGCATCCTTAGCATCATGAAACTTGAGTAGGTGACCATCGGTATAGCGCACAATAGTATGTTGAGAGCCTTTTCTTGATTTCTTATTGTAGCACCGGCAAGACGGCTTTAGGTGGTTTAGGTTGTCTAGGAATTTCTATAGGATCTTCCACAACTTCATTACCATTGACAATTACATTCCACGGTGCATGGTCCGTAATAGCAATGTATTGCCTCATCTTCATACTCCATAGATCATACTCTCCTTCTTGATGATTGGTATTCGAGTGAGGTGATGGATGGGGTGGTGCGACTTGATTGACATCTTTAGGGTTTGTTGTTAACTAGGTTTTAAGGGTTTTTTCTTAATCAGAGTTTCCACACAAGCTCTGATACCACTTGTTGGATCGATGTACTCTAACCAAACTAACTTATATAGCTTGTAAGCGTTTAATAACCTCGGATAAATCCTAAGTCACTAACAATGAAACACTGAACTAACTCTATTAAGTATGCGAAATTTACTTAACAAAGCTAAGAAGAATTAACTTTAACTTCAACTATTTTATTAATACTTAGAACCGACTTGTTATACAGATTCTTTAACAACTCTAAAACTCTAATATCGTACTCTCTAAAAACGTATTCTCTAATGCCAACCTAGGGGTCCTTTTATAGGCTTAAGGATAACCCTAGTCGGTTTACAATTACAAACCTTGTACGACAAGTAATACTAAACTAATCTGAGAACATTCTAGAATTACATAATAATCCTTAACGATTTTGCATAACACCCTTTAATCATGCAAGACTTTGATGAACAAGCGATTTTGACTTTCTTCTTTAGCAAGATTTGACTTCAAGATTTGACTCTTGACTTTGACTTTCTATATCCCAACACTTTGACTTTTCACAAGGAGTATATCCCAATCTAGAACGGATCTACTCTAACGGTTAGTTTTGGGGTCTGTGCTGCTAGTAATGACCCCAAGCTTGTGAGGATTAATGTAATTCATAAAACGTGTAATCATTGGGAAGTTGAGGTTTTTACGTTAAGCTCCAGGGCGTGGAAAATTCTATCTATCAATCTGCCATTTAGATTACGTTATTTGACGTGGTACCATGTTCTTATAGAAGAGTTTGTTTATTGGCTTGGTTATGACGTTAATGATCAGGATGGCGAATGTAACTTTAATTTGATTATTTCTTTTGATTTGAAGAGCGAAGAATTTGGTGAAGTGTGTCTTCCGGATGGTTTAGTACACCCATGTAACTTGTTCATCAGAAATCATAATGAATCTCTTGCTGTGGTAAAGTACTCTGACGAGGGTGAGATACCAATTTGTGGTGTATGGGTGATGGATAAAGTTACAAAATCGTTTACTAGGATGTTCACTATTAACTCATTGGGCATGACATATGGAATTCCATTAGGGTTTAAGAAGAATGGTGAAGCTATAATGTTCAGCTGGGCACATGATAATGATTTGGATTGTGATGATATTGAAGATGAGGACGTTTCCAAATTAATATGTAAATGCGAAGTTTATGAACCAAGCTCAGGACACATCAATGCTATTGGAATAAAAGGAAGGTTTGAATTGTTTTTCATGATCCCCTACACGGAAACACTACTTTTGCTTGAACAGTCCAATTCCATAATCCATTGATGGCAAGGTATAGAGTCACAGAGATGAAAGTGCATGCAGTAATCATGATCAACTCTTCGTGATGCATATTAGTTTAGGTTATTAACATCATATATAGATTACACTTAAACGATGATGAGTCTCACATGTTTTATAAATATGATATACACATATCCTTTTGACAACCACTACAATATGTTGTACGTAGTTATTTAGATATGTTTATTCTCATAATTAGTTACACTCTACTGTACTATGTATGTTTCTATCAGATTACAAATAGCATCCAACGTAGCAGCAACTGAAAATTTCACTTGATGGGAGTTGACAACATTTAAGTCGATCAGATTCTTAGTTCAAGTTTGTATGGTATATTGGCTGACCAGTCTTGCACTCCAAAATATATGTCGCCTTAGAGAGGCGTGTTGCAAAAAGGCTAGATCGATCCGGATTGAAGTAATGCACTTACATATCATATATACGAACGTGAAACTCGTTTTTACTGTATGGGTCTGTATTCTACAACACTTGTAAAATCAACTGTTTTGATGTTTAATCAACACATTTAACATTCCTTTGGTAATACACATTTAACATTTTTCTTAATACTAATACCATGTCAATATCATGTACTTCCATGATATTTTTCTAGCACTTCAATACATGTGTCACTGCTCTCCCTGTTATTGATTCTTTGCATCATCCAACACAAATCACCTCAGACCCAACTGATCCATCCATAATGGGCCCTTTAAACAAGCTTATTGGCTAGCCTTGCGAGTGTATGTTTGAAAACTCGTGAAAAATATCGGTCAAAGGATTGAGTCTCACAGTAGATTTTTCTTTGAAAACTTGGTTGTAACAAGTTAGTTCCAATCAAATCCAACATTTCATCATGGAGGATCTACAACAGTTTTGTACAAGTAGATCAGATGGATTTCCAGGATCAACATGATCAAACAACATCAAGCTATCACAATCAAGAATCAATAAAAAGAAGAAACAAAGAAGATTTGATGAACCCTTAAAATCTAATATATTATAAATGAATGGGGTTACTTTGAATTACAGAATTTGATCCTATATAAACTGAATGAAACGGTGTCTTCAAGAGACATACCGGTTCATATATAAACGTTGCAACCCTAAACGTATTTATATTCTGTTTGGCATAGACATTAATCAGTCCAACATCTCCCTCCTAATGTCGAATGCCAAACTTTTGTTTGTGAATCTTCTGTAATTCCTTTCATCTTGAGACTCTCACAGTCTTATTCTTGAACTTTCGCGGTTGTTATTGTGATCTTCCTTAAGTCCAGGTTGATCACTTTCGTTGTTGTTCTTGCTTACGAATTCGAGACCTTCACAGCCTTGTTCCTTCGTCTTGATCATATCGCATGACCTTTCATGATCAAATCTCTTGATCATTCAATCCATCACAGATTCTTCTTCTTTGCGGTTGCTTCACACAACTTGGCTTCACACCAATTTCTTCATGATTGTGTTTCTAAAAAAAATGCTTGATTCTTGAATGATGATTGAATCATGAATTGTTGTTGTTGCTTGATCCCTTCGGCTCTGATACCACTTTTGCACAGGTAGATCGGATGGATTTCCAGGATCATCATGATCAAACAACATCATGCTATCACAATCAAGAATCAATAAAAAGAAGAAACAAAGAAGATTTGATGAACCCTTAAAATCTGATATATTATAAATGAATGGGGTTACTTTGAATTACAGAATTTGATCCTATATAAACTGAATGAAACGATGTCTTCAAGAGACATACCGATTCATATATAACCGTTGCAGCCCTAAACTACAACTGTCATATTAATGGGCCTGAATACAGGATTTTTAAAGACAAACGTATTTATATTCTATTTGGCATATAGACATTAATCAGTCCAACAAACAGAAGGTTGCCAAGAGATCTAACCTAGATCCATTTGGTGGAACATTACAACATTTCCATCAACAACACCAGCGATCTTATCACCCTAGCCGAAAATGTCCACCTCCCAGCCACCACGCCATATACCTTGATGTGGTTGTTTAAACATCTCGGTGGTTCCTACGGAGATTTAGAAACAAAGTGGTCTTCGCGTCAAAGAAATTAAACAAGGAGCTGAACCTTATGGATATCAGAATATTTACTTTTACTTGGATAACCAATAGGTAAAAGAAATCATCTCTTAGCTGGATTAATGCTCTATCTTTCACTTTATAAATTTATTGGCACCGCCAATAAAAAAGAGAGATGTAAAACTATTAAAAGCCAAATTAATTGGTATACAAACTATACCAACAAAATAAATCACATTATTATAAAAGAGATATTCTTCAAAATAGCATCATTCCACATACCGTATATCTTTTACACAATAGTATGCACTTGCACTTGAAATGGCTCTCCTATAAGAGTCCCATCATGACAGTTTGAGGAAGTATTTTTTTTTCTAGTTGCATTTGCATTTGTTAATTTGTTGAATCTACGATTAAAATGCTATGAATTCGTGTTTGGGATTCAATGATCATTCATTTATGAATATAGCCTTTTCACTTGTTAAATTGCACAAAAGACTTTCACAGTGGATTCTAGAAAAAGAAAATCTCTCATTGAAGTTCAACATTTGTGCGATGCACTAATGCAAAATCACTTGCATTATAAGGTACTATACTTCAACCCATTTTTTACGTACTACACCGGCCAACATATTCATTCAAAATGAATTTTCATATTTTTATTTAAACTTATGTCTTTATTGGCTTCTTAATCTTGGATATGGAAGATTTTAGAATCTCATGCATTAAACCCAACTTAAGCGATTCCGAACGTCAAACAATTTATCATTTGTTGTTGCAAGAGAGTTTGGATGGAATATTAAAGAAAGGGTCAATAACTCATGTAGCAAAGCAGTTTGGTGTATGCAACTGAACCGTTAGTCGCATTTGGCATCAAGCCCGACATCAAGTCTCGAATGGATTAATGGTTAATCTGTCTTCGAAGAGGCCAAAGATCGTTGGACCGAAAAGGATACATATAGATATTTCACAAGTTTCGGAAATTCCATTGTCTCATCGAACCAACATACGCTCTCTTGCAAACTCAGTTGGTGTTTCGAAATCGACCATGCATAAGCGAATCAAAGAAGGTGCACTTAGACCACATACAAATGCTAACAAGCCGGTTCTTACCAATGAGAATAAAATAGCAAGATTGAAATTTTGTTTATCTATGGTTACTCGCTCGATATCATGAAAAATGGTTTTGCATGTCAAAACCAACAAAACGGTATTATCTTCTTCCCGGTGAGGAATAGCTGTTAAGAACATGTAAATCGAAAAAGTTTATAACAAAAGTCATGTTTCTTGCCGCGGTTGCACGGCCTCGGTGTGATACGTCGAGAAATGAAATATTTTCCGGAAAGATTGGTATATTCCCTTTCACAATCTTAGAAAGCGTTTGTTGAAAGTATTAAATACTTCTTTGTCAAACAGCTGAACCTTCAGGGGTATTTTATGTAACATTTTTATTCTTGGTTTCTAACACTTAACAGTTTAGGTGTTGTTTGTTAAGTTTATTTGTGCAGGGTTGAGAATGAAACATCTCTGGCTATATAAAGACATATCCAGCTAGGGTTTCATTTAACTCTCTCTCTCAATATTCTCTCAACGTTTCACATACAAGTCTGTTTGATATTCATCTGGGTTTCTTTGGTTTTCTGGGTAGTTTACTATTGTAAACAGATTGTAGATCATCTTGATCTTTGGTTTGGTTTTAGTGTGTGAGTGTTTGTATTCTATTGTTTCACCTATTAGAGGGACAACAATCTTTCTTTGTATCTGTATTGGTTAGCACCTGTGTTGGGGACTAATATACTGTGTTTATCGTTATAATAAAAGATTATCACCAAGGAGTGGTTGGTTGGGTGATTATTGATATTGTTCTATACCATTTTAACATGGTATCAGAGATCTAGGTTGGTAATTTGCTTGATCTCTTGGTGATTCTTGGACTAATTGACGGGTTGTGAGCTCGATTGGTTTTTTAGGGTTTTTTCTTGAAACCCTAATTTTTGGGGGTTTTTGGTTACTGAGGTTCTTGCTTGGATTGAAGGTGTTTTTGGTGGTTTGGGAAGTTGAATTGTTGGTTTCTTGGAACGATTGAAAGAAACCCTAATTTTTTAATTTGGGGGTTTCTTGTATTCTGGGAATCTTGTGGTTCTTGGGCTATTGATTGATTCTTTTCCGCTGCTGGTTTCATCTTTTAATCACTGTAAGGTTTAATTTCTTTTCCTTTAGGATTGACTAGTTCTGAGTTTAGTGGGCGTAAACGGATTGACTAACTTCTTGATCTGCCTCCTTGAGAGGTGTGAATACCTGCTCTGGTCAATCACAGCTTACTGGCTTGGGCTAAGTTAGTCCTGGGTGTGTGTTCTTGGTTTAGTTTATGTTTGGTAGTTCTTGTAGTTTCTTGGTATATCTGTTTGATTGTTTGTCTGTTTAGTTTGTGTTTCTGTTTCATTTTCTGTCATTATGGCTATCATGATTAGTAGTCTTGATCAGAGTAATCCTCTGCATTTGCATCCTAATGATTCTAATTGTGCATCTGTTGTTAGTATTAAATTGGTTGGTGTAGAGAACTATAGAGTTTGGGCTAGTGCTATAAACCGGTGTCAAATTAAAAATAAGATGGGGTTTCTTGATGGTACTTGTCTTAGAATCGCTTATGCAAAGAAGTCCCTTCCTGGAAGCCCAGTGGGACAGATGTAATGCATTGGTGCTTAATTGGATCTTGAGTTCTTTAACTCAAGATGTGTATCTTGGACATGTTTTTTCTGATAATGCTTATATTGTTTAGAGAGATTTAAAAGATACATATGATAGACTTGATGGTTCTGTGGTTTTTAATCTGTTTCAAAAGATTAATAGTGTTAAACAGGCTGGTTTACCTATTTCTGAGTATTATCATAAGTTGAATTCTTTGTGGAGAGAGTTTGATATTCTTACTAAGTTGCCTGATTGTGTTTGTGAGGCTAGACAAGAACTTGTTGCTCATGGGAAGTTGTTAAAATTGATGCAGTTTCTTATGGGTCTTGATGACATTTATCAACCCATAAGAAGTACTCTTTTGACTAGGGAAATCCTTCCTGAAGTCAAAGATGCCTTTGTCATTGTATCAAGGGAAGAATCCCATAGAGGGGTTCCAACCACAACTGTTAAATCTGAGAAGGCTCAGGTTTCTGCTTTTGTTTCTAAGACTTATGATAATAAGAATACTAGTTGGAGAAAAAACAGTAATAATAACAATTCTGGGTCTAATAACAGGGGAAATTATGATAGTTTTCTTTGTACTCATTGTGGTTTGAAAGGTCATACTGTTGATAGATGTTTTGAAGTTATTGGTTATCCTCCTGGTTTTAAAAAGAATCCTAATCTGAAACCTGCTAATAACTTTAATAAAAGCAATGATATTAAGAGTGCCTCTGTTGTTAATAATGGCTCTAAGAATTGTTCTGGAAGTATTTCTCTGAGTAATGAACAGGTTATGAAGTTGTTAAGCCTGTTGAATGATAAACCAGGATCCTCTGCTCATGCTAATATGGCAGGTAGGGATTCTTGTTCTTTTTTTAACTGCAGTGTTTTCTTTAATCAGCATTTTTATAGATTTTTTGGTGCTAATATTAAGTTGAATGGGGTCAATTACCATCTTGGATGGATAATTGATTCTGGGGCTAATCAGCATTTAACTAATAGTTCTCTTAATATGCATAATTTGGTTGATATATCTGATTTGAAAATTACTGTGGGACATCCAAATGGTACTCTTGCTAAAGTTACTCATGTTGGTAACTTAAAACTTAATGATAATGTGGTTTTGTTTGATGTGCTTGTTGTTCCTGAATATTGTGTTAGTCTTATGTCTGTTAATAAGTTGATTAAAGATAGTAAGTTGAGAGTTGGTTTTGATGAGACTAAATGCTATATTCAGGATTTGAATCAGCAGAGGGTGCTGGGGACTGGTAGTGAGTCTGGTGGTTTGTATTTGTTTGATAAGTCTGAAGTTTCCTCTGCTTTTGTGTCTAATAGTGAGTGTTTTAGTTGT
Source organism: Chrysanthemum lavandulifolium (assembly GCA_022545495.1). NCBI lineage: Eukaryota > Viridiplantae > Streptophyta > Magnoliopsida > Asterales > Asteraceae > Chrysanthemum > Chrysanthemum lavandulifolium. Next base: position 285,501,947 of record CM040242.1, on the reverse strand, counting down.
TTTGTTTCTAAAGATGTTTGGCATAGTAGATTGGGACATCATGCTAATCCAGTTTTGAAACTTTTAAAAGGTTCTTTAAAATTAACTAATATTGATCATGGAGCACCTTGTGATGTTTGTCATAAGGCTAAACAAACAAGGGATCCATTTCCTTTAAGTGAACATAAAACATCTGTTTTTGGTGACCTGATACATCTTGATGTATGGGGGCCTTATAAGGTGGTTAGCAGGGAAGGTTTCAGATATTTTTTGACTATTGTTGATGACTACAGTAGATCTGTTTGGGTGTATATGCTAAAAAGAAAACATGAGGTTTTTGAGATGTTTCAAAGTTTTTTTAAGATGGTTTTGACTCAGTTTAATAAGAAAATTAAAATTTTCGGATCGATAATGGTACCGAGTTTGTTAATAATAAAATGGGTGAATTTTTGATACAATGGGTATTATTCATCAAACTAGTGTAGCATATACTCCTCAATGAATGGTATTCTTGACGGAAACATAGGCATCTGCTTAATGTAGCTAGAAGTCTTATGTTTCGTGGGGATTCTCTTGTGTTTTGGTCGATTGTGTTTTAACTGCTACTTATTTGATTAACAGGTTGCCTTCCTCTGCTTTTGAATGGTAAATCTCCTTTTCTTTGGTTTATGGATGAGAACCTAGTTTGGCACATCTTAGGAGTTTTGGGTGTCTTTGTTATGCTACTATTTTAAAAGAGTCGATAAGTTTTCTCAAAATCGAAAATGTGTTTTGCTTGGTTATGCAAGTGGAAAGAAAGCTTATAAATTGTTAAGTCTGGAAAATAGATCAGTTTTATACTCAAGAGATGTTAAGTTTTATGAGACTTTTTTTCCATATAAAATGAAACAGTCTGGTTCTTCAAATGATCCTCTTGATGTTAACACTTTAAATTTTTTTGATAATTTTGAGTCAAAAACCAGAACTCCTAGTCCCTCTCCCAATGATGAAACAGAGGATATAGATGTAACATCTGTAGGTAGAGAAGGTAATCTAGGTGAATCTGGTAGGGTAGTGGATGTTGATCAGGATATTGTTTTAGAACAGTTCTTAATTCGATCTACCACAAAGAATCGATATGCCTAGTTTTGCAACTCCAGTAGATGATAATAATAATTCGAGGAAATGTTATCTCGAAACAGATGTGCCTAGTTTTCAAAATGTTGTTCAAAATCAAACTGAGGAAGGAACTACTAGTTATAGGAGGTCTAGTAGATCTTCAAAGTTGCCTACTAAACTGAATGATTATGTGCTTGATTCTAAGATTAAGTATGGTCTAAATAAGTATGCTAACCATACTTGGTTAAGTACTGGTAATTGCTGTTTTGTTGCTAACATGAATAAGTCATGTGAACCTTCTTCTTATGAGGAAGCTTCACAGGACATAAATTGGAAAAATGCTATAAATGATGAGTTAGTTGCTTTATATGAAAATGATACATGGGAAGAAGTTGATCTTCCTGAAGGAAGAATTCCTATTGGGTCTAATTGGGTTTGGAAACTTAAGTTGAAATCTAATGGTGAGATTGAAAGATATAAAGCTAGAGTTGTGGCTAAGGGTTACAGTCAAAAATATGGTTTTGATTATTATGAGACTTTTAGTCCTGTGGTTAAAATGGGTACTGTTAGGTGTTTATTGAGCATTGTTGTTCAAAATGATTGGAAAATATTTCAAATGGATATCAACAATGCTTTTCTATATGGTGACCTAAATGAAGAGGTTTATATGTTGCCTCCACCTGGTTTGTTTCCAGAAAACAATAATAAAGTTTGCAGGTTAAAAAAGTCTCTTTATGGTCTAAAACAGGCTCCAAGACAATGGAATCTTAAGTTGTCTGAAGCTTTGTTTGAGGTTTGGTTTGTCTGATCTAAAATGATCATTCCTTGTTTGTTAAAACCAAGGGAAGTTCTGCTTCGATTTACTTGTTTATGTTGATGATCTGGTGATCACTGGTAATAATGAAAATGAGATTGAGGATTTCAAAACTTTTCTGAAAAATAAGTTTAAAATCACAGACTTAGGAGAATTAAAATATTTTTTTGGAATTGAAGTTTTAAAAACTTATAAAGGTTTGTGTTTAAACCAAAGGAAATATTGTCTTGAGCTGTTAAATGATTATGGTTTACTTGGTTGTAGACCTGTGTTAATTCCTTTGCCTGAGAATATTGTTTTAAATCATAAAGAAACTAGTGATGATAAAAAGTGGAAAAATATCACTAGTTATCAGAAACTTGTTGTGAAGTTGATATATCTTACCATGACTAGACCTGATATTTCTTATGCTGTGCACTGCTTGAGTCAATATATGCATTCTCCTTTAAAATCTCATTTTGATATTGGCTTAAGACTGTTAAAGTATCTTAAGCTTGCACCTGGTAATGGTCTACATTTTAGTAAGAATAATCAAAGTTTTAAAGTTTCTGCATATTCTGATTCTGATTGGGCTAAATGTCCTGTGACTAGAAAGTCTGTGTCTGGATATTGTGTTTTTGTAAATGGTAACTTGGTTTCTTGGAAGAGTAAGAAACAAGCCACTCTTTCTAAGTCTTCAGCTGAGGCTGAGTACAGATGCATGGCTTCTACTACATGTGAGGTTATGTGGATTCTTAAAGTTTTAAAAGACTTGGGTGTTACTGAACAGTTGTTGCCAGTTGAGTTATTTTGTGATAACAAAGCTGCTATACAAATTGCTGCTAATCCTGTGATGCATGAAAAAACTAAGCATTTTGATATTGATGTGCATCTTGTTAGAGAAAAGGTTGCATCTGGTTTGATTAAAACTGTTAAAGTTGACTCCAAAAGTCAAACTGCTGATGTATTGACTAAAGCTCTTGGGTCTGTTCAGCATGGTGTTATGGTTAGAAATCTTGGTATGGTTAATCTGTTTGCAGGTTCATCAGTTTGAGGGGGGATGTTGAAAGTATTAAATACTTCTTTGTCAAACAGTTGAACCTTCAGGGGTATTTTATGTAACATTTTTATTCTTGGTTTCTAACACTTAACAGTTTGGGTGTTGTTTGTTAAGTTTATTTGTGCAGGGTTGAGAATGAAACATCTCTGGCTATATAAAGACATATCCAGCTAGGGTTTCATTTAACTCTCTCTCTCAATATTCTCTCAACGTTTCACATACAAGTATGTTTGATATTCATCTGGGTTTCTTTGGTTTTCTGGGTAGTTTACTATTGTAAACAGATTGTAGATCATCTTGATCTTTGGTTTGGTTTTAGTGTGTGAGTGTTTGTATTATATTGTTGCACCTATTAGAGGGACAACAATCTTTCTTTGTATCTGTATTGGTTAGCACATGTGTTGGGGACTAATCTACTGTGTTTATCGTTATAATAAAAGATTATCACCAAGGGTGGTGTTGGTTGGGTGATTATTGATATTGTTCTGTACCATTTTAACAGCGTTTAAGTAAAAATAGTGTTGCAGGAACATTAGAAACGAAGCTTATATTATCCGTAACTAAAGATGCAACGAGGTCATGGTTGATCCATAAAGTTTTACCGGCTATTCGAGCTAAATGGCCACAAGGTCATACAGGTCCAATCTTTATTCAACAAGATAATGCAAAATATGGGACGGAGGGAGTAATATTTTTGTGCGCGGTTGTTTTTCATATGATGTTTAAGGTGATAGATTTGCCAACTTGCGGCAAGAGTCTATAGTTTCCAATTTTTTTTGGTTAAACGGCATGATGAATTCAAGTTAACTTTCTTTGTTTTATTGTTTTTGTACATTATACTTATTTTGCTCGTTTGATGTTTGAGTTACCATGGTAATTTGTTGTCTCGTTGATAGTACATGCAACACATTGAAAAGAATCTCAAATGGTACAATTGCTATATTAAACACAGACTTGCAAAGTTGCAGTAAAAAGCTAAAAGTAATAACTCCATCACACTTTCCACCCTGTAGCTAGTATTTAATTAAAACTATTAATAAAAAAAAAGCCCAAACTTCGTATCCTACACGAACACAAACACGCCTAAAGCAAGTCCTATATAAGTAACCACCTTTTTTTTACAGAATTATTTTTCGTTCTAAAAACCCTGAATTTCAAACCCTCAACATGTCGAGAATCAAGTTGTGCGATCATATACCATTCGAAATCCAAGCTGAAATCATGAAAAGGCTTCCTGTTAAATCGTTGATTCGATTTAGGTCTGTTTCAAAATCATGGAAGTCTCTTATAGGTAGCTCGAAATTCATCAACGATCACTACGTCCATCAAACACAAACACAAACACAGCCACAACATCTACTCTTAAAGTACGAAGTAAATACCGATCCAGCATATGTTTCGTTAATCGACGATGATACATTCCCAAACCACAAGTTTTCCCATATCGTCCCTGAGGCTATAAAGCAATTAGATTTATCATTCGGATATGATTCTTCGCATGGAGTGTTATGCATTTTTGGTCATAATCAAGATCACGGGTTGGATATGGCTGTTCTTTGGAATCCCATTGTTAAAAAGTCGGTGGGCATTGTTATCCCTAGAATGGGTTCATCTACTAGTCTTGGTTTTGGTGTTTGTCCCAACACTAGTGACCCTAAGATCGTTAAGATTAAGATTCCTGAAAAGCCATGCGTGCATTGGGAAATTGAGGTCTTTACTTTAAGCTTGAGGGCTTGGAAAAGTGTATCTACCAATCCGCCATCTAAATTGTCTTACTTCAAGCAGGATCATGTTCCTATAGAAGGGTTTGTTTATTGGCTCGGTGGATCCGGAGAATTTGGAACTACTGCTAATTTTATTATTTATTTTGATTTGACGAGCGAGGAATTTGGTGAAGTGTGTCTTCCGGATAAGTTAGTACATTCAGAAGACTTGGCGATATCTAAGCGGAACGAGACTCTAGTTGCGCTTGAGTATTGTTATGAGAGTGAGATAATACCGGTTTGTGATGTGTGGATAATGAAGGATTGTGTTACTAAATCTTTAACCAAGATGTTCACTATTAAGTCACCATGTGAAAGAATAGTATTAGGGTTCAGGATGAACGGTGAAGCTATAACGGAATTAAAGGACCATGATGGAACATCCATGCATCAAGTATATGAATCATGCTCAGGACACTTCAATGCTATTGGAATTCAAGGAGATTATCTTTCGTTTCATGTGTCCTCTTACACGGAGACTCTTCTTTTGCTTGATCAGTCCGATTCCATCATTTATTGATGGCAAGGTATAAAGATGAATAATCAACATAATTTATCATTTTCAAAGTCTCTTAAAACATTTTAAGGTCTTATGTAAAAAAATAACTTGATAAAAATTAACCTGTTGCTTACATGTCAAATTTATCATATCATGATCCATTAGAAAAAAAAAGTTAAGTGTGACTATCTGAATTTAAATGCATGCTGCAGAGCTCTTAATTCCATGTTGTTGAACAAGACATCTCTGTTTCCGAACAAGAAAGCTAAGATGCGGGTTGATCGTCAAGGATGATTATGTGGTGTGAGATTCTACTGAAACAACTAGCTGGTTGTAGTTTCAAGTCGTGTTTGGGACAATTGTTTCAGATATTTGTCAGATATATGAGTACCTATAACATAAGTATAGTGGTGGTTGAATTATGTTGCTGTTAGTTTTATGCTCAAGGTCTTTGTGTCTGGCTCCTTAATCCTTACCACTAGGCCATTCAGTGATAGTTTAAATTTAAAACAGAGAAAAAACTAGCAAGAAGCTAGATACAAAGAGCCTAACTGATAGGCACTATACAAGTAATTATAGAATCATTAATAATCATTCTAGTTAATAGTCAATTTTGTGTATCTACCACCTATCCAATTGTAGGATAATTGTTGAATCTCCGAGACTTGTCCATGAACACCTTGCGATTTCAACTATTCCGCATTATCCAAACAACTGAGAACAAAACGGCTTCAAAACATCTTAATTGAAGAGGCATGAACATAGCTTTTCTCCTTTGGCTTAAACTCCTAATGAAGTCAATAATGTTTATTGAGGTGGCAAAACGGGCGGGCCGGGCGGGCACGGGCACGGGCTAGAACGGGCACGGGCTAAACGAGCACGGGCTAAACGGGCACATGTTATACAAATCGCTTAATAAAAGACCTAAAACGACGAAATAAATTCCCTAAACGTAATATCTTATTTATATTAAAAAACTTAAATATATTATATAAAAAAATATTTTTTAAAACGATCTACAATTGAGAAAAAAAAATGTGCCCGTTAGTGCCCATTTAAGTTTTCAATGGGCTATATGTGCCTATTTCAAAAAAATGAGGGGGCTAAATGTACCCAAATCTTTTAAAATTTTGCCCTGTTAACCCATCTTTTTGCTTTTAGGCACATTGCCACCTCTAATGTTTAACAATGAACAAGGGGAATTTTGAGGCAAACAAAATCCACACCATTGAAAAATCGAGTATACAATAATGGGCATATTAAAACATGACTTAAAAAACGAAGTACTAAAACTATGGATTTACATTAAAATGCTAAAAGTGGCAACAAGCAAAAGTGACGACCAATTTTAGTGACCACATGAGGTGTCTACACGTTTTTAGCCCGCTAGCTATTCCAGCCGTTTTCCCAAGTCTTCTGGTTTTCCAGATTTTTTAGAATTTCCAAATTAACACAAAAGATAACTAAAATATACGAATCACATTTCAAACTCATAGATGTTAAAAGTCATTGCTCTTCGTCACACACAAACTCAAACAAAAACATAAATTGTTCAACGGCATAGTTCAAAAGCGTAAATTGACAACCAACCTATGCAAATAGTTTTATCCATAAACTAACTGGGGTCGAGCGGGACGGGCTGATTTATGTAGATATTTGCAGCTTTCAACTTTTGATATAACATCAAAAAGATCACCCTAATGGCCACGGATGGATCTATTCAATTTTGTACGAAGTTATCAGCAACAATAGATAAACAATAGAACTTTTATTCAAACCTAAGCCTCAATAGTCGGCTAGATTAAATCAACAATAGTATCCAAAGTGTTACAAGGTTAGATTAATGTCAATGAGACAATAACCATACAAATACAAAGAAGAGACAAGATCAATGTAATGATTAGAAAGAAGAGAATGTGAGACAATGACTGCATACACTGTTATGTCTAACCCTAGATTAAGGGACTTATTAAATAGGAGATAAAGATACACAAAGACCCCTCTAACGGCTATAAATGAGGCTTCAGCAGAAACGAGAAATGCTTCAGCAGAAATGAACTCCTTGGAACTTTAAACCATTAATGCTTTGTCCATGATTAACCCTCAGTAATAAGCACACGACTGAACATAACTTGAAAACCATTAGCAATTGATAGAATGACATGTTTGCCACAGATTAATACCCCAAATTTTAACATTCCCCTTAATCGATGGGCAAACATATCAAACAATATCAATTTTCACACAAGAATTTATCTTGATAAACAGGAGGTTTTAGTAAGTATGTCTGCAGTTTGGTTTGAAGAGCCAATTTTTTTGCACTTATAACACCTCTTGCAATTTTTTCCACGATGAAGTGAACATCAATTTCAAAGTGTTTTGATCTTTCATGGAAAAGCAGGATTGATGACAAGTTGCAAAGCGATTTGTTATCACAAAAAGATTAACAGGAGATTGATATCAACTTTTAGATCTTTTAAGATTTTTGAATCCTAATAATTTCACGAGCAGCGATGAGACATAGATCTATACTACGCTACGTGGAAGATTTTGAAAGAGTGTTTTGTTTTTACTTTTCCATGAGATCAAACAATCATTAAAGAAAACACAAGAACTTTGTGATGATTTCTGGTTTTCTTGCATTTAGCCCATCGCATCACTATATCCTTCAAGACGATTTTGAGTTCTTGAAATTGTACCTTAGACCTTTCACGGAGCTCCTTTTAGATATCTTAGAACATTGAGGGCACATTCTAGATGAGATTTCAAGGAGAATGCATATATTGTGCCGACAATGAACCGAGTACGAGATGTCGGGTCTTGTATGGGTGAGATAAATAAGTTTCCCAAGTAACCCGATAACCGATGATGTTGACAAGTAAGGGATCATCGGCAGTGGGAATGTATGGAAGAACGAGTTGGGTTCCATAGGAGTGGACACGGTTTGCATCCAAGAAGACCAAATTCTTTGAGGAGTTCAAGACAGTATTTTCTTTGGGTGAGACATATGTTGTTCCCAGTTTTTAAAACCTCAATGCCAAGAAAATATTTTAAGTTTCCCAAGTCTTTGATATGAAATTTTGATTTTAGAAACTCTTTGAATAGGTTTATCTCATCAATACAGTTTCCAGTAAGGACAATATCATCCACATAAACAAGCAGAGCAATAAACTTGTTATTCTATGTTTTGGTGAACAAAGAATGACCATTGACTGATTGAACAAAGTTATTTTCCTTTAAAACACTAACAAGTTTTTCATTCCATTTCCTGGGAGCTTGTTTGAGGCCATACAGAGACTTGACAAGTTTACAAACTTTATTCTTATTATTCTCATTACAGAACCCCTTAGGGATGGTCATATAGACATCCTGATCAAGGTCTCCATACAAAAAAGCATTGTTAACATCAAGTTGGAAAAGAGGCCATTTGTTTTTCACGACTAAGGCAATAAGACATCTAACGATGAGACATTTTCACAACAGGGAAAAAGTTTTATCATAGTCTATTCCTTCCCTTTGGTTGTAACCTTTAGCAACTAATCTGGCCTTGTATCTATCAACTTCACCATTGGCTTTATATTTGATTTTAAAGATCCATTTGTAACCAATGGGAGTTCTATTAGGTGGGAGATCAGTTATATCCCAAGCATGATTTTCATTTAAGGCCTCAATTTCAGAGTTCATAGCATCAACCCAATTACTATCAATGATAACTTCTTCATAATAGGTAGGTTCAATACTTTTATTAAGACTAGAAGCAAAGCAGTAATTATCTTTGTTAAGGTTAGAGTAATTAACAACCTTTTCAACACCATATTTGACTTTCCCTTCTACAATAAAGTCATTAAGATTCCTGGGCAACTTAGAAACTCGGTTGACCTTCTAGCGATGAGTGGTGGCAAGCCTCCTTCTTGTTCGAGTTCGATTTGAATCGGAAGATGTATCAATGAGAATCGGAAGATGTATCGGCAGAATCGGAAGATGCATCGCCAGGATGTGATTCATGTGATATGGTGCCCTCGGGTGTGTATTATCATCTATAGGCGTTGCAATGGGTTCATCATCCCGATGGGATGACTCAACACTGCCATCATCATAGGATGTCACTCTCCTTCATCATTGGGACTTATTTGTGAGTCAAAGAAATTTTTGTGATTTAAATCTTTAGCCACATAAGTTTCAACAAAAGGTTTTGACAAAGTATTTTTCATTTTAAAGGGAAACACAGTTTCATAAAATTTGACATCTTTGGAATAAAAGATATTTTTTGTTTCTAAGCTTAAAAGTTTATAGCCTTTTTTCTCATTTGAATAACCAATAAAGACACTTTTCTCAGACCTACTACCAAATTTATCAGAGATGTTGAGAATGGTGGCATAGCATAAGCAGCCAAAGACTCTAAGGAGAGAGTGAAGGGTCATGCCCATACACAAGGAGAAGGGGACTTGCTAGGAATCAAGAGGGTAACTTTGTTTATGACATAGGCGTGAGTTAGAACACATTCGGGCAAATGATATAGAGGTAATTCCCCCTGAAACATAAGGGATCTAGCCACATTAAGGAGATGCCTATGTTTCATTTATGCAATACCGTTTTGTTGTGGTGTATAAACACAAGAGGTTTGATGTAAAATTCCTTTTTCATGAAAGAAGTGTTGAAGTTTATTGTTGACAAATTCTGTCCCATTATCACTTCTGAAAATCTTAACATTGTGTTCAAATTGATTTGATAGCATATGAGTAAAGTTAACAATGGAAACATAAACATCATCCTTTCCCTTAAGCATATAAACCCACACTGCCCTAGAATAGTCATCAACAATAGTTAAAAAATATTTGTAACCATCTCTGCTGGTGACTTTATATGGTCCCCATACATCTAGATGAACAAGTTGACCAATTTTAGTTGATTTATGTTCACTTAGAGGAATGGTTCCTGGTTTGTTCGACTTTGTTGCAAGTATCACAAAGATGGTCGATTCGGATGAACTATCAAGTTTAAGAGTGGATTTAAGTATATGTAGGACTTGGTCGGAGGATGACCAAGTCTTTGATGCCGAGATTTCTAGAAACATGACAAAGCAATGCGGTTATTAGAAGTAATCTTACATGTAGAATCAATATCAAACATATATAACCCATTGCATTGTTTACCAATCCCCACAATCCTTTTTGATGTAAATCACAGTATATAGCAATTAGATTCATTAAACCCAACAAACATCTTATTGTCTCTAGCAATCTTATGAACAGACAACGACATTGTACTGGAACAACGGAACATCAAAAGAGTTAGGTCATTATTGACCTTTAAGTCACCAATTTTAGTAATTAGGGCACGAGTACCATTGGGATGTCCAACAGTTAGACCAAGATTTGAAATGTCAACAACATTAATTAAAAATTGGCGAAAGCAGGTCATGTCTTGATTTGCACGAGTCAACAATCCAACCAAGACCGATGTTTCGGATAAGGTTTTGTGTTGTTGTTAAAAATTTGTTGAAGTTTATGTTAAACTTGACACCGCCATTAAAGAAGGTTCACGAAATTTTTTACCGCCATGTTGGCATTAGCGAAGACACATTGTTGTCATTAAGAAGACTCATAAGTCCGGAGAGTCGTTCATTAGACAAAGAGACAGGAGAGTTGCTAGCTCTATTATCGGTGATATGATTAGTATCGGTGAAAACATTATTCTTGTTGAAAGGTTTAGCATTAAAGTTCTTTTTAACATATCCGGCAGGATAACCAACAAGATCATAACATCTATCAACAGTGTGACCGGTTTTTGCGTTAGTACATTTGAGATTCATGTTTGGTCCTCTGTTATTAGAGCTGTTACCAGCATTAAAACCAGACCCTTTATTGAAATTGTTGTTGATTGATCCTTTTTTGTTATCAAAAAATTTTCCACTATCAAAAGTTTTTGCAGCAAAAGCAGTGGCATTGGGTTTAGCAAAGCTATTCCCAGATGACACATTTCTGTGAGATTCTTCTCCAGAGACAACAAAGAAAGCAGTTTTGAAATTAGGCAATGGATCTTTGGTTAGAATATTACTTCTGATAGGAACATAAGTGTCATCAAGACCCATAAGAAATTGCATTAATTTGATTAGCTGATTGTGTTTTTCAAAATGTTTTGCAGCCTCACAAGTGCAGGGAGGCAAGCTAATCATACAATCAAATTGTTTCTATAAAGAGTTGAGGTTGTTGTAATAATCAGCATGAGAAGACCCATTTTGACTAAGAGAGTTTATATTTTTATGCAAATTAAAAATAGTTGAACCATCAACCTTATCATAAGTATCTTTAAGATCATTCCACATTTCATAAGCGGTTTAGCATAGATAGCACCGAGAAATAGTTCGGATCGAGAGTTAAGAATCCGGTAACCACAACGAGTTACAAGTATCCCATTGATTAGCAAGACTAGGGTTTGAGTCATCTCTTATGCAAGTACCATCAATAAACCCTAACTTATTATGATTCCTTAAGGCAAAGGTCATGGCCATATTCCATATTTTATAATTTTCAGTTCCAGTGAGTTTGATAGAAATAATGGGAGTACCATTGGTGTTATTGGGGTGTAAATACAAAGCATCACCAAAGGATAAGCTTTTCTCAGTGGAAGAACCACCACCACCACCAGTATTATCATCACCAACAGCCATAATGCAAACAATAAGACAGACAAATAACACAGACAGAGATAACAACAAGAGCAGATAGACAGATAAATAAGACTTTGTAATTAAGAAACAACAAGCACCAAGCCTGTGGACTGGGGTAGACCAGAGCATGCATTCATACCACTCAGAGGTGGCAGATCAATATGTTAGTCTACCCGTTTGCACCCACAAAGACTTAAGTACTGTTTGTTTGAAGAAGAGATTAGACTTAGACTTACAGAGCAATATGCAACGGAAAGAACAAATCATAGTTACCCTAGATTCACTTAGTCTAGGGCTAATTGTGAATAGAAAATAACCAGTGATTATGCCAATAGCAATAACCCCAAACCACCAATTTGTTCTTTGAAGAGATGTCCCCAAGTTTCTCGAAGAAACCCTTGGATGGTGAATCAATAATGATTATGAGCACAAGCTCGATACCATGTCGGGTTATCGGCAACAATAGATAAACAATAGAACTTTTATTCAAACCTAAGCCTCAATAGTCGGCTTAGATTAAATCAACAATAGTATCCAAAGTGTTACAAGGTTAGATTAATGTCAATGAGACAATAACCATACAAATACAAAGAAGAGACAACATCAATGTAATGATTAGAAAGAAGAGAATGTGAGACAATGACTGCATACACTGTTATGTCTAACCCTAGATTAAGGGACTTATTAAATAGGAGATAAAGATACACAAAGACCCCTCTAACGGCTATAAATGAGGCTTCAGCAGAAACGAGAAATGCTTCAGCAGAAATGAACTCCTTGGAACTTTAAACCATTAATGCTTTGTCCATGATTAACCCCTGTAATAAGCCTGCACTGAACATAACTTGAAAACCATTAGCAATTGATAGAATGACATGTTTGCCACAGATTAATACCCCAAATTTTAACAAATTTACACCAAAGAGTTTAATCCTCCGTAAAAACCCTCCACCACCATTTGGAAAGCAAACCTTGGTTACTTACCCGCAAACTACTAACGCCGAGACCACCATGGTTACGGGGGCAATGACTTTTGACCATGCTATCCAAGCAAATTTGTTTGAACTCGAGTACTAGAGTTAAGATAAAATGAGAAGAGTTAGAAGAAACAAATACCTTCATTTCCCATTATCTTTCTTATTTAAAATGTGTGGCTATAATTTCTTCTTTTTCTTCTCATTTTAATTATTCTTATCATCGGATCCCTTCTCTCGAGTACTATATGGATGTACGGACTATGTGCATTTTAATTCATTATCAACTTAAACATTTACCTATCCAATTATAGTTAAAGCTAAAAAAGTATTGTTTGGACCATATCTTATCCTATAAACTTACAAAGCCCAAACACTGCAAACAAATAGCCCAAACCTAGTATACACCCTTCGACCAAAAACGCGTCCTGTATGATTCACCACCATTTTTGGTTCTTTCACGTTCAAAAAACCCTAATTTCCAAAACCTAAACATGTCGAGAATCAAGTTTTCTGATCATACACCATTCGAAATTCAAGCTGAAATCATGAAAAGGCTTCCAGTTAAATCACTAGTTCGATTCAGGTCCGTTGCAAAACCGTGGAAGTCTCTTATCGATAGCTCCAAGTTCGTCAACGATCACCACATCCGTCAAACACAAACACAGCCACCGCATATAATTGTAAATTCTGACGAAAAAGCTGGCCCAAAATGCGTTTCGTTAGTCGATGATGTTACATTCCCTAACCACAAGTTTTCCCATGTTGTCCCCGAGCCCATTCAGAAATTTGAATATTTATTCGGATATGGTTCTTCACAAGGAGTGTTATGCTTCTTCGGTTATCATCAAGATCGAAGGTTATCAATGGCTGTTCTTTGGAATCCTATAGTTAGAATATCGGTTTGTGTTGTTATCCCTACATTGAGTTCAGCTAGAGTACCTGTTGTTGGTTTTGGTGTTTGTGGCGACACTAGTGACCCTAAGATAGTTAAGATTGATGTTATTCATAAGAAAGGTAAGGTCCATTGGGAAGTTGGCGTTTTTACGTTATGCTCGAGGGTTTGGAAAAAATTATCCATCAATCCGTCATTTAAATTATGTCGTTTGGCATTGTTTCACGTTTTTGTAGAAGGGTTTGTTTATTGGCTTGGTTATGATGACATAAATCAGGATGTTGGAATTAGCTCTAATTTTATAATTTCTTTTGATTTGGAGGGTGAAGAATTTGGTGAAGTGTCTCTTCCTCGTTGTTTAGTACATTCAGCTGATTTGAGGATATCTAAGCTTAATGAGACTCTAGTTGTGGTTGATTACTATCAAGAGAGTGTGATGTCGATTTTTGATGTGTGGATTATGATAGATGGTGTTACTAAATCTTTTACCAAAAAGTTCTCTATCAAGTCAATGTATGATAGAAGAGTAAAAGGGTTTAGGAAGAATGGTGAAGCCATAATGCAAATAATAGATGATGATGTTGATGTTGTTGGTGATAGTGACCGTGATGGTTATGATGGTGATGATGACGACGATGGTGGTGGTGGTGATGATGATGATGATGATGATGATGATGATGATGATGAAGAAATAACATCCATGCTTCAAGTTTATGAACCGTGCTCAGGACACATCAATGCAATAGGAATTAAAGGACAACATAATTCATTTTGCGTTTTCTCCTACACGGAAACACTAATTTTGCTTAATCAATCTGATTCCATCATTCGTTGATTGAAAGGTATAGAGATGAAAGTGCAGTAACTATATTCATGTCTTCATTATGCATATTTGGTTTGGTTATTAACTTCATATAATCTTTTTTTTCCCGGAATTCAGCATCTTATTTACCTTAATGATTAATGATGATGAACATTATTATACATACTTACCTCTTTCATAGTAAATAAAAGCTTTAGTTATTTATATATTGTTCTCTTTATGAATAAGCTAGGATGTAATGTGCCAAATACATATTTTCCCCCGGGAACTTTAGACCATGTTTTCCTTCATTGTGTCAATGATAAGATGGAACAGATTGATTCATTCAAAAGTTAACATTCTAGTTTGGCGAGTTTTAAATGAAAGACTTCCTACTTAAGGAACAAAGTAGTTTGGCGAGGGCTTGGAAAAGTTTATCTATCAATCCGCCATCTAAATTGTCTGACTTCAAGCAGGATCATGTTCCTATAGAAGGGTTTGTTTATTAGCTCGGTGGATCCGGAGAATTTGGAACTACTGCTAATTTTATTATTTATTTTGATTTGACGAGCGAGGAATTTGGTGAAGTGTGTCTTCCGGATAAGTTAGTACATTCAGAAGACTTGGCGATATCTAAGCGAAAAGAGACTCTAGTTGCCCTTGAGTATTGTTATGAGAGTGAGATAATACCGGTTTGTGATGTGTGGATGATGAAGGATTGTGTTACTAAGTCTTTAACCAAGATGTTCACTATTAAGTCACCATGTGAAAGAATAGTATTAGGGTTCAGGATGAACGGTGAAGCTATAACGGAATTAAAGGACCATGATGGAACATCCATGCATCAAGTATATGAATCATGCTCAGGACACTTCAATGCTATTGGAATTCAAGGAGATTATCTTTCGTTTCATGTGTCCACTTACACGGAGACTCTTCTTTTGCTTGATCAGTCCGATTCCATCATTTATTGATGGCAAGGTATAAAGATGAATAATCAACATAATTTATCATTTTCAAAGTCTCTTAAAACATTTTAAGGTAATATGTAAAAAAATAACTTGATAAAAATTAACCTGTTGCTTACATGTCAAATTTATCATATCATGATCCATTAGAAAAAAAAAGTTAAGTGTGACTATCTGAATTTAAATGCATGCTGCAGAGCTCTTAATTCCATGTTGTTGAACAAGACATCTCTGTTTCCGAACAAGAAAGCTAAGATGCGGGTTGATCGTCAAGGAAGATTATGTGGTGTGAGATTCTACTGAAACAACTAGCTGGTTGTAGTTTCAAGTCGTGTTTGGGACAATTGTTTCAGATATTTGTCAGATATATGAGTACCTATAACATAAGTATAGTGGTGGTTGAATTATGTTGCTGTTAGTTTTATGCTCAAGGTCTTTGTGTCTGGCTCCTTAATCCTTACCACTAGGCCATTCAGTGATAGTTTAATTTTAAAACAGAGAAAAAACTAGCAAGACGCTAGATACAAAGAGCTTAACTGATAGGCACTATACAAGTAATTTTAGAATCATTAATAATCATTCTAGTTAATAGTCAATTTTGTGTATCTACCACCTATCCAATTGTAGGATAATTGTTGAATCTCCGAGACTTGTCCATGAACACCTTGCGATTTCGACTATTCCGCATTATCCAAACAACTGAGAACAAAACGGCTTCAAAACATCTTAATTGAAGAGGCATGAACATAGCTTTTCTCCTTTGGCTTAAACTCCTAATGAAGTCAATAATGTTTATTGAGATGGCAAAACGGGCGGGCCGGGCGGGCAAGGGCACGGGCTAGAATGGGCACGGGCTAAACGGGCACGGGCCAAACGGGCACATGTTATACAAATCGCTTAATAAAAGACCTAAAACGACGAAATAAATTCCCTAAACGTAATATCTTATTTATATTAAAAAACTTAAATATATTATATAAAAAAATATTTTTTAAAACGATCTACAATTGAGAAAAAACAATGTGCCCGTTAGTGCCCATTTAAGTTTTCAATGGGCTATATGTGCCCATTTCAAAAAAATGAGGGGGCTAAATGTGCCCAAATCTTTTAAAATTTTGCCATGTTAACCCATCTTTTTGCTTTTAGGCACATTTTGCCACCTCTAATGTTTAACAATGAACAACGGGAATTTTGAGGCAAACAAAATCCACACCATTGAAAAATCGAGTATACAATAATGGGCATATTAAAACATGACTTAAAAAACGAAGTGCTAAAACTATGGATTTACATTAAAATGCTAAAAGTGGCAACAAGCAAAAGTGACGACCAATTTTAGTGACCACATGAGGTGTCTACACGTTTTTATCCCGCAAGCTATTCCAGCCGTTTTCCCAAGTCTTCTGACCCTTTTCCGCAACCAATTTTTTCCGCAACCAATTTTCCAGATTTTTTAGAATTTCCAAATTAACACAAAAGATAACTAAAATATGCGAATCACATTTCAAACTCATAGATGTTAAAAGTCATTGCTCTTCGTCACACACAAACTCAAACAAAAACATAAATTGTTCAACGGCATAGTTCAAAAGCGTAAATTGACAACCAACCTATGCAAATAGTTTTATCCATAAACTAACTGGGGTCGAGCGGGACGGGCTGATTTAGGTTGATATTTGCAGCTTTCAACTATTGATATAACATCAAAAAGATCACCCTGATGGCCACGGATGGATCTATTCAATTTACACCAAAGAGTTTAATCCTCCGTAAAAACCCTCCACCACCATTTGTAAAGCAAACCTTGGTTACTTACCCGCAAACTACTAATGCCGAGACCACCATGGTTAAGGGGGCAATGACTTTTGACCATGCTCTCCAAGCAAATTTGTTTGAACTCGAGTACTAGAGTTAAGATAAAATGAGATGAGTTAGAAGAAACAAATACCTTCAATTTCCTTTAAAATTATCTTTCTTCTTTAAAATGTGTGGCTATAATTTCTTCTTATTCTTCTCATTTTAATTATTTTTATCACCGGATCACTTCTCTCGAGTACTATATGGATGTACGGACTATGTGCATTTTAATTCATTATCAACTTAAACATTTACCTATCCAATTATATTTAAAGCTATAAAAGTATTGTTTGGACCATATCCTATCCTATAAACTTACAAAGCCCAAACACTGCAAACAAATAGCCCAAACCTAGTATATACCCTTCGACCAAAAACACGTCCTGTATTCACCACCATTTTTGGTTCTTTCACGTTCAAAAAACCCTAATTTCCAAAACCTAAACATGTCGAGAATCAAGTTTTCTGATTATACACCATTCGAAATTCAAGCTGAAATCATGAAAAGGCTTCCAGTTAAATCACTAGTTCGATTCAGGTCCGTTGCAAAACCGTGGAAGTCTCTTATCGATAGCTCCAAGTTCGTCAACGATCACCACATCCGTCAAACACAAACACAGCCACCGCATATAATTGTAAGTTACGACGAAAAAGCTGGCCCAAAATGCGTTTCGTTAGTCGATGATGTTACATTCCCTAACCACAAGTTTTCCCATATTGTCCCCGAGCCCATTCAGAAATTTGAATATTTATTCGGATATGGTTCTTCACAAGGAGTGTTATGCTTCTTCGGTTATCATCAAGATCGAAGGTTATCAATGGCTGTTCTTTGGAATCCTATAGTTAGAAAATCGGTTTGTGTTGTTATCCCTACATTGAGTTCAGCTACAGTACCTGTTGTTGGTTTTGGTGTTTGTGGCGACACTAGTGACCCTAAGATAGTTAAGATTGATGTTATTCATAAGAAAGGTACGGTACATTGGGAAGTTGGCGTTTTTACGTTAAGCTCGAGGGTTTGGAAAAGTTTATCCATCAATCCGTCATCTAAATTATGTCGTTTGATGTGGTTTCACGTTTTTGTAGAAGGGTTTGTTTATTGGCTTGGTTATGATGACATAAATCAGGATGTTGGAATTAGCTCTAAATTTATAATTTCTTTTGATTTGGAGGGTGAAGAATTTGGTGAAGTGTCTCTTCCTCGTTGTTTAGTACATTCAGCTGATTTGAGGATATCTAAGCTTAATGAGACTCTAGTTGTGGTTGATTGCTATCAAGAGAGTGCGACGTCGATTTTTGATGTGTGGATTATGATAGATGGTGTTACTAAATCTTTTACCAAAAAGTTCTCTATCAAGTCAATGTATGATAGAAGAGTAAAAGGGTTTAGGAAGAATGGTGAAGCCATAATGCAAATAATAGATGATGATGTTGATGTTGTTGGTGATGGTGACCGTGATGGTTATGATGGTGATGATGACGACGATGGTGGTGGTGGTGATGATGATGATGAAGAAATAACATCCATGCTTCAAGTTTATGAACCGTCCTCAGGACACATCAATGCAATAGGAATTAAAGGACAACATAATTCATTTTGCATTTTCTCCTACACGGAAACACTACTTTTGCTTAATCAATCTGATTCCATCATTCGTTGATGGAAAGGTATAGAGATGAAAGTGCAGTAACTATATTCATGTCTTCATTATGCATATTAGGTTTGGTTATTAACTTCATATAATCTTTTTTTTTTCCCGGAATTCAGCATCTTATTTACCTTAATGATTAATGATGATGAACATTATTATACATACTTACCTCTTTGATTGTAAATAAAAGCTTTAGTTATTTATATATTGTTCTCTTTATGAATAAGCTAGGATGTAATGTGCCGAATACATATTTTCCCCGGGAACTTTAGATCATGTTTTCCTTCATTGTGTCAACGACAAGATGGAACAGATTGATTCATTCAAAAGTTAACATTCTAGTTTGGTGAGTTTTAAATGCAAGACTTTCTACTTAAGGAACAAAGTAGTTCTTATACTCAAGTGGCCCCAAAAGATAGTAAGCTCTTGTTGTCTAATTGGCATTATAGCAGGAGTGGAGAAGTCTCTGGTAGTTGGATGGATTAGTTAAATAATCCATGTAACTCTCTGTCCTATACCTTGTAATTTCCCGTCAAACTTCTTGTTAGCTTTCATATGTAATCGCCTGTCAGGAAAAAAAAATTGTTCTTCTCCATCGCTCTAAGGTTTGTTGAGCCTTTTTTGCTACAAGTTCTTAGTTGGTGGTGGATCAATAGTTGAGATGGTATTTTGACTGTAAGTGATACGATTAATGGGGTCTTTGGTCATTCCACTCTGTCGCCTTTTCGTAAGATTTTGCATGAAGCGTGCTTCATAGTGCTTTTGCGATTTGGCGCTGTAAGAACAAGCAAGGTGCTTCTTGTAAAATTGGAGGATAAGCAGTCGAAACTAAGCTCTCATATTTTTGCCATCATCGAAATAAATCAATTTTCTGGATAATATTGGACAGGTACTCATGAAGGTTCTCACCTGAAAAGCTTTCATTTGTATCTCTTGTTTTTGTGGAAATAAAATTTTAGGCTCCTACAAAAAGTACTATATGCTACCATACTTAGTATCTCACTTTTTTAGCAGAGAAAAATATCAAAATTATTTCATATAACATATTTAATTATCATTTAGTGGCAGATACAGAAGTCATGCAAAATGGTGTGCATATAGCTACCTCAATTTAGAAGATAAACTTTTTGGTTTTGTTAAAAAGGGTTTCATGATTTTGACTTAAAAACTCAAACTCTGACTTGGGACTGGCACCTCGATTTTCCGCCACTAGTTATGTTTTCTCATTCCAGCTCAGCTCATTAGAAGAAATTCTTACGCCATGAATAATTAAGTAACTGCTTACGTCATTAGTAATCGTCACCGAATAGTTTACTCAGATATACTGTAGATCAATAGAAATTTGGGAAGCAAGTCAAAGTCGTTATCTCAAGTTTTACGTCATTTTGTCTCACACTTTTTGTAACATTTTTGTTAGTATAAAATTCATAATGTATATAAGAGTACTCTTTTATGGCCTTGAAAGAAATAAGCCCTAAAGTTTGTGCTTTAGTAACTTTACGATCGAACCATCAGCAACCACATATATATTTGAAACTTAATGTTAAGGATGAGTAGCACACTAATTAAGACATTTATCTTGAATAATCATAAGCGTACTCTTATATACACTATGAATTTTATACCATAATATTAATCGACCTTGTATGTTTGGAACTCTCAAATATTTTGTAGTATAAATTTTGATGTAGTTTAGTTACATAGGAGTTAAACGTGTTATACTTGTCAACTATAAAGAACTAGATTTGAAGTACCTAAAAAATCAAATTTCCATGTAGGTTCAATGTAGAGTTGTCCGTCACTCCATCTTATCTGAGTGCTTACAGTTGTTTAGTGTTTATGTATATTGAGTTATTAGTAGGATCACGTAACATACATTGACACATTTAATTTCATACCTTGATTAATATTTGTAATACATGTATGAATAACCAATGAGAAGTAATATTTCAATCTTTGGACTACATCTGTCGTTTAGTTTCGCCAAAAATCATTTAGAGTCTCCAGTGGAAAAATCTAGCTTGTTCAATATGGCAATTCTTCAGTAAGGTAAAATCGAATAGCATGAATACGGTGAAACCATTTCCCACGCACTTCTTTCATGAGTTTTTTTTTTCCTCCCATGAAACACGTACACTTACACAAAAATGTATTGATTGTTACTTTTATTTTGTGGTCTTTTAAGGTGACAGTGAAATCATTAATGTCAGGGTGATTGATGAGAGGTGAGGTGTTATACTTTCACAAGTACGGATGGCAATAGAACACCTAACTGATCCGGGTTCGAGTTATAATTTATAAGCATTAGCAACCACAAAGTAAGTTTCTAATTAGGCAAAATAGGACCAAAAACAAATTTGCTAATATTTTTGTTTGTCTGCCTCTAGAAAGTGCATTTATGAGTGAGTGTACCACAATCACCAGGGGTCTCGCTTGGCATGCACAAGGCCATATGACATATCGGACATAGTTGTGGTTCTTCGAGATGGCTATGAATAGTGGATCTGTTGACACAAATAGATTACAAAGAAGCACAACCATCATATTAGACATTAGCCCAAAAAACAGTTGGATTAACAATCCCATACGCTTTTAAAACCTACACTGCTTATTTATTTAATCAAGACTGCTTATAATGAATTTGTATAAGCTGGTAACAATTCAAATTAGTTGCAGGTTTATTTGTATAGTAATAATGCAAAAAAAGAAGAAGACTACACGAAGAAACAGCCCTGGCACCTGATGTCCTGCACAGATAGAATAAAAGAGGAATCAAACATATAATAAATGTAGATTGAATTTTAATGTATAAAAAATCATACCACGAAGAAAGAGTTTGGATACTCATTGTGAAGCTTGAAGTTTAGCTTTCGCTTCTGCTTCCAGTACAGTCTGTGTTGTATCCTCTTCCTCCTCCTTTGTGGTTGTGGTTTGACCAGATCAACATCTTATTCCTCGTTTGCCGAATTCTGTTCAATTCAACAAATACGGTAAACAAATTTATTATGTATGTAAGTTTATTGCATTATTCAACCACAATGAATCAATCAGAATTTTGGATGAGGAAAACCATGGTCCATGGATAATCCTTAAAGATTTGATAAGTACATAGTATATGCTTAAAAAACAGTGTGCCTTATGATTTAATCTTCAAATAAACTGTTATAGCATTGACGGAAACAATAGTACAGTGCTCACCTTCTTAGTAAGCTCAGCTGTTGTTTTTGACTGAGAATCCAATGACAGGTTCTTAAATGAATCCACAGCTTTTATAGTAAAAACAAGTAACGGAACTCCACTTCTTTTAAACAAGATAAATGACACTTGTAAATGGTACAAGTTCAAAAACAGTTTGGAATCACACAAATCAGCAGCTTCTGTTATATCTTAAGCAAAAATAAAAAAAATAAAAAAAATCAAGTCTCTTAAAAGAAATACTAATCACTAAAAACACAAACACTGTTTGTTTTTTCATATATTGGGAGAAAGTCCCTTTTTCATTTGATGTCTAGACACCAACCTCTGAGTGTGGTTGCGGAGGAAAAAC
This sequence comes from Chrysanthemum lavandulifolium, assembly GCA_022545495.1. NCBI lineage: Eukaryota > Viridiplantae > Streptophyta > Magnoliopsida > Asterales > Asteraceae > Chrysanthemum > Chrysanthemum lavandulifolium. The sequence goes on along the minus strand of CM040242.1, from coordinate 285,479,393 downwards.
AAACCCTCTTTCGCAAAAATGACCGTGCGCCTGGAGACATAAGAGGATAATTAAAGAAACACAATTTTTCATATCTATTTTATGGAAAATAAACAAACACAACGTAAAGTGTCTTTTTGTTTGTTTTTCACATGTTTTATGTCTGATTTGCAAAAAACCTAGAGGAATCTAAAGTTTATAGATAAAAAAATGTAGCAATGCAAAACTGAAGTGGCAAAAAGTCTTTTTTTTGCTCTTATGTCTAGAAATCGACTAACATTATCATTTGGACGTGTATACACATAAAAGTCTATTTTAAAACGAAACAAACACAACCTAAATTTGCAAAAGCACAGTTTATCATAAACATATAATCACAACCTTTATCACAAAAAACACTTGCAAATTCATTTAACAATATTCAATTCATATCACATAAAAATTAAACATAATAATTCAAAAATTAGGATACGATCTGCAGTAGAGCATGATTTCAATTGAAAATAAATTAGAAATCCTAGGAAGAAGAAATTTTGTGTTTTATTTAACCATGGTTTCATTTTGATCTACGTTTTGCATTTCGTCCTTTTGGTGTTTTATTTTTAGGGTTTTGGTCCTTGTGGTTACTTAACGACGAGTTTTTGATAGTTCGTGATTTTGGGTTGGGTGCAATATTAGCAGTTGTTAGTTCTCTTTGATCATTGCGAAGGGTACGCTGATGAATGGTAAACCGAATGTATAAGTTTGCTATTTTTGGGTACATAAAACGAAATAATTGGTTCAGTGGTATTTTGATTTATGTCAGTTCGGTTATCTGCTATGGGTTCAAGTATGATATATGTGTGGTCGTTGTCTCTTGTTCAACAAAAGAAATTTGTATCAAGTTCATGTGTTTATATTGTCTCACAAGACTTTTAGAAAATGGCTTACTCTTGTTTTTTGAGACAACATGATCGATCGTGTAAGTTTTCACTCGAAAGTACCAATGATAATACCCATAAAACTGCTTCAAAGAAAACACATGCTTTAAATTTCACATATCTAGATATCAATGTATAATAGGTGGGAAAATGTATCAGTGTTAGAGCTGCAAAGTTGACTAGTGTGAACGAATCAATCTGGCCATATGGGTTATACTTTTCATCTAACGGGTCAAATGGTGAAGTTTTACAAACCGGTCAAATGAAAACCAGTTGAATTCAAAATGAATAAAAGCTCCTAAATCATTAAAATTATATAATTGTATTGTCAATGTAATAGTATACCTCCTTTAATCATACTTCAGATATTTTCTGTTTGTTAAGCTCAAAAGAAGAAGAGACAGCAAGTGTTAGCTCATCGGACCAACTCGACCCAATCGGGTTAACCCGGTTACTCATCCCGCCCAACCTGCCCATTTTGACCTTTTGGGATGGGTGTGATAATGAGCGTTCACTACAAAACAAATGTCATTTGGGATGGGTGTGTAATTCAGGAAAAATCTCTGTAGAAACACGATTACAATACTCTCTTTATGTCAAAAGACAAGTTTTCTCAAAATCTTGTAACAAGATGTCAATATTTATCAAAAAAGATAAATAGTTAACAGCAATATGTATCAAGAATGAGTATTATAAATGTTAGCCATGTTTCATTTGCACATATGTTATATGTTACTCCATTACTTCCCTCGAGCCCTGGCCTTTTTGTGCTTCTTCCCAAAAGGGACATGCAGGGGTGCACACATCAACTGCATGAATATATCACAAAAAACAAAAATCTGCTTTTGTATAATTAAAATATACAGATGTAATCAACGCATGATTAATAATGCAAATTATGATTTGGTTAACAGAATTTCACTGAAATTGATATTACTAAGCATTAACATACCTATGTGACTCACAACAAAATATTTGTGTTTATAAAAGGATCAATGTAAATATAATGTTTATATTATTATATAGGGCTTCATATACTGGTCCGGTTTTTAAGATTAGTTTTAAGAATTGAATTGAAAGCCATAAACACTTAAAAAAATCAGAAAAAACAAGATAAACCACTGTGAATTCTGGAAATCGCATGAGCTGGTGTGCATAGGTTGTCATCAAACCATTTTCATTATGAAGCTTCTGTGGGAAAGAGAGCTTTTATTGTGATGACAACGAAGAAAAAGAAAAGAGAGAGACAATTTTTATCACTATGCATCAAATCAGGAAGAAATAAAAACACAAAGTATTGCGTTTATATTTTGTCTGTGTTCTCCAATCAGCAGACAAGGGAGAAAAACATGGCATTGTGCAGATGAAAAAGAAAGGTTGTACCAGGTTTGAGTCGTCTGTGTGGGATTCAAACCTTATGGATTAATCGGCCAATAGGTCGGAAACCATGGGTACCAAAAAATTAAAAAAATAAATACACTGAAATAAAAATCAAATGAGTTCATGTATGCTCATATAATAAAAAATTCAATGCAACATATTCTTGAGACTCATTACACGGGAGAAAACAAAACAAAGTTCTTGTAATTCGTTCTTGACTTACACACAGAACTGCTAATTCAAGACTTGCAACGGCCCCAAACTCAATTTGAATAGAAGAATGGCAGAAGATAAACAATACAAGTAATTTTCTTATATATGTATCTTCTTAACATGTATGTGACGATTGTAAATTGCAAAACAGTACTCTGGTATATTTAAAGGTGTCTTTTGTCTGGTTGTTAGCGGAGTATGCTTTTAACAATATCCAGTTATACTCAGTGAATCGAAGGTGGCAAAACAAACGGATCATGGGGTTGAGTAACTAGTCAAAGGGAGTACTGGTAGCGAATTTGACTGGGTAAATGGGTCAATCTAACAATATGTTCCGATCACATAATAACAGCTATTACTTCTTTAATTCCAAGAAAAGTGCAGTAAGATTTATTTCGTATTTGACCATTTTCTTGTTCATTTCAGATTGATGCTATATGGGCGATTAATTTCAGTACTCCGTTGAGTATCAATGTTGATGCGAATTGGATGCATCATTATTTTCTAGGTAACAAGTTAGTGTGGCCGAAGGAAAGGTATTCAAAAGTCCCAGCTCATTTAGCCATAGCTTTTGTTAACTCTGTTAATTCTTTGGCAGATTCATTGAAATTTGAGATAGTTGAGGCAAAACTGTGAAATCAAGTATCAAGGCTCATAAATATGGTTGCACCCATTTACCATAACACTTTTACAGGTAACCATTTTAATCCTAATGGGGATAATCTTGTTGGAAAGTCAATCAAAACCAACTTGACCCGTTGACTGCAATACTTTCAAAGTTAACCATTTTGATCTCTCATACAACAATTTTAACAATCCTTGTACCATATCAATAACTTGGACTTTCACAGTACTTTTTTAGTACTTTCATGTGTTGGGTTCCATTTTAGTCAAGATCAGGTGGTCTAAGGAGGAGAAGTACTTGAAATACATTGTGTTTCTGGTGAGAGAAAGTAGAGAGAGGGTGGAAAGAAAAAGGTGTATTATTAGAGAAAGAAAGATGAATACAAAACCTAATCCTTAGCCACACCCCTCAAGTGGAGTCTTGAGCGGTATATATAGGCTCTACACAGCATAACTATGCTTCATGTAGAATATTAGTCCTTGTGGGCACAACTATCTACGTATCTAGTCCAATTCACGTGTAAGACACCAGCTTCACAAAATAGCAATCCTAAAATCATGCCTTCCCAATTAATTCCCGATCAACTATATATAGCACAAACCATTTAATTATGTTAAATATAATATGCAAGACTTTTACAAAACCATATTGATTGGTCAAAAATCTCACCATCAGAATAAGTTAGATTGTCAAACTAATTCATTGTCAGAACTTAAATTACAAAGACATAAATTTGTAGAATTACTAAGTAAGTTACTCTTGTATGACTATTGAATTTTCTCAGTTTAAGAACTGAACACTGTTATATTCTAGTCATTCAAACCATTGGCCCAAAATTCATATCCATGAGATCAAGAGCACATACTTTACATAGAAAATTATCATCATTTAAGTCGGAAACATGATAAACCAAACAATAAGTTGTAGGTACTATTTAATAGCCTGAGCTAATCTCTATACCTTGCAGTGTTTCCATCATCACTGATCAAGTAGAAGTAGTGTTTCCATGTAAGAGCTCACGAAGAACGAACCATAATCTCCATCAATCCCAATATCATTGATACTTCCTGAGGAGGGATCATAAACTTCAAATATACCATGACCTTTGATATCTATTATAGTTTCACCATTCTTCCTAAACCCCAATACTCCATCACGCACCGATTTACCTGGCACCTTAACGGTGAAAATCTTAGTAAAAGCTTTAGTAACACCATCATCCTTCATCATCCATACACCGCAAACTGTGATCTCACCCTCTTCATAGTATTCAAGCACAGTAAGACACTCAGTTCGCATAGATAACTTCAATTTCCTAGAGTGCACTAAACTATCCGGAAGATACACTTTACCGAATTCTTCACTCATCAGATCAAAATAAATAATCAAGTTAGACCTAACTCTTTCATTTGGATCAGTACCAAGCCAATAAATGAAACCTTCTATAGAGACTTGATAATCATACATTAAAGTAAAAAACTGGAATGGCGGAATATTAGATACACGTTTCCAAACACGTGTACTTAATGTAAAAACCTCGACATCCCAGTGGCGTTTTGGTCCAGTAAGAACATTAATCTTAACAAGCTTAGGGTCATTAGTGTTGGGACAAACACCAAAACCAATCCTAGTAAAACCATTCCAAGTATTAATTACATTAGGGATAACAATACCAATACATCTTCTAGCCGCAAGATTCCAAAGAAAAACCATTTCATTTCCATCGCATCTATTTTTATAATATCCGTACAAACATAACAACCCATGTGACAAAGAAACAATTGATGCGTCCTTAAGAGAAGTGGGCAGAGTTAAGGAAAACTTATGAAAGGGGAAAGTATCATCGTCCGAAATCGAAATATAGTTTTGGGTAACACCTACCATGTACTGCATGAGTAGATTATGTCGAGGCTGAAAAATATGGTAACTATTAATAAATTTAGAGCTATCAATAAGAGATTTCCATAATTTTGAAACAGATCGGAATCGCAGAAGGGATTTGATAGGGAGCTTTTGGATGATTTGTGTTTGGATTTCGAAAGGAATGTTGTCGACATAATGTTTGTTTGGGGTTCAAAAAAGAAATGTGAAATGGAACATTTATTTACTTGTGTTTTATTGATTGGGCCATTGGGCTTCCAATGCTATGCATGGTCCAAGAATAGTAAAAACATGATATTCTTGTGTTAGCCCACCAGCTTTTTTGCAAATTGGTTGAAAATTTAGGTAAGTAAAAAGAATTACACCTTTGCTAGAAACGGAAGTAGTCTCTCTACTTAGGTAAGGGTAAGGCTGTCTAATAAGTGCTCGTGAGAGTCTGGTTGCATCTCACAAAGAGAACATACACTCGTTAGCCCAGCAGCCACATCCCAAGAGCTCAATGTGTCTTGCGTTTTCAATCTTTTCTTCATAATAAGCCACATAATAACAGCATGCCTAGGAATACAAGATGAAAACCACACCAAAGTACCTCAATATCCCTAGGTCGAATAGTGTCCCACACAAGCTGAACCGAGAACGGACTATAGGACCCATCACTATTGCGCCATTCCAACACATCAGATTTAGCATCATTAAGAACCAGAACAGGAATAGAGTTTAAAATAGGATATTTTACCAACCAATCATTCGGCCAACTCCACATACCATCATGAATACATTCACGAACCTTCACGCAAGGCTAAAACCAGCCTCGCAATGTCACGGGCTGAAATGATGTTATACAAAGGGCTAGCATTACACCATATATCGAACCACATAGAAACTTTAGAGCCATCACCAATAGAAGACCAAATGAAATCCGGATCATCGGACGAAGCTTAAGAAGGTTCCTCCAACCCCAAGACATATTGCCCATTTGGCGAGATTTTAATCTGCACACTTCTAAATAGTGTGTAAAAAAATTGTTGCAGGTTTGTCCATAACATGTAATTCAGTAGAAATGTCATTTGTAGAAACACAATTACAATACTCCCTTTATATCAAAAGACACGTTTTATAGAAATCTTGCAACAAGATGTCAATATTTATCAAAAAGATAAAGAGTTAACAGCAATATGTATCAAGAATCAGTACTATAGTATATACATGTTAGCCATGCTTCATTTGCACATATGTTATATATATGTTAGTCCATTACTTCCCTAGCCTTTTTGTGCTCTTCCCGGAGGGGACATGCAGGGGCGCACATCAAGTGCATGAGTACGTTACAAGCAACAAAACTCTACTTTTCTATAATGATCAGAATTAACAGATGTAATCAAAGCTTGGTTAATAATGCAAATCATCATTTATCCTATGTGACTGCCAACAAAATATTTGTGTTTATAACTTCCACAAGTATGTGAGATTCATCATCATTAATATTGGAAACATCTATTTTAAAGATAACAAAAGGATCAATGTAGATATATACTGAATTTACTATTATATAACCTAAAACTAAACTGCAGCACTTTCATAGTTATACCTTCCAACATTATCATCAATGGATAATAGAACTTGTCTGATCAAGCAAAAGTAGTGTTTCCATGTAAGAGTTCATAACAAGCTCACCAAGTGGTCCATTAATTCCAATACCCTTTATATGTCCTGATGAGGGTTGATAAGCTTTAAGTCTGTCGGTGTTATCTTTATCATCGAGCATTCTTATAAAAATTTCACCATTATTCCTAAACCATAATACCTCATTCCTCACTGAGTTACTTGGTACCTTAACAGTAAAATCTTTGGTAAAAGATTCACTAACACCAACATCCTTCATCGCCCATACATCACAAACCTGTATATCACCATCATGATTATACTCAAGCACACCAAGCGACTCATTCAATTTTGACACCTTCACATTACGAGAGTGTACTAACCTATCCGGAAGGCACACTTCACGAAACTCTTCACTCTTCAAATCAAACGAAACTATAAAATTAGACCAAAATCCATCACCCATATTAGTTAAATCAATAGAATGAAAATAAATAAACCCATCAATAGAAACCTGATTATGACACCTCAACTCACATGATTTGCAGCTAGATACACTTCTCCAAACACGTGAACTTAATGTAAAGACCTGGACCTCCCAACATACACTAGGGTTTTAACAGCCCTAATCTTAACGAGCTTAGGGTCACTAGTATCAGGACAAACTCCAAATCCAACAACAATAGAAGGTTCATGACACAATATATTAGGGATATAAATTCTAACATATTTCCTAACGGTGGGATTCCAAAGAACAACAACCTCCTTAGCTCTTTTACCAATATCATGATAAAATCCCGTAAACATATAATTCCGTGTGAGGAACCAACTATTGATGGGAACCGAAGTCCATTGGGAGCAGTAACTGAAAAGTTGTGGATGGGAATTTATCATTATCAATAAGAGAAATGTATTTATGGCCAGTATATACAATTAGATGATGATTTTGGGATTGTGTGTGATGAATGCGGTGATGATCATTGATAAATTTTGTGCTAACAATTAGAGACTTCCATTGTTTTGAAACGGATTGGAATCGAGCCACTGATTTGACTGGAAGTTTTTTCAGGATTTCCTCTTGGATTTCGAAAGGTATGTGGTCTGACATATTGATTTTGAGGAAGCTTGTTAGGGTTTATGATCTAAATAGTATACAGATATGCAAGTAAGTGTGATACTTAAACCTTTATTTATTGGCTCTTTGGGCCACTGGCCGGGCTTCATATATGTTGGATATATGAGATGTTACTCTCACAAAAATATTGTTCACAAAATTATTACGACAAAGTATTAAATAACTCTTGGTTATTTGAAAGAAACAATGCACTCAAAAATTCTTTATTTAAAAACTTGAAATACTTTCTTTTGTTTGTAGGAGCCGGTACATTTGTTCACTACAATTCAACTAGCTTATATAGGCAACATTGAAGTACTATTACAATATGAAATGAAATACCAGCAAACATTAGCATAGTATACTATTATAGTGTATAGTAGTCAAATTTAGTAGGTAGCATTCTTGCCGTCCACAATCTTCACAAGTTGTTGAAATAACTTGCATTCATTTTACCCAACTATTCATTTATCAAACTCAAATAGTTGGGCTTGACTTTATTTTGAAACGTTTTCTTTTCTTTTGGTCGGTAAACACATTAGTTCACAATATACTGGTCCGGTTTTTAGGATTAGTTTTAAGAATTGAATTGAAAGCCATAAACACTTAAAAAAATCAGAAAAACCAAGATAAACCCCTGTGAATTCTGGAAATCGCATGAGCTGGTGTGCATAGGTTGTCATCAAACCATTTTCATTATGAAGCTTCTGTGGGAAAGAGAGCTTTTATTGTGATGACAATGAAGAAAAAGAAAAGAGAGAGAGATGCATCAAATCAGGAAGAAATAAAAACACAAAGTATTGCGTTTATATTTTGTCTGTGTTCTCCAATCAGCAGACAAGGGAGAAAAACATGACATTGTACAAATGGAAAAGAAAGGTTGTACCAGGTTTGAGTCTGTGTGGGATTCAAACCTTATGGATTAATCGGCCAATAGGTCGGAAACCATGGGTACCAAAAAATTAAAAAAATAAATACACTGAAATAAAAATCAAATGAGTTCATGTATGCTCATATAATAAAAAATTCAATGCAACATATTCTTGAGACTCATTACACGGGAGAAAACAAAACAAAGTTCTTGTAATTCGTTCTTGACTTACACACACAGAACTGCTAATTCAAGACTTGCAACGGCCCCAAACTCAATTTGAATAGAAGAATGGCAGAAGATAAACAATACAAGTAATTTTCTTATATATGTATCTTCTTAACATGTATGTGACGATTGTAAATTGCAAAAACAGTACTCTGGTATATTTAAAGGTGTCTTTTGTCTGGTTGTTAGCGGAGTATGCTTTTTAACAATATCCAGTTATACTCAGTGAATCGAAGGTGGCAAAACAAACGGATCATGGGGTTGAGTAACTAGTCAAAGGGGAGTACTGGTAGCGAATTTGACTGGGTAAATGGGTCAATCTAACAATATGTTCCGATCACATAATAACAGCTATTACTTCTTTAATTCCAAGAAAAGTGCAGTAAGATTTATTTCGTATTTGACCATTTTCTTGTTCATTTCAGATTGATGCTATATGGGCGATTAATTTCAGTACTCCGTTGAGTATCAATGTTGATGCGAATTGGATGCATCATTATTTTCTAGGTAACAAGTTAGTGTGGCCGAAGGAAAGGTATTCAAAAGTCCCAGCTCATTTAGCCATAGCTTTTGTTAACTCTGTTAATTCTTTGGCAGATTCATTGAAATTTGAGATAGTTGAGGCAAAACTGTGAAATCAAGTATCAAGGCTCATAAATATGGTTGCACCATTTACCATAACACTTTTACAGGTAACCATTTTAATCCTAATGGGGATAATCTTGTTGGAAAGTCAATCAAAACCAACTTGACCCGTTGACTGCAATACTTTCAAAGTTAACCATTTTGATCTCTCATACAACAATTTTAACAATCCTTGTACCATATCAATAACTTGGACTTTCACAGTACTTTTTTAGTACTTTCATGTGTTGGGTTCCATTTTAGTCAAGATCAGGTGGTCTAAGGGAGGAGAAGTACTTGAAATACATTGTGTTTCTGGTGAGAGAAAGTAGAGAGAGGGTGGAAAGAAAAAGGTGTATTATTAGAGAAAGAAAGATGAATACAAAACCTAATCCTTAGCCACACCCCTCAAGTGGAGTCTTGAGCGGTATATATAGGCTCTACACAGCATAACTATGCTTCATGTAGAATATTAGTCCTTGTGGGCACAACTATCTACGTATCTAGTCCAATTCACGTGTAAGACACCGACTTCACAAAATAGCAATCCTAAAATCATGCCTTCCCAATTAATTCCCGATCAACTATATATAGCACAAACCATTTAATTATGTTAAATATAATATGCAAGACTTTTACAAAACCATATTGATTGGTCAAAAATCTCACCATCAGAATAAGTTAGATTGTCAAACTAATTCATTGTCAGAACTTAAATTACAAAGACATAAATTTGTAGAATTACTAAGTAAGTTACTCTTGTATGACTATTGAATTTTCTCAGTTTAAGAACTGAACACTGTTATATTCTAGTCATTCAAACCATTGGCCCAAAATTCATATCCATGAGATCAAGAGCACATACTTTACATAGAAAATTATCATCATTTAAGTCGGAAACATGATAAACCAAACAATAAGTTGTAGGTACTATTTAATAGCCTGAGCTAATCTCTATACCTTGCAGTGTTTCCATCATCACTGATCAAGTAGAAGTAGTGTTTCCATGTAAGAGCTCACGAAGAACGAACCATAATCTCCATCAATCCCAATATCATTGATACTTCCTGAGGAGGGATCATAAACTTCAAATATACCATGACCTTTGATATCTATTATAGTTTCACCATTCTTCCTAAACCCCAATACTCCATCACGCACCGATTTACCTGGCACCTTAACGGTGAAAATCTTAGTAAAAGCTTTAGTAACACCATCATCCTTCATCATCCATACACCGCAAACTGTGATCTCACCCTCTTCATAGTATTCAAGCACAGTAAGACACTCAGTTCGCATAGATAACTTCAATTTCCTAGAGTGCACTAAACTATCCGGAAGATACACTTTACCGAATTCTTCACTCATCAGATCAAAATAAATAATCAAGTTAGACCTAACTCTTTCATTTGGATCAGTACCAAGCCAATAAATGAAACCTTCTATAGAGACTTGATAATCATACATTAAAGTAAAAAACTGGAATGGCGGAATATTAGATACACGTTTCCAAACACGTGTACTTAATGTAAAAACCTCGACATCCCAGTGGCGTTTTGGTCCAGTAAGAACATTAATCTTAACAAGCTTAGGGTCATTAGTGTTGGGACAAACACCAAAACCAATCCTAGTAAAACCATTCCAAGTATTAATTACATTAGGGATAACAATACCAATACATCTTCTAGCCATAAGATTCCAAAGAAAACCATTTCATTTCCATCGCATCTATTTTATAATATCCGTACAAACATAACAACCCATGTGACAAAGAAACAATTGATGCGTCCTTAAGAGAAGTGGGCAGAGTTAAGGAAAACTTATGAAAGGGGAAAGTATCATCGTCCGAAATCGAAATATAGTTTTGGGTAACACCTACCATGTACTGCATGAGTAGATTATGTCGAGGCTGAAAAATATGGTAACTATTAATAAATTTAGAGCTATCAATAAGAGATTTCCATAATTTTGAAACAGATCGGAATCGCAGAAGGGATTTGATAGGGAGCTTTTGGATGATTTGTGTTTGGATTTCGAAAGGAATGTTGTCGACATAATGTTTGTTTGGGGTTCAAAAAAGAAATGTGAAATGGAACATTTATTTACTTGTGTTTTATTGATTGGGCCATTGGGCTTCCAATGCTATGCATGGTCCAAGAATAGTAAAAACATGATATTCTTGTGTTAGCCCACCAGCTTTTTTGCAAATTGGTTGAAAATTTAGGTAAGTAAAAAGAATTACACCTTTGCTAGAAACGGAAGTAGTCTCTCTACTTAGGTAAGGGTAAGGCTGTCTAATAAGTGCTCGTGAGAGTCTGGTTGCATCTCACAAAGAGAACATACACTCGTTAGCCCAGCAGCCACATCCCAAGAGCTCAATGTGTCTTGCGTTTTCAATCTTTTCTTCATAATAAGCCACATAATAACAGCATGCCTAGGAATACAAGATGAAAACCACACCAAAGTACCTCAATATCCCTAGGTCGAATAGTGTCCCACACAAGCTGAACCGAGAACGGACTATAGGACCCATCACTATTGCGCCATTCCAACACATCAGATTTAGCATCATTAAGAACCAGAACAGGAATAGAGTTTAAAATAGGATATTTTACCAACCAATCATTCGGCCAACTCCACATACCATCATGAATACATTCACGAACCTTCGCTGCAAGGCTAAAACCAGCCCTCGCAATGTCACGGGCTGAAATGATGTTATACAAAGGGCTAGCATTACACCATATATCGAACCACATAGAAACTTTAGAGCCATCACCAATAGAAGACCAAATGAAATCCCGGATCATCGGACGAAGCTTAAGAAGGTTCCTCCAACCCCAAGACATATTGCCCATTTTGGCCAGTACTTTAATCTGCACACTTCTAAATAGTGTGTAAAAAAATTGTTGCAGGTTTGTCCATAACATGTAATTCAGTAGAAATGTCATTTGTAGAAACACAATTACAATACTCCCTTTATATCAAAAGACACGTTTTATAGAAATCTTGCAACAAGATGTCAATATTTATCAAAAAGATAAAGAGTTAACAGCAATATGTATCAAGAATCAGTACTATAGTATATACATGTTAGCCATGCTTCATTTGCACATATGTTATATATATGTTAGTCCATTACTTCCCTAGCCTTTTTGTGCTCTTCCCGGAGGGGACATGCAGGGGCGCACATCAAGTGCATGAGTACGTTACAAGCAACAAAACTCTACTTTTCTATAATGATCAGAATTAACAGATGTAATCAAAGCTTGGTTAATAATGCAAATCATCATTTATCCTATGTGACTGCCAACAAAATATTTGTGTTTATAACTTCCACAAGTATGTGAGATTCATCATCATTAATATTGGAAACATCTATTTTAAAGATAACAAAAGGATCAATGTAGATATATACTGAATTTACTATTATATAACCTAAAACTAAACTGCAGCACTTTCATAGTTATACCTTCCAACATTATCATCAATGGATAATAGAACTTGTCTGATCAAGCAAAAGTAGTGTTTCCATGTAAGAGTTCATAACAAGCTCACCAAGTGGTCCATTAATTCCAATACCCTTTATATGTCCTGATGAGGGTTGATAAGCTTTAAGTCTGTCGGTGTTATCTTTATCATCGAGCATTCTTATAAAAATTTCACCATTATTCCTAAACCATAATACCTCATTCCTCACTGAGTTACTTGGTACCTTAACAGTAAAATCTTTGGTAAAAGATTCACTAACACCAACATCCTTCATCGCCCATACATCACAAACCTGTATATCACCATCATGATTATACTCAAGCACACCAAGCGACTCATTCAATTTTGACACCTTCACATTACGAGAGTGTACTAACCTATCCGGAAGGCACACTTCACGAAACTCTTCACTCTTCAAATCAAACGAAACTATAAAATTAGACCAAAATCCATCACCCATATTAGTTAAATCAATAGAATGAAAATAAATAAACCCATCAATAGAAACCTGATTATGACACCTCAACTCACATGATTTGCGAAAGCTAGATACACTTCTCCAAACACGTGAACTTAATGTAAAGACCTGGACCTCCCAACATACACTAGGGGTTTTAACAGCCCTAATCTTAACGAGCTTAGGGTCACTAGTATCAGGACAAACTCCAAATCCAACAACAATAGAAGGTTCATGACACAATATATTAGGGATATAAATTCTAACATATTTCCTAACGGTGGGATTCCAAAGAACAACAACCTCCTTAGCTCTTTTACCAATATCATGATAAAATCCGCGTAAACATATAATTCCGTGTGAGGAACCAACTATTGATGGGAACCGAAGTCCATTGGGAGCAGTAACTGAAAAGTTGTGGATGGGGAATTTATCATTATCAATAAGAGAAATGTATTTATGGCCAGTATATACAATTAGATGATGATTTTGGGATTGTGTGTGATGAATGCGGTGATGATCATTGATAAATTTTGTGCTAACAATTAGAGACTTCCATTGTTTTGAAACGTATTGGAATCGAGCCACTGATTTGACTGGAAGTTTTTTCAGGATTTCCTCTTGGATTTCGAAAGGTATGTGGTCGGACATATTGATTTTGAGGAAGCTTGTTAGGGTTTATGATCTAAATAGTATACAGATATGCAAGTAAGTGTGATACTTAAACCTTTATTTATTGGCTCTTTGGGCCACTGGCCGGGCTTCATATATGTTGGATATATGAGATGTTACTCTCACAAAAATATTGTTCACAAAATTATTACGACAAAGTATTAAATAACTCTTGGTTATTTGAAAGAAACAATGCACTCAAAAATTCTTTATTTAAAAACTTGAAATACTTTCTTTTGTTTGTAGGAGCCGGTACATTTGTTCACTACAATTCAACTAGCTTATATAGGCAACATTGAAGTACTATTACAATATGAAATGAAATACCAGCAAACATTAGCATAGTATACTATTATAGTGTATAGTAGTCAAATTTAGTAGGTAGCATTCTTGCCGTCCACAATCTTCACAAGTTGTTGAAATAACTTGCATTCATTTTACCCAACTATTCATTTATCAAACTCAAATAGTTGGGCTTGACTTTATTTTTGAAACGTTTTCTTTTTCTTTTGGTCGGTAAACACATTAGTTCACAATATACTGGTCCGGTTTTTAGGATTAGTTTTAAGAATTGAATTGAAAGCCATAAACACTTAAAAAAAATCAGAAAAACCAAGATAAACCCCTGTGAATTCTGGAAATCGCATGAGCTGGTGTGCATAGGTTGTCATCAAACCATTTTCATTATGAAGCTTCTGTGGGAAAGAGAGCTTTTATTGTGATGACAATGAAGAAAAAGAAAAGAGAGAGAGATGCATCAAATCAGGAAGAAATAAAAACACAAAGTATTGCGTTTATATTTTGTCTGTGTTCTCCAATCAGCAGACAAGGGAGAAAAACATGACATTGTACAAATGAAAAAGAAAGGTTGTACCAGGTTTGAGTCTGTGTGGGATTCAAACCTTATGGATTAATCGGCCAATAGGTCGGAAACCATGGGTACCAAAAAATTAAAAAAATAAATACACTGAAATAAAAATCAAATGAGTTCATGTATGCTCATATAATGAAAAATTCAATGCAACATATTCTTGAGACTCATTACACGGGGAGAAAACACAACAAAGTTCATGTAATTTGTTCTCGACTTACACACACAGAACTGCTAATTCAAGACTTGCAACGGCCCCAAACTTAATTTGAATAGAAGAATGGTAGAAGATAAACAATACAAGTAATTTTCTTATATATGTATCTTCTTAACATGTATAGGACGATTGTAAATTCCAAAAACAGTACTCTGGTATATTTAAAGGTGTCTTTTGTCTGGTTGTTAGTGGAGTATGCTTTTTAACAATACCCAGTTATACTCAGTGAATCGAAGGTGGCAAAACACACGGATCATGGGGTTGAGTAACTAGTCAAAGGGGAGTACTGGTAGCAAATTTGATTGGGTAAATGGGTCAATCTAACAATATGTTCCGATCACATAATAACAACTATTACTTCTTTAATTCCAAGAAAAGTGCAGTAAGATTTATTACGTATTTGACCATTTTCTTGTTCATTTCAGATTGATGCTATATGGGCGATTAATTTCAGTACTCCGTTGAGTATCAATGTTGATGCGAATTGGATGCATCATTATTTGCTAGGTAATAAGTTAGTGTGGCCGAAGGAAAGGTATTCAAAAGTCCAAGCTCATTTAGCCATAGCTTTTGTTAACTCTGTTAATTCTTTGGCAGATTCATTGAATTTTGAGATAGTTGAGGCAAAACTGTGAAATCAAGTATCAAGGCTCATAAATATGGTTGCACCCATTTACCATAACACTTTTACAGGTAACCATTTTAATCCTAATGGGGATAATCTTGTTGGAAAGTCAATCAAAACCAACTTGACCCGTTGACTGCAACACTTTCAAAGTTAACCATTTTGATCTCTCATACAACAATTTTAACAATCCTTGTACCATATCAATAACTTGGACTTTCACAGTACTTTTTTAGTACTTTCATGTGTTGGGTTCCATTTTAGTCAAGATCAGGTGGTCTAAGGGAGGAGAAGTACTTGAAATACATTGTGTTTCTAGTGAGAGAAAGTAGAGAGATGGTGGAAAGAAAAAGGTGTAATATTAGAGAAATAAAGATGAACAGAAAACCTAATCCTTAGCCACACCCCTCAAGTGGAGTCTTGAGGGGTATATATAGGCTCTGTTGGTACTTTGTCACAGGTTTATGATCATGCCAATTACAACATAACAATCGATTTGAAATAACCATTGTGAACTTTGTTTGTGTGTGAGACAAATGATTAAAACAGTAAAGGTTTATCAACTGATAATAATAATAGTAGTACGTTATGTTTGACTTATCCTAATGCAGTATTTATAGTTTGTGAAACGACTTGTATGTTGACATATGAACAATTGCGTCGTTTCACAACATAGAGTAACTGCCAAATAACTGTCAACTAATTAACCGTCATATAACTAACTTCTAAAAGGCCTGTTTGGGTTAACATATCGACCCAAACATTACATGCCTTATAATGACCCACTATGACCCATACTAAAGTAAAACTTACTAAATAGTACTCCCTCCGTCCCTAAATAAGTGTCCAGTTTGACTTTTCAGAGTCAAACTGGTTCAACTTTAACCGTAAATATTTTTTTTGTGTTATATAATACTTGATGAAAAACTATATCAATGAAAAATACACTTAAAACCCAATCAATTCATATATTTTGCATCAAGTATTATATAACACTCGCAAAAATAGATATGGTCAAAGTTGATCCAGTGACTTTGAAAAGTCAAACTGGACACTTATTTAGGGACGGAGGGAGTAATTGTCTTATAAACATTAAAGCATTAAAAACAGGATCACATTCTCCCTCCTAATGCTTGAATGCTTCATCTATGATCTTCTTGATTCCATCTTCAAGTGATGATGATAAAATCATCACTGCTGCTGCCACTTTCTTCAATTGTTGTTCCAAATTTGCTTCCACTGCTTTTATCTTCCATGTGTACATCATCCTTCACAGTTTCTCTTGGGAATCCTTCTTGCATTTCTTGGTCATCAACCTGTGCATCAACCTGCATATCCATCTCTGGCTCATCTGCAGTAACTCTGCTATTTCCTGCTCATCTGCAGTAACTCTGCTATTTCCTGCCATGGCTTCTGGTTCTCCTTGCACCCTTTTTGACTCTTCATAATACACCTTGATCATCCCAATGTATTCTCTATACAATTCCTTAACTGTGCCTTGATGTTCATATTCTAAACCAAGTATTTTAGCCACTTGGTGCCAATTTCCATTGAGTGATACATCCATATACCCACCCAATGCATCAACAAATTTGTATAACCCCAACAAGTCAATGTTAATTGCTCCTACAGTTGGTGGCAATTCTCCTAAAACTTGTTGTCCTAAAAATTCTAGATAGAACCATCTGATCATCTCCATAAATTTCCCTTTCAATACATCCCAGTTTCCATAGACAAGTTTATCTATATCAATCAAATCTAGGAATGCTATAAACCTTTTGAAAGTGTTTACCTTCATGAGATACAGAGTTCCATTCATGCTTATATACTCACTGTCCATATAATCATGCTCCTCTTCCTTCTCCATTCTTAGTTCTTCCATACCTCTGACTAAAGAGCAATCATCCCCTGGGTCCAACGTCCTGTAGTAGTCATCCAAATGCTTATTGTGACTCTTAAATATGGTGTCTTCACTTTCTTCTTCAATGATGTTCTGTCCCTCAACTGCATCTTCATACATATAATCAAACGTGTATTTTACATTGCATCTGTTGCCATCATAATTCACCAAATACCCTTGCTCTTCTAATTGCTCCAAACTAAGAATATTCAATGTAATTTCTGGAGTGTAAATTACATTTGGTATCATCAACTTTCCCTCTTTTGTCTCTACAATCACTTCTCCTATGCCATAAAAGACAATGAATTTTTTCTCCTTCTCTTCTGTCCCTTCAACCTTGAATCTCTGAACCATTCTCTTGAACAAGTGCTTCATGGGACTCATGTGCTTTTTGTATGTTTTGCTAACATACCAAATTCCATCCCAATTTCCCATGTCAGAACCATCAACCATGAAGTCTGTTGATACATGAACTGTTTCTGGTTCATATCTGAATGCATCATAAGTTTGTGAAACCTTGGCTGATGTTGTATCCATTGTACTTGATTCAATCTTTCCTTTGTTGGTTTTCTTTCTTTTATTTGTGCATCTCCAAAAAACGTGGCCCCTTTCCTTACATATATAGCAACGTGCCCTTTTGTCCCTCTTGGATATGTTTCTTGGTTCCCCTATTTGTTTGTAACTGCAGCCAGTGGGGGGTTTTAAATGCGAAGAATTATAGGACACCACTTCTTCCATTTTCTTTTTTAATAACCATTTTCCTTCTGGTGATATGTATTTTTTGTGTCTAGGCCATTTTGGAGTGTTTGGGAGGTTTCTCCTTGTTGGTAGAATCTGTTTGGGACATGGTTTATGTTCCTGTGTAGCTGGCTTCTCCTAGGATCAGAACATAGGCTCTGGTACCATTGTTGGTACTTTGTCACAGGTTTATGATCATGCCAATTACAACATAAAAATCGATTTGAAATAACCATTGTGAACTTTGTTTGTGTGTGAGACAAATGAATAAAACAGTAAAGGTTTATCAACTGATAATAATAATAGTAGTACGTTATGTTTGACTTATCCTAATGCAGTATTTATAGTTTGTGAAACGACTTGTATGTTGACATATGAACCATTGCGTCGTTTCACAACATAGAGTAACTGCCAAATAACTGTCAACTAATTAACCGTCATATAACTAACTTCTAAAAGGCCTGTTTGGGTTAACATATTGACCCAAACATTACATGCCTTATAATGACCCACTATGACCCATACTAAAGTAAAACTTACTAAATAGTAATTGTCTTATAAACATTAAAGCATCAAAAACAGGATCACAGGCTCTACACAACATAACTATGCTTCATGTACAATATTAGTCCCTGTGGGCACAACTATCTACGTATCTAGTCCAATTCATGTGTAAGACACCAGCTTCACAAAATAGCAATCCTAAAATCATGCCTTCCCAATTAATTCCCAATCAACTATATATAGCACAAACCATTTAATTATGTTAAATATAATATGCAAGACTTTTACAAAACCATATTAATTGGTCAAAAATCTCACCATCAGAATAAGTTAGATTGTCAAACTAATTCATTGTCAGAACTTAAATTACAAAGACATAAATTTGTAGAATTACTAAGTAAGTTACTCTTGTATGACTATTGAATTTTCTCGGTTTAAGAACTGAACAACTGTTATATTCTAGTCATTCAAACCATTGGCCCAAAATTCATATCCATGAGATCAAGAGCACATACTTTACATAGAAAATTATCATCATTTAAGTCGGAAACATGATAAACCAAACAATAAGTTGTAGGTACTATTTAATAGCTTGAGTTAATCTCTATACCTTGCAATGTTTCCATCATCACCGATCAAGTAGAAGTAGTGTTTCCATGTAAGAGCTCACGAAGAGCGAACCATAATCTCCATCAATCCCAATATCATTGATACTTCACGAGGAGGGATCATAAACTTCAAATATACCATGACCTTTGATATCTATTATAGTTTCACCATTCTTCCTAAACCCCAATACTCCATCACGCACCGATTTACAGCACCTTAATGGTGAAAATCTTAGTAAAATCTTTAGTAACACCATCATCCTTCATCATCCATACATCGCATGGCGTGATCTCACCCTCTTCATAGTATTCAAGCACGGTAAGACACTCGGTTCGCATAGATAACTTTAATTTCCTAGAGTGCACTAAACTATCCGGAAGATACACTTTACCGAATTCCTCACTCATTAGATCAAAATAAATAATCAAGTTAGACCTAACTCTTTCATTTGGATCGATACCAAGCCAATAAATGAAACCTTCTATAGAGACTTGATAATCATACATTAAAGTAAAAAAGCGGAATGGCGGAATATTAGATACGTTTCCAAACACGTGTACTTAATGTAAAACCTCGACATCCCAAAGGCGTTTTGGTCGATAAGAACATTAATCTTAACAAGCTTAGGGTCATTAGTGTTGGGACAAACACCAAAACCAATCCTAGTAAAACCATTCCAAGTATTAATTACATTAGGGATAACAATACCAATACATCTTCTAGCCGCAAGATTCCAAAGAAAAACCATTTCATTTCCATCGCATCTATTTTTATAATATCCGTACAAACATAACAACCCATGTGACAAAGAAACAATTGATGCGTCCTTAAGAGAAGTGGGCAGAGTTAAGGAAAACTTATGAAAGGGGAAAGTATCTGTTGGCCTCAACGTTGGATCTTTGTTGGTTCTAACGTGGTCACAATAATACCAATAACACGATATGTTTCAAAGAAATGTTTTGTATCAATTGAAATAAATATAAGTCATCATCTTAAAGTGTTACAGATTCTAATCTATATATAATGAATGAAAAGGTGCGTTTGAATGGTTGTGTCGGTTCGGTAGAATCAACAGATGCAACGCCTCCTTTGTAACTGTCAAATGGCAGTTATTTCTTAAGAGTTTGACTTTTAATATAGTTGACTTTGACTTCGGGTTTGACCCTCTAAATGGGTAGAAAGCGGGTAAAGCGGGTAAGAGTGGGATTAACCCAATATTCTCCCCCTTAATCACAATCGCTTTGCTGTAGATCTTTGACTCCGATTAGTTGTCTCATCGTTAAGAATCTGATCTTGGGTTGTGCTTTTGTGAGCATGTCAGCCTTCTGAAATTCTCCGCTTATAAACTCGACTTGTAAGTCTTCTCTTTCAACGCATTCTCGTATGAAGTGATATTTTATGTCAATATGCTTACTTCTTCCGTGAAATACGGGATTCTTCATTAGTTCGATGGCAGACTTGTTGTCGACCATTATCGTAACCCTTTCTTCTTGGGTATGTGTAAGCTTGCTGAGTAATCTCTTTAACCATAATGCCAATGAACTCGGATTCACATGATGATAGAGCTACTGTGGCTTGTTTTTGTGTACTCCAGCTGATTGGTGATTCACCGTAGTAGAATATAATTCCAGTAGTGCCTTTGCCTTCTTGAGTGTTGACTCTGTAGCTACTGTCACTATAACCTTGTATCTGGTTTCCTCCATTGTGTTTGTAGGTGATTCCATAGTCTTTTGTTCCTTTTACATAGTGTAGTACTTGCCTGATAGCTTTCATATATTGTTCTTTTGGTTCCTGCATAAAACGACTAAGTAATCCAATGGAATAACTTAATTCGGGTCTTGTATGTAGCAGATATCGTAAGCATCCAATTAAGCTTCTGTATTCAGTTGAGTTGACCGTTGTTTCTTCAGTGTTCTTTGTTAGTCTTGTTCCTGGATCCATAGGTATTAGCGTTTCGTTGCAGTTTAGCATTCCAACTTCCTTTAGGATCTTGCTTGCGTAGGCGGATTGCTTTATTGATATGTCACCTTTAGTTTGTGTGACTTCAATTCCTAAGTAGTAGGATAGTAATCCTAGGTCACTCATCTCGAATTTTTCTTCCAGTTGAGCTTTGAATTTGTCTATCTCTTCTTTAGGTGTGCCGGTGATGATTAAATCATCTACGTAGACTCCAACTAGAAGTATTGAATCTTTTGATTTCTTCGTGTAGACAGCTTGTTCCAAAGCGCATTTCTTGAAATCTAAAGACTTCAAGGTATTGTCTAATTTTGTGTTCCAAGCACGTGGTGCTTGTCTTAGTCCGTATAGAGCTTTTGTGAGTATGTAGACTTTTCCAGTATTTCCTTTCTTTATAAATCCTTCGGGTTGTATAACGTACACTTCTTCTTTTAAGTCTTCATGCAGAAATGCAGATTTGACGTCAAGATGATGTACTTCCCATTTATTATTAGCAGCTAAGGCTAATAGTAATCGGATGTTTCCATTCTTGCTCTGGTGCAAAGACTTCTTGAAATCTATGCCATGCTCTTGTATGTAGCCTTTTGCTACTAGTCTTGCTTTATGCTTGACTATATTTTCATTAGCATCTCTCTTGGTCTTGAATACCCACTTTAAACCAATGGCTTTGTGTCATTTTGGTAAAGTGGTTAGTTTCATGTATTGTTTACATTGATGGAATCTAATTAGACCTTCATTGCTTCAATCCATTTTAGATCGGTTGATGCTTCCTTGTAGTTCTTAGGTTCATCTTCAGCCAGTAATAGTTGCTCGGGTAATACTTTCTCGGTGTTATCGTATATATCATTTAACGTTCTAAAACCTTGTAAAGGTGTATGATCAAAGTCAGGATGTAAATTCCTGGTTGCGTTTGAGTTACTTTGATTGGTTGAACGTGCTGAGGCGGTTGGTGTAGTTTGAGCGTTTACTCGCGATGAAATTGTAGATGGTGTGCGAAAAGCTTGTGAGGGTGAGTTTGTTGTTGATGTTGTATCTTCCTCATTTGTAGGGATATCATTGTTTTCTTCATTTGGTTGGGTTTCTTGTTCCTGATGATCATTTGTGGCTTCTAGGTTTTCGACTTTGAAGTCAAACCATTCGGGTTCATTATTGGTGTGTTCATCTAGGTAATCCTTCCAGTCCCATGCTTCATCCTCTTTAAATTTTACATCTCTACTAACACAAATTCTTTGTGTTGTTGGATCAAATAGTCGGTGAGCTTTTGATCCTTGTTCATTCTAAGTATACCATTTTGTTGCTTCTATCATCTAACCCGTCGGATGTTGTGATGGTACCTTTGCATATGCTATGCACCGAAAACTTTGGATTTTCTAAGTTTGGCTTTCTTTGTTTAATTGCTTCGTATGGAGTGATGTCTTCTAAGGATTTTGTAGGAAGCTGTTTAGAATGTATATTGAGTGTCTAACGACTTGATTAAAAATTTTGAGGCATGTTGGTTGCTTTCATCATGCATCTTGTTGTAGACATAATTGTCCTATTTCTTCGTTCAACTACTCCATTTTGTTGCGGTGAGTAAGGTGCGGTAAGTTGTCGTGCTATGCCATTTTCTTTGCAGTATTGAGTGAATTCGTTTGAAGTGAATTCTCCTCCACGATCAGTTCTGAACATTTTTAATGTTGTCCTTAGCTCCTTCTCTATTGTATTCTTGTATTCCTTGAAAGTATCAAATGCTTGATCTTTCGTGCTTAGGAAATATGCCCACATATATCTTGAATAGTCATCGACTAGTAAGAATATGTATCTTTTTCCAGATGGTGTTGGTGGTGTAATTGGTCCACATAAATCTCCGAATACTAAATCTAAAGGTGAGGTTGATCTAGTTTTGCTTTCTTTGGAAATGGTGCTCTACTTTGTTTACCAATTAAACAAACATCACAGTTTGTGTTGTATGTTTAATGGCGGTATTCCTTGAACTAACTCTCTTTGAGTCATTGATTTTAGTGATTCAAAGTTGAGATGTCCTAGTCATGCATGCCATAACCAAGTGTTGTCCTTCAAGTTTGCGAGTAGGCAAACAGTGTGCCTATCTTGATTTGCTTTGTATAGACGGTTTCTTTGTCTTGGGACTTTCATGAAGATTTTGTTGTCCATGTCATAAAGTCATAATTCATCGTCTTCCATTACTACTTTACAACCAATTTCGTGAATTGTCCAAGGCTCAATAAGTTGCTTTTAAAGTTTGGGAATGTAATAGACTTGAGATATGACTCTTTGTTTCTCGTCATCACATTCTAATAGAATTGAACCTTTTCCTTTAATCTCTATATGAGATCCATCTCCGAATTTTACTTTTCCACTAACGTTCTCATCTAGTTCTTTGAAGTGTTCTCTCATTCCAGTCATATGATTGCTGGCTCCATTGTCTAAATACCATAGACTATCTACATTTGTCTCTTTATATTATACATCTTGTTCGTGTAGCGAGGCAGTTTGATCTTTAAGTTTTGTTACAGGTGGGTCGTCTAATATTGCCATTAGTAAGGTAGGCTCTAAGTTCTCCTCGACAAGATTAGATTGCATAGTAGTGTTTGGTTTTGAATGACACTTACTTGCATAATGACCCATTTTATTGCAGTTGTAACATTTTACTTTGCTAAGATCAATATGTGATTTGTTGAAGTTGTTGTGAGAGTTTTCTCCGTTTTTCTTTTCTTCTTTAAAATTTTCATGGTTTTTACCGTGTGAAAATTTATACTTCCCATGTCCACGTCCTCTAAAATTCTTTCCTCTACCTTCATGTCGTGTGAACATCAATTTCTCTTGAGTGTTCTCCTGTTTCCCTTTCTTAAACTTAATCATTTTTTCATAGGTTTTAAGTCTTCTAATTGCTTCTTCTAGGGTCATAGTGTTTAGATCAGAATATTGTTCGATAGATGCAACTATTTGCAAATACCTATCGGGTACAGCATTTAGTAATTTCCTAACTAAGTTCTGATCTTGTATTGTGTGTCCTAGACTGGCGGCTTTGTTTACAAGAGTTGTGAGTTTTCCTGTAAAAGTATCGATGGTTTCATCCTCTCTCATATGTAGTAACTCAAGTTCAGACCTAAGTGTTTGAAGTCTGGCTTGTTGTACTCTTTCTTCACCTAAGTGCCTAGTTTTTAAAGCATCCCATATTGCTTTCGGGGTTTTGTGCTTTGTTATTTGAAGTAATTGATCTTCGGGTAAGGATTGGTAAAGGTATGCTATAGCAGTTGTTTCTTTTTTCTTATCGGGTTGAATTGTATCGGTTGGCTCAATTGTTTCCCATAACCCATTTGCTTGTAGAATAATTTGCATTGAATTGCCCATAGTGAGTAATTCGCGGGTTTCAATATCGGGCATTGGAATTGAGGGTAGTATTAGATGTACTAACCTCCTTCTTTCCTTTATCTCCACTATCTTGAGTCATTTTAATAAATAATGACTAGGTAATCTCTAAAATTCTAACACGGGGTGTGTGTTGAGAAATATAAGCGCTTCTAGTGTTTTGTGTCTAATGTGACAATCAAAACCTATAGGATTAGTTAAAATAAAACTATCCTTGGAGATTAAAAATTAAAGGTGAATAAGCCTAAGGTTAATTACTCCTTAAAAGGTTATTCCTAATTATAATAAGCAGCGTAATTACACCAGGTTATTATAATATCAATATGATAAGTATACTTAAGGTATTATATAGCAACTTATCAAAAAAATAAAAATAAACTTATACTATATAAGTAAAGTTTAAAAATAAAGTGTGGATTTGTAAGAATTTCGAAACCTGGGGGGGTTAAAATACCCGGTGTCCTTTTGATTGTGGTTCGAAGTGCCCTAGGCGTTATTAGTACGCCTGCTTTTTCTTCTTTCTTTGATATCTCCTTTAAGAGATAAAATATGTCTCTGCCTTTTTCCTTTTGGGTGAGACCGTTGCACTGCTATGCTTCTGGTGGTTGACCGCCGAATATTTTGGCTTTGGTTAACCTATTTCTTCACTGGTATTCGGTGTTCTTGTTAATTCGAGCGCCGGTTAATCCTTGTTTTGGATTTTATTCGTCCGTGGAAAATTTGAATCAAGATGATAAAAAAAAATGAAAGAAGGATATTGATTCTGGATGCAACAGGTGTGTTTGTTCCTTTTGTTGAATCAATCTTTTTCCTTTTTTCTGATGACTATCGTGTTTAATCGATGGTAATGGGTTCTTATTTCTGAATCGATGTAAGGTTTTGTTTTTGATTTAAAGTCAAAACCTTTGTTCCCTTTATTCTACTCTCGGTAAAAAATCCGAATGAAATTTTTTTGCAAGATGATTGAAAATTGCCTATTCTTGGTTGCCGGTAATTAATTACGAGGCGGTTATGAATTATGGACGGTTTTCAGAATCACAAAAATGATTACTAGTTTGATTTGTGGTTCGGATATAGTTTTGCAAAAAAAAAATTTACCGTTTTACGGAATATTGTTTCTTCTTGATTTAGGGTAATATGAAACCCTTGGTATATGATGATTTGGTTAAAAGAATCCAAACCTGGCTCTGATACCAATTGTTGGCCTCAACGTTGGATCTTTGTTGGTTCTAACGTGGTCACAATAATACCAATAAAACGATATGTTTCAAAGAAATGTTTTGTATCAATTGAAATAAATATAAGTCATCATCTTAAAGTGTTACATATTCTAATCTATATATAATGAAGGAAAAGGTGCGTTTGAATGGTTGTGTCGGTTCGGTAGAATCAACAGATGCAACGCTTCCTTTGTAACTGTCAAATGGCAGTTATTTCTTAAGA
Organism: Chrysanthemum lavandulifolium; assembly: GCA_022545495.1. Taxonomy (NCBI): domain Eukaryota; kingdom Viridiplantae; phylum Streptophyta; class Magnoliopsida; order Asterales; family Asteraceae; genus Chrysanthemum; species Chrysanthemum lavandulifolium. The sequence goes on along the minus strand of CM040242.1, from coordinate 285,453,103 downwards.
GTTGACTTTTAATATGGTTGACTTTGACTTCGGGTTTGACCCTCTAAATGGGTAGAAAGCGGGTAAAGCGGGTAAGAGTGGGATTAACCCAATAGTATCATCGTCCGAAATTGAAATATAGTTTTGGGTAACACCTACCATGTACTGCATGAGTAGATTATGTTGAGGCTGAAAAATATGGTAACTATTAATAAATTTAGAGCTATCAATAAGAGATTTCCATAATTTTGAAACAGATCGGAATCGAAGAAGGGATTTGATAGGGAGCTTTTGGATGATTTGTGTTTGGATTTCGAAAGGAATGTTGTCTGACATAATGTTTGTTTGGGGTTCAAAAAGAACAGTGAAATGGAACATTTATTTTCTTGTGTGTTATTGATTGGGCCATTGGGCTTCCAATGCTATGCATGGTCCAAGAATAGTAAAAACATGATATTCTTGTGTTAGCCCACTAGCTTTTTTGCAAATTGGTTGAAAATTTAGGTAAGTAAAAAGAATTACACCTTTGCTAGAACCGGAAGTAGTCTCTCTACTTAGGTAAGGATAAGGCTGTCTAATAAGTGCTCGTGAGAGTCCGGTTGCATCTCACAAAGAGAACATACACTCGTTAGCCCAACAGCCACATCCCAAGAGCTCAATGTGTCTTGCGTTTTCAATCTTTTCTTCATAATAAGCCACATAATAACAGCATGCCTAGGAATACAAGATGAAAACCACACCAAATCATACCATGGTACCTCAATATCCCTAGGGCGAATAGTGTCCCACACAAGCTGAACCGAGAACGGACTATAGGACCCATCACTATTGTGCCATTCCAACACATCAGATTTAGCATCATTAAGAACCAGAACAGGAACAGAGTTTAAAATAGGATATTTTACCAACCAATCATTCGGCCAACTCCACATACCATCATGAATACATTCACGAACCTTGTTGCGCAGGCTAAAACCACCCTCGCAATGTCACGGTGAAATGATGTTATACAAAGGGCTAGCATTACACCATATATCGAACCACATAGAAACTTTAGAGCCATCACCAATAGAAGACCAAATGAAATCCGGGATCATCGGATGAAGCTTAAGAAGGTTCCTCCAACCCCAAGACATATTGCCCATTTTGGCGATGCTTTAATCGCACACTTCTAAATAGTGTGTAAAAAATTGTTGCGGTTTGTCCATAACATGTAATTCAAGAGAAATGTCATTTGTAGACACACAATTACAATACTCCTTTATATCAAAAGACACGTTTTATAGAAATCTTGCAACAAGATGTCAATATTTATCAAAAAGATAAAGAGTTAACAGCAATATGTATCAAGAATCAGTACTATAGTATATACATGTTAGCCATGCTTCATTTGCACATATTTATATATATGTTAGTCCATTACTTCCCTAGCCTTTTTGTGCTTCTTCCCGGAGGGGACATGCAGGGGCGCACATCAAGTGCATGAGTACGTTACAAGCAACAAAACATTACTTTTCTATAATGATGATGAACAATAGAACCTTTATTCGGATCTAAGGTGCAATAGTCGACTTAGATTAATAGTATCAAATGTTACAAGATTAAATTAATGTCAATGAGACAATAATCATATAAATGTAAAGATAAGACAAGATCGGTGAAATGATCCGAGAGAAGAGAAGAGTGATACAAAAGGCGCACACTCAGTGTGTGTAACCCTAGATTAAGGGACTTATTAAATAGGGATTAAGTTACACTAAGACCCTCTAACGGCTATAAATGACTCATCGTGAAATGAATAACGCTTGGTGATACCGACTTCTTGGAACTCTAAACCTTTTATTCTTTGTCCATGAATAACCCCATAGAATCTCTGCAATGATCATAACTTGAAAGCCATTAGGAACCGATAGAATGATATGTTTGCCACAGATTATTACCCCAAATTCTAACATTCCCCTTGATCGATGAGCAAACATATCAAACAATATCGGTTTTTCACACAAAATTTATCTTTGGTAAGCAGGAGATTTTTAGTGAGAATGTCTGCGATTTGGTTTGAAGAGCCAATCTTCTTAGCACTTATAACACCTCTTGCAATTTTCTCCACGATGAAGTGAACATCAATTTCAAAGTATTTTGATCTTTCATGAAAAGCAGGGTTGACAACAAGTTGTAAAGCGATTTGTTGTCACAAAAAGATTAACAGAAGATTGATATCAACTTTTAGATCTTTTAGGATTTTTGAATCAAATGATTTCACGAGCAGCGATGAGACATAGATCTATACTGCTTACGTGGAAGATTTTGAAAGAGTGTTTTGTTTTTACTTTTCCATGAGATCAAACAATTATTGAAGAAAACACAATAACACAGATGATTTTACGGTTTTCTTGCATTTGGCCCAATCAACATCACTATATCCTTCAAGATGATTTTCGAGTTCTTTGAAGTTGTACCTTAGACCTTTTCACGGAGCTCCTTTTAGATATCTCGAACATTGAGGGCACATTCGGATGAGATTTTAAGGAGAATGCATATATTGTGCGGACAATGAACCGAGTATGAGATGTCGGTCTTGTATGGGTGAGATAGATAAGTTTCCCAAGTAACGTTTGATAACCGATGATGTTGACAAGCAAGGGTCATCGGCGGTGGGAATGTATGGAAGCACGAGTTGGGTTCCATAGGGTGGACACAGTTTGCACCCAAGAAGGCCAAATTCTTTGAGGAGTTCAAGACAATATTTTCTTTGAGAAAGAAAATGTCATTCCAGTTTTAAAACCTCAATGCCAAGGAAATATTTTAGATTTCCCAAGTCTTTGATATGAAATTTGGATTTTAGAAACTCTTTAAAAGATTTATCTCATCAATACGGTTTCAGTAAGAACAATATCATCCACATAAACAAGCGAGCAATAAACTTGTTATTCTCTGTTTTGGTGAACAGGAGTGATCATTATGATTGAACAAAGTTATTTTCTTTTAAAACAACGACAAGTTTTTCATTCCATTTCACGGGAGCTTGTTTTAGGCCATATAGAGACTTGACAAGTTTACGGACTTTATTTTATTGTTCTCATTACGAACCCCTTGGGAATGGTCATATAGATATCCTCATCAAGATCTCCATACAAGAAAGCATTGTTAACATCAAGTTGAAAAAGAGGCCATTTGTTTTTTACTGACTAAGGCAATAAGACATCTAACGATGAACATTTTCACAACAGGAAAAAGTTTCATCATAGTCTATTCCTTCCCTTTGGTTGTAGCCTTTAACAACTAATCTAGCCTTGTATCTATCAACTTCACCATTGGCTTTATATTTGATTTTAAAATCCATTTGTAACCAATGGGAGTTCTATTAGGAGGTAGATCGGTTATATCCCAAGCATGGTTTTCATTTAGGGCCTCAATTTGAATTCATAGCATCTACCCAATTACTATCAAGGATAGCTTCTTCATAATGTAGGTTCAATACTTTTATTAAGACTAGAAGCAAAGCAATAGTTATCCTTGTTAAGATTAGAGTAATTAACAACTTTTTCAACCCCATATTTGACTTTTCCTTCAACAATAAAGTCATTTAGATTCTTGGGCAACTTAGAAACTCTAGTTGACCTTCTAGCGATAGTGGTGGCAAGCCTCTTTCTTGTTCAATGAATCGGATGATGTATCGGTGAGAATCGGAAGATGCATCACAGGATGTGATTCATGTGATATGTTGCCCTCGGGGTGTGTATTATCATCTATAGATGTTGCAACCGGTTCATCAATCCTAGTAGGATGACTTACCACCGTGCTATCATCATAGGATGTCACTCTCCTTCATCATTGGGACTTGTTTGTGAGTCAAAGAAATTTTTGTGGTTTAAATCTTTAGGCACATAAGTTTCAACAAAAGGTTTTGACACGAATTTTTCATTTTGAATGAAAACACGGTTTCATAAATTTGACATCTACGGAATAAAAGATATTTTTGTTTCTAGGCTCAAGAGTTTATAACCTTTTTTTCATTTGAGTAACCAATAAGAACACTTTTTCGGACCTACTACCAAATTTGTCGAGATGTTGAGAATAGTGGCATAGCATAAGCGACCAAAGACTCTAAGGAGAGAGTGAAGGGTCATGCCCATACACAAAGAAGAAGGGGACTTGCAGAAGGCGAAGAGGCAACTGTTTATGACATAGGCGTGGTTAGAACACATTCGGGCCAAAGATATAGAGGTAATTCCCACGAAACATAAGGGATCTAGCAACATTAAGGAGATGCCTATGTTTCCTTTCTGCAATGCCATTTTGTTGTGGTGTATAAACACAAGAGGTTTGATGTAGAATTCCTTTTTCATGAAAGAATTGTTGAAGTTTATTATTGACAAATTCTGTCCCATTATCACTTCTAAAAACTTTGACATTGTGTTCAAATTGATTTGATAGCATATGAGTAAAGTTAACAATGGAAACATAAGCACCATCCTTCCCTTTAAGCATATAAACCCATACTGCCCTGGAATAGTCATCAACTATGGTTAAAAAATATTTATAACCATCTCTGCTAGTGATTTTATATGGTCCCCAAACATCAAGGTGAACAAGTTGACCAATTTTAGTGGATTTATGTTCACTTAAAGGAAAGGGTTATCTGGTTTGTTTAGCTTTATTACAAGTATCACAGAGATGATCAGTTTCAGATGAGCTATCAAATTTAAGAGTGGGTTTAAGTATGTGTAGGACTTGGTCAGAGGGATGACCAAGTCTTTGATGCCAGAGATTCTTAGAGACATGACAAACAAATATGCAGTTGTTAGAAGTAATCTTACATGTAGAATCTATATCAAATATATATAATCCATTGTATTGTTTACCAATCCCCACAATCCTTTTTTGATGTAAATCCTGTATATAGCAATTAGATTCATTAAACCCAACAAACATCTTATTGTCTCTAGCAATCTTATGAGCAGATAGTAAACTAACATTGTATTCGGGAACAACAAGAACATCAAAAGAGTTAGGTCATTATTGACCTTTAAATCACCAATTTTAGTAATTAGGGCACGAGTACCATTGGGATGTCCAACAGTTAAGCCAAGATTTGAAATGTTAACAACATTAATTAAAAAATTTAGACACAGTCATGTCTTGATTTGCACCGAATCAACAATCCAACCCAGGTGATGTTTCGGATAAGGATTTAGTGTTGTTGTTAAAAACTTGTTGAAGTTTACATTAAACTTGACACGCCATTAAAGAAGGTTCTGAAAAATTTTTACACCAAGTTGGCATTAGCAGATGACACATTGTTGTCATTGAGGAGACTCATAAGTCTCGAGAGCATTCATTAGACAAGGAGACGGGAGAGTTGCTAGCACTATTATCGGTGACACAATTGGTTTCGTGAAACATTATTCTTCTTGAAAGGTTTACCATTAAAATTTCTTTTAACATATCCAACAAGATACCCAACAAGGTCATAACATCTATCAACAGTATGACCGGGTTTTTGCAATTAGTACATTTGAGGTTCAAGTTTGGTCCTCTGCTATTAGAGTCATTACCATTATTAAAACCGAAACTTTGTTATTAAAACCTCTTTTGTTATCAAAAATTTTCCACCATCGAAGTTTTTGCGGCAAAAGTTGTAGCATTTGGTTTAGCGAGCTATTCCCGGATGAGACGTTTCGTGAGATTCTTCTCCGAGACAACAGAGAAAGCGTTTTGACATTAGGTAAAGGATCTCGGTTAAAATATTGCTTGATGGGAACATAGGAGTCATCAAGACCCATAAGAAATTGCATTAACTTGATTAGTGATTGTGTTTTCAAAATGTTTTGCGACCTCACAAGTGCGGGGAGGCAAGCTAATCATACAATCAAATTGTTTCCATAAAGAGTTAAGATTGTTATAGTAATCGAGAGAGAGGACCCACTTTGACTAAGAGAATTTATGTTTTGTGCAAATTAAAAATAGTGAACCATCAACTTTATCATAGGTATCTTTAAGATCATTCCACATTTCATAAGCGGTTTTAGAATAAATAGCACCAACAAATAATTCGAGTGAGAGAGTTGAGGATCAAGTGACCACAACGAGTTACAAGTGTCCCATTGATTAGCAAGGCGGGGTTTGAATCATTTCTTATGCAAGTACCATCAATAAACCCCAACTTGTTATGGTTCCTTAAGGCAAACGTCATGGCCATATTCCATATTTTATAATTTTCGGTTCAGTGAGTTTAATAGAAATAATGGGAGTACCATTGGTGTTATTGGGGTATAAATACAAAGCATCACCAAAGGATAAGCTTTTCTCGGTGGAACCACCACCACCAACATTATCATCACCAATAGCCATAATACAAACAATAAGGCGAGAGATAAAAGGCAGACAAAGAATCACGACGGATATAATAATAAGAGTAAATAGACAAGTAAATAAGACTTTGCAATAAGAAACAACAAGCACCAAGCACATGGACTAGGGTAAACCGGAGCGGTATTCGTACCACTCAAGGTGGCGGATCAAGATGTTAGTCTACCCGTTTGCACCCACGAGACTTAAGTCTTGTATGTTTAAAGAGAAGATAAGACTTAGACTTACGAGAAATATGCGTGGAAGAACAAATCACAATCACCCTAGATTCACTTAGTCTAGGGTAAATTGTAAATGAAGATAACCGGTGATTACGCCAATAGCAATAACCCCAAACCACACCTTTGTTGCCAAAGAGAATCAATGAGCACGACGCTCGATACCATGTCACAAAGTATAGGCAACACTAGATGAACAATAGAACCTTTATTCGGATCTAAGTTACAAGATTAGATTAATGTCAATGAGACAATAATCATATGAATGTAAAGATAAGACAAGATCGGTGAAATGATCCGAGAGAAGAGAGAGTGATACAAAAGGCGCACACTCAGTGTGTGTAACCCTAGATTAAGGGACTTATTAAATAGGGATTAAGTTACACTAAGACCCTCTAACGACTATAAATGACTCATCGTGAGAAATGAATAACGCTTGATGAGAAACCGACTTCTTGGAACTCTAAACCTTTTATTCTTTGTCCATGAATAACCCCTGTAGAATCTCTGCAATGATCATAACTTGAAAGCCATTAGGAACATAGAATGATATGTTTGCCACAGATTATTACCCCAAATTCTAACATATAATGATCGGAATTAGCAGATGTAATCAAAGCTTGGTTAATAATGCAAATCATCATTTATCCTATGCGACTGCCAACAAAATATTTGTGTTTATAACTTCCACAAGTATGTGAGATTCATCATCATTAATATTGGAAACATCTATTTTAAAGATAACAAAAGGATCAATGTAGATATACTGAATTCACTATTATATAACCTAAAACTAAACTGCAGCACTTTCATAGTTATACTGAATTCACTATTATATAACCTAAAAATTCAATGCAACATATTCTTGAGACTCATTACACGGGAGAAAACACAACAAAGTTCATGTAATTTGTTCTCGACTTACACACACAGAACTGCTAATTCAAGACTTGCAACGGCCCCAAACTCAATTTGAATAGAAGAATGGCAGAAGATAAACAATACAAGTAATTTTCATATATATGTATCTTCTTAACATGTATATGACGATTGTAAATTCCAAAAACAGTACTCTAGTATATTTAAAGGTGTCTTTTGTCTGGTTGTTAGCGGAGTATGCTTTTTAACAATATCTCAGTGAATCGAAGGTGGCAAAACAAACGGATCATGGGGTTGAGTAACTAGTCAAAGTGGAGTACTGGTAGCAGATTTGACTGGGTAAATGGGTCAATCTGACAATATGTTCCGATCACATAATAACAACTATTACTTCTTTAATTCCAAGAAAAGTGCAGTAAGATTTATTACGTATTTGACCATTTTCTTGTTCATTTCAGATTGATGCTATATGGGCAATTAATTTCAGTACTCCGTTGAGTATCAATGTTGATGCGAATTGGATGCATCATTATTTGCTAGGTAACAAGTTAGTGTGGCCGAAGGAAAGGTATTCAAAAGTCCAAGCTCATTTAGCCATAGCTTTTGTTAACTCGGTTAATTCTTTGGCAGATTCATTGAATTTTGAGATAGTTGAGGCAAAACTGTGAAATCAAGTATCAAGGCTCATAAATATGGTTGCACCCATTTACCATAACACTTTTACAGGTAACCATTTTAATCCTAATGGGGATAATCTTGTTGGAAAGTCAATCAAAACCAACTTGACCCGTTGACTGCAACACTTTCAAAGTTAACCATTTTATACAACAATTTTAACAATCCTTGTACCATATCAATAACTTGGACTTTCACAGTACTTTTTTAGTACTTTCATGTGTTGGGTTCCATTTTAGTCAAGATCAAGTGGTCTAAGGGAGGAGAAGTACTTGAAATACATTGTGTTTCTAGTGAGAGAAAGTAGAGAGAGGATGGAAAGAAAAATGTGTATTATTAGAGAAAGAAAGATGAATACAAAACCTAATCCTTAGCCACACCCCTCAAATTGAGTCTTGAGGGGTATATATAGGCTCTACACAACATAACTATGCTTCATGTACAATATTAGTCCCTGCGGGCACAACTATCTACTTATCTAATCCAATTCACGTGTAAGACACCAGCTTCACAAAATAGCAATCCTAACATCATGCCTTCCCAATTAATTCCCGATCAACTATAGCACAAACCATTTAATTATGTTCAATATAATATGCAAGACTTTTACAAAACCATATTAATTGGTCAAAAATCTCAGCATCAGAATAAGTTAGATTGTCAAACTAGTTCATTGTCAGAACTTAAATTACAAAGACATAAATTTGTAGAATTACTAAGTAAGTTACTCTTGTATGACTATTGAATTTTCTCAGTTTAAGAACTGAACACTGTTATATTATAATCATTCAAACCATTGGCCCAAAATTCATATCCATGAGATCAAAAGCACATACTTTACATAGAAAATTATCATCATTTAAGTCAGAAACATGATAAACCAAGCAATAAGTTGTAGGTACTATTTAATAGCCTGAGCTAATCTCTATACCTTGCAATGTTTCCATCATCGCTGATCAAGTAGAAGTAGTGTTTCCATGTAAGAGCTCACGAAGAACGAACCATAATCTCCATCAATCCCAATATCATTGATACTTCCTGAGGAGGGATCATAAACTTCAAATATACCATGACCTTTGATATCTATTATAGTTTCACCATTCTTCCTAAACCCCAATACTCCATCACGCACCGATTTACCTGGCACCTTAACAGTGAAAATCTTAGTAAAAGCTTTAGTAACACCATCATCCTTCATCATCCATACACCACAAACTGTGATCTCACCCTCTTCATAGTATTCAAGCACAGTAAGACACTCAGTTCGCATAGATAACTTTAATTTCCTAGAGTGCACTAAACAATCCGGAAGATACACTTTACCGAATTCTTCACTGATCAGATCAAAATAAATAATCAAGTTAGACCTAACTCTTTCATTTGGATCAGTACCAAGCCAATAAATGAAACCTTCTATAGAGACTTGATAATCATACATTAAAGTAAAAAACTGGAATGGCGGAATATTAGATACACGTTTCCAAACACGTGTACTTAATGTAAAAACCTCGACATCCCAGTGGCGTTTTGGTCCAGTAAGAACATTAATCTTAACAAGCTTAGGGTCATTAGTGTTGGGACAAACACCAAAACCAATCCTAGTAAAACCATTCCACGTATTAATTACATTAGGGATAACAATACCAATACATCTTCTAGCCGCAAGATTCCAAAGAAAAACCATTTCATTTCCATCACATCTATTTTTATAATATCCGTACAAACATAACAACCCATGTGACAAAGAAACAATTGATGCGTCCTTAAGAGAAGTGGGCAGAGTTAAGGAAAACTTATGAAAGGGGAAAGTATCATCGTCCGAAATCGAAACATAGCTTTGGGTAACACCTACCATGTACTGCATGAGTAGATTATGTTGAGGCTGAAAAATATGGTAACTATTAATAAATTTAGAGCTATCAATAAGAGATTTCCATGATTTTGAAACAGATCGGAATCGAAGAAGGGATTTGATAGGGAGCTTTTGGATGATTTGTGTTTGGATTTCGAAAGGAATGTTGTCTGACATAATGTTTGTTTGGGGTTCAAAAAAGAAGAGTGAAATGGAACATTTATTTACTTGTGTGTTATTGATTGGGCCATTGGGCTTCTAATGCTATGCATGGTCCCAGAATAGTAAAAACATGAGATTCCTTTGTTAGCCCACCAGCTTTTTTGCAAATTGGTTGAAAATTTAGGTAAGTAAAAAGAATTACACCTTTGCTAGAACCGGAAGTAGCCTCTCTACTTAGGTAGGGCTAAGGCTGTCTACATCTCAACCTCCCTCATACACCGTAAAAGACGGTATTAGGATCCATAACCCGTGGAAGACAGTATTAGGACCCATAACCCGTGAAAGACGGTATTGGGAGTTACTTTACTATACTTTTTTTTAAAGTATTCTAATGATGAGAAGATTTGTAGCAACTTTTTCAATATATGTCTAGTACTACTTTAATGCCTTCCCAGTCAACTTGACCAGTTTTCACTACACCTTCATGGTTAACCATTTTGGTCTCTTATTCAACAATCAACATGTTTAACAATCCTTAAAAGCATAAACCATTTGATTAGGTTCACTATAACATGTAAATAGTTCATTGTCATACAATTCAAACTTCCAAGTTGATACATAAATATGTACAGTTACTACCAAATAAGTTACTCTTGTACGAGTACTGAATTTTCTGAGTCCAAGAAGAACTCGAACACCGTTATTACAAACCGGCCAGTGACCTAGATTTCATATCCATGAGATCAAGAACACATATGTCACATAGAAAAGCATCATCATTAAAATTGGAAACATGAATATTTAATAACCTAGAACTTATCTCTATATACATGATGCTATCAAATCGTCATCAACGAATGATGGAATTAGACTCACCAATCAGAAGTAACGTTTCCGTGTAGGAGTTCACTGAGAACGAACCATAATCACCATCAATCCCAAGATCATCAATGTGTCCTGAACACGGATCATAAACCTTGAGTATTGATGATCCTTCTGTATCAGCTTTTGAGTCTATTATTGCTTCACCATTCTTCCTAAACCCCAATACTCCATCACACACCGACCTACCTGGTACCTTAAGAGTGTACATCTTATAAAAAGATTTAGTAACACCATCATCCTTCATTATCCATACACCACAAACTGTGATCTTACCATCTTTATAGTATTCAAGCACAGTTAGACACTCATTTTGCTTAGATAACTTCAAGTACCTAGATTGTAGTAAACTATCCGGAAGACACACCGCTCTAAATTCTTCACTCCTCAAATCAAACGAAATAATCATATTAGACCTAATCCCTTCATACGGATCCGTATTTTCATAAGCATGCCAATATATACAACCCTTTACAGAGACATGATAATTCAACATCAAACTACGTAATTTGTATGGCAGATTAATTGACACACTTTTCCAAGCACGTGTACTTAATGCAAAAACGTCGACCTCCCAATGGGCGTTTGGGTTATTAAGAAAATTAATCTTAACAAGCTTAGGGTCATTTGTGTCGGGACAAACCCCAAAACCAATCATAGTATGTCCATCCGTTAGGGATAACAATACCTACAGATTTTCTAACTGAAGGATTCCAAAGAACAGCGATCTCTCGATAAGCACTATAAAAGAATATAATTCCGCTCGAGGAACCATGTGTTCCTACGTGTTTAAGTGTGTTAACAGGCCATGGGGCAGTTTCGAGAGACTTGTGTTGAGGGAAAGTATCATTATCTTCAACTGAAACAAATTTTCGGTCTTGTTCAGAGCGGGATGTGTATCTTATGAGTAGACGATGTTGAGGGTGTGTGTGATTGATGTGGTAATTGTTGATGAAGTTCGAGCTATCGATTTGAGACTTCCATTGCTTAGAAACGGATCGGAATTGAATAAGTGATTTTACAGGAAGTTTTTTCATGATTTCTAACTGGATTTCGAAAGGTATGTGATCTGACATAATGATTTTGAAGTTGGTTGTTTAGGGTTTATGATATGATCGTAAAAATGTTTGTTGTGTTCCTTGAACGTGTTTATGTGTGGCGTATATATATATGTGACATTTATATGTCTTATTTAGGGATATTAAACTTGGGCCATTGTAATTCATATGCTATGGTCTGTAATCCATATATGACACTGGTCCGGCTTTTAGGATATTAGTTTTAACTTTCAAAGATTGAATTATTCCAAACAAAACAAAAAAAAGTTATTCCAACACTATGATATGATTTATTAGCATAATTATTGGGCCAATTCTCTAATTAAGATCTGAACATAAAATAACATATGTAATTTAAGTTCTTGAATGAATACATTCAGGGACTCATCTCGAAAGACGAAAGATATGTCCTTTTACTGACTAATGCGGTTTAAATAAGTGAAGTCCCTTAACCAAAAGAAGTTGATAAAGTCACTTAGATATGACAATGTCTCACTGACTCTCCTTGACCTCCTCAACATAACTTAGACACTTGGGAAAATATCTAAGTATCAGAGAATGTTCGGGCGAGAAAGTTTCTTGATAAAATATGTGAAAAAACACTTATTAAAGAAAGTAAAAGAGTTTGTATAAATATATAAACAATTGTCAATCTTGTTCTCTAAATTAAGATTGCACACATTTCAAGAATAAAATCATTTAATGTAAGTTAGTAAGAGTGTATGACACAGTTAAATGTTTGACACGTCCCTATTACCCCACGGGTACTTGATATTTTCCTATAAAAAAAATGTTTTAAATCTCTTGCAATTAATGTAAAATACATTCAAGAGAGCATTTACTCCTTCATTAAACTTAGGCCTTGAACCTGTTTAGAGAGATTGATAAGTTCATACTTAAAAACCTACTTTGGTTAGTGTTAACGCTAGTGAGAATATCAACATATTTTGTCATTCATCTGAGACTGTTATTCCGTAAATAATCTTTGCAAATTATTATTTTTAAAAATAAGAATGTAAACGTTGAAAATGTCTTGCGTAAATCTTATGTAAATTGCTTATCTTGTTTATGCTTTAAATTATGTTAAGTGCCATAAAAGTTTTTAAAGACTCAAGTCTACCTTAATCAAACATTTTAAATGGAACACAAGTAGTACTTGTGCAAAATAATGGATTGATATATTGTTTTTAGGTTTGGGATTTTTATGTCTTTTATAATATTTATTGTATCAACTGATTTTTCACGGTGACTCCTAATTATACGGCACTTACGGGTTTAGTTATAATATTCAACATGTCTTAAGAAAAGTATTAAAATGACTAGAATAAAACCATTGCGAAAGTAAAACTTAGGGTTGAACCAAAGAAATGATTAATGTTGAAGATCAAACAATAAGTACACCCATAAATAAATGATTGGTGTTATTATTGTACATACGTAAGGGTATTCAAGTAATTCAAATGTTCCCATTTTTAAGTATTTAAGCCTAAATGGGTAAACGGATGATTTTTTTTCTTTGTTCAAGTTACTAGGAATCATAACCATGTATCAGACAAATGCATGCGACCTATCAGAGGTATCGACTGTTTTCTAGTTAGCATCAAATGTGTAACTAGTGAGGTTTGAAACTTAGAATCATATGGCTATTGTGAAGATGATGATGATTTTTATTTTATTTTTAAGCAGAATTTCTAAATGCTTATATATAGTTAAGATAAGGTGTGTTGTCATATAAAATTTTAGAAACAAAATCCTTACAAGTTTAAACCAACATGAACAATTATGTTGTTTAGCTTTATTGAATGGCAAAAGACGACTACTTAGCTAAGTATAAATAGCCTCTTTTTCTTCAAGAGTTATAATTTGGCGTGGTAATTGAAACCAGATCGAGATTTCTCAATCTTAACAAAATAAATTGTTCATTATACTTCTCAGTACCTCAAGGGATGGCCTAGCGGTAATGGATTGAGATTCTCAACAATAGGTTTCTTGTTCGAATCACATAAATTGTAACTTCTTGGTTCACCTACTCCAGGTTCACAAGCTGCTAAAAAAATGAATGGTGAAGAACTAGTGATTTAGCACACTTTATGGGTCTTGCGGATGATATGTGGAGTTTGGAATTTACATGCCTGAGGGGTTAGAATTCAATACATTACAATAAAACATGAAGTTGACTGGACACCGCATAACGTTTTCATAATCTTGAGACACATATTACATGTAAGAAAACACATAAAAAATTCTTGTAACCCGTTCTAGATTTACACAGAGAAAACTGCTAATCAAGATTTGTAATGGAAACAAACTGAATGAATTTGAATCGAAGAATGGTCTAGGTAAACAACACAAGTAACTTGGTGATATATGTATCGTCTGAAAAATTAAGTTACACCCAATGAAATTGAACAAGAAAAGCAAGACTGATGATATATATAAAACTGATGACGGAAAGATGTGGCTCATTTAAACTTTTATACGTGCATCACTATAATGTTTTGAAAAGTGAAGAGTTTCCTCGATCGACACCAATAGTCCTAGAATCGAACCGAGAAACTAGACGCCTGGATAAATAGCAGAATGTTATCATTTCTGTCGCAAACAAACCACCAATGCCAAAGACCATACAAGTAAGAGCCACTAACTCAGTGAGACAATTAATTATCATGATTTTATAACAGCTATTAGTCTATTACTTCAAATCCAAGAAAAAGCAGTAACAATTGTTACATATTTACCCATTTTCTTGTACAATTATGATTGCTGCTATTGGGGGGATTTCTTTTTCGAATATCAGTGCTGATGCTTATCGGATGTGTCATATATAATAGGTAACAAGTTTATGCACAGGATGTAAGGTATTCAAAATTCCATACTCATTAAATTTATCCATAGCTTTTGTTAACTCGATCTGTAAATTTTTTTGGCAGATTTATTGAATTTAGAGACAGTTGAGGTAAAACTGTGAAATAAAGTATTAAGGCTCCTAATATGGCTGTGTGTCAAGACCAGGAGATTGGTGCAAATTAGCAAATAATGAAAAAGAAACTGGTAAGAAATAAGTAATTCGATAATGATAGGATATATGTACGATGTACGTGTGAGAAACAATCCAAATATGGAAATCTAATTTTAAGAATCAAACAAAACCAATTTGACCCGTTTTCTGCAACACTTATATATAACAAAACTACAAAAGCATCAATATAGATATAACTTCTACAAATATGCAAGATTTGTCATCATTAATATTGGAATCATGCATTAAATTCAAATATAACAATGGCATCAATATAGTTATAATTAAAAAATTTATCATTATATAAACTAAACTAATCTGCAGCGCTTTGATAGTGATACCTTCCAACATCATCATTAATGGATGATAGAACTCGTCTCATTAAGCAAAAGTAGCGTTTCCAAGTACGAGTTTACCAAGAGAGTATCCTGACTTCCATTAATCTCAATACTACCCTTGATACGTCCTGATGAGGGTTCATAAACTTTAAGTTTTTCACTTCGATTTTTTTTATCCACCAATTTTATCACAGCTTCGCCATTTCTACGAAACCATGATACAGAATTCCACACTGACTTGCATGGTACCCTAATAGTGAACATTTTGGTAAAAGATTCAGTAACACCATCATTCTTCATTACCCATACATCGAAAACCTGTACATCACCATAATAATGATCTTCAAGCACACCAAGCGACTCATTCACGTTCTTCATCGTCACATTAACGTACTTCACTAACCCATCCGGAAGACACACTTCAGCAAACTCTTCACTTTTCAAATCAAACGAAACCATAGAATTATACCTAAATATAGCACCCGTAGTATTTTTATAATTAAATACATTAAAATAAATAAGCCCACCGATAAAAAGCTGATCACAATTCCACAACTCATGTGATTTAATAAGCGGGGTAGATATACTTCTCCAAACACGTGAGCTTAATGTAAAGACCTGGACCTCCCAACATACACTCGGGGTTTCAACAACATTAATCTTAACAAGCTTAGGGTCAGTAGTATCCGGACAAACTCCAAAACCAATAACAGTATATTCTCGCAGTCCATACAATACATTAGGGATACAAATTCTAACAGATTTCCTAAGCGTGGGATTCCAAAGAACAACCACATCAGTTTTTATATCAGAATCATAATAAAATCTGCGGAAGCATATAAGTCCGTGAGAGGAACCAATTATTGGCCTGTACCAAAGCCGGTCAACATACTGGGGAGTAACTGAAAACTTGCGGTTGGGGAAATTGTCATTATCGATAAAGGAAGTGTATCCCCGGCTATTTTTTACGAGTAGATGATTTTGGGAGTGTGTGTGATTAATGTGGTAATGATCATTGATGAATTTCGGGCTATCTATCAGACACTTCCATTGTTTTGAAACAGATCGGAATCGAACCACTGATTTGACCGGGAGATTTTGGATGATTTCTCTTTGGATTTCGAAGGGTATGTGATCTGACATATTGCTTTTGAGGATGTTTTGAAGGGTTTGAATATTAGGGTTTATGATCTAATAGAATAAAGATTTGCATGCGAGTGTGTTTATGTGTAGAGTACGTGTTTTGCTGGTTTGAGTTGTTTGGGCCACTGGGCTTCATATGTATGGTCCAAATAGGAGAGTGTTCTGTGCTACCGAGGCAGGGCCGTCTTTCAAGGTGTGCAAGGTGAGCGGCCGTTTAAGGCCGCAGAATTTTTAGGGCTATAAAATTTGTCCCGTTAATAATTATATGCATGTGTAGACATATTTTTCACGAAGAAAAAAGTATTTAGATGGGAAAATTTCTTAAATGAGTAATATGCTATAACGTTTAGATAATTAATTGTATTATATCTTATAAACGGTGACACTTTATATATAATGTTGCTTAACGAAAGGCCTTATTATATAATTTCGTACAAAGCCCTCAAAAATTTCGCCGATTCATGAGACGGCCCTGTACCGAGGTATTAGTTTTAAGGATTGACTTTAGAGTACAAACTATGCAAGGATCAAATAACACGTTATTGGTATGTTACATCAACGTCACATCATACACCTCCCAATAACACACCAATAACTCAAACAACCCTCCTTCATAACACACCACTAACATCACCTATAGGTCCCGCAAAATACTCCACCAAATATATCACTCACTCACAATACAAAAAAAGAAGAAAAAAAATGCATTTGGCGTGAGTTAGTGCATTGGCTCAAAACAAAAAAGAATGCATTTGGCACAAGTTTGGCATATTAAGCTAGTAAGATTGGTTCACCAATGACACTTCATACCTTGTGCTCTTAGAGTCATAAATTGAAAGAAAAGTACTCGAAAAACCAAGCAAAACCCCAGTGACTTTAAACTTTGATTTTATATCACTTTCATTTTAGAGTGGTTTCTTTGTTCTTTAATTTGGATTGAAAGAAAACAATGGTGTCTAGTTCGGGGCCACTCACTAAACCAAAAACCACTTTTAGCCACGAGACACTTTTAGTGATCTTATCCTCGCTAAATATAACATGAGACCCATTTTTCAACCCAATTTTTTGTTGACGGGGGACTCACACTTTTAGCGACGACGTGTGTCGTTGCTAAAAGTGCTTATAATTAAATATTATTTTTATATTAAATAATAAATTTTATTTTAAAAAAATAGCCCCCGTAAAATAATTTAGCCCGCCAAATCCTTTAGCGATGGCATGTGTCGTCGTAAAAACATAAACAAATTTAATAATGTTTATTTTAATATTAAATAATTTTTTTATTGAAAATTAATTAAAAAATGATTAAATAAATTTTTTTATTGTGTAATACGTACTTTTAGCGACGACATTAAAAGTGTATTCTAACTTTATCTTAACTTTTAATATATAATTGTTAAAAGTAATTTTAAAAAATGGGAAAAGTGAGTGTGTGGCTGTTAGGTACTCAAGCTTGGGTATAAAACTGCATAATAGTATGCCATTTTGAGTAAAACATAGAACCTCCTTGTTTCTTTTCTCATCGAATCAATTATCATCTTCCCAACAAGTCCTCAATGCTCAATTAATGTGTTCTTTCACTTAAAAATTGTTTTGAAATTGATGGCCGCCTATCTTTATACTTCATATCCGATGAGAAAAAAATTCCAAAGGTTGCCATGTTTTATTCAAAACAACTGTGTTTAGTGGGTTCTTCCCTTAAAAATATGTAGATTACTTTATTGACAAACTTTATATTCTAATAAATTATAAAAAAAAATTATTGTGATTGTTGTCGTTAAGTGGTTAGATTGGTAACAATATAAAGATAGAGAGATCATGATGATAGGGTAGATGTAAAGGTGTTTTAGGTCTTGGATAGAATGGAGCAACACACCTTTATGTGGATTTGGTCTTGCATTCATTCAAGATTTTTTGTCAATGGAATAATGATGTTGGCGGAAACATACGGGTGAAGGGTGAGGTGGCAGCAGGTTGGTATGGAGATGGCAATGTTATAATGTCTGTGGGTGAAGGTTTATATATAACATGATATCGATTTTGAGGCATTGTGTGTTGTATTTTATTTAGGGTGTGTTTGGCGCATAGCTTTTAGGAGCATTTAGTAGCGGTGAGGGATACATGTTGAGCGTTGTGATTTTTAATGTTTTTTTTTACAAGCATCAAGTAGCTATATGTATTTTTTCTGAAATATTTCTTTTCTAGTGTTCCATGAAGGAGCTTTGAGTATTTAGGAGCTGTTGTACATATTATAATTAAATTACAGCTACGTTGCCAAATATTTTTATAGAATACAGCTACAACTTACCGCTACTGATCACTACTACTGTTATTGTTTCCAAATATACCCTTAATAATTGGGTAGGATAATAATTTTGTATATTTTTTAAGTTCTAAAATATGGCAGTGATGGTGGTTCTGTAATGTTTTTAGAAAGGTCGAATTTTAGATGTTGGTGAGGATAGATGAGAAAGATTGAAGTAGAAACAAACAGCGTATTTTTCCCCGCCAAAGGAAAAGAGGCTGCAGTCAACGCAAACAAATTTAATCTATAATAAATTTCTGCAAGTGCAAAAACCTTATGCATAACAATGATTGTTTCGTTCTCTTTCTTTATTTTCTATCCATATAAAAATATGTTCCAGCTTCCTACACAGAGATTAATGCAATTTTACAGTTTCCTACACAAAGATTAATGTGCATGCTTATTATAGCATTGTGTCACGGACTTGTCTCTACAAGCTCTTTCATGCGGCACTTAGTCTCAACTAAGCTCAGCCTTGCTCGAATACTCGACGATGTATGCAACTAAAGAAAGATGCAAAGAGAGGAACAAGTGGAATATGAAAACGCTTTGTATTACTTAGAGAACTTTACACAAGAGAGATTACAAGTGATTTGTTGGATGCCTTGTACAAATGAGGCCTCCCATATATATACTACTCAACTAACTGTGTACAAGTTCTACACACTTCCATTGTAAGAAGCTTCTAAGACTTCCATAAGCTTCTAGGACTTCCATAAGCTTCTAGGGATTTCAAAAGTTTCTAGAGCTTCCAACACCTTCCAACACTTTCCAAGGGTTTCCAAGATCACCCAAGCTCTTCCAAGAAAAGTGTGGAACAATCCGGAATCCCGAACATCCTCGAATACAATCTCGTCGAGTAGGCGGGTCGTGACATCCTCCCCACCTAAACTCGCGACGTCCTCGTCGTGCCATCCTCATGATATTTCTTGATCTCGTCCGCAAACTGCCACAATAAGTCTTCGGCTTCCCAACTCGCTTCACTATCGGGCAAGTTACGCCACTTGATCAAGTATTCCTTGTAGCTCGACACTCCTCGTCTTCATATCGTACGATCCGACAAAATATCCTCAACCCCTTAATTGTACGAAGTAACAACCGCTGTTTGTGCCCGCTTGGACACCCCTCGTTTCGGGTCTTCCTCGTCTCTATGATAAGGCTTGAGAAAGCTAACGTGGAAGACTGGGTGGATCTTCAACTTGGGCGGTACTTGAAGTCGATAAGATACTTTCCCAACACGTCCAATCACCGGGGAAGGGCCTTCATACCTCAGTATCAAGCCTTTGTGCACCTTCCTTAATGATTTGAATTTTGAGGCAAGAGTTTTGCCATAACTTAATCTCCGACCTCGAACTCGACGTGTCTCCTCTTTCCATTCGCACATTTCTTCATCTTCTTAGCTGCTTTGTCCAATGATGCCCGATCCAAGTCCACTTGCTCATGCCATTCCTTCATCGTCTTGTAAGCGGTCGGCTACTCCCCTCGTATGATGCGGCTAAGGCATTAAGAGTCAATGGTTGGCGCCCAGTGACCAACTCAAAAGGACTCTTCCCCGTGTCTTCACTCTGTTGCATGTTGTAAGAGAATTGAGCAACATCGAGGATTTTAGCCCGATCATGTTGGTTGACACTCATGTAGTGCCGAAGATATAGCTCCAATAGTGCGTTCACCCTTCCGTTTGGGGATGGAAAGTCGTGGAGAAGTTTAAATCCATCCCCATAATCTTGAACAACTCCGTCCAAAAGCGCCCGGTGAATCTCGGAACCCCGATCACTAACGATCATATGTGGCAGTGAGGGGTGTAATCGACTCAAGCCGAGTTCGAGCTTGACAAGGCTTGAGCTTGGCTTGAAACAAAAATAATAATCTTGAGCTTGGCTTGATAGCTTGTCAAGCTTTAATCATCCAGGCTTGAGCTTGGCTTGAATAGGTTTCGAGCAAAGCTTGAGCTTGGCTTGAAAAGCTTGAATGTATACAAAAATATTGTATTTGATAGACAAAATCATCAAAATATATATATTTATAAAGTAATACAAACTAAAACCACATTTGAAAACCAAATTTAATTAATTTAACCGTAATAAAACCAACAATAACATTTTTGTACTAAGTCCAACATTAAAATGAAACGTAAGCCAAAGTACTAATTAATGTTGTCATCGATATACTAAGTATAAACAAAAGCTAAAATTATCTAATAGTAGTATATAGTTTGGTCTATTAATATTCACGATTCATAACTAGAAACTTGTATTCGCTTCTAGATATAAAGAAAGTAAGCAACATCACTGGTCTAAGATATCGCTGTTACAAATAATTATAACTTTATTTACCATATAAAAGTCCTTCGAGGGTATATTGAATAATTCTTTATGAAATAAATTCTTATAATTAGAATAATATTCAAATTAGCCCTTAGTTACTTATATGAATTTAATGTAAAAAGATATATATACAAAGGCTTGATAAAAGCTTGAGCCAAGCTATTAAAAGCTTGAGCTTGGCTTGTTATATGTTTCGAGCCAATTTATTGGGATTGAGCTTGATAAAAGCTTGGCTTGATCGAGTCAAGCTCGAGCTCGAGCTCGAGTTGCTTGATAAAAGCTTGGCTTGATTACAGCCCTAGTGGCACACCCCCAATACTTCACCATATTCTTGAAGAAAAGCTTGGTCGTATCGTTTAGGGTAACATCGAGTGGTGCAGCTATGAAAGTTCCATATTTCGAGAATTGATCGACCACTACGATAATACTCCCACTTCCCTCCGACTTTGGCAAGCATGTGATAAAGTCCATGGAAAGGCTTTCCCATGGTCCATTGGGCATAGGTAAAGGCTCCAATAGTCCTCCCGACTTCTTTTGCTTTATCTTGTCTTGTTGGCAAATTAGATACGTCCGCACAAATGTCTCTACATCGTCCTCCATCCTTGGCCAATAGTAAGTGCCTTCTACCAATGCCAACGTTCTTTTGATTCTTGGATGACCGGCCCACTTCGAATTATGGCACTCTTTCAAGATCACCCGCCTAAGATCACCCCACTTAGGCACGTAAAACCGATCTCCTTTGGTGAACAACATGTCTCCTTTAAGCCAAAATCTTCGAGTCTTTCCATCTCTTGCTATGGCTATAAGCTTCTTGGCAAAAAGATCATGTTCTAATCCTTCCTTGATTCGGTCTTGGAGGAATAATTGGGCTTGGGTGATTGCCGTCAAGGGAGATGCTATTTCCGAGTATCCCATGATGAATCATCGATAATAGTTCACCAAGCCAAGGAAATATCTCAACTCCGTCACCCTGGTTGGCGGTTCCCACTCTTGGATAGCTTTCACTTTTGCACCGTCCATCATCAATCCATCGTCTTTGACTTTGTGTCCCAAGAACTCGACTTCGTCTTGGGCGAAAGTGCATTTCTCCAATTTCACATAAAGCTTGTTTTCCCGCAACACTTGGAACACCTGTTTCAAATGCAAGACATGCTCCTCCAAGGTATGACTATAAACAACAATATCGTCCAAGTATACCACTACAAATTTATCAAGAAACGGGTGAAATAACTTATTCATGAGGGTGTAAAATGTGGCGGGAGCATTTGTTAAGCCAAAGGGCATGACTAAGAACTCGTAAGAACCATACCTCGTAAAATACGTCGTTTTGGCTTCGTCTCCCTCCGCTATCCGTACTTGCTAGAACCCCGATCTCAAGTGTAACTTGGAGAAGTATCTCGCCTATCCAATTTGATCAAACAAATCCGAAATGAGAGGGATAGGGTACTTATTCTTTATTGTCACCTTGTTAAGTTCCTGGTAATTTATGCACATCCACAAGGATCCGTCCTTCTTCCTTTGAAATAGCACAGGCGCACCATATGGGGCTTTTGAGGGTCGAATATAGCCCGCATCCAATAGATCTTTGAGCTTTTTTTGCAACTCTAACTCCGGTGGTGGTATTCGGTAAGGGGATTTGGTAGGTGGCTTGAAACCTGGTTCCAACTTGATGGTATGATCCACCTCTCTACTAAGTGGTAGTTTCTTGGGCAACTTCTTGGGCATCAAGTCCTTGAACTCATCAAGTACTCGCTCAATCTCCTTTGGTACCTCCACTTTGCCTGACTCGCCATCCGTCTCTAGCCTTGTCACCGCTAAATAGCAAGGCTCACTCTTGTTGTACCATTTTTTGAATTGCATGGCCGAAAGGGTCTTCACTCCACACTTAGAATCCCCTCCGTGCTAACCATTCAAGTCTTTCCACCATCTAGGATACATAAAGGATTAACAAAGGGCATAGGAAAAGCTCGTACCTTATCGAGAAACTCCAACCCAAGAACCAAATCAAAATCATCCATCGGGACCACCGACAGGTCAATCGTCCTTTCCCATTCTCCAATCTTTGCCTAAACATCTTTAGCCACTCCTTCCATCGGCTTAGCCTTCGAGTTTACCGGCTTAAACGTTCTACTCCTTTTCGTAGCGCTAATCCTTAGCCTCTTAGCTTCATCAACCGACACGAAATTATGAGTAGTACCATAATCAACTATAGCACGTAGCTTGATTCCCCGGCAGCGGCGCCAAAAACTTTATACGCGTACAACGCGCATTCGGGGTCAAAGGAAACTTCCTTTTCTTCGAGCAAGTTTTTCAACCACCTAGGCAGTGAACCTAATCGTTGTAGTGTAGTATTAGGGTAAGCCTCGGGATTGATATCGTTCTCTAGGGGAATAAGAATGCTAGTGAGAAATTACTACGCTAAGGTTGGGGTTGAGAAAGATTATTATTTTTATCTTTTTATATTTTTTAGAAAATTGAAAGGTACGAATCTCGGGGTATTTGATTTGGGGGGTGGTACTTCTACCAATTACTCTACTATTATCTAATCTAATTAACTAAGCTAAGGGGTAGTCTATGTCTAATTGATGTGTGCTTGTATGATGATTAAAGATGTGTTTACCTAGATGCTATTACTCCCTAGTTATCTCCTATTGATGGTTGAATTGTCACGTCCTTATTCTTAACGCGTTTTGTCTTCTAAGGTCGTAAGGCATGCTTTTTTCCCTAACTCTTTGAGACTACCTTAAGGTTATTGCCTACAAAATCTCTAGGATTCATAAACTAACTCTAAGGTTATCTTTAGATTTTTAGCCTACAACAACTCTAGGCGATTATAAACTAATGTTCACAAATATTACTCAAGCATTAAAAACACAACGATGGCCTATTGCAATCCTAGGTCAATTACAATTAAGATAAGAGACAACCAATCAATAATCAATACCTAGGTTTCATAAATCTAAGCAAACACACAAATAAATTAGCCGGACATGGTGAACATGCAAGCATACACACATACAATTGAAGACATAATTAAATCAATGAAGTAAATTACTTATCTTTTTGTAAAATAGGGTATGAGAACCCTAAGATACTGCCCAAGACAGCCAAAAATCATTATTAGGTTTTACTCCACAATTCTACCTTTTTTAAAAGTCTGAAAATTCGAATTCTATATAGAGTTACAACTTCGGTTCGCCGCCATTAGGGTTTCATCTTGACCAAGTCAACTTTGTGACGGCGTCACGTTGTGGTTGTGACGCCGTCGGCTTCATCTTCGGCGCGTCGAATCGAATCTAGGCCGTGCGAGTTGTGACGCCTACTTTTAAAGCTCGACGTCGGTACAAAATAGCAATTTCACTACGAGTAGTCACAATTATAGGGACGCCATCACCCTTTATCTGTGACACCGTCAGGTGCGTTTCCAGCAGCTTGAGTGTCTCGATCTTGACTTTGGCCATTTTCTTCATATATTCACGCCTTTTCGTCCAAATAAGTGTCATTCCAGCATTTTGCCTTCAAGAGACCTAAAAGGTGAAAAGGAACAAAATTAAGCAGTAACGGATATAAAAGTGGTCGATTAAGGGCTTAAATGACCCCTCAAAAGTGTACCTTTTAAATCCTTATCAAGCGTATGCAACAATCCTTTTAAACCACTTGGTGTCCCAAGTGGACGAGTGTAGTCTCGTGAGGGCTTACAGGGAACATACCCCCAAAGTTCATTTGAAAACTAATACAAGGTTATTGTGTTTAAAAAGAAAGAATTAATACTGAGGATAGTTACATCGTAACTCCTAGAAGGAGTTACGCCGTAATTATGGCAAAACCAGGCAGACGCTACTGGAGTGTACCTACGGCGCAACCACATCATGGGATTATGCCATAATTGGTAATGCTCTGAAGGATAGCTATTGGAGGTGTGTTACAGCGTAACTATTGGAATGAGTTACGTTGTAACTGTGGACAGATTAGGTCCCCGTTCAGGCTGCTGCAGAAAACTTCTCTGATCCCCTGAAAAAATAGTTAAAAACACAAAACCCAACAGAAATGGAAATAAAACAAATAAAAGGGATAATTCGGGTTGTCTCCCGAAAGAGCACTTTTCTTTATTAACGAGTCTTTAAGTTAGACTCAAAGCCATGGGGCTTTTATGGCGGCCTTCGAACTTGGCCAACTTCTTCCATATCCTTCATCAAATTATGTCTGACCCATGCAACATTCGTAGCGGTGCGGAGATATTCCTTTGTCTCGATCTTCCTAATTTTGCAAAAAAATTCGTCCGGCCCCAAGTGGTATCTCGTAAACTCATACTTTTCAGCTACAATTGGTGGCGGCCTCTTATACGGAATGCCAAGAAGTTTGCACCTTCATTGCTCATATGCTTCATCATCAGGGTCAGTGAACCCATCTTCACCTTGTAGTTCAAGGTAGTCCAATATCCCCTCGATGTCATCATCATCGGACTCGGTACCCTTAAACCACTTATCATCTAATAAGTCTTCCACAAGCACACGCTTGCATTCTTCTTTCTCATTTCCCGTCGAATCTTTGATATCTTCATCCGTCACTTCACTTATATCATTCGGAATTTCTTCGCTCGGGTCTTCTTCACTCATACATCCTTTCCAAATCTTCTCCTTAGTCAAAGCATCTACCTTTCCATATTTGATTTTGACCCAATCGTCAAATCCTAATTTGTCTAGCCAAGGTAATTCAGTCCTTTCCTTATCATTAGTTGAGGTCCATAAGAATTCATCATCCAAAACTCTTACAATGCTGCTTCCCCCATTGCATTCATCATCAAATGGGTTACAAGATGCCCAAACAACTTCGCCAACGGTGTTTATCTTCTCACACAAATGTTTTCGAGCAATTTTATCATTGGTGTTGCTTGAGTGACCACCTCCATGCAGTACGTATCATCTTTTATTGGTTCCTCAATTGTGGAATCTTTTTGGAGACAATGTTCTTCATAGTCGAGCTTGAGCTTTTCTAGAAGATTTGGATTAATTATAGCATCACCAAATCGTAGCAAATACCAATTATCAAAGGATAGATCTCCGAATTTAACATCATATCTTTCAAGCTCATGAGGGCATGTCCATTCTTCGCCCTCCATATTACCACTCCCGTTGCAATATTCACAGAAAGGATTGCATGTAGGCCATGCTCGTGTGGATTCATCTTCTGTGATCATAATGGGATTGCAACAGTGCTTAATAGGCGGTTCTTCCTCTTCCTCGATTGAGAGCTTTGCTAACCTTTCTTCATCATTAAATGCAGACCACATGTATTTGTTATTCTTGACCCTTTCTTTATTATCACCTCCATCACAAATTTTGTTACGAGGGTCGCACGAAGCCCATAAATCGTACCAATCACCAATATCCACTGGTATTGCTTTGCACCAGTGATTCTTTCTCTTGGATGGATATTGAGGGCACAGGTTTGTATCGCTGGACCATCCGTTAATAATATGCGTTATTGATTCATCTAACTCAAGAAACTTGTCAAACCACGTATCCCAGTTACGCCGTAACTCTGAGGTTGGGTTACAGCGTAACTGACTTTTGTCAGCAATATCAGCATCATTATCATCTGTCCTGCTAGACTCATCGTTAGATTTGTCTTTTTCAGAAAACACAGCCTTGCACGATATAGATTTGTTCTTTTTTTAATCATTTCTCCTCTGTACTTCCTCGCTAAGCTTACCAATCATGGCTTCCAAGTTCTTCAGTGATTCGTCGTGACTAAAAAGGCTTTTGTTTGTGCTTTCTTGAAAGTTCTTGAGCCATTCTTCTTGCTCCTTCTGCCTTTTAGTCGAGTCATCGAGGTATTTCCTGATTGTTTCCTCCAAATTAGCTCTTCTTTCCCCAAAATTCCCACGGTTATAATACGATGGAGGTCCTCCACGATAGCCATTTCCGTTTCTATTATCCCTTTGAAATGGTCGATTTTCACCATATTTAACTTCTTTAACCTTGTTATCTTCGTAAATGAGAGGAAATTTTTGGTTAGATGTCCCCCTCCACTGCTTTCACAACCTACTTGGATGGCATGAACACATTCCCTTGTCTTAAGCATGTCCTGACCTAAATTTTCAAGCTTGTTAGTGATGGCGGCAATTCCTTTAAGATTTCCGCCTAGGCTTCTCTTGCTTCGTCCATCGTGCCATTTTTGAGAATGATCGGCCATTTTTTGGATGGCTTCAATGGCGAGGGTAGGAGTCATGCTTGGAATCGGTCCCTGGTAGTCCAACATCTGTCTTGTATTCACGTTGATACATTTGTAGAAAATGTTGACCTTTTGCTGGCTATTCAGGTCATGAGTAGGACACATGTAGAGGAGATCGTTGTATCTATCCCAAGCTTGATACAACGTTTCATCGTCATCTTGTTTGAAATTATGGATCTCCATTAGCTGATTAGATATCTTCGAAGGAGGACAATATCTTTGGATGAAGTGCTTCTTTAGGAGAGCCTATGTATCAACTGCCCCGGCTGGCAATCTCTCAATCCATCTTCTTGCTCCCTGATGCGCTCCAGAACAGTCAAGCTTTATCACGCAAGCCCGCCACTTGTGAATGGCAGACCGTAACAAGCTTAAAACGGCTCAGGAACGAAATCAATGAAGATCTGGGGAGTATAGTGTTTCCCCGGGTCGTTATGTCCCAGCGAGCTATGCAATGGATTATCAAACGTATAGTGATCGCGAGATTTGAACGGGAAAAGGATTGTGAATTATAATAACTACAGGAGAAGCCAACAAATTAACAACGGCTTAAATGCAAATTAAAGGAAATTAAAAAGATAAAATCTATTAAATAAACGCTATCACTATTTTTAAAATTGATGAACGTTTAAAACTTAAAACTTACGTTTAAATGAAAATTACGTAAACGTACAAAATAAAAAGTGAAACTTATACAATATAAATCCTAAAAATATGAAAAATACATTTTTACAATCCTAATGATAAAAGAAAATTTATAGAAAAAGAAAATTATTTTTATAACTATTTATCTAATTATTATTAATTAAAACTATTTTAACTATTTAATAATTACTTAAAATACAAGAAATTAGGAAATAAAGCTAGAAAATAAAATTTAGACTTAGAAAAGTATAAAATAACAAACTAGAATTTTCAAAACTATTTTTGTATTTTTCGATTATTTTCTATTTTTATGAATTTTAAACTATTAAAACTAATTAAATTGCTAAAAATTACAAAATAAACTATGAAAAATATGGAAAATTACTGTTTTACTTTTTATATTTATCTAAACCTAAGAAAATTGAAAACTTATTTTTTTGAAGCTTTTCTTAATTTTTTGTATTAAATGCTATTTAAAAATGCTTAAAAACTAATTTAAATTGAGAAAAATAGCAAAACAACTTAGAAAAATCTGAAAATTTCAGGAAAAGTCTAAAATAATATTAGGAATATAAGAAAAATGGAAAAACAGGTGCTTATGTGTGGGATTATGGAACTGAAGACCAAGTGCTTATTGAAATAAGCACTTTGATAAGCAAATGAAATCCAAAGGCTACCAAACTGATAAAGAAGCTATACTAAGCTAAATTAACCAAAATGCAATGAGTTTTAACAACCCTAGACCTCTAATTTGCAGGTAAGCACAGATTTGATGATTTGAGTGTTTTGCTTAAAAACAGTTAGAGGGTACCCACTTTGGACACAAGCACAATCAACACAACAAGCTAGAAAGGAAAAACAAAAGTAGGAACTAACACTAGACCTGGCTAAGACCAAATGTACCAAAAATCAGACCATGACCAGCTCTATTGAGCCCTGTGCACCTTGCACAAAATCTGAGAAAATCTCAGTGAATACTGACCCATGGAGCAGGGCAGTTATGGCCTAAAAGAAGGGCTTGTTTAGAGCTTATAACAAATTCACAAAATTCTTCAAAAATGGTAATAACAAACTAGACCAATAGAAGTTTTTGAAACACCAAATCTCACTGAATTTGATCCAAAAATGAATCAAGGAAAAATACTTGCAGCTGGCTGAAAAACATGTTTTTTCACCTTTTGACTTTTGAACAAGAACTCAAACTTTGACCTTGATGAAGTTTGATCTCAATTTAAAGACTGATCTTGGTTTTTATTACTGAAATGAAGTTACTAAAAGCTTGGTCTATGAATTCTGAGCTCAAAACAAGTGATTTGATTTTCATTAAACCAACAGTTAAGACAATTAGACAGATTTGATCAAGATTTGACTTTCAATGCTAACAAGCTCAAGACTAAGACAGATATGAGTATGAATACCCTAAACAAGCATAATTCAACAAAGCACAACCACTGCAAAAGCCTTAGAGACAGATTAATCTACTAAACCAAACACTCTTTTATGAACTGTTTTTGCAAATAACTAGAACTAATCACTGAGCAACCTTGAATTAATGATCAAATTACATTAACTTAACCTAATTACAACTTCTAAAACAGAATGGAACCAGATTTAACTACAAATTCAAACAATGCAAAGAAACTTGGAATTTACTTACAAAGGGTCCAAAGCCACTATGGCTTGCCAATACTGAAACCAGATCCACTAACCTATATAAACCAATCAATCTAACTATAATTCACCCAAATCCATGCCTGCATCAACCCATTGCCATTTCCATTACAACTTTGACCCTGTTTGACTTTTGTTGACCCGATTCCAAAATGGCTTCAAACTTAAATATAAGCTTATAACAAGCTATAATAAGATAATATAAGCCTATTGGAGCTTAAAAATAAGCCAATAAAACCTTGTAAGTAAGACTTTGAAATGGAATTATTCAACAGTAAGTTTTAGACATGGAACTTTATCATAACCTGAATTAATACTTGGAAATAAGTTATAGTGATACAAACACTTTAGTTTGATACAGAGAAACAAAATATTACAAGTTTTATACTAAATTAAAGACTTTAAATTTAAAACGACATTAAGGATAAAACTAAAAACTACAAGACTCCTTTTCTTCCTCCTCTTTTGCTTCTTTTATAACCCAAATCCATTCTCTCTCTCTTCTGAATCTTTCCCATCAAGCCTAAGCCATTGGATGGCTTAAAATCAATCCTGGCCGTTTAAATCAGTTTTGGCGCCATTTTTCTTTTTATCCATGTGGGGTTGAGTGAGAGGTGAGGGAAGCATTAAATGAAGTTTGGATGTTAGTTGGAGGTGGGGGGGACATGGTGGAGTGAAAATTGAGGAGGGGGGATGGGAGGGTAGCTTGTTGCAGGTTAAGCAGGTAGGAGAAGACTTTGGCGGGTTGAGGATTTTGACCAGATTTGACCCAAGAGTATTAATAAGATGGGGGTTCACAATTCAAAATGACAGGGGTCCAAAATTCAATGACTAGGCCAAATGGGGTATTTAAAGGGTTTAAATGATAGGGACCTTGGTGTAAATTCTGAAACTTGAGGGGCTACTTCTGCCAATTATGCAAAGATATTCTAAGGGACCACAAGTGACAACCTTCAAAAGTATAAGGACCAAAATTGCCATTTTGCAATTTTCCGGGGGCCATTTCTGCCAATTTTCAAAGTTGAAGGACTAAACTTGTAATTTTCTCAAACTTTTGATATTTTTCACCAAAGGACTAAATTTGACAACTTTTGATTTTAAAAAGACCTTTGGTGACTTTACTTTTGAAATTATGTGCTCGAGGGACTGTTTTGACAATTTTGAAACTTGGGGATCAAACGCAATTTTGCAAATTTGATATGTTTTTCATCGATTTTGATATTTTGCATTTAAAACACATAAAACACGATTTGTGATATTTTGATCATTTTGATGTGTTTACGAGTGTTTTCGGATGATTTTGCAGTTTATTTTGTACAAAATGATGAGTATTTAGACACTCATCAATCCCCACATCGAGATATTGCTAGTCCCTAGCAATGATTTGAGAAAACATAATGGATTTTAATCTCTTTACCAAAAGCCATTACTTACGGAGTAGCCAAATGTTTTAGTTCAAGTAAGAACCATGGTACACCGATAACCATGTGATTTTGAGCAAACCACCGACTTTCAACGGTTTGTTTTGTCTTTACGAAAGCCGTTTGCTCGGACTAGCCAACTCTTAGATAAATTATCAATATTATCTTTGGTGAGCCGATTACCAATTATGGTTTTCCACCGCCTTTACCACAAGCCATAATCTTGCGGGCTAGCCAACTCTTCACTTTTAGGATATGGTGGTGAATACCATACAATTTTGGGCAAATTGCAAGCCGTAAACGGATTTGATATATCTTTACCAAGAGCCGTTTGCTCTGGATTAGCCAATCCTTTTGTTTATCAAACATGGCGGATCGATAACCAAATGAGTAAGTGTAAAACACTTACTCGAAAAAAAAAAAAAAAAAAAAATTTTGGCCAAAACGGGAATTGGGCGGATAATACATGATAAAATTCGTGAGAATTCCCCACACTTAGAAATGAATATTGCCCTCAATATTCAAAGTACCGCAGTTATGCCGAAACAAAAACGTAAAAGGAAATACTACGGCCATTATTTAGAAAGGTTTTTTTTTTTTTTTTTAACATGATTATATATACAACGATGTGGAAACTCCCCACACTAGGGTGGTAGAAAGGGTAAGAAGTCGAAATATGGGTGAAAACCCATATGGTGAGTCTCTTGTTTTTATTTCCGAGTCGCTAGCTTGACTCGACCCGCGTTAATTGGTTCATGGGAAGCAAAGTGGAAGAAACAATCTCCATCGGACTTTCATTCAAGATGTTTGGACAAACATTTGAAGCACGTGAAAGTTCCACACCGACGAGATATAGAGAGAAAGAGACAGACCCGGCTCACAGATGGTAAACGAAAATGCCGGGGTCAAAGATAGTGTCCTCACTCCCGAAGGAGTGAAGAAGAGAGGAAGTCACATCATAAGTGAGGAATGGAAGGAAGATGTTTATAACAATTAGGATCCATTCGTCATCCTCAAATGTAGACATATCGGGAGGAAGAGTGAAGGTAGTATCATCAATAAGCAAACTCTTATGATAGAGTACACCTTCCTCCGAGCCAATATCATCCTCAAGATCAAAATAGAAATGATCATATTCCGGAGGAGATATGTCATGAGAGAGTTCACCGGAGAACTCTTCATGAAGAGAATCATTGGAAAAAGCCTCAAGCTCGGGCTTGTCCAATGTAGAGTCACTATCCACAACGGGATAGGAGATGAAGTCGACTTAGCACAAAATGATTCGATCTTAGAAGCGAGGAGATTTATATTGAACAATTGTTCACGAAGTATCTCGTCCTCAATTTCGGATCATCGAATCTCTCACTTCCTCTAAGCTAACTAGCTCGAAGGTAGCTCCTCGACATAATCGATGTCTCCATAGGATAAAGAATCGTCAAGCGAAGTACAATCGTTATCGAATCGGAGAACATCTCGACATGATCATATGGAATGTCAAGAGGAGGAGAAGAATCATCATTAAGAGGCTCATCACACATATTACGGAGATAACCTCGGACTCACTGGGTTGGGACAAGGTTCTCAACACTAGACAATTCCATTTACGGAATAGTGCTAGGAGGCTCGTCCCCATTATGAGAGAGTCTTTGGAATCAATAAAAGGTAAGATAGGTGTGATAGCAATAGGCGAGGAGTTGAAAAATAAGATCGTTCAATTGAGTAACACTCTCCTCGTCGTAATCATAGTATTCCTTCATTTGAATACTATCCTCATCATCATCGTCATCATATCGATTCTTATATTCATCTCAAAGCTTACACACCATTCTTTTCATTTGCGTTTCTTTGAATCGTATTTCTTGAACTTTGAGGAAGATTACACTCCTCGTAATCATTGAAATGATGTGAAGGCTCGGAAGTCCGATGAGTGATGGAATCTTGTGGGGTTGGAAATTGTCAAACCGGAGAATTGGAATTTTGAAAATTTTGATTCATCGGTTGACATTCAAAAGTCGCATGAGGACCCCCGCAATTCTCACAACAGAGATAATTGGGAGAATAACTTTCACCAAAGTTCTGATTGTAACATGGTTCCGGCTCATAGACAAAGCGGGACCCGTGGTGGACAATCAAAACCGTAATGAGAATCATTCCCACAAAACTCGCATGAGTGGGATTCGTATTGGGGGTGTGGAGGTAGGTAGGAAAAATTGGGTTCTTCATTATTTGAAATGGGATCGGGATTACCGACAAACTTGTCTCCGAAACCCACATTGGTACATCGAGACAATTTCCACCGTTAAATGGACCTCCACACCGTGAACATGTCGAAAACCATGACATGAAGAATTAAGCGGATAAGAGGATAAGAGATGAAGAATTAAGCGGTTATAGAAGATAAGGAATGGAGAATTAAACAGGTTTGAGGATAAAGAAATGTAGAATTAAGCAGTTAGAGGATAAAGGATGGATATTTTGGATTTTTGAAAATATCTTTGAAAACAAAGAATGAAAATCTTTTGGATTTTGATTTTTATAAGAAAATATAAATACATACGGATGGATGGTATGAACAAAGAGTGAATATCCAAATCACTAATCTGCTAAACGTAAGATAATCACCACAGTTCCCCGTGGCGCCTAAAATTTGATGCGCTCGAGCAGTCAAGCTTTATCACGCAAGCCCGCCACTTGTGAATGGCGGATCGTAACAAGCTTAAACGGCTCAGAACGAAATCAATGAAGATCCGGGAGTATAGTGTTTCCCGGTCGTTATGTCCCAAATGAGCTATGCAATGGATTATCAAGCGTATAGTGATCGCGAGATTTGAGCGGAAAAGGATTGTGAATTATAATAACTACGGAGAGAAGCCAACAAATTAACAACGGCTTAAATGCAAATTAAAGGAAATTAAAAAGATAAAATCTATTAAATAAACGCTATCACTATTTTTAAAATTGATGAACGTTTAAAACTTAAAACTTACGTTTAAATGAAAATTACGTAAACGTACAAAATAAAAAGTGAAACTTATACAATATAAATCCTAAAAATATGAAAAATACATTTTTACAATTCTAATGATAAAAGAAAATTTATAGAAAAAGAAAATTATTTTTATAACTATTTATCTAATTATTATTAATTAAAAACTATTTTTAACTATTTAATAATTACTTAAAATACAAGAAATTAGGAAATAAAGCTAGAAAAATAAAATTTAGACTTAGAAAAGTATAAAATAACAAACTAGAATTTTCAAAACTATTTTTGTATTTTTCTGATTATTTT
Organism: Chrysanthemum lavandulifolium; assembly: GCA_022545495.1. Lineage (NCBI taxonomy): Eukaryota > Viridiplantae > Streptophyta > Magnoliopsida > Asterales > Asteraceae > Chrysanthemum > Chrysanthemum lavandulifolium. The sequence goes on along the minus strand of CM040242.1, from coordinate 285,418,637 downwards.
CTATTTTTTATGAATTTTAAACTATTAAAAACTAATTAAATTGCTAAAAATTACAAAATAAACTATGAAAAATATGGAAAATTACTTTTTTTACTTTTTATATTTATCTAAACCTAAGAAAATTGAAAACTTATTTTTGAAGCTTTTCTTAATTTTTGTATTAAATGCTATTTAAAATGCTTAAAAACTAATTTAAATTGAGAAAAATAGCAAAACAACTTAGAAAAATCTGAAAATTTCAGGAAAAGTCTAAAATAATATTAGGAATATAAGAAAAATGGAAAAACAGGTGCTTATGTGTGGGATTATGGAACTGAAGACCAAGTACTTATTGAAATAAGCACTTTGATAAGCAAATGAAATCCAAAGGCTACCAAACTGATAAAGAAGCTATACTAAGCTAAATTAACCAAAATGCAATGAGTTTTAACAACCCTAGACCTCTAATTTGCAGGTAAGCACAGATTTGATGATTTGAGTGTTTTGCTTAAAAACAGTTAGAGGGTACCCACTTTGGACACAAACACAATCAACACAACAAGCTAGAAAGGAAAAACAAAAGTAGGAACTAACACTAGACCTGGCTAAGACCAAATGTACCAAAAATCAGACCATGACCAGCTCTATTGAGCCCTGTGCACCTTGCACAAAATCTGAGAAAATCTCAGTGAATACTGACCCATGGAGCAGGGCAGTTATGGCCTAAAAGAAGGGCTTGTTTAGAGCTTATAACAAATTCACAAAATTCTTCAAAAATGGTAATAACAAACTAGACCAATAGAAGTTTTTGAAACACCAAATCTCACTGAATTTGATCCAAAAATGAATCAAGGAAAAATACTTGCAATGGTGAAAAGCGAGTTTTTCACCTTTTGACTTTTGAACAAGAACTCAAACTTTGACCTTGATGAAGTTTGATCTCAATTTAAAGACTGATCTTGGTTTTTATTACTGAAATGAAGTTACTAAAAGCTTGGTCTATGAATTCTGAGCTCAAAACAAGTGATTTGATTTTCATTAAACCAACAGTTAAGACAATTAGACAGATTTGATCAAGATTTGACTTTCAATGCTAACAAGCTCAAGACTAAGACAGATATGAGTATGAATACCCTAAACAAGCATAATTCAACAAAGCACAACCACTGCAAAAGCCTTAGAGATGATTAATCTACTAAACCAAACACTCTTTTATGAACTGTTTTTGCAAATAACTAGAACTAATCACTGAGCAACCTTGAATTAATGATCAAATTACATTAACTTAACCTAATTACAACTTCTAAAACAGAATGGAACCAGATTTAACTACAAATTCAAACAATGCAAAGAAACTTGGAATTTACTTACAAAGGGTCCAAAGCCACTATGGCTTGCCAATACTGAAACCAGATCCACTAACCTATATAAACCAATCAATCTAACTATAATTCACCCAAATCCATGCCTGCATCAACCCATTGCCATTTCCATTACAACTTTGACCCTGTTTGACTTTTGTTGACCCGATTCCAAAATGGCTTCAAACTTAAATATAAGCTTATAACAAGCTATAATAAGATAATATAAGCCTATTGGAGCTTAAAAATAAGCCAATAAAACCTTGTAAGTAAGACTTTGAAATGGAATTATTCAACAGTAAGTTTTAGACATGGAACTTTATCATAACCTGAATTAATACTTGGAAATAAGTTATAGTGATACAAACACTTTAGTTTGATACAGAGAAACAAAATATTACAAGTTTTATACTAAATTAAAGACTTTAAATTTAAAACGACATTAAGGATAAAACTAAAAACTACAAGACTCCTTTTCTTCCTCCTCTTTTGCTTCTTTTATAACCCAAAGCCATTCTCTCTCTCTTCTGAATCTTTCCCATCAAGCCTAAGCCATTAGATGGCTTAAAATCAATCCTGGCCGTTTAAATCAGTTTTGGCGCCATTTTTCTTTTTATCCATGTGGGGTTGAGTGAGAGGTGAGGGAAGCATTAAATGAAGTTTGGATGTTAGTTGGAGGTGGGGGGGACATGGTGGAGTGAAAATTGAGGAGGGGGGATGGGAGGGTAGCTTGTTGCAGGTTAAGCAGGTAGGAGAAGACTTTGGCGGGTTGAGGATTTTGACCAGATTTGACCCAAGAGTATTAATAAGATGGGGGTTCACAATTCAAAATGACAGGGGTCCAAAATTCAATGACTAGGCCAAATGGGGTATTTAAAGGGTTTAAATGATAGGGACCTTGGTGTAAATTCAGAAACTTGAGGGGCTACTTCTGCCAATTATGCAAAGATATTCTAAGGGACCACAAGTGACAACCTTCAAAAGTATAAGGACCAAAATTGCCATTTTGCAATTTTCCGGGGCCTATTTCTGCCAATTTTCAAAGTTGAAGGACTAAACTTGTAATTTTCTCAAACTTTTGATATTTTTCACCAAAGGACTAAATTTGACAACTTTTGATTTTAAAAGACCTTTGGTGACTTTACTTTTGAAATTATGTGCTCGGGACTTTTTTTGACAATTTTGAAACTTGGGATCAAACGCAATTTTGCAAATTTGATATGTTTTTCATCATTTAAAACACATAAAACACTGATTTTGATATTTTGCATTTAAAACACATAAAACACATCACTCCCCGATTTGTGATATTTTGATCATTTAATGATGTGTTTACGAATTTCGTGTTTTCTAGGTCTCTTGAAGGCAAAATGCCGGATGATTATTTGGACGAAAAAGGCGTGTTTATTTTGTACAAAATGATGAGTATTTAGACACTCAGCTCAATCCCCTAATTGAATATTGATTGACTGTCTCTTATCTTAATTGTAATTGGCCTAGGATTGCAATAGGTCATCGTTGTGTTTTTAATTCTTGAGTAATCTTTGTGAACATTAGTTTATAATCGCCTAGAGTAGTTGTAGGCTAAAAATCTAAAGATAACCTTAGAGTTAGTTTATGAATCCTAGAGATTTTGTAGGCAATAAGCTTAAGGTAGTCTCAAAGAGTTAGGAAAAAAAGCATACCTTACGACCTTAGAAGACACAACGCGTTAAGAATAAGGACGTGACAATTCAACCATCAATAGAAGATAACTAGGGAGTAATAGCATCTAGGTAAACACATCTTTAATCCTCATACGAGCACACATCAATTAGACATAGACTACCCCTTAGCTTAGTTAATTAGATTAGATAATATTAGAGTAATTTATAGAAGTACCACCCCCCAAATCCAATACCCCGAGATTCGTACCTTTCCATTTTCAAAAAAATATAAAAAGATAAAAAAAAAAGTATCTTCCTCAACCCCAACCTTAGCGTAGTAATTTCTCACTAGCATTCCTATTCCCCTAGAGAACGATATCAATCCCGAGGCTTACCCTAATACTACACTACAACGATTAGGTTCACTGCCTAGGTGGTTGAAAAACTTGCTCGAAGAAAAGGAAGTTTCCTTTAACCCCCGAACGCTCGTTGTACGCGTATCAAGCGTCATGAGAAACACCAGGAATGTTGAAAAGGCTTGCGATGTACAAGACATTCTCAACGTGTTCATACGCATATTCGTCCCTGTTTCCCGAGAAAGGGTTAGCACGTAGCTCCTTCATAAACTGCTCTTTAATCTCGAAACGGACATTAGCTCCAATAGCCGGCCTAACGAGCCCCGACCCTTGTTCTTCCCATGTCAACACCAAATATTCCTTAAGAGTGAGGTCATCGATGTTAACAACTTCCATGATACCTGAAACTTGAAAAGAGATCGTGAGAAAACAAGAATTCAAAATAAAATAAAAATGAAAGACTTAACAAAAATCCTAATATAACTCCCCAGCAACGGCGCCAAAAACTTGATGCAGGTTTTACTGACCAGGTTTTAATATTTATAAGTGTCTCGTTTACCTATGGTCTACCTTATGCACTAACGGGCAGTGTACCCAATCGTGTGTAGTGTAGTAATTGGTAAAACCGAGGTCCTCCCATGAGCTATGTGAGCGGATTTTAATTAAGTCTAGGTGTCACTGGTTTTATTGGTTTTAAGATTGAAATGATTAATTAACTAATAAAAAAAGAAAATAAAAGGAAGCAAATAAGGGCAGAGGTTGTGATCAATAGAGGGAAAGTGTGCTAACCTAGTTACTCATCCTATCATGTTATGTTCACGTCTAATTACTTCCAATTGCATCAAGTGGGGGTTTAAGTCGCTAGGACAACATTTGGTCAGTTTGTCCTAACCTATCAGCAAAGGTTTCCGCCGGAGATCAAGCTACTACCCTTGAAAGTCCAGTTGTTTTTAGTCCCCTAAGCCAAGTCATTAAGTACCGCTACATGCAAGATTCATAACAATGAATTCCCGGGTGCTAGCATCTTAGTCACTCATCCCTAACTTCTTAAGTTCATCCAAACGGCAGGTGATCATTTGGTTAGTTCGCACAAGCAAAGAAGGGTCGTCAGTTGGTCAATTCTTACCCTTCCCACCCAGTCTACCTACTTAGGGTCAGTTGGTCAATTCTCCTAAGCAACTAGACACTACCGCCATTCAAAACTACCGAAACAAGGGTGGCTACCAACAAACTATGCATGCAAACACTAGAAACAATTATACGGAAGCAATGTAAACATAAACATAACAATTAAGGAATCATAACTAGGCTAACACCAGAGGTGCTTAGCCGATCATATTAAATGAAACAATCAATTCAACGTTTGACATAATGAAATACATGAATCGAAAGTAAAAAGAAAAGATAATCGCTGATGACGTACCCTCTGCTCTGCTAACGAGCGTTACCGTTACCCTGGTACTTAGCTTACCATTTGTACAAAGGGTATGATGTACCCTACTAAAGGACGAAGCCTATGCCTTCGTGCTACACATAATGTTGGCATAAAGTCATTCACAATGGCTACCGCAAGGGAATATGCCAACCTACACCCAAAGCACTCATAGTGTCTAACCTCCGTCATGATTCGGAGCCTGGCCTCCGTCACTGTTCGGAGCCCCCTCCGTCATGATTCGAAGCCTGACCTCCGTCACTGTTCGGAGCCCCCTACATCAAGGCATCCATCATGGTTCGGAGCCTGGCCTCTGTCACTGTTCGGAGCCCCCTCTGACAAGGGTCGAAGCCTAAAGGTCATAACATCTCTGCCTATGAACGTGGGTATGATCGAGCTGGTAAAAAAGAACTGGTCAAATAAGATCTGGTCAAATGCAATCGGTCAACAACCATGATCTTAGCCATGACCCTCAGAATCGCCAGACCTCTCAGAATCGCCAGGATCCTCTCAGAATCGCTCCATCATGCCTATAAATAAGGAAGTCATCACGAGGTATGTAAGCTAACTCAACCCGTAAGATCTCATCTTCTCCACCTCAATACTTTCATGACATAATCACCATGACTGATTCTCACACCGGAGGCGGTCCGCGGGGGCTTCCCCTCGCGCTCCGTCTAACGTAGTGTCTTCTATTTCTTATTTTCAGGTTATCTTGCACTCGGCATCACAACCATCACCCCTAACTCCGTCAATCACTATTGACGGCCTGGTATGTGCATCTTTTTGTACAATCAGTGGCGCCATCCGTGGGACCCGCAACAATAAGTCCCGTTTTCCGAGTCAAATAACCTTTTTCCATAAAAAACGGTCGAATTAAACTGTAATTCCCTACATCCTTGTTACTAAATGGTAGCACCACCAAAATCTCCACTTTTATCTCTAATCACGAGATTTTCCACCAACCACAAACTTTATGTTTACCATTTCAACAGCCCCTGTCGGGTTTAAACTGAGCAGTCTCTATTACGGCCTCTGTTATGTTCGTAGGAGCCTCTGTTTGGCTTCATTTAAGATGAAGAAGGTTCAAACTCAACAACCTTCATAGGAGCCTCTGTTCGGGTTCATTTTGAGAAGAAGGTTTAAAGTCAATAACCTTCGTTGGAGCCTTTGTTCGTAAGAGCCTCCGTTGCAGTTTGACGGAGCCCCCTCTGTTATGGTCTGTTTTGGAGAGAAGGTTCAATAACCTCCGTAGGAGCCTCTGTTTGTAAGAGCCTCCTTTGCAGACTCCATAGCAGCCTCTGTTTGGGTTCGTTTTATGAAGAAGGTTCAAATTCAATAACCTTCGTAGGAGCCTTTGTTCGTAAGAGCCTCCGTTGCAGTTTGACGAAGCCCCCTCTGTTATGGTCTGTTTTGGAGAGAAGGTTCACCAACCTTCGTAGGAGCCTCTGTTCTTAAGAGCCTCCGTTGCAGACTCCGTAGCCGCCTCTGTTTGGGTTCGTTTTATGAAGAAGGTTCAAATTCAATAACCTTCGTAGGAGCCTCTGTTCGTAAGAGCCTCCGTTGCAGTTTCCGTAGCAACCTCTGTTATGGTCTGTTTTGGAGAGAAAGTTCAATAACCTTCGTGGAGCCTCTGTTCGGGTTCATTTTGAGAAAAAGTCTCTGTTGCAGTCTTCGTCATGGGTTTTCCTAAGAAGAAGGTTTGAAATCACTAGCCCTCTGTCTCTATGGCAACCTCTGTTGTAACCTTCGCACGGATTCATTTAAGAAATTGGGGCACATAATGGTACACTCAAGTAGGGCCAGAACCTTCCTTCGCAAAATGTTTACCACAAGGTGAACAGAGACCGTACATTAATGACGGAGGATACCCTTTGTCAATCGGGTATGTTTTCTACGAAACTATTACGCTATACTGCCTCTGTTTCACTACAAATCAGATTATCTACATATGAAACTTTTGATGTTTATTAAGAGCAATATAAACCATCTTTTATTGAGCCTCTGTTTATGACACAATGATCATTAGAGATAGTACAACATTGACAGAGGATACCCTATGTTCCTAGAACCTCTGTTAGAGCTTTCATGTTGTTTTTAGCATAAAAAATAATCCACACATGTTAAATACGTGATGTACGTAAATAAGCCTTAAGTAATTTTATACTAAGCTTTATTATGTCACTCGTGATATTAAGTCCACTGCTGACAAAGCCTCTTTTGACAAGGCATTTCACACAAGCTCTACTGAGATGACAGAGACTCACATCTGCGTATTATATATTAACAAAATTTATCATGGAACTTATATACTATTATCATATATTTTGAGATGAGGGAGCCTCACGCATGTTGACATAAGTCTCTGTCGATATGACTATGGAGCATCACATATGCTGACATAAGCCTCTGTCGACACAACTACAGGGCATAGCCTCTGATTCATAGGTGTCTCCTTCGACACGATTACAGAGCTTCGGCTCTGTTCACATAATATATAGGTGTCTATGTCGAGACGATTACAGAGCATAGCCTCTGTTCACATGATTTATGTGTGTTTATGTAGACACAATTATAGAGCCTCGACTCTGCAAGTATAAGTACATAACCTCATAGATGTAAAACTTACTTTATTTTGTTTAAAATCAATGTACTGAAAGCTTCTCATTAGAAAGCAAGCATTATTGGTAGTTGTCTTAGTGTTCATTTCAAAATGATGTAATCCTCTCTACCAATTCAATGATATAATACATTTCCCACAAATCTCTTGCTTCGTTTCTTAAACACAAAGATTTGTTCAGCCAAGTCGTTTATGAGTTTCAATGTCGAAAGGTATGGCATAAGGTATGACAGAAGCCTTATAAGATTACTAAAGCCTATCAACACATTCACATTAACTCTCCTAATAGTTTATAGTATCATAAACATAGCTATAAAACTTAAAGGATTAAAGATAGAGTGGGTCGCGACCCTTTGTCAGTGATCAAAATTGGTCACAATATTCTTGGTGTTGTAATTTACACACAATGAGGTTATTACACCTTAGGTTGTAAAATTTAAGCGTCGGAAAAATGGCGTACGAGAAGTGCACAAGAAACATATTTAAAAGTGCGTAGGGATATTTCCCTACTTGATTCTATTTAAACTAGGACCTTAACCCTAGTACCTGCATCATACGGCCGAAGCCCATTCAATATTGTCTTTGACCGAAGCCACATACCACGCATAATAGTAAATTGTCCAAGGACTACTACTTTGCTTAAATGAATTCCATAAGCTTCGTATACATACAAAATATACGACCTTCTAGGTCTATATTACTTAAAGATTAATCCTTGTTCGATTTATCACAAGGAAGTATTTCTTTTAAGTCAAAAGCATTACATTCAAAGAGTACGCATCACTTTCCAACCGAGGGGCTTGATGATATACCCTCCATTCAATTTGAAGGTCTCCCCTTCATACTCACTTCGGAGCTACATTCCGAAATACTTGGAAAACCTCCAAAAAATCTTCTTTGGCGTAAAACCATTCATCTATGATATGGTTACCAGTTGGGAATCCGCCAATCGAAGGACTAAGCCCTTCGGGGTATGCTCTTTGAAGATATTAATGCAAAGGTTTCATAAGACCAAGTCAAACCCACTTTTACAACACTATCAAGGCTTTCCCAATAAGATAGGGATCGTGGGACATTAACCACGCGGTTACCTAAAATCATAGGACACCCCCATCGTCCTCTCATCAGGTGCAGGAGCCTGCTAGAGCCTAACATGTGCAATAATATGCCATTATGGCATGCATTACAAAACAAAGCCAAGTTTGTACGCAAACCTTGGTCCCTTTCGACAACGCAGCGTATATACAAATCGGTTCCGATAAAACTCGCTTATAACTAAAAGCGAAAGTTAAATGGAAAAACCTAATGCACACGCTCCTTATATAACAAAGGGTTTCTGGATTACTTAAGTCTAATCCCATGCCTCCTACGAAGTCATAACATTAGACTGGGGGGCTTAATCTGTAACACCCCCAAATCTCGGTACAGCGGAAGACTTAATCAAGTTTTCAGGGCGTTACTATTGGATTGGTATCGCACACAAGTATAGCAAAAAGATAGTCATTCAATATTCAAAACCAATCCCAAATTTAGTTATTCAAAACATTTAATCCAAAAGTGTAAATATTAGGCCCAACACATGATTTAATAAAATAGGTCCCCAAAGTTTATCAGAGTCAGAAATGATCCTTGAACCCCGCCTTCTTGCCAAGCTTCCACCGATCACGTATTCCAAACATCTCTAAAATACCTGGGAAATCATGCTAAAAGGTCAGCTTACGCTGGTGAGTTCATAGGTTTAAGTTCAACAAAATCATAGTGGACCTGTAGGAGTTGATTTGCTATGCAAGACCTAAGATAGATAAATACCGTTTGCACACACGATCCTACCCGGATCACCAACCATATAATCATATCCCGCATCCGAGGATTACTCGGGCCCCGCGACTCTAGTCCAAAGACTTGTCGTGGCAACCTCTAGAACGGTTGCCAACCCGGACTAGGTCGAGGTAGAAGTCTATTCTTAGCTAGGCAACGGTTCAACCTAGTCTAAGGCAACAACTACCGCACATCTATCTAAACAGTCAAGCATATAAGCAAATCCAAATAGTTTTAACAGTCCGAAAGCAGTAGCATGATTCTCACCCCAAATTAGTTAAAAATGTAGATAAAAGTGGGGCTATGAAACTCACCTCAAGCAATCAACGTACAAATAAACACTAGCAGAAGATAACGGTAATCACGGCACAACAACTATCGACTCGGCACAACCTATTAATGTAGACCAAATCTTAATATATATCTTTCTTGAAATCAACGTTATCTACCCCAACGTATTCCATTTCGTTATTTCCAAAAATGTCTTGTTTCACCATTTAATCCTAGTGTTTCGTATCCTCATGTGGGTGTATCGACTCAATATGATGCTATGAATGCATTCAAATAACCAATATGTGACTCAATGCAACACAGTGAGACATCTAAGCGATAAGCTCCATAGTCCAATAAGTTTCGGAATAAATAGTAGACCTTATCGAATTCGTCAACTCGATAAACTCATTTATTTATTCGTGTCGCTTATTATCCCATAAATTAGTCGCATCCTAAAGATTCATAAGGATAATTCACCCATTAATAAGGTTACCCAACGTACCTAGCGGTCTCTTATTAGATTCGTCAACCTAATAAGTCCGCTACCCACGTTTATCAACACTATTAATGTTAGGTTATCCGTAACCCATGCACACAACGTAAGTAAATAAATACTTGAAACTAGTATTAAATGCCTATAATTGGCATTTATCAATAAACGTGTACTCGAAACATTACTTACTCATTTATTATAAAACATTTCCATTTTTAGTCGTTAGTTTCCATTTAAAAATAGTAATTAATAAGATAATTCTTGTTATCGATATTTTTGGTATAAAAGCCCTTTTTATTATCTAGGTTTCATAATTTATTAACATTTTCATATATATATATTTCGTCAAATCCCAATATCAATTTCATATCATTATTCGTTTCGAGTCCACAAGCACGAGTCATGACTTCTCGGCTTTTAATCAATCAATAGTCCAAACTATACTAAAGTCCATGTTACGGCGTTGTCGGGGTCAACTATTGACTAAAAAGTCAAAGTAACACCGACGTTGCTCAAAGTTGACAATTATATATATATCAAGTCCAATTAAAAGTCATAATAGCGCAATTCAATCCCAAATCAACTCAAATCAATCTCGCCAACCAATCAACCAACCAAATATGCCCGAAACCAATGGTATGATCCTAATGGTCATGACACGGTCACCGTTAAGACCACGTGAACCAAACAAGCTCTAGAAGCTTTTCGGCTCCACGCGTCTCATCCAAACACCAACAATATCAACCAACAAGCTACCACGACAACTCGACCCGGACCCAAGGTCCATGTGGGTTACGTACGCAACCCATGGGGCTCGTACGTGCCCTATGTGGCTCGTACACTATGCCAAACCTAACCAAACACTACCAAATCAATTCCACAACATCCAAAATACAATCAATCAACCTCCAATCATTAACCAAACATCAAACCCATCATCTATTCTAACCAAAAACATGAAACTAGACCTAAAATGCAAAAACCCATCAATATGATACACCACATGCTTACCAAACACTAGCTACATGTTTATTTATGTGTTAATTAGACTTAATCCCACGTTTAAACCAAAAGCCCTAAATTGATCAATATGGTCGAACCATATTTAATGCCATACGTGGCTAACCCAAGCTCAAACAAGCATAACCCATGTTCCATTTACCTTATTCAAACACGAATTGCAAAACCTACTTGAAACCCTAAAGATTCGACTCTTGATTCAAAGATTTGAAGGTGTTATGGAGGTCCAAATGGAGCGTGTAATATATGGTTGAAAAGAGGAGGAAGAGAGCTTCAATATGGTGGTGGTGGTGAGTGGTCACGCGCGGCGGTGTGCCGGTGGTGGCCGGAATAGAGGCCGGATTTTTAAGGGTGGCGGCTATGGTTTATTTTAGGGTTTTTAGAGAGAGAAAGGGAAGAGAGAGAAGTGGGTGTGTGTGTGTGTTTTAGTGAGATAAACAAAGGGTGAAAGTGTGGTGAGGTGAGGGTATATATAGCTAGGGAGTAGGGACTTAAAAATAAAGAAATAGGGAGGAGGAGGCGCCGGCTAGGAGGGAAAGGGGAGGGGTCGGAGTTGTAATTTTTCGTAACTATCGCGTTTACCCATTCCCGAGCTCATATATTGTCCCCCGAGTGTCCCACGACGTTCATTCGACTTTCTAATATCGTTATTTATGTTTTTCCACGAGTTTTGACTATTTATTTGCCAATTTTCGAGTTACGGTCTAAAAGTTACGTTATTTTTCGTTTTAGGCTTTTCTAGTGCCGAATCGAATAGTGCCTACCAAATAGAGTTAAAACTTATATGATAACTCATTCAATAGTGAAATAATCCGTAAAAACCAATAGACGATATAAAATCAAGTCATGGTTTATAAAAATAGTGATAAAGGCAAAGCTCGGTTTAGTTTAACGTAATGCGGTTACCTAAAATAGACTCCCTAAATTGCCAGTTGTCACATAATGAGGTATCCACCACAATAGAGTCAAATGTGGACTATTGAAAACAAGTATAGCTACTTTTATATTTGATTTGACAAAACAAAAGTAGTAGAAATTGTTACCAAGTCTTTTTTAACAAAGCAATAATAAGTCTAAAGCCATGCACTCTTCGCATGTATAACATTAGACTGGGGGGCTTGATGACGTACCCTCTGCTCTGCTAACGAGCGTTACCGTCACCCTGGTACTTAGCTTACCATTTTTACAAAGGGTATGATGTACCATCCTAAAGGACGAAGCCTATGCCTTCGTGCTACACATAATGTTGGCATAAAGTCATTCACAATGGCTACCGCAAGGGAATATGCCAACCTACACCCAAAGCACTCATAGTGTCCAACCTCCGTCATGATTCGGAGCCTGGCCTCCGTCACTGTTCGGAGCCCACTCCGTCATGATTCGGAGCCTGGCCTCCGTCACTGTTCGGAGCCCCCTCCGTCAAGGCTTCCATCATGGTTCGGAGCCTGGCCTCTGTCACTGTTCGGAGCCCCCTCTAACAAGGGTCGAAGCCTAAAGGTCATAACATCTCTGCCTATGAACGTGGGTACGATCGAGCTGGTCAAAAAGAACTGGTCAAATAAGATCTGGTCAAACAGAACTGGTCAACAACCATGATCTTAGCCATGACCCTCAGAATCGCCAGACCTCTCAGAATCGCCAGGACCCTCGAATCGCTCCATCATGCCTATAAATAAGGAAGTCATCACAGAGGTATGTAAGCTAACTCAACCCAGAAGATCTCATCTTCTCCACCTCAATACTTTCATGACATAATCACCATGACTGATTCTCACACCGGAGGCGGTCCGCGGGGGCTTCCCCCGTGCTCCGTCTAACGTAGTGTCTTCTATTTCTTATTTTCAGGTTATCTTGCACTCGGCATCACCACCATCACCCCTAACTCCGTCAATCACCATTGACGGCCTGGTATGTGCATCTTTTTGTACAATCAATCGCTAATCCTTATCGTTAGGGAGTGATTTCTCCCTTGGAGATGGCTCCGTATGCTCCTCAAGATCTGCCTCTAGTCCCCTACTCACGTTCTTTGCTTTGTGATGTGGAATGAATGATTTGAAATGCATAATTTAGGCCTGGTATTTATAGGCCAAATCTAGTTACGGTGTAACTTAAGCTGAGAGTTACGCCGTAACCTTAATATCTTCATAAAATGCTCTGGAAAAGCTTGTTACGGCGTATCACATAGAATGAGTTACGCCGTATCTTCAATACATGTTACTTTGACTTGATTACACCGTAATCGTCGGAAGGAGTTACGGCGTAGCTTGTAGCGGCGTGGAACATCATTTGACCTAATGTGCTATGGCGTAACCCTTAGATGGAGTTACGACGTAATCTGCTGCTGAGCGGGCCTGGTGAGTCACGCAAACGTTACGGCGTAATGTGAGAGAAGAGTTACGCCGTAATTACTTCAAAATGGGCATATTATCATATATCTTCAATAAGCTCTTTAAATCCGCGTCTATTTAGCTCCAATGCTCGTAAATTACCTGAAAGTGAAATATAGAGGAAAACCAGCGTAAATCCATATAAATGATATAAATAAAGAGCATTATCGGGGGAAATTGACACTTAATATTCAGGACTATTTGATGTTATCAATCTCTTCTCCAAACTTAGCGATCTAAACCATGAACATCTCCTTTAGATCATGGATCTCACGCTTAAAGTCTCCACTAAGAGTATTGAGGACGACCCTAAAGTCTTCCCTCATGCTCGTAAAATCATAATTTAGACCTTCCAAGCCCTCAACTTGGTTCTTCAACTCTGTCACGAATGTCTCAACCCCCGTCAATCTCTTATCTAAACTCGACACAACGTCCTTAGACGTACCTCTCTTCTTAGGGTCTTGACGCTTATCTTCTCGACCTTGCCTTTCGTCAATGATCGCACTTCCACTAGGACCAGTCTTCTTGGTTTCGCTTGCCATTGCCTCGAATAAGCCTATCTCTGATACCACTTGTCACGGACTTGTCTTTACAAGCTCTTCCGTGTGGCAGTTAGTCTCGACTAAGCTCAGTCTTGCTCGAATACTCAACGATGTATGCAGCTTAAGAAAGCTTTAAAGAGAGGAACAAGTGGAATATGAAAACGCTTTGTATTACTTAGAGAACTTTACACAAAAGAGATTACAAGTGATTTTTTGGATGCCTTGTGCAAATGAGGCATCCCTTATTTATACTACTAAACTAACTATGTACAAGCTCTACACACTTCCATGGTAGGAAGCTTCTAAGACTTCCATAAGCTTCTAAGACTTTCATAAGCTTCTAGGGCTTCTAAAAGTTTCTAGAGCTTCCAACACTTTTCAAGGGTTTCCAAGATCATTCAAGCTCTTCCAAGAAAAGTGTAGAACAATCCGGAATCCCGAACATCCTCGAAAATGATCTCGTCGCGTAGGCGGGTCGTGAAAATTGAGTGTGTTAACGCAGCATTCGGCGTTATGCCGAGGTGGCAGCCGCGTTACAGGCTTTACCACACCTATGCAAGAAAACCAACGGTGTTGGTTCTTGTGTTGATGAACCAACGTGCGTTGACTTTGCTTTTTTATTTTCTTTTTCTTTTTTCGATTTAAATGGGCGTTGTGTGTTAATTTGTGTGTTGAAGAGGAGAAAACCATTTTTTTATTTATTTTTGTTAATTTTAGTTTTATAACTTTTTTAAAATGTTATTTGTATTTTTATTTATTGTATGAAAAATTAGTTTGTTTGAAAAATAAATTAAAATGATGGGTTCTAAAAGAGTCGTGTTGAAGATGTTATTAGTGAGGGTGTATTTTTAGGTGTTGGTGTTAAAAGTGAGTATAATGTTGTGGCGCTGATGTGACATCACTTTTTGGTGTTAACGATATTATTGCACCCGGTGTTCTTATGAATGCTTATTACCACATAAAATGTTGCAAATTTCACAAATTGAGTATATTTGTAAAACAAGTAAACAAACATGCATTGCGTGTGTGCCGAAGATGTTAGCCTACGACAACACAATTATTGACAACCTCGTCATTAGCTATTAACATAATCAACCCATACATAGACAAGTCAAGTGTTTTATATGTGAAAACAATCAAGTGTAAGCTTTACTTAGAATCCACTCAGTTGCTCACTCGGTTTGAATGAAGTATTCTTCAATTTAGACCATAAGCGAGAAGTCGTCCATCTTCCAAAGTGGACTCGACTCATCACTGATCCCACCAAACCGAGTCGGCTTATGATCGAGACCTAAGATAGTCTCAAGAATCGATCATTTAATGATTACCATTTCTGTTACTTATAAAGAGTTTATGTATTTTCTTTTTCTTTTGAAATTTTAAATCTTTGAAACTTAAATTAATGTAGTTTACCTAAATCACCTTTAAGTACCCCTATACTTGACAACTTCTCAAAAACTTGGCAACTTAATTTATGTAATTTTTTTAATCAATTCTAAAGTTGACAACTTAAAAAAAACACTCATTATATGAATTTTAAAAAACACACGACACACACTTTGCATCAAGGGTCGAACCAGAATCAAGATTTCGCAAGTAAAATTATTTGTTGCTATACACCGTCGTTTTACGCGAATATTCGTTTAGCTGATAATAATGCATGATAATTTTAAGAGTTAATTACTTAAATCGTCCCTATACTTTTTTTCTCACGGATCTTCTCTCTGTGGTTTTTGACTCGTAACGGGTTTGGTCCTTTTACCTTATTGATCACAGGGACACGATCCGGGGAAAAAAAATCCAGGGATCATTTTCATTAAACCTGGAAACCACATGGACCAAACCCGTTACAGGTCAAAAACTACATGGAGAGGCTCCGGGAAAAAAAGTCTGTGGACCATTTTCATTAAACTCGACAAACCACATGGACCATTTAGGTAATTAACTCTAATTTTAATACTCCATCCGTCCCAAAATAATTGGCCTCATTTGACTTTTTAAAGTCTTAATTTCTCAACTTTGATCCTTAATATTTTTGTATGTGTTATGTAATATTTGATGAAAATTATACCAATGAAAAAACATTTAAAAGAACAATTCATTCATATATTTTGCATCAATTATTATATAACATAAATAAAAATATTTAAGATCAAAGTTGAGAAATTAAGACTTTAAAAAGTCAAATAAGGATAATTAATTTGGGACGGAGGTAGTAATAGAAACAACATTAATAAAAGAGTTAACTATATAAATGGTCCCTGTGGTTTGTTGAAAATTACGAGTTCAGTCCATCTTTCATTTTTGTATCAGATCCGGTCTCCGTGGTTCTAAAATGTCTCGAATTCAGTCCAATTTCTCTAATAATGTATGTGAAATGACCAAAATACCTCTACTTTCAACATTTTATTTATTTTTTAGGTGGGGGTATTTTAGTCATTCCATGTCAAAATAAACTGAATTCGAGACATTTTAAAACCACAGAGATCGCATCCGATACAAAAATGAAAAATTAACTGAATCATAATTTCCAACAACGACAGAGACCATTTATGTAGGTAACTCTTGATAATTTGGGTTAGTTAAGGGACCAAATGCTCAATTTCCCCTATTATAAAAGTATAAAAGTGGTAAGTACAAACAAACACTCTCTGTCTGCCACCACAAAACAAAAGTACAAAAAACATGAACATCTCCTCAACCACCACCGTATCCAACCACCGTACTCCGCCGAACCTACTTTCAAATTTCACCACTACCAAATTTTCCATCAAACCAACTGTATCTTATAACTTCAAGAACTCAAGACACTCACTACACTCCAGCACTTCCATCATAGTAGCTTCTTCTTCTTCTTCTTCATACACTGGAGATAAGGGCAGTGGTGGTGGTGGGTTGGAGGGTTGTTCTCCGGCGAAGAAGCTGAGGGAGCTGCTTGATACACCTGGAGTTCATCAGGGTCCTGCTGTTTTTAATGCTCTTAGTGCTAAGCTTGTGGAAAAAGCTGGCTTTCAGTTTTGTTTTACTACTGGTAAGTTTTTTTCTAAGTAAACAATCTCAGTATAAAGATAAGATAAGGGTTAATGATATCTAATAGCAACGAGCTTTCTCAAATGTTCGCATATCAGTTATGAACCTAATAAAATGCCAATATACCCATCAAACTTTCAAATTTTAGCTCGATATCATACTTTTGCTTACGTGGCATGACCGGCAACCGGCTACACGAGTTAAATTGCATATGTGGATTTATTTTATTTATTTTTTAAGTTAATTACGTGAAGTTAGCTGTTTGAAAATACTCATCAAACTTTGTCAAATGTTTCAAAATACCCATCAAACTTTGTCAGATGTTCACTTGACCCAATCTGACGTGGATCATAACGGTACAAATTTATGACTTGGCATGTACATTTGTCATATGTTTCAAAGTTTGTCAAATGTTTCAAAATACCCATCAAGCTTTGTCAGATGTTCACTTATGAGACATGAACCCAATCTGACGTGGATCATAACGGTACAAATTTATGACTTGGCATGTACATTTGTCGCTGACGTGGATTTAGGAGGGAAAAAAACGGGTTTTTGTTGATATCAACACAAAACAAAGTTTGATGGGTATTGTGGTATTTTATAGGGTTAATAACTCGTATGTGAACATTTGAGAAAGTTCGTTCCTATTAGATGTCATTAACCCTAAAGATAATTGGCTTTAGAATGGACCAAGTTGGGCTTATGTGTTGTGCTCGGTGAGATTCTAAGATCATTGTTTATGTTGTTACACACGGTACCTTAGTGCCATAGGCTCGTGTTTTAGGGAAAAAGTGTTGCCACCTCAACACTTTTTCCCTATAACTCAGCACAAAACACTCTCCCTCCAAAAGTTGGTGTTATAGGACACCCCGGCCCACACATAACCCAATAAAACACAAATGCAAAACACAAAAAAAAGGAAATGACGGATGGCGTGGCTAGTGATTTCGGCGCCAGACCCTATGGCACGAGGTTTGGTGCCGTGGTGGCGTTATCCGCTCGGCTGTTGGGCTGGTGGGTTGGCGTGTGGTAAAAAGATAATGTTAATGTTAATATATTAGCTTGGTAGGTGCTCCTTGTATTGACAAAGTGGTTTTAGAATGCAACCAGGTTGGACTTTTGTGTTGGGCTTGGTGAGATTTTTGGCCGTAGCGATCATATTCATAACAATTAGTTTAGGCGTTTTTTTCTATAACGGTGAGAAACTGAGAATTGCAGATCATTGTTTATATTGTTAAGGGTTGTGCAAACCCAATCGCACGTCAGTAAAAATATATTAGCTTGGTAGGCTACTTTTAGAATGGAACCGACTTGGACTTATGTGTTGTGCCTGGTGAGATTCTCGTTTGTGGCGATCCTAACAATTAGTTTAGGTGATTTGCTTTTAGTTGATTAAGTTTGAATGGTAAAATAGGTTGTTAATTGGACGATCATTATATTGTTAGGGGGTGTTTGTTTGGATTTATTTTGATGCTTATTAGCAAATGTTTTATAAGCCCGTTTTTCTAACTCGTGAGCTTGTTTAAAGGCATAATAAGCTCGTAAGAAGAAAGTTGAAAACTAGGTTCTAAATTGTGAGGTCATTCTTTATATTGTTAAGGGGGTGTTAAGTAGAAAAATTAAGCAATCCCAAACACCCCCTATGTCATAACAAGTTTGTTAGAAGAAAGTCGCAAAATGGGCCTATCAGAATAAGCTCATATACTCAAAAATAATGTATATTAGTACATAAATAATTTTTCTTAGCTGGCAAAATGTTGTGCATCGATAATATTATTGTGTAAGCTAATTACTAATGAAGATAAAACGAAAAAACTTATTACTAGAATATAGTTACAGCCTTACAGGAGGAATGAGAAACTTTAATTACTAAACCAGAACATAAAAAAGTTAACAAATTGTTCACTTTTGGTTTTACCAAGTAAGTTGATAACTTGATATTTTGTAGAATTTGCTGAGATGCTGAAGTGGGTAGGTGTACGGTCTGAATGGACTACTTTGACTTTTATGGTCAATTTTTGAAATTTAAACTTTACCGAGTCATAAAAATTTATTTGTATTGAAATAAAGGGCAACTTCATTTAACGATATAAGTAAGTTTTTAGAACACAAGACAATGTCCATGTAAAATGTGTCACCAAGTAAATAATTGTTTGGTATTTGGAAAGTGAAACCTTTGACCTTAACAAGTCAAAGTAAACAGATCTATAGGATTCTGTCGATTGTATTGCATAACTTGAATGTTATTTTGCGTAGTCAAGATAAACTAAAACTTTTGCTGAATGTTTTTGTGTTTGATTAATGTATCAGTTTTCTCTTATTAGGTTTTGGAATATCGGCTGCTCGATTAGGCCTGCCAGACACTGGATTAATTTCTTATGGAGAAATGTTGGACCAAGGGAGACTTATTACTGAAGCTGTGTCTATTCCAGTTATAGGTGATGGGGATAATGGATATGGCAATGCCATGAATGTTAAGAGAACCGTTAAAGGGTTTATTAAAGCGGGATTTGCAGGAATACTTTTAGAAGATCAGGTTCATTTCTCGATATCTACTTGATAGGAACCAATAAATACTGCTCCTATATTGAAACTAACATCAGAATAGCCATCTGTCGAAAATATACCATCTATTCTGTATTAATCTTTCATATATTAAACTAATTAGTTATGTTAGTAAAATAGTTGCTACTTGTGTAATATGATTAGATTGTAACATATATGGTAATAGTAGTTGCTACCCGTACTAATCATAATGGAATAAAGCTCATTAGTTGTGGATATACTTAAGTCACGAGTCTAGCGCTACTATCGAGTTTTTGTAACTTCTGCTACGAACGAATACAGGGGGTGTTTGGATGGGCGTTTTCAAAATGAGGATTATTATTCAAATAGTTGTAATCAGAGTCTGACGCTGAATTGCTTTTAATAGAATTCTTCTCAACACTAGTGTAAATTGTAAACACACATCCAAACACCTGCAAAGCCTTATTCATATTTCTATCAGTATATAAATTTGTTGCTGAAAAATGCTCAAAACTGAAAGGCGTCTCCAAAAGCTTGTGGTCATACACAAGGCAGGAAAGTGGTATCAAGAGAGGAAGCTGTGATGAAGATAAAAGCAGCTGTTGATGCTCGGAAAGAAAGTGGTTCTGATATTGTCATTGTAGCAAGAACAGATTCTCGTCAGGCATTGTCCATAGAAGAAGCTCTTTGGAGATCACGGGCTTTTGCTGAGGCTGGGGCTGATGTCCTTTTTGTTGATGCACTTGCTTCAAGAGAAGAGATGAAAGCATTCTGTGAAGTTGCTACTTCTGTTCCTAAATTGGTTAGCAAGTCTGTTTTACGTTACCATAAAAAAAATGTAATATTTTTCTCGTCGACAATTGGTTTAGATAGTTACTATGGTTTTTGATTCCTATGTAGGCCAACATGCTTGAAGGTGGAGGAAAAACGCCAATACTTACTCCTATAGAACTTGAGGATATTGGATATAAAATTGTAGCCTATCCTCTTTCCTTAATGGGTGTATCCATCCGTGCCATGGAGGTCAGTTATTCTTCATATTAGTTATCTAAGTCTGATTCGTATGCTGCAAAAAATTCCGTGTAAGATCGTCTAAAAAGTTAACACTCGTTTAGCCTATTTATACTGCACAAAATGTTATCCTAATTTGCTTATAAAGTTTTATATGGCATTTGCAGGATGCACTGGTTGCAATTAAGGGGGGACGTGTGCCTTCACCTGGAAGCATGCCATCATTTGATGAAGTTAAAGAAGTCTTAGGTTTCAACACCTATTATGAAGAAGAAAAACGTTATGCTACTAAAAGCAATCAGTTTGTGTGGCAAACAGGTCTGTGAAAAGCCAAAATTTCATACTAAAATACATGCAGAATTTGACGTGATATTTTTTAGTTTTTGACCCATTTACTTATGAATGGGTCTATTTGATACTGTTTTATATCAAATGGTCTTGATCAAAAAGTTTATCTAAATGGTTAACATGTCGATTGGGTTTAAAGTGATCTTCTAAAGGGTTATGTTAAACAGTTTAGATTAGATTGTTTTTGTAATTATAGTTCACGTGTAAATTATTTATCAAAAAATGGACCAAATAGTATCTGCAGGTCAACCCAGCCCGACACAGCCCGTTTCAACACTATATATCACAGTTCTTTTCTTGTGCAACTTTATGTTGACTTCTACTCTTACAACCATTATAACATGGTATATTTGTTTCTCAGGTAGCAGCAACCCATACAGTATCCAGCGAAGCGGTAAGGATGATACAGAACAAAAAGGTCAAGGCCCAAATGAGCCCATTGTCGAAGTGTTAAGCCCAGATAAGTATGGTGCAGGTGATGGAAATAATCCGTTCTCAGGGATCTGGTCCCGTACGTTGAGAGTCAAAATCATTGGGCGAGATGGCTTCGAAAAGCTTGATGTCCGAATTCCCGTATGTCATTGCTCCTGAAAATCTACAGTCAAAATCATTTTTATATTTTCTAAAAAAATAGACTAAAAAGTTGTCGCACTAAGCAAACCGGCCCGTTTTGACATGTACTGAAAATGACTCATTTTACCATCTTTGTAGTTGTAGGATGATCATCTTAAAGACGTAATACATGTCTATTATATCTAACCTATAATTTTTCGCAGGCTGGTTTCCTGGATGGCATCACAAATATCGTCCCAGGTATTATATCTCTACCGGACCTTATCAAATCCTTATGCTAAACTCTTATCACACATTTCATTTGCTTATAAATTATTTTTTTGCCATCACACAGCTTTAGGAGGTGTAAACATCAAGGCATTGTTAGATGACGCGTCATTTGAAGTTGGAGGAAAGCTATTGCTAGATTTTAACGACTCAATGGGCGACCGGATTCAAGTCTTTCTCGAGTAAATATGTTTATCCTTAATCATATCCCATAAAACAATAATAACAACTTGATGAATAAACAAAATAGTCATTTTTATTATTATTTTTTTTTTATTTTTTTTTCCTAATCACTTAATTCAACGGCAAAAACAAGAATGATATAATGGGTACTTACGTATTTACCGGGCTCAAGCTTATATAGATTTAATTTGAAAAGTCTCATTAGCACTTAATTTTTTAGTTCGTATGAGCAGATGAGCTAATCAAAATGAGCTTATGACATTAACCATGTCATACGGTGTTACGTTCCTTGTCCCACGTCGGCACGTCGCCATGAAATAGAAAAGATGGTGTGTATTTAATTATATTGAACATGACCTTGACTTGGTTGACGCGTTTTGGTACAATGTATAGGACTATAGGCTGGTATTAAGAACAAAACTGTGAGGCAAAATATCCAATAAATATTGATCCTTCTTCAGTTCTTAAGTGAGCCCAAGAATAGTTCATAACATACGGTCAACTTGATTTGAGCTGATGAGATTTTTCAAATTTACATAAGCACATAATCCAATAAATAAGCTAAACTAATCATTAAAGAAATTAGGGGTGAGCGAAAAAACCGAATAAACCGAAAACCAAAACCGAACCGAACTGAAAATAACCGAACCGAACTAATAACCGAACCGAAATTGCTAAAACCGAACCGAACCGAACCGAACCGAACTACTAATTCGGTTCTCGGTTTGGATATGGGTTTGGCAGTTTGAACCGAAACCAAACCGAAAACTGAATTCATATAAATATATATATTTTTTTTTATATATTTATATATTTTTATGTATATTTATATATAAATAAATACTATTAAAAAATTATCATAATATAATAAAACACTTTTATGCTTGAAATATATTTTTTTGCTAAATATTTATGTAATTATTAATTTTTTTTTAAAGAATAGTGAAATTCGGGTTATTCGGGTCAACCCAAGAACCGAACCGAATTAGAATTCAACCGAACCAAACCAAACCAAAAACCGAATTTGAATTTGGTTCGGTTCGGTTCTCGGGTTGACCTAAACATTTTTTTAACCGAATTAACCGAACCGAACTAACCGAACAACCCGATGACCGAACCGATCAACACCCCTAAAAGAAATAGCTTTAGCTTAAGTTAGGTCCGTTTCAGATTTGGGTTGGGCTTTTTTTACCAATTACAACTGTCTATTAATAATAACCCATATACTATTTGTGCATCTATCACTCAGCTTTGACTAGTTTTCTCCATATAATTTACTTTGGCGTGTTAATTAACAGAATATAAATTATTGACATGTTAATTAACAGTTATTGACGGGGGCTCAATGGGTGTGCAAGTTGTGTCATCGCATCGGGTCTTCACTTTTTAGTCTTGTATATAAATATGTTAGATATTTAATAATTATATATGTGAGACATAATTCAAGTTTACATGTCATTTTTTTTTAATTTACAAGTGTAATTGGTATAGATTAGAAGTGTATATTGTTTATGATTAGAGTTTTGTTATCAGTAACTAATGTTATACATCAAGTCAAATATGTTGTGTGCATTTATCTTCTTTTATTCACATTCAAGTTTTGTTTTGAGTTTTCAATCTCACATGGGTAAAGAAAAGAAACTTTGCCTATCTTATATACTTCATGTATTTAGTTTAATTAACTTGAGAATAACATTATGTTGTTGCAATAGCAATTTGAATTGGTAGGCAAAATACCAAATAGAAATGCTAATGCAACATATAATTTGACTTCTCAATTTTTTACTCAGACTTCAAATATTGTGAGTTGGGTTAGGTTCAAGGTATGTTAGATATTTAACATTTGCGAGTTGGGTTAGGTTCAAGATATGTCAAATATGTTAGATATTTAACATATGTGAGACATATAATTCAAGTTTACATGTCATTTCTTTTAATTTACAAGTGTAATTAGTATACATTAGAAGTGTATATTGTTCATGATTAGAGTTTTGTTATCAGTAACTAATGTTATACATAAAGTAAAATATGTTGTGTGCATTTATCTTCTTTTATTCACATTCAAGTTTTGTTTTGAGTTTTCAATCCCACATGGGTAAAGAAAGTAAAATTTGCTTACTTTATATACTTCATGTATTTAGTTCAATTAACTTGAGAATAACATTATGTTGTTGCAATAGCAATTTGAATTGGTAGGCAAAATACCAAATAGAAATGCTAATGCAACATATAATTTGACTTCTCAATTTTTTTACTCAGACTTCAAATATTGTGAGTTGGGTTAGGTTCAAGGTATGTTAGATATTTAACATTTGCGAGTTGGGTTAGGTTCAAGATATGTCAAATATGTTAGATATTTAACATATGTGAGACATATAATTCAAGTTTACATGTCATTTCTTTTTAATTTACAAGTGTAATTAGTATACATTAGAAGTGTATATTGTTCATGATTAGAGTTTTGTTATCAGTAACTAATGTTATACATAAAGTAAAATATGTTGTGTGCATTTATCTTCTTTTATTCACATTCAAGTTTTGTTTAGAGTTTTCAATCCCACATGGGTAAAGAAAGTAAAATTTGCTTACTTTATATACTTCATGTATTTAGTTCAATTAACTTGAGAATAACATTATGTTGTTGCAATAGCAATTTGAATTGGTAGGCAAAATACCAAGTAGAAATTGCTAATGCAACAAATAATTTGATTTCTCAATTTTTTTCCCAAACATTTCAAATATTGCGAGTTGGGTTAGGTTCAAGATATGTTATTTTATTTTTTTTATTTTTTATTTATTTATTTATTTTTTTAAATTCAAAAGTTGCTGCATTTGATGTTTGGTTCTACTAATGTAGCGTTCTTTTTTCTATTGCCTAAAGCCATTGAAAATCAAGGGACAACCCTGATTATTGATAAGTAAGATTAGAACAAATTCGACACTAGATTTTACAAAATACAAGTTAACAACAGATTCAAATCCATACTACTCTATAAAGCTTTTGAGCCTTTCTTTAAATGGAAAGGCTTAAAAATTCAGCCTCAACACTTCTGGAAAGATTTGGTCAAATGCTAATATTAGGAACCGACATGCTCTTTAAAATGAAATTAATTTATGTAATTAATAATATAAATGATTGTAACCGAAAATATTTAAAATAAAATTAAGTAAATAGCTATTTTAACCTTCGGTTATACAATTTTAAATTCACATTAAATTATATGTTATTTATTTTAGTATAAAAGGACCATGAAGAGATGATTGATTCATTTTATAGAGTAATTGTGTACACTTTGTTAACGTGAATACGTGATGAAAGAAAAGATGTTGGTTTGAGATGGAGAAGTCAACCACGATATTTTTGTAATTCTAAAATTGACATTGTTTTTGTCTTCACATTATCACCGACTAAGACGTGTCATCACTATTACTGTGTACCATAACACAACCATTGTTGCTTTCTCTTTTTTTGATTTCGATACATTGCGCATTTACTAGTATAATGTATAAAAATGATTGTGATGCTTCAATTATATGCTATTATTGGGTATTTGGTTGTACAGGTATCCACCATCGTAACGCACGGGTATCCGGCTAGTCTAATAATTGCTACTAATAAATATACGGTTCCTTAGTTTTATAAGCGTACGAATTTAGCATCTCATCGTAAAAATGTCAATGCGTTTTCCTTTTTTCATCTTCGAATTTGTATTTGCTCTTTATAAAAGTTATTTACTTGTTTAAAAAATTACAACATACTTTGAAATTTTATTAACAAAACTAGTTTCTTAAATATTTGTAATGATCATTATGAAACAAATCAGAATTGTTAAATTTGTCTTTTTGAGATAATATAAAGTGAAAATTCAATATTCAATATGCATGTTACAAGAATGACAATATTATTATTTAATATACATGTGAAAGGTTTATATAAGTTGAATAGTTTATAAGGGTTGACGTTCCCTTAAACCATGTGGAATCATATGCATTTCTTTGCCCCCATATCAATTTCAAAAAATGGCTAACTATATATTCATCATGCATAGCGCCATTATTAATAAACAAACTATTTAGTACAACCTTAATAATTGAAAAGAATTTTGTAAGAATATAATACTAGCGTGGTTACATGATTAATATTTTTTGGATATATACATGTTGCAACTTGTAAGTTGTAACCAATTTGACATTCTACCTCTTTACATAAGGACTACCTCTTATCATCAGTGATAGAAATCCTTATTATATATATTGCACTTACCGTATAACCGTAATGTACTTATATATCAATTGCTATAAGAGCACAGTTTCAAACGTAAACAGAGAAATCATATTTAAAAGTAAGGTTATAGGATTGGCTGGTGCCTTAATTATAAAAGCACAAGTTATGAGCCTTATCGCTCCACGTTCAACATATAGCTCGTATTCGTGATTTAGTTCATTTTGTGTGTTTTTTCTTTTCTTTTTTTTGTATTGTGGTGGTGAATATTTTTAGTGAGGTATTTTGTCAAGTTGTTCACAGTTGTCAAAACGTGAATACAACGATCGCCCACTTCAATAGCTTATATTTAGTTCTCCAAAATTTGGTCAAGTTGTTCACAGTTTCAAATGTGAACAGAAAAATCATATTTAAAAGCACAATTGAATGTAAAAAGTTACAAAGTTTATAATGTATGAAAAAAATTCACATAAACGTGTAAAATAATTGCAAATACAATTTTTCTTAATCCATGAAGAAAAATTTGTATCAATATAACATTTTAGATATTTTTTTCTTTTGAATTCGTTATAAAATTGCTTTAATGAACATATGTTTTGTGTTATAGACGCTTGGCATCTATCACTCCCAAAATATTGTGATCAACAACTTAAATTCATTGAACAGCCAAATGTTTCATATCCTCCTATATGCATGCAATAATGCTAATAAGCTACAAGGTGTGAGCATCTTAGCATCCGGGAATAGCCCGAACTGGTAACCATTTATCACTTTTTACGGGTATTATTACCATCTTGAGTTCGAGGGATGATGGTGTCAGGTTGTTGTGAGTGCTTATGTAAGTGTTGATTTATTTAACATGGATGGTAAATATGAACATGCATATAAGTTTTGAATCAAATTAAACAAGTTTTATGTTTTTGAATATATTGTATGCCGTGACCAGGGCACAAGCAACCTTCCCTATCTAGACATTGGAATTGCCTGGGCCTAACTTGTTTAAAATACAACATTTTGTTTTCTGCAAACTAAAATAGCATTTTAGTTGGTAAATGTCGTACGTCTGTAATCCGTAATAACTAACCATATGTAAATTCATTGTACTTGTTTTGCGGCATTGGGAGTCTAGGATGAGATTTGCAAGAAGCTGGTGTCCAAAACATAACTGTAAAAACCACAAATTTGTAGGTACTCAAAATGGTGTGAGGATACAAGCATGGGCTCGTCCTAGCAATGGGCTACTTAAGGATGTATTAACGTGAAGTACATGTTGGCGTATGTGACCGGTTGGCCCATGCCAAAAAGCAGACAAGAGACATGTCCGAAAAGAAACAAAAGTGCACACTCCTTTTATCTAGATAACACCTTTTATCCGGTGGATCATCGCAAGAACCGGACCGTGCCGTCCACCCTGGATTTCGCGGGATTGTGTCACACGTGTGGTCTGACACCTAACATCTAGGCTAGGTGTAGCTCGAAAGTTTCTTTCCAAAAACACCACAGGTACAGAGGTTGAGGTAGTATAATCATTTATGTCACAACTAATCACTTCACTTGCATTTATTCTGTCATTTATTACCTAGATTTTCAGCTCACATATTTAAACTCACACCGAAGCTTGATATTAAGATAAAATCAAAAGCGAGGCTAACACATGTCTTTTCTTTGTGTAAGTGCTCGAAGGATGTAACTTCATCTGGTCCGAAAAGAACTACACAAAACTTAGTACTTTTACTTCTAAGACTAGTGATGTTGTAGAATAATACATATTGTGGGAAACTGTGTACACTTTATTTATAAAATCAGATTAAACGACAATAAATAAATTAACAGAAAGTAAAAACAGTAAATAAATAACAGACAGAATGAGGTAGAAGCAGAAGACAGACTCTATAATAATACGTAAACGAAATAAAATGTACGAGGCTCGTATTGAATACGATTCCCTTAAAAGCAGTTCGCCGTCTGCTTCCCGTGGTACAACGTCGTAGTCATTGTCACACCGGACTAAACTTACTTGCCTGAAAGATCACGGAAGCCCTGCGTGTTTCTGATCGAAGGTTGCTGGAATAAGTCTGCAATGGAGCTGCGTTGATTGTCTGTGTAAACTGAATGATGAGAGGCGTTTAATATATAGGCTAAACCTATCTTGGACACCAAGAAAAGTATCTGCCAAATATTAAACAGATATGCGAATCTGTTAATATATTAAACACGGTTTTACTATCTTCCATTTATTTAAACTGATTCTATTTAACTTGTTCACAAAGTTTAAATCAGTTCCAAAAATAAATGGACACAAATCTGGAAATAATTACCACGAAATCTGCAACAAAAAGATACGCAGGTATGCGAGATTTCGGAGCTGCATTCGTGTCCGCAGGTCGCGCGGGCTCGCATGAGTTCAGAAGCTTCGAACTCATTTGGCCCAAATCTCGAATCGCACCCTGCACAAGACACGTAGGTGTTGGAGTAAAACCAACAAATCATTTTGAAGGTTCATATCAAGATTTCTATATAAACAAGGTTTCACTTCTTGTTTTGGGCGATGTGGGATACTCCCACTTTTCCAAATTTTGTGTTTCAAGTGTCTCACTTTGAGACATGATATCTCATTCATATCAACTCCATTTTTGACACTCTTTAGCTCGTTGCGAAGCTCTCGTCGAGGAGAACGCAGCTACCAAGAAATATAAATATATATAACATATACATATATTAAATAGTGTCCAAAATTTGCAAAACTCATTTTCCAACAATCCCAACAATCCCCACATGAATGGAAATCGATCGAAAACACACGAAAGTTTCGGTGAAATTTCATGGCATTAAGTCCTTTGAACCTTCCTTGTGAGATGCACTTAGTCTCCTAGATCCGAGTAGACGCGATGTCCTTGAACTCATCATCCATTTACGTGACGACATTACACTTCACACAAGACTCTCACGACAATGTCAAGTCCTCATAGTCGTGTTCGTTATGGTCATAAACACTAGCCTCGGTTCTGCAAGAGCTCTTAGGAATTGCGCCCCACATTTCCCTTCAAGCGACCCCACTTCTCTCTCACATAGGTGATTTCATCTTGAATCATTAAAACATATGTTTTGTGATTTCATCTTGAATCATTATGCTTTATGATTTCATCCCGAATCATTAAAGCCATATGTTTAACCTTTCAACAAGTCACATTTGTTATAGGAATGGACTAGGAAAGTTACAATATTTAGTAACTCCCCACATTGACGTGACTTCCCCACATTTCTATGATTAGGTTGTCCTATTGAACCCGGATCTTGGGATCTCCAACAATCGGGTTAGGTTTTCCTTCATAGAAACTCATTCCTTCAAGGGCTTTAGTCCCATTCCTCTAGACGACTTACTTACTAGCTCTCGCTTAAGCCTTTTGTAAGCGGATCCGCGATGTTATCCTTTGACTTCACATAGTCAATTGAGATAACTCTGTTGAGAGTAGTTGTCGATCGAATTATGTCGACGACGGATATGTCTCGACTTTCCATTATACATTATGCTATGAGCTCGCCAATTGCCGATTGACTATCACAATGTATACTAATGGCGTTACGGTTTAGGCCACCTTGGTATGTCCTCTACGAATTGACGTAGCCATTCCGCCTCTTGTCCGCATTTATCTAACGCGATAAATTCGATTCCATCGTGGACTTAGCTATAACCGTTTGCTTGGAAGACTTCCAAGATATAGCGCCCTCCTAGTGTAAACACATATCCACTAGTCGATCTAGAATCCTTTATGTCGATATCCAATTTGCATCACCGTATCCTTCAATAACAATTTGGATATCGATCATAATGCGATCCATAATCGCGATCGTATCTCAAATAGTGAAGTACCGAGTCATAGTCGCCCAATGTGCATAGCTTGGGTTACTAGTATACCTACTTAGCTCGCTAACAACATATGCTAAGTCGGTCGGTACTGCCATCAAGTACATTAACATGCCAATAATTCTTGAATACTCTAATTGGGCAACACCTAAGCCTCTATTTTTAGATAGATGCTTCTTGGTGTCAATTGGAGTTCTAGCTAGGCGGAATCCCCGCATTATGAGTATTAAGAATTTTGTCCACATAATGTGCTGACTTAACACAAGTCCATTATGAGTTCGTATGATCTTTATTCCAAGGATCACATCACCAAACCCATATCCTTCATGTCAAACTTTGATTTCAACATGTCTTTAGTAGATTTGATCATCTTGTCGTTCATCGCCAACGATAAGCATATCATCAACATATAAACACAAGATTACATATCCACTATTTGTGTCTTTGACATAAACACATTTGTCGCATTCATTAATTTTGAATCCACTCTCTAGCATGGCGTGGTCAAATTTTTGATGCCATTGTTTGGGAGCTTGCTTTAAGCCATATAATGACTTAACAAGCCTACAAACTTTGTTCTCTTGTCCAGAGCCATGAAACCCTCGGGTTGATTCATGTAGATTTCTTCTTCTAAATCTCCGTTTAGAAATGCCGTTTTCACATCCATTTGGTGAACTTCCAAATTTCTTAAAGCGGCAATAGCTAGTATCATCCTAATCGATGTTATTCGCGTAACAGGTGAATATGTATCAAAGTAATCAAGACCTTCTCGTTGTCTAAATCCTTTGATTACTAATCTTGCTTTATACTTGTCAATGGTGCCATCGGCTTTCATCTTCTTCTTGAAGATCCATTTGTAGCCTAGTGGTTTACAACCGGAGGTAAATCCACGAGCTCCCAAGTATGATTTTGTAAAATAGAATCTATTTCACTTTTAATGGCTTCTTTCCATTGAGGCCCTTACGAGGAAGTAACCGCTTCTCGGTATGAAGTAGGTTCGTTTTCAACCATAAAAGAAACAAAATCGGGTCCAAACGATTTCTGGTTCTTGCCTTTTGCTTCTTCTAGGTTCAACCTCTTCTTCCTCGGTTTGATCTTGTCTCTCATCTTGGAGATTATTATCGTCTCGTTGTCTCTTATCTTGGACAACTTCGTCATCTATTCTAGATGAACTTCCGCTTCCTTTGTTAAGCAAGGAAAATAGTTTCAAAGAATGAAGCATTCCTTGATTCCATTAAAGTACCCTTTTGTATATCCGGATTTTTCGATTCATGTACTATGAGCGATAAGCACTGCTATTCTTAGCATATCCGATGAATATACAATCTGATTTAGGTCCAATCTTTTGGGCCTTGGGAGTCGATATAGCGACCTTTGCTAGACACCCCACACTGTAAGTACTTGATATGATGGCTTTCTTCCCATCCATAATTCATAAGGGTCTCTTCTTTTTCCTTACGAGGTATCTTATTTAAAAGATAAGTTGCCGTTAAAATGGCTTCCCCACATGTCCCGGCTTAGACCGAACTTATCAACATGGCATTAACCATTTCTTTCAAGGTACGGTTCTTCCTTTCGGCAATACCGTTACTCATTGAGGTGAATAGGGAGCGGTGAATTCGTGTCTAATTCCATGTTTCGCACATAGATCGACAAATGGAGACACATATTCACCTCCTCTATCACTGCACCACCTTGATTTTCTTACCAAGTTGATTCTCAACTTCGCTTTTGTATAGAACAAACTTGTCTATAGCTTCATCTTTACTTTTCGAAAGTAAACGTAGCAATACTTTGTACAATCATCAATAAACGTGATAAAGTACTTATTGCCACCTTTTGTGGGTAGTGATTTCAAATCACATATGTCGATGTGTATCATATCAAGTAGTTCGGTTTTTCGTTCAACCGATTTGAAAGATGCTCTTGTAAGTTTGGCTTCAACACAAGTTTCACATTTATATTTTGAGTCAATATGGAAATTAGGTATGCAATTAAATTTAATCAAACGACGCATCGAATTAAAATTTACATGTCCAAGACGGCCATGCCACATATTAGAAGACTCAATCAAGTAAGCAGAAGAATTCATTTTATTGATAGCATTCTTAACAACCATTACATTGAGTTTAAACATACCATTCAGGGCATATCCCCTACCAACATAAACTTGATTCTTAGAAAGAACAAACTTATCAGACTCAAAAACAAGACGAAAACCAAACTTGTTCAATTGCCAACCAGACACAAGATTCTTGCGAATCTCTGGAACATACAAGACATTAGTCAACTTGAGCTCTTTCTCGGATGTCATCTTCAAGATTACATCTCCTTCGCCTTGATTTCATTATTGCGAGTTGCCCATGTACGCCTTCTCTCCACTATCAACCGCTCGAAAGAGTGAAACATACTCTTATCAAGACACACACGACGGGTAGCCCCAAGATCCACCCACCATTCCTCGTTGTTGGAACCTACCAGTTAACTTCGAGATCATGGCAATGACATCGACACCATAGCAATCATGTCCACATCTTCATTCACCATATTAGCTCGGCGTGGAGTCACCCGCTTGCATCTTACAATTAGCAAGACGGTGACTGGTGGGTCACAGTTGAAACACACCCTTGGAACTTCGTTTCACAATTGCGACTTTAGGAGCAAGGTACTCGACTTCCCTTTGTCCTTCTTGTCATTCTTTCCTTTTCCTTTGCCTTTAGCTTTGACATTGGACTTTGAAGATGACGAAACATGCTCAACCATATTTGCCTTTGCGTAATCGGTATACGTGTTTTTCGAGCCGACTTGTTGTCCTCTTCAATACGAAGACGAACAACCAAGTCTTCAACACTCATCTCCTTTCGCTTATGCTTCGGTAGTTCTTGAATTCTACCCACTTGAGGTAACTTTTCAATAATAGCAAGAACTTGAAAAGTTTCACTCAAAGTCATTCCTCAAAGATGAATGTCGTGTAGCGTAACCTGCAGATCTTGAACCCGACTTATCACATTCTTTGAATCAACCATCTTGTAATCCAAAAACGAGCTACCACGAACTTCTTTGTACCAAAGATCCTCGCTTTGTACTTGCGTTCCAATGACTCCCATAATTCTTTGGCGCCTTGGTCTTGCAAGACACGTTGTACAAAGAATCAACCAAACCATTCGTAACATAGTTGTGACACAAAAAGTCCGAATGTTTCCATGCTTCCAAGGCTTGAACGACTGTTGATTGAGGATTGACCTTCCGCAGGAGGTTCCACGTTAGGTGGGTTCTCTTTAAGAACCGCAAGGTTCAAAGTAGTGAGATAAAAGAACATCTTTGTTGCCACCTCTTGAAATTACGCCCATTGAATTTCTCTCGGTTTCTCAAGATGATTAGCAATAGTGTTAGTAATCGCGCACGATCACGCTCACGTAAGTAGTCACAGGAGGGTAGTAGTGTTTGTCATCCCGAAAATTCAAACACAAACAACAAACAAGTCATTGTATATTGGTATCTACTTGTACCAGATCTGATTCAAACAAAACTCTAGCTTGGTTTTGATGGATCAAGTAAATCAGTTTAATAGAAACTCTATCTTGGTTTCGTTAAAACTGATAATAAAACTGCTTAAAAAAATCGTTATAGATCTGTTAAACCAAACCTGTATGTTAAAACTGTTTAATAGAAACTGATTTCCAAAGAAACTCAACAAGGCTTCGACAGAAAACAGTTTATAAAACCTGTTAATTATAAATCCGATTTAAACAAAGTGTTTTAAATTCGGTTAAACCGAATCTGTTTTAAGACTGTGGGAAACTGTGTACACTTTATTTATAAAATCAGATTAAACGACAATAAATAAATTAATGTAAAGTAAAACAACAAAATAAATAATGATGACGAATGAGGTAGAAGACGAGACTCTATAATAATACGAACGAAAGCAAAGAATGTACGAGGCTCGTATTGAATACGATTCCCTTAAAATGCATTCGCCGTCTGCTTCCCGTGGTACAACGACGAAATGTTGTCTGACCGGACTAAACTTCCCTATCTAGACATTGAATTGCACGGCCTAACTTGTTTAATATACAACATTTTGTTTTCTGCAAAATATCATTTTAGTTGGTAAATGTCGTACGTCTGTAATCCGTAATAACTAACCATATGTAAATTCATTGTACTTGTCTTGCGGCATTGGGAGTCTAGGATGGGATTTGCAAGAAGCTGGTGTCCAAAACATAACTGTAAAAACCACAACATTTGTAGGTACTCAAAATGGTGTGAGGATAAAGGCATGGGCTCGTCATAGCGATGGGCTACTTAAGGATGTATTAACGTGAAGTACATGTTGGCGTATGTGGCTGGTTGGCCCATGCCGAACAGCAGACAAGAGACATGTCCAAAAGAAACAAAAGTGCACACCTTTTATCTAGATAACACCTTTTATCCGTGGATCATCGCAAGAACCGGACCGTGCCGTCCACCCTGGATTTCGCGGGATTGTGTCACACGTGTGGTCGACACCTAGCATCTAGGCTAGGTGTAGCTCGACAGTTTCTTTCCCAAAACACCACAGGTACAGAGGTTGAGGTAGTATAATCATTTATGTCACAACTAATCACTTCACTTGCATTTATTCTGTCATTTATTACCTAGATTTTCAGCTCACATATTTAAACTCACACCGAAGCTTGATATTAAGATAAAATCAAAAGCGAGGCTAACACATGTCTTTTCTTTGTGTAAGTGCTCGAAGGATGTAACTTCATCTGGTCCGAAAAGAACTACACAAAACTTAGTACTTTTACTTCTAAGACTAGTGATGTTGTAGAATAATACATATATCCTATCCTATATTTCTACAAGAAAGAGAAAAAAATGATAGGATAATATGATATACATGTGAAACGGGTTGTAGAATTTGAATAGTATACTAGTTTTGACATTCCTATAAGCCATGTGGAATCATAAGCACTTCCTTGACCTTCTTAAATAAACAATGTCTGCCATACAAGGTCAATATGCATTGCATTATTAATATCAATAAAATGTTTTGTTAATATCAGAATTATAAAGGTTTATAGACTAACGGTATTCATGAGATACTATTTAGTATACTTGATCTTCTTCTAATTCGTTTAAGAAGTTTATCTAACAGATTCACAATAACCAGACAATGTTTCAAATACCACACATGCATTACCGGATATGCGTTTAACTAAGTAGTTGTAGTTTTAACTCCCTCTTAAAAAAAATTACATGAAATATATGTGAAATTGTAAAATTGTTAGTTTGTCTTGAAGAAAAACAGCAAAACATAACAATTCAGAGGACTTGTTATAAGTAGACAATATTTTTATTACATGATTAATATTCATTTCATATTGCAACACATGACATTCAATCAGTTTGCACCCCTATACATACGGACTACATGCCTATCAATCATTACCAATAATATACAAACCCCTGTCATTGAGTACTCTTAATGTATACCTATTTTTTATGTACTTGCACATCAATTGCTATAAATAACAACATCAAGAGGTACATACTACATAACAAACATAACTAACTAGCTGCATCAATCCAATATATCATGGTCATCAAATATATCACAGTCTTACTTTTTCTCATCTTCCAATACTCAACGGCGAAGGTAACATACAATGTTGTCACTTTGGGAGCCAAAGCCGATGGTCGTTCAGACACAAAAAATGCATTCTTGAAAGCATGGAATTTGGCATGTGCCTCCACAAGCCCAGCTGTCATCGCCGTGCCGTCTGGTAGGTACTTGATTGCTTCTGCCATCACATTCTCTGGCCAAACATGTAAGAGCAAAGCCATCACATTTAACATGTATGGTACCTTGGTGGCACCTTCTAGTTATAATGCTATCGGCAATGATGAAGTATGGATTAAGTTGTACAGGGTTAACCATGTTACAATATCCGGAGGAACCCTTGATGCCCAAGGTGGTCCTCTATGGGCGTGCAAATCCTCTGGAAAAACATGTCCACAAGGAGCTACGGTATGACCATATATGTTTTACACCAAATTTAGAGCATTTAACATTTTTGTCTACACTACTTGCGTAAATGTGTGATTTGTAGTCAAGTTGTTCACACCTATAAGCGTGTAAAAATGTTTACATATATAAGCACAGTTTTATTTATGTCGTGGCGTAAAAATATTCACACTTATAAGCGTACAAATTTGTTACTTATACTTTTTAGTGTAGTGGTAAATTGGTTGTACCTAAATATCTATTGTTTCCTCTTGCCTTATACACTGAATTTAGATCTAAACCAACTTCATATTTTTTATATAAAAAATATACAATTGTAAAGAGTATGCAAATCATATAGTTGTAGCAAATGCATATTTTTCTTGGTAATTCAATTATGAAAATATTGTAGTGACATGTATTTATGGGCATGTATTGCAGACACTTGGCATCTATCATTCCCAAAACATAGTGATCAGTAAGTTAAGGTCGTTAAACAGCCAAATGTTTCATATCTTGGTCTACGCATGCACCAACACCAAACTACAAGGAGTAAGCATCGTAGCATCTGGGCTCAGCCCGAACACAGATGGTATCCATTTAGCATCTTCCACCGGCATCACCATCTTGAACTCTAAGATCTCGACAGGCGATGATTGCATCTCGATAGGCCCAGGCAGTTCCAATGTCTGGATAGAGAAGGTCGTATGTGGGCCTGGTCATGGCATAAGGTACATTTTCAGACATAAATATGTTTCGGCTTACCTTATATGCATATCCATGCATGTATTCGCATGTATTCTAATCAGGTCATGTCATGTGCTCGCTAACATAAATCCAACTAATCATGTTTCTCCAATATGTAATCGACATGGTTCACTGAATTTTAGTGGTTCATGAAAGAAAAAAAAAGCTACTTTTACACTAAGAATATTAATGAAGTATTAATTTTTTTAGAAAAAGGGCCTTTCTATTTAAGTTTTTGAAATGGGTTCCAGTGATTGGAAAAGTGCCAAAATCTGTTTTTTATCATCAAAACGATCATGTGGATACGGCTACAATAGCATCAACGTGGAATGTGTTTTTAATATTGATTCTATTTAATACTTATCACAAACTAAAATAACGTTACATATAATTTGTGGATGCAGCATCGGGAGTCTAGGTTGGGAATTACAAGAAGCCGGTGTCCAAAACATAACTGTTAAAACCACAACATTTATTGGTACTCAAAATGGTCTTAGGATAAAGGCATGGGCTCGACGAAGCAATGGGTTCGTGAGGAATATTGTTTTCAAAGATGCAACAATGGTGAAGGTGAAATACCCAATCATAATAGACGGAAAATATTGTCCCAATAATCGAAATTGCCCAAATGATCAAGTTTCAGGAGTAAGAATCAGCAACGTGGCATTTGAGGATGTACACGGAACATCAGCAACACAAGTGGCTGTAAAATTTGATTGTAGTAAAGGGAGCCCGTGTAGTGGAATAAGATTAAAAGATGTAAACCTGGTATACGTGGGTAAACCTGCGATTTCGTCTTGCTCTAACGCTGCTGGTACTGCTTCTGGAATACTTCTGCCATCAAGCTGTTTGTAACTAATTAATTTTGGTATTTGTGTTTGTTTTATAAGAGTTTAGGACCAATTGGAGATGCAGTCTTCTATCTGTATATATATTTCACTCATTTTTCGATTTCTTTCGTAATATTATGGTTATGCTAACATGGCGTGCCAGCGGTTACATAAGCTAATGTGACGTAGTGTGTCATTAGTGAAGTTGATTATAAATTTTTCTTTATGAGTTTAGAATTTTACATGTTGATTCAAGTATAAACCAAATTCTGTACATATCACAAGAAAAAGGCTTGTTTCGCCTCTAAATATAGCCAATCATATATTCCAGTATTAAAATTGTATTATGTGCACGTTTAGATTAATCTAGTCGGTTGTCTGTATAAAGTCATTGCTAAAGTTTTTGCAAATCGACTACAACAAGTGATTCACACGATTGTGAGTGATGTACAAGCATATTTATTAAAGAAAGACAAATAATTGATGGTCCTCTTATGCTGAACGAGGTGATCTCTTAGGCTTTGACGAAAGAATGTCTCTTTATTTTTACAGTTGACTTTGAGAAAACATTCAATTCACTTGATTGAGACTTCCTTGACAACACTATGGAACAAATGGGTTTACTCATAAATGGAGAATGTGGATTCGTGGTTGCCTCTAATGGGGTTTTGGATCAGTTATTGTTAACGGCTCTCCAACCAAGAAGTTCAAGATTCAACGTGGCCTTTGCCAAGGTGACCCTCTATCACCGATCCTATTCATTCTTGCGGTTAAAGCTCTCCATGTCACCTTTCAACAACTAAGACCAAGTGCTTGTTTGAGGGCATCAAAGTAGGCTCCAACAGAGTTTCCGGGATGATGTTCTTATCCTTGAAAAATGATCACTTGAAAATGCTAGGAATCTTTTTCGTATTTGGAGATGTTTCAATTTAGCTTCCGGATTACAAGGGAACTTCACTGAAGGTTAAGTTTTTGAAGTAGGTGTTTCTCACTTCGAAACCGTTAACCTCACTTCGTGCTGAATTGCCAACCTTCAACCTTACCATGTTTTTATCTTGGTCTTCCCATCGGTGCAAAGATGAACAAAGCAACCTATTAGAAACCGATATTCGATAAGTTTATAATGAGACTTACTCGATGGAAGGAAAAGACTCATTCTTATGGGGGGAGACTTACTCATAATTAAACAATAAGATAAAAACACAACATTAATTTATGTATGATTTAACCAACTTATGATGAAAGTTTATGTAAATTGTCTACACTACTGATATTTCTTTCTTAACCGGCTAGAGTTGAGTTTGAGGTCGAATAGCTTGATAAAACTTTTACCGTTTGACGTCCTAGATAAGAATTCAAATCAATTTTAAATACGCTCGAACTCGGCTGGTTTCATCTTTTGAACTTCTTTTTACTAACGGGTTGAACAACCGGAAATGATAAAATATGCATGGGTCATTAAAGGGAGTTCAACGAGCGGATAAATATATTGTTGGAATTATATAACATGACTAATTATAAATATAAACAATAAACATCAAGTACACATGCGGAAGCGTATAGGAAAGATTAACGAATAATTAATTAACATAAACAAGAATATGCGTACTTTTCTTGATTCTAGCCAAAAAAGAATCAAATTCACAAAACTAGCAATTGGATGAACCCTAATTAGGGTTTATAGGATTATGTGAATAACCCCTTACCTTTTTGTAATTCAATCCAAGAATACTAACAATAATGTGTTAGTACCACTTTCTTGTACACACGTACTATACCGAATTAAAGCAATGCTAGTTTTAATCAAACCAAATAACTTGAGTTGGAAAAAGGTGGTGATCGACACCCTTGGTGTGGTGTACGATCGTTTGGAGCAAAACACACACAAAACAATTTTAGGTTTAGCTTAATGAGTACAAGAGATGCAAAACACAAGACCCCTAGCCTTGTATATATACTTAACTAAACTTGGAGAACAAGTTGAGTTGGAGATGGGTTGGGTTTCCTCCCTTGGCCGATCGGTTTGTATCCCAAGAGGAGATTCCGAAACCTTCCAAATATTAATTTGCATTCTAGTCCTTTCCAATTACATTTAACGACCGTTAGTCCATTACAACTAATTACTTAACGTCCGTTATGTTATTTCGTTTAATTAATAAATAAATATAACTATTACATTTAATTATTAACTTTAATTCTCATATGCAAAGTGTGCAATCCCGTGGTCTCGAGTTCGATCCTAACTCACGTCTATTAATTTATTGTCCATTAAACCAACAGCTCCCACTTGGACATATCTTAATAGAATGATCACATAGGTTAGCGTCTAGCAACACTTCGATGCCTCTAGTACAACTCGAGCAAGGCTAATGGAAAACCTTTTAATGATTTCTCATTATTATTATCCTTTTGTTTCTAATACCATGTTAAATAAAGATATGGAATTAAGTCATTCTTTATTCAACAATTATGTTTCTCGTTTTAAGTGATTGAGCAAAATTACCAAATCTTCTGAACATATTCGGGGAGATTTTGGGTGTGGCCATACAAACATCTTGTCAACCCTACGAGGGCCCAAAGAAGATTAAACTCCAAATGAATTTGAAGGAACAAATTCTATCTTGACTACGAGAATAACCCACGAACTTTGCAACACTTCGTGAAACAACCCTTATGACTACCGATTACGTATAGCGTTAAGTTGTTCCACGTAGTGCACTATATTCATGACACTTATCTAGTATCTCAAGTCCGAGGATAACTATTCATGATTTACTTAATAACAATATCCATAAAGTAAAATCATGTAGTTGGGATAAGTCCTATATTCAATTCATTGAATATCATCTGAAATTGGTATGCATTCTCATCAATATACTTTCAAGTATATTCTACCATATCTCTTAGATTTGTCTTAGTTTAATGATACTCCCATATCATTAATTAACAACGGACGATTTAGAATAAATAAATTTATTCACGGATTAAACATGCAAATATAGGATACAATATATTATAAAATCAAACATACCAAGTATTTGATTTATTATAACAATTGTTTAACATCCCTTATCCAAATACTAAATAGATCAATGCACGAAAATTCCAGTTGATAAATTATGCCTCAAGTAATGATAATCATACTTGTTGACAAGGCATAAATCAACCAACTTGATCTATTGTAATTTTGAGAATACTTATTTCAAGAATTCAATTAGTGAAGTCCTTGTATGTGTGCATTCACCAATCCACATAATAATTCATAAAGTGTGTGACATCCTCTATCACAAATTTATGACAATTTAAACTTTCAAACATTTTATAAGTTTAAAGTATTCTTATTCTTTTAATGTATAATGCAACTGCGCTCTTAGTAGCGCAACTAGTTCACATGGCTATTAACAAGGATGAAATCCTACCATGACTAGTATTGAGTGTTATCTCAATTAAAACAGCATCATTGTATACAAACAACAATATGCTCATTAAAACTCCGTAAACTTTAATATCTTATTGTGTAATGTTTGATGCTTTCCAAACTTTCAAGTTTGAAGTTGATGACAATTTGCACAACATTTGACATATTGTTTATCCATAGAATCTAGGAGCAATTTCAGGCTGAGGATGTAATTCTTTTAGAATATTCATTATACAAGTTATCTAATAACTTTTAGTTAGATATCAATGTTGTCAAATCACTTCTTATTCAATAATGATACAACAATTTTAATACACAACATGATGTACATGATGAATCTACAAGTCAAACTTAGATTTCATTTATGTTCTATCTTGTCAAAAGACATTTATCCATTTCCTAAATGATATATCATGTTTCATAGAATCATTTATTTTACTGTACATGTTTATTAACAATAAACATATATTCCAAGGTTATATGTTTTAATTCTTAAATCATACATGTGAAGTTTTATTCCAATATAAGACTTAACATTTAGCTTACAAGGAATGTTACTTCATATATGTTATACAACATATAAGATTTAAAACCTTAACATAATACTCCTACTAGCTTTCAGGAATACTTAAAATTTATCTTATTTCAATTATAAATCAAAACTAGGATTTAATAATTAAACATAAGAATAATTTCATAGATGCATGCATTTATCCATTCATGAATTATTGCACTTCGTACACTTCCAAAGATTATATGAATTCAAAAAACCTTTCAATTACTTACCGTCCTCGCTCAAGTAATTTCTTCAAGAAAGAATTTTGATATTCCATTGTCATATTTCATATTAATGAAAACAAGTATGACAATTATCATCTTTATATATTTAATGTGTCTAGGAAAGAATATTGAATCACAATTAATTGCTTAAATATGATTAATAATTTTGTCATAAAACATGCATTAAATATGTGTACAAATTTTGTCCATATGATTTCTACATAGAAATTCAAACCACTAGGGTTTTTCATCTCTTTGAAGAACTCATTTCAATTCTCTAGTCTAACTATTAAGATAAACCAAATTTTCAAAATTGATTATCTTTATGGACAACATCTTTAACATTCATAGTATGAGTAATTTCAATTCAATATTTGGTAATCCATCATAATGATTATCAGGTTTACTATAATCATGTAACTCATATTCTTCTCAGCATATAAATCAAATATCTGAGATATCCTTGCAGATTTATGAATGAAAATTCCATCATCTTGAGGTATATCATTTACATGTCTAACCTCATCATGATATTTACTAGTGTGTTTTAAAAAGATTATGTATCTTGTAATTTTATCTTTCAAGATAAAAAAAAAACTCTCACTTGCCTTTTGTAATATATATATAGACTATCTATATATATACTTAGCAATTATAGCAAAACTACATTGTTCTATTTTTGGGACATTACAAATACACATTTGATAATTCCTGACTTAAGTTTGTTAATAACCTATTCATAAGTAGTTTAACAAATTTCAGAATCTTCAATTTAAAAACTCAATGTGATTCATCACATTCCATAATAAAATGGTGTTTTATCAATCTTTTAGGTTGGAGTCATATTGAATATATTCAATCCATACTTAATTTTCTAACCTTGTTACTTTTTAAGAAAGAAGTTATGGTTATCTTGAATCAAACAAATCAAATAGAGTTTGATTCTTTCTAACTGAACATACCATCAACTTGTGGTATTCAGTAGAATTAATATTGTAAGACAATCTAACAATATATAAGATAAACATATTCCTTTTGGCTTACCTATTGACCAACTAAGTCAACTTAATGGTATAATAGACTTTTCAAGCCAATTACATGCTTTATAACACAAGTACTTTTTAACCAAGTCACTTCATATCCATGTCTCATCAAGAAAACATAAACTGTTATAATCCCATTATACGTTATAAATCATTGATCAACTCAATGACTTCTTGTATATGTCTTAATTAAAAAACATAACAAGTTAACGTCTTACTTTATTATAAGTCTTAAAAGACTTTATGTTTATGTCTCTACAATGAATCATAAACATGTTTAACTAAAGTAATTATGAACACAACTCTTGGTTTCAATAGTAATTTCAAGTTAATTTATTTACTTCACAATAATGTAGGACTACATTATTTTTCTTTTATGTCATTCCAAAATACATAAATAAACAAATTGAAGTAGTATTAGATTACTTCATTTATTTACGTCATTCTAATAATACATAAATATTTAATTTGAAGTAGTCTTAGATTACTTCATTTATTTATGTCATTCTAATAATACATAAATATTTAATTTGAAGTAGTCTTATATATCATTTTGACACATGTTCTAAATACTTGTCTAATTTAGAAACTGCAAATATGTCCATGCAAGGTCTGACTTCACATGGAGATTTACTTTGTTGTTGCAATCTCGCCAAGTTTTGACATTACGTAAATTGTAACACCAAGTGTTTCTTGAATTAGATATGTACAAGTCATATTAGAACGTTAGTCTCTTACCTTTCAGTCAAGAGAATCCGTTAAATCATATACTTATATGTTGTACCTTGCACACAATATAGATTTCTCCCACTTGTGCATGGAACAACGTCATGTAGCAGATAAACAACACGACATATGTTTGTTTATGTGACTAATATGATTGTGTCATTGATATTAGCATAACTAGTAGATGTAGAACCACTTCATTGTCTAATAAAGAAATGTACATGACTATCCTTGAAAACATAAGTGTTTACAAGTGGAAAGTAATTATCTAAAGACATTCTAGAGATAATCTGGGTTACTACCAAGATGACAAAGCTTATAACTCCAACTGAATTAGAGATAATTACATTAATTCCTTATTCAGCAATAAGAACACAATACTCCCACTGGATTTGACAACATTGTAAGTGTTTCATTAACCAGTGAAAGAAAATAGTGTCCTATTTACTTCCCTACACCTTTGAGAAAGTCCATACATAACAATTACTTATGTACTAAAAGAGTGTATTCTACTATGTAGATGATGAACTATCCATCAATGCTATTAACTTGAAAAATTGGGCATGCAATTTCTTTCTTAATAGCAAGGTTGCAAAAATCGCGAATCGGTAGTGAGACGGTCGACCCCCCTGTAGCTTGTAATCGGTCTAGGCGTAAATTGCAACTTCAAGTGTCCTTTTAATTAGATGGCACATAACTTAATTTATAAAGGGTACTAGTTTTGATTTTATGTGGTCAAATCAAATATGTACAAAGATGTCACGCATTTTTCTTGTAGCATAAATTTAGTAAAAAACCTTTTATTACCAATTCATAAATATCAAATTATCAAAGTTTTGATTTGAGGTATTGGGTTCACCAATCAAGGAATTTAGCGTTAATTATCGTCCATTATACCGTACTTTTGCATAAGTGTAAACACATTGTGTTTCGGGTAATTACCACCGAAGTGGCGCATGGAATTAAAACTAATTCGCCTTAAGATGAGTTTGTACATTTATGGCTTACTAAGTAGCTCAATCGAACTCACAGAAGCGAGGACCGTAGTAAAAAAACATAACCTTAGACCTCCTTTCAGCGCGATTTGCGCACTTTTTATTAACTCCTTTATAGTTTGTTCTAGTGGGTGAGCCGTTCTAACCATTTAGTACAGAATCATCAATCAATTAAACTATTGAAAATTTAACTCTTCAAAAACAAATCAAATTTCACCATTGTTTAGTCCGTATTATTTTTCTATTCAAAATTACCCTTTGCTTAAAACTGTCATACATAATAAACAAACAAGTAAACAAATAAAAATAAACAACTAATAAACAATGCGCACATAATAAACAATTTAATACGTGTAAACAAGTAGCCACATGCAACTTATTCGATAAAACACTATTAATAATCAATGTATAGGTTAATTAATGTATATATTAATTAGGGCTTT
Organism: Chrysanthemum lavandulifolium; assembly: GCA_022545495.1. NCBI lineage: Eukaryota > Viridiplantae > Streptophyta > Magnoliopsida > Asterales > Asteraceae > Chrysanthemum > Chrysanthemum lavandulifolium. The sequence goes on along the minus strand of CM040242.1, from coordinate 285,373,705 downwards.
CACTCTCTTAATTGAAAGTGAGCCACATACATCGATGAATCGATTGCGTAAACCCATAATTAATAATATACCAAATTACACATAATTGATTCATTAATGTATATAATTGGAGTTTTCCCCAATACAAGATTTATCAAAACGTACATGTGATAAAATAACTTAACAATTAAAATTCAAGCAACCATCCATGACGAACATGCATGTATCATCATGGATAGGGGTGTCATTCGGTGACCGGACCGAACCCGACTCGATCCGAACCCGACCCGAGTCAATTCGGTCGGGTCAATCGGTTCAAAAATATATTCGGTCAATCGGTCAACCCGAATTGACCCGAGTTCTAAACAAGGTCGGGTTCGGGTATATTTTTAGCCTTGACCGACCAACCCGACTAACCCGGTTCAACAACACTTTTACAATGTAAAATACCGGGTTGACCCGAACCCGAATCGACCCGACCCGAGTTGACCCGAACCCGAATTGACCCGACCCGAGTTGACCCGAGTTTTAAACAAGGTCGGGTTCGGGTATGTTTTTTTATGGCTTAACCCGAGTTGACCCGACCCGAGTTGACCCGAACCCGACCGGGTCAACCCGAATAACACCCCTAATCATGGATATAACATAACAATTATTCAAGTAAGTCACAAGATCGCATACAATTCCATGTAACATAACACTTTATTTATGAATTTATCACGTAAGAAATATATTAATTCTAGGTTTAGATATCGATTAACAAAACAATTTTATAAACCCTACAAAAAAATTTATACAAGTCGACTAAAAAAAAATAAGGGATCGACTAAAAAAAATATATTTTTTAAAACAAATTAGGGCAAAAGCCCTAACTCTAAAATTAGGGTTTACAAATCATAACCAAAACCCTAGAATTAATCATATCAAACACAATACAATATCCGTTTTTTTACGTGTTTAATAATTAATTACTCATTAAACCAAGCTCGTGATGCCACTGTTGGAATTATATAACATGACTAATCATAAATATAAACAATAAACATCAAGTACACATGCGGAAGCGTATAGGAAAGATTAACGAATAATTAATTAACATAAACAAGAATATGCGTACCTTTCTTGATTCTAGCTAAACAAGAATCAAATTCACAAAACTAGCAATTGGATGAACTCTAATTAGGGTTTATAGGATTATGTGAATTACCCTCACCTTGTAATTCAATCCAAGAATACTAACAATAATGTGTTAGTACCACTTTCTTGTATTACACGCATATACCGAATTAAAGCAATGCTAGTTTTAATCAAACCAAATAACTTGAGTTGAAAAGGTGGTGATCGACACCTTGGTGTGGTGTACGATCGCTTGGAGCAAAACACACAAAACAATTTTAGGTTTAGCTTAATGAGACAAGATGCAAAACACAAGACCCCTAGCCTTGTATATATACTTAACTAAACTTGGAGAACAAGTTGAGTTGGAGATGGGTTGGTTTCCTCCTTGGCCGATCGGTTTGTAAATATATTGTATCAGCTTACTTTACTTAACGTCCGTTATGTTATTTCGTTTAATTAATAAATAAATATAACGCCTATGTTGGTGTGCAAACCACATATAAAGTTGGTGATCTATGGTTGGCTTACATTTTGCACTTAGTGAGATTCTGAGACGTCGTGATCCTAACAGCCTACGGCTTGCTTACATCTTGCTCGTTATAAAAGTCTTTTTAGTTGTTCAAAAGAATACAAAGATTAAAATTTTGTTAACAAAGCAAACTCACCAACTCTTTGCTGAGAAACACTCAAATTCACATTAATATCGTTGAAGATAAAATTAAGAAAATATCCAATTATATGTTACAGGAATGAGAACTATTTAATAAACATGCCAAGGGTTTTTAGAAGTCAAATACTTTATTAGGATTGACATTCCTCTAATCATGTGCAATCATATGCAGTTATGCACTTCCTTAACCCCTAATAAATTTAAATCAATACATGCACTACAATTCAAATTCATTTTGCATAGCTTCATTGGAGTATTATAAAAATGATTATTTGGTAAAGCTTTAATAATTGAAAAGGCTTGTTACAAGGAAATAATATTTGTTTTACATGATTAATATTCTTTACATACACATTTGACATTCGATCAGTACTTACCCCTATACATATGGACTGCTTCTTATCAACTGTCAATCATTATCAATAATACAAATCATTATTTGATGCTTCTACCCGTTTATGTACTTTTAAATCAACTGCTATAAATACCCAAATCGGAGGTACATTCTGCACAAACTTAACTAACTACTACCTACGTCAATAATCCATATATCATGGTCATTAAGCATATCCTAGTTTTTTATTTCTCATCTTCCAATACTCATCGGCTAAGGCCGTTACATACAACGTTGTCACTTTAGGAGCCAAAGCCGATGGTCGTTTAGACACAAAACAAGCATTTTTAAAAGCATGGAACTTGTCATGTGCCTCCACTACTCCTGCTATCATCTATGTGCCAACTGGTAGGTACTTGATTGCATCTGCAATCACATTCTCCGGTCAAGCATGTAAGAGCAAAGCCATCACATTTAAAATATATGGTACATTGGTGGCACCCTCTAGTTACAATGCTATTGGCAACGATGAAGTATGGATTAAGTTATACAGGGTTAACCATGTTACGATATCCGGCGGAACTCTTGATGCCCAAGGTGGTTCTCTATGGGCATGCAAATCCTCTGGAAAGACATGTCCAAAAGGAGCAACGGTACGACCATACACTATAATTAATATGCTAATTGCACAGTTTTCTTCCATTTAATACTGCTAATTAGTGAAATGTAAATTCTTTTAAGTTGTATGTTCTCATTTATATTCATAAAGTTATATACTCATGACTTCTTACGTTTATCTATTTTCCTAAATATGAACATTTTTACTTTTATAAATGTGAACATCTTGAAGAATTTACATGTATAATTAAGCTCTATGGAAGAAAAATGTGCAATTTGGGTATTTATAATTTGCATATTTATTATAGTATAGGAATGCATTTTTTCTTACTAAAATTATTTTACGAACATAAGATAATAAACATCGATTCATGTTTATGTTTTACAGACACTTGGCATCTATCATTCCCAAAACATAGTGATGAGCAACTTAAGGTCATTGAATAGCCAAATGTTTCATATCATCATATATGCATGCAACAATGCCAAGCTACAAGGTGTAAACATTTTAGCATCCGGGACCAGCCCGAACACAGATGGTATCCATTTATCACTTTCCACGGGCATTACCATCTTAAGCTCCAAGATCTCGACGGGGGATGATTGTGTCTCGATAGGACCAGGCAATTCAAATGTCTGGATAGAGAAGGTCTTGTGTGGCCCTGGTCACGGCATAAGGTACATTTAAGATATAAACTTGTTTATATTCACCTTATATACATATCTAAATGTGGGAGCCATGATAAATACCTAATCAGTTCATGTCATATGCCCGGTAACTTAGAATTCAACAAATAATGATGAAACACATTTGACTTGTGATAGTCTCATAATTTTAACGCTTGGACACCCATAAGCGGTTAAGAGAGCTATAGTTGGTGATGTTGTGTGTGTTAGTGTGTATTAACTAGATTTGTTAATTAATTAACTTTCATTAATTAATTTTTGGATGCAGCATTGGGAGTCTTGGGTGGGAATTGCAAGAAGCCGGTGTCCAAAATGTAACTGTAAAAACCACAACATTTGTTGGTACTCAAAATGGTGTGAGGATAAAGGCATGGGCTCGTCGTAGCAATGGGTTTGTGAAAAATATTGTTTTCAAACAAGTAACTATGGTGAACGTAAACTACCCTATCATAATAGATGGAAACTACTGCCCACACAATCAAAATTGCCCCAATGATATTTCGGGAGTAAAGATTAGCGATGTAGTGTATGAAGATGTACATGGCACATCAGCAACACAAGTGGCAGTGAAATTTGATTGTAGCAAGGGGAGTCCGTGTAATGGAATAAGATTAAAAGATGTTAACCTTGTATACGCAGGTAAACCAGCGGTTTCATCTTGCTCATATGCTGCCGGTACTGCTTCTGGATTACTTCTACCTACAAGCTGTCTGTAACTATATAAATGCTGGTATCTTTCTCTCAGTTTTAAGAGTATAGGAAGAACCATTGGTGATACAGTATCAGCTCTATATTTGTACATATTTACCACTTGATTTTCAATGTTCATTTTACTTTTTCTTAGTTTTTGTCTTGCAACAGTTACATGTGCTATGCATTCTTAGTGTGACAATTGTTTAAAATAGCCTATATGATGCCGCATTTTTCGACTTTGCATTATCTTTTACCTTTATCTAACAATTGTTGTCTTTGATCCACATCAATGAACATTTATGCTTTGCTAACGAAAAATTGAAACAGAAAGAGTACATGTTGAAATCATTAATTTTTGCTTTTCGTTTTCTCTCCATAATCATTATTCATAAAACATCTTGAAAAATAGATTTCATGATTAAAGAAACCATTTCCATCAAACAATGTCCTTACAAATTATACTACTCAGATCGTTTCCATGTTTAGAGAGATCTCTCTAAACTTTATTGGGCTAAAATTTGATTAGTTGACTCCTCAGCTTGCTGCAAGGTTCTTGGCCGCCTTGCTGCAGGGTTCTTGGCCGCCTTGCTGCAACCAACATTTGAGCTCTGAAATAGTGTTTTCAAGTTTAATCAAAACCGCCACACCAGGTTCATATTCAAAGTGACTACTAGTTTGTTTGGTTGTTCCGAGTTATCAGTAGCATCACCACGGGATTTGCTTCTTTATCAACCTGTTAACAGCCTCTTAAAAATTTTAGGATCCCTACGATCAGTACAATTCAATTTATTAGTCCATCAGGCACATGTCTGATGTCACCAAAGATAGATTCAATTTTGTATATCTGCTAATCTGTTTTTTCAGCAGTTTGCATAACAGATTATGGCTGTTGGGTTAATCTTGAATAAGTATTTTAGTATTTTCAGTATTTTAGTACCTTAGTTTTAAGTTTCTTTAAGAACTGCTTACTTGCAAAATCAGGCCCCTTGGTTCTGAGAATTACACACTGAAAACAGTCATAAAAGCGACGCTCAGCTAATTTGTTATACGTAGCACTATCTTCAACAAGTAGTATAAATGCCGCATAGCAATCGATATTCCCAACAATCTGAGGAATTACATAACCATATTTTGATTTCCTGCCATCAACCATAACTCCATTAACACCAAAAGAGATACAACCTATAACAATAGGCGCAGACGTGATAACATCTTCCAATGAGGATTTGACTCTATTCAGTTCGGATAATTCGATGAGGAGTGAGAATTTGTCTCTATCTTTGTTACTGACTTTGAATTTTTTGAAAGTTGATGCTTTTTTGTACCATACAGTTACAGTTTTGACAGGCTTTGCCAGGTTTTCCTTTTCCAAATCTGTATTAAAACCTGATTCAAGATTGACATAATTAGGATCATGATCAAACAGGTTGAAAGAACCCTTGGGTATAGGAAGTTCCAAATCTTGGTCCGACAGGTTGACTGTAACTACAAAAAAGTAAAAAGTAAATCATTGATTAGAGTTGCAAAAGCATCACCCGTACACGAACTTCCTTCCCACTCTGGTTTGAATCGGCAGAAGTCATAAACATATGCACTAGACCAAACACCACTTTCCCAGTCGAGGTATTTTGTCCATTCCCTACGACTTGTCGTAGGGATAATGAAATCTAGATGTCATGTCATCGGCATTCAATTGTCAAGAATGCCGCGTCGGTGTTTACTGTGTCGACGGCATTTCCCTACGACAAGGTGGACCCACACCCTTTTTGGTCAATGGTTTTGTAATTTTGGCTATATATTTCCCTACGACATGTCGTAGAGATAATAAAGATAATTAAACACTTTGATTAATTAACTAATCGTTATCCTTTATTATACCTACGACATGTCGTCTACGTGTACTTAGTATGCACGAATATTTCTATTATTATACCGACGGCATGACGTCGGTATAATAAAACCCAAAAAAGTATGCTTATATCATGTCGTAGTCATAATAAAAATCAAAAAATAGATTCTTTTATTTACTGACGACATGTCGTAGGGAATTATGTTGAACTGCTGCTGCACAAATGCCTGCACAACAACAGTTTCTCATATTTTTTCCGGAAATATTTCTGGAGAAAATCTACCAATTCCAAATACCAATATTCAAAAATAACTTATAACGGCCAAAACGGCTTAAACACTTATATATAATCGCTAAACACCCTCAAAATACATTAAAACATTATAAAGTCTACAAAACAGGTGTTATAATCTATAAACCTAGCTGCCATATCCACAAATGTTGCAATAACCGCAACATTCAAGTCGCCAAAAGGTTAAACTACACAATAATAGGATACGGGTCGCGAAAATATACTTTCTATGATAAGTCTAACACAAAATAACCCATATACCTCTACAGCCCCTCGTCATCTATCCATATCATTGCTACCATCCCCATCATCACCACTCTCGCCTGCGCCACTCCCGCCTGCGCCACTCCCTCCCGTGCCACACCCCCTGCGTGAGCCTACATCACCTTGAGAAGCCAACTGCTTCTTAACTTCCTTAGCTTCTGCTGCAGCTTCAACACTCATCTTCTCAGCTCCAGGAATCTTCTTGTCTTTTTCGGCCATCATCGCGTCGATCTGGGGCCCACTGTACGTACCTAAAAATGAAATAATCAAAATTTAAAAATGGCCATTGCAATACATAAGATGAGCCATGAGTGCATGTTCATAAAATAAAGTTATGAGGGCATATAAATGGATAAACAGCGTGTCATACATTTTTATTAACATGGCACTGTAATTTTGTTTTCAATTCTTTATGACATATGTCCAAAAAAATTCTACACATTCAAGTCTCGTTCAAGCCCTTTTTCTGTCATTTAGTGTCTTTGCCCTACGACATGGTGTCGTCGGGATTTTGTTCGTAGCCTGTTCTCCTTTTTCTTGTAGTGATGATGGAACCATGTTTAACTAAAAATGAAAAGTTTTTTATAACATTAAGCTTTGAATTTCCTAACTCTCAGAGCATGGTACACAAAACGCTATTGGTTTAACACATCACATTTATTCCAAGAAACAGCCCACTCCATAAGAATAAGAAACATTAAAGCAATTGATAACTTATGCACAAAGAAGTCTTTTGACCAACTAAAATACTTGACAAAACACTTAAAGAAGGCCGCACATTGTGAATCAGTAAATTGCATATAGATGGTTACTTTCTCTATATATCTTACCAGGTTTCAAAAGTAAATAGAAACAGTATCAAACCTTCATTTTTCAAAATGTCATCATCAAGATCCTGCTCCTCTTCTTCTAAAGGAGTATCAAAGTCTTCCGGATCAGTAACCAATCCCCATCAGTATCAAAGTCTCCCGGATCAGTAATCGAATCCCCGTCACTATCAAAGGCTCCCGGATCAGTAACCGAATCCCCGTCACTATCAAAGGCTCCCGGATCAGTAACCGAATCCCCGTCACTATCAAAGGCTCCCGGATTAGTAACCGAATCCCCGTCACTATCAAAGTCTCCCGGATCAGTAACCGAATCCCCGTCACTATCAAAGTCTCCCGGATCAGTAACCGAATCCCCGTCAATATCAAACGCCTTCCGTTTTCTGTTACGCGCCATTTACAGACCCTAACCCTAGATTTCCAATGGAATTTGAGAGAGAAAGAAATTGGTGTTTGGTGTGTTCGTATCTATATGACTATATCACCGCTTAATCAACTTTCAGCCCAAACCAACTGGCCCATGATATATATTTATGACTTATGAGAACATCAAATATTTCTTAGCTAAGAGATCATAATCCGCAATACGTATCACGAACATATTCAATGACATGCATAAAGAACTGATCAACTTTAGCAATAAACCACACATCTGAGTAAAATAAAAACATCATTGCTTAAAATCCAGCATATATATGGAAGTACCGAGAGTAACCTAATGGTGGGAATTGGGTTATATTATCTCCAACGGATTAAATGTGTACAAATAAAAAGCTTAGCTAATAATAAAGGGAATTGATATGTACACATAGAAGTTTACTTTGCACACATAAAATTAATGTGTAAAGACATTAATACCCTCATATTGTTTTTACCTTTTAACTCCTAACATCTATTCAAATCAACGAGAGTTCTAAAGCTTCATATATTACTGGTTTGATCTCAATTAGAATCACCATCAATCCTCTCATCTACCCTTTCTTGATCTTAGTCAATCGTACATACGGCTTTCGAGCGCGGCCTCAAACTGGATCGAAAAATAAGATGATAATAATACATGGTGGGAAAAAGTGATTAAGAATAAATTAGGAAAATTCTTAATTACCAAAATAATTAGCCAAACTGGATACCAGAAGGTATCAATCATATCATATTCGTAAATATATATGCAGATTCTCTATATCTTTTCTTTTAAATTTTTACGTAAAAATAACAAATTTGAGTATGAAGTCACAGTTCAACCTCAAAGACAAGGCTTCTTTTCAATTGATCAAGGTCGTATATGGTAAATGACTAAATTCAAACGTGCCACAAGGCCCACAACAATGACATGCGCAAATTGATCAGAACAATGTTTTCAATATGAAGAATACGTAACGTTTTGGGTAGTATAGCGAGTAAAACAACCTTCAATGTCAACAAGAATTAATGCTGGATGGGAGTTGGGATAACAGGCGATGGTGACAGTCTGGTTGAAGAGAATAGAGAAGGAACTATAATATTAGGTAAATAATATGAGGGGTATAATTGTCTTCACACGTCAATTTTATGTGTGCAAAGTAAAACTCTATGTGTACATATCAATACCCATAATAAAAGGGTTGAATATATTGCGAATTTCAAGTAGTGAGTTGATTTGCACACTTATACTTTTTATTGATACACACCACACTATGCATTAAACACTTATATTTTGTGAATATATATATCCATAGTATTTTTACTCAAATCACCTTACTTCTTTCCTCTATGAAAAGGAGAAAGAAAAAAAGGAAGAACCACGGGTAAGCGAATAACTCTATGGTACTATGGCTAGTTATATTCATACAAGGAAATGTAGCCATTGTTGTGACTCTGAGGTGGAACTGCATTTACGAGATTGGCTAAAAGCTAATCTGGAAATGTAGCCATTCCTTGGTGAGTTAGCTTTGGATCTTAAGCTAATGATAATACCTTACTAATGTTGGTAATTTGATCATGTAAATAATATTTGGAGTTAAAATATTTCATCGTTTCACCTTTATTTTTATTTAAAAATACAATGTGAGTACTCATGCATAACGATGAAAATTTACAATGGCAAATACACATAGTTGCATTTTTTTTTTTTTGGGTAAAGATATAGTTGCTAAATTGTTGTTAAGTGTTTTTGTGTTTGGAATTAATTTTTGGTCAAATATTTCAATAAGAGGGTGGGGGCATAATTCTAAAGAAAAATGATTTTGGTGCCTAAAACCTACGCCTAATGTTAGACCTAAAAATGTTACTGCATAATAAAGCTGTCATTAAATAAAAACGATCTCATTTTCTAAAAGAGTTGTTACTGCATAATAGTAACTCAAAAGTTCTTATTTTGAGAGTTCTAAACTTTTTTTTTCTTTCTTTTTATATGTAGTACATATGAAAAGAAATGCCGTTATTATAGGTTTTTGAAAGAACCTAACTCAAAATAATACATAAAAATGTTACAAATAGTACGTGGATTGATCATGACTAGTTTATCTGGGTTGATATTCTCATACCATGTGAGATCATATGCACTTCCTTGACCATATGCATTTAAATATCTAAAAACATCTATTGTTAAATTCATTGTGTATAATGTATAGCTTCTTTTATAGTATGCTATTTGTTGATACTCAAAAGAATGTTAAGTAACTCCTCAATAATTAAAAAGACTTGTTATAACCATAGAATACTAATGTAACATCATTAATATTCTTTACATACATTGACATTCAATCAGTTAATTTGTACCCCTATACATACGGACTACATAATTTGTCAATCAATACAAATAATATACAAAACCCCCATTATTGAGTCTTAATAATCACCTGTATTGGTGTATGTAGTTATAAATCATTGTCTATAAATAACTAGATCAAGAGGTACATACTAAACAAACATAACTAATTGCATAATCCAATATACCATGGTCACCAAATACATCATAGTCTTACTCTTTCTCATCTTCCAATACTCATCGGCGAAGGTTACATACAATGTTGTCAGTCTAGGAGGCAAAGCCGATGGTCGTTCAGACACAAAAAATGCATTCCTGAAAGCATGGAATTTGGCTTGTGCCTCCACAAGTCCCGCCATCATCTTTGTGCCTTCTGGTACGTTCTTGATTGCATCTGCGATCACATTCCTTGGCTAAACTTGTAAAAGCAAATCCATCACGTTTACATATACGGTACCTTGGTGGCACCCTCTAGTTATAATATTATCGGCAATGATGATGTATTAAGTTCCACAGAGTTAACCATGTTACAATATTTGGCGGAACCCTTGATGCCCAAGGTGGTCCTCTATGGGCTTGCAAATCCTCTGGAAAAGAATGTCCAAAAGGCGCTACGGTACATACACTACACCAAATTACAACATATACACACTTTTTTTCTTCACTACTTGCGTGTAATTATTTATCAAGTTTAATAAGCGAGTAAAGTATGTTTATATAAGCACAAAGATATTCTGTCTCATTGCACTAAAATATTCACACTTATAAGCATACATATTATATTTGCTGACGCTGTTAAGTGCAGTGATTATTCGATAATCCTCAATTTACCCAGTGCTTCCTCTTGCTTTAGCATTGCGTAACAAATTAAACTTGATCTACAATTTTAATCTATACTAATTATTTATATTTTACATGCTTAAGTGCAAATATTTTTTCTGCACTTATAAATGAGGAAATTCCCTGGACAAATTTCAAAATATCCAAAACACTATTTACATAGTTATGATAAATATGAGCAACTAGACAAAAAAATGCAAACATTTCCTCAAGCCATATATGTGGATAAAAGTAAGCAAAAAGTATAGTTGTGGCAATGCATATGTTTCTTGTTAATTTATCTATGTATATATGTATTGCTAATTCATCTATGTATATATGTATTGCAGACACTTGGTTTCTATCATTCCCATAACATAGTAATCAGTAAGTTAAGGTCATTAAACAGTCAGATGTTTCATATCATGCTCTATGCATGCAACAATGCAAAACTACAAGGAGTAAGCATCGTAGCATCCGGGCTCAGCCCGAATAATACAGATGGTATCCATTTATCATCTTCCACCGGCATCACCATCTTGAACTCTAAGATCTCGACAGGAGACGACTGCATCTCAATAGGCCCAGGCAATTCCAATGTCTGGATAGAGAAGATCGTATGTGGGCCTGGTCACGGCATAAGGTACGTCTATTTAAAAGATAAATATGTTTTGGCTCGACTTAGATACATATCCATTGTAACTGATTATCTGATGTCATGTGTGTTAGCCCTTATAATGTCTTTAGATCAAAACGTTTAGTATTTAAGTTACTTATGTTTAAGACTTTAGTTTATGTATTTATGTATTTATGATTGGGTCGAAAACATGTCGCAATGGGTCGAACTAAGAAACCCAAACAGGCCCATTCAATTACTGTATTAGGAAAGCGGTTACTCTCCCAAACATCACAACGTTTGGAGAAAACTCAAAGTACCGTTTCACTTTGTGTATATAACGTTAGTTTCCGGACTTTGGAAAACACAACAACAATTAACCATTATTAGTATCTATTGTAATCGTTTAGTCTATTTGTATTGTTTACCCATTCGTTCTTGTTTTATCCAAACAACCCTATCACGATCCTTTGATCATTACCATGAAATCCTTACTCAAGAATCAACAAGATGGCGTGAATCACGTTAAGAAATGGCATCGAGCTTTGGTTCCATCCGTGGGAAGCGCCATCGTTTAAACATACTTGGGGTTCCAAAGTGGGCGTTACCTTTTGAGGAAACACCCAGCGCATGTTTCAATAGGAACATGAGGAAGAAAAAGTCGATTTCGCCAAAAGGAAAGCAACTACTGGTTCAAACAGTCCTCGATAATGAAGCATTTAACGCCAAGACTAAAGCAGACCGTATGATCGTGAAGAAGCAGAAAATTGTTGCAGAGAAAAAGGCAAAAAACGCGAAGTGTTATATATGCCGAGAAAAGGGACACCCCTTTTGGGCGTGTGAACGAAGAAAGAAATTGGCTGGCGTTGAATTGGAACAAGAGGTTGCCCTAACGAACCAGATAATTGATCAAGAAAGAATGTATCCCGAAAAGGTTTACATATATGGCGACTACACCTTGAATGGAACCGATGAAGATGGTTGGAACGACATTTGGTACGTAAGTAACCATTACAAATCTCATATGTGCCCTAGGAGAATTATGTTTGATGATGTGAATTATAAGTTTAAGTTAATAGGCAAAGATGAACATGATTGCAAATTCATATTTTCGTATGGAATTGGCACTACCACAATCAAAACAGAGTTGGGTAATTTAGTTGTGAGGCAAATACAATATACTCCTGAAGTTTCGCATAATATCCTTAGTCTAGAATTGTTAGAGAAGCAAGGATTTTCTGTGAAAATTAAGGATGCTAGATGTAGCATATACCATATATATTATGATGAGGAAACAGATTTGGATGTGCCACGTGAACATGGAAAAGAAAAGGTTGGACCAAAAGAAGTGGTACAAGAACATAATCAGTATTTCCAGAAGTACTTTGAAGCAATTGACCCAGGAGACGAATGTTCATTAGTTAGAGGAATAGAAGATTTAGATTGGAATAAGGATGTAACCCAAGATTACATAGCGAAGACTTCCTCGCTTCAATGGAACGTTATACGCTCTCAAGGTTAATTCATTTTGAGATTTCTCTCATTCATGAACTTGTTGAAAAAGGATAGTTTATTATACAAAAATTGGGAAGTCCTCAACAAGAGATTTATAGATATGATACCATGGTTTTACTTGGTGCACTTGAATTACAATACACTCGTTGTAATTCCACCCGTTGTCAAAGATGTCGAAGTGAACCTGCTATGTTTGTTGAAAAGTGTTGAAAGTTTGGTGGCTATTTTCCGTCACCATGGGTGATAAATGGGGAACCATAGCCCTATTACAAGGCCTAGATATCGAAGATGGAGAAGCAATCAAGAGTTGTTACAAGAAGTATTTAGATCTAGTTGTAGTCTACCATAAAACCCCTAGTGTGCCTTGGGGTGAAACGTCAAAGAATGTAGGAGACGCAAGCAAAGTTGACTTGGCCATGGACCTGCAAGACCAGAAGGACAAGAGGGTGAAGGATGGAGCAATAGAATCCAGTCGAGACCATTTCGGTGTGAGGCTTGAAGAAAATGTTGAAGATGATGAAGATCATGATGATAGCAGTGGAGGAAGTAATGATTTCCAGATCATTACTTGAAGACGCGACAAGCAGGAGTTCAAGAAGTTTGAGTCTAAAACATTAAAGGGGAAATTGTTAGCCCTTATAATGTCTTTAGATCAAAACGTTTAGTACTTAAGTTACTTATGTTTAAGACTTTAGTTTATGTATTTCAGTATTTATGATTGGGTCGAAAACATGTCCGCAATGGGTCGAACTAAGAAACCCAAACAGCCCATTCAATTAATGTGTATTAGGAAACGGTTACTCTCCCAAGCATCACAACGTTTGGAGAAAACTCAAGTACCATTTCACCGTATATAACGTGAGTTTCGGACTTTGGAAAACACAACAACAATTAACCATTATTAGTATCTATTGTAATCGTTTAGTCTATTTGTATTGTTTACCCATTCGTTACTGTTTTATCCAAACAACCCTATACGCAATCCTTTGATCATTACCATGAAATCCTTACTCAAGAATCAACAAGATGGCGTGAATCCTGTTAAGAAATGGCATCAGAGCTTTGGTTCCAGTCCGTGGGAAACGCCATCGTTTAAACATACTTCAGGGTTCCAAAGTGGGCGTTACCTTTTGAGTGAAACACCCAAGCGCATGTTTCAATAGGAACATGAGGAAGAAAAAGTCGATTTCGCCAAAAGGAAAGCAACTACTGGTTCAAACAGTCCTCGATAATGAAGCATTTAACGCCAAGACTAAAGCAGACCGTATGATCGTGAAGAAGCGAAAAAGCTGCGAGAAAAAGGCAAAAACGCGAAGTGTTATATATGCCGAGAAAAGGGACACCCCTTTTGGGCATGTGAACGAAGAAAGAAATTGGCTGGCGTTGAATTGGAACAAGAGGTTGCCCTAACGAACCAGATAATTGATCAAGAAAGAATGTATCCCGAAAAGGTTTACATATATGGTGACTACACCTTGAATGGAACCGATGAAGATGGTTGGAACGACATTTGGTACGTAAGTAAGCATTACAAATCTCATATGTGCCCTAGGAGAATTATGTTTGATGATGTGAATTATAAGTTTAAGTTAATAGGCAAAGATGAACATGATTGCAAATTCATATTTTCGTATGGAATTGGCACTACCACTATCAAAACGAGTTGGGTAATTTAGTTGTGAGGCAAATACAATATACTCACAAGTTTCGCATAATATCCTTAGTCTAGAATTGTTAGAAGCAAGGATTTTCTGTGAAAATTAAGGATGCTAGATGTAGCATATACCATATATATTATGATGAGGAAACAAATTTGGATGTGCCACGTGAACATGGAAAAGAAAAGGTTGGACCAAAAGAAGTGGTACAAGAACATAATCAGTATTTGCAGAAGTACTTTGAAGCAATTGACCCAGGAGACGAATGTTCATTAGTTAGAGGAATAGAAGATTTAGATTGGAATAAGGATGTAACCCAAGATTTCATAGACGAAGACTTCCTCAGTTTCAATGGAACGTTATACGCTCTCAAGGTTAATTCATTTTCGAGATTTCTCTCATTCATGAACTTGTTGAAAAAGGATAGTTTATTATACAAAAATTGGGAAGTCCTCAACAAGAGATTTATAGATATGATAACATGGTTTTACTTGGTGCACTTGAATTACGATACACTCGTTGTAATTCCACCCGTTGTCAAAGATGTCGAAGTGAACCTGCTATGTTTGTTGAAAAGTGTTGAAAGTTTGGGCGGCTATTTTCCCGTCACCATGGGTGATAAATGGGGAACCATAGCCCTATTACAAGGCCTAGATATCGAAGATGGAGAAGCAATCAAGAGTTGTTACAAGAAGTATTTGGATCTAGTTGTAGTCTACCATAAAACCCCTAGTGTGCCTTGGGGTGAAACGTCAAAGAATGTAGGAGACGCAAGCAAAGTTGACTTGGCCATGGACCTGCAAGACCAGAAGGACAAGAGGGTGAAGGATGGAGCAATAGAATCCAGTCGAGACCATTTCGGTGTGAGGCTTGAAGAAAATGTTGAAGATGATGAAGATCATGATGATAGCAGTGGAGGAAGTAATGATTTCCAGATCATTACTTGAAGACGCGACAAGCAGGAGTTCAAGAAGTTTGAGTCTAAAACATTAAGGGGGAAATTGTTAGCCCTTATAATGTCTTTAGATCAAAACGTTTAGTATTTAAGTTACTTATGTTTAAGACTTTAGTTTATGTATTTCTGTATTTATGATTGGGTCGAAAACATGTCTGCAATGGGTCGAACTAAGAAACCCAAACAGGCCCATTCAATTAACAGGTATTAGGAAAACGGTTACTCTCCCAAACATCACAACGTTTGGAGAAAACTCAAAGTACCGTTTCACTGTGTATATAACGTGAGTTTCCAGACTTTGGAAAACACAACAACAATTAACCATTATTAGTATCTATTGTAATCGTTTAGTCTATTTGTATTGTTTACCCATTCGTTACTGTTTTATCCAAACAACCCTATACGCAGTCCTTTGATCATTACCATGAAATCCTTACTCAAGAATCAACAAGATGGCGTGAATCCTGTTAAGAATGTGCTCACTAAGTTAAATCCAACCAATCATGTTTCACCATTCTTAGATGAAATGGCTAGGTGAGTTTAAGTTGGCAGTCCATGAAAAACACTACTTTTACACTAAAAAAGTAGTGCCAAAATAATGAAAATAATTAGAAAGAAGGCCTTTCAATTATAAGTTTTAGAAATGGGGTTCCGGTGATTGGAAACTGCCAAATGTGGGTTTTAACAGAAAAATAATCATGTGAATGCAGCTAAAATATAAAATAACCTTACATAAAATTTATGGATGCAGCATCGAGAGTCTAGGTTGGGAATTACAAGAAGCCGGTGTCCAAAACATAACTGTAAAATCCACAACATTTATAGGTACTCAAAATGGTTTGAGGATAAAGACATGGGCTCGACGAAGCAATACGTTCGTGAAAAATATTTTTTTTAAAGGCGCAACGATGGTTAATGTAAAATACCCAATCATAATAGACGGAAAATATTGTCCAAACAATGGGAATTGCCCAAATGATCAAGTTTCAGGTGTAAAAATCAGCAACGTGGCGTATGAGAATGTACATGGAACATCAGCAACACAAGTGGCTGTGAAATTTGATTGTAGTAAAGGGAGCCCGTGTAGTGGAATTAGATTAAAAGATGTTAGCCTTGTATATGTGGGTAAACCTGCAGTTTCGTCTTACTCTTATGCTGCTGGTACTGCTTCTGGAATACTTCTACCTACAAGCTGTTTGTAACTATATAATTTTGGTATTTTGTGTTAATAATACCAGAGTTTTAGGACCCAGTGGATACAATCCTCTATCTATATAGATATTTGATAACTCCTTTTTCGATTTCTTTTGAAATGTTGTCGCTACGCTGACATAGCGTGCCAATTATTGGTCAAGAAGATTATAAATTTTGGTTTACGAGTTTAGAATTTTCCTTGTTGATTTAAGTAAAATTCTACTGCATAAAACAAAATTTCTACATATCATTAAAAAAATGCTTAACCCTAAATCTAGCCAATCATTTTTTTGAATGGCTGCTATTACATAAAAGTTGGAAAGATGCTAGAGCACAAGTTACATGGAATAGGATACATTGTTATAAGGGATACTATACCAATATATCTGATTAATTGAGAAGTTTCTATTACTACTAGAAATCCAAGTATATGAAAATAGCTTAATATCATTGACTAAGAGGTCCTTTCGGTCCGCTTGATGGCCGGAGAAAAGAGACCTTTTCCTGTAGTTCCAGAGAGAAGATATGGTGGCATATTTAGAATAGCCATAAAGGTTCTTTTAAAACACATGTAGAGAGTGAACCCTCCCACCCTTGGCGACTTTGGAGATCATGCGTAACCTCAAAACCTCACCATTTTGTAACCGATTCACTCCTTCATATCTATATTTAACGATTTCTGATCGTTCTCTTATAGTTTTAATCTGAAATTTGGGTTCTATAATGATCCTTGGTTTTTTAGGGTTCCTATGGTTATTCGTCTAAGGGAATCTGTCTCACGATTCACTACTGATTTATTATCTACTGATTGCTCGTGGGATTCACTATTATTAATTATCATAACTGTTAGGGTTTATATCATGCGAGGGTTTGGTGCTGGTTCATTCAAAACCCTAATTTTTTAGGGCTTTGCATATTATTGATGACTAGCAGGGTACCCGCGCGTTGTGGCGGCGGGTACCCTGAAATAAAATTTTCTGCTGAATCATGTATTTTAGTTTATTATGCTCTTTTTGACAATAAATTTACGGATATCAAGAAGTTCATGTGACATATTTTAACTCATTAACTAAGGAATTTGTTTCGTCTTTTTTGTTCTTTTTTAAAGCGATTCGTATAACATGAGCCCGTTTGACCAGTGCTTGTTTAGCCCGTGTCTATTTGGCCCGTGCCCGTTCGGGCTCGAGCTCGTTTGGGTCGTGCCCATTCGGGCTCAAGACCATTTGGCTCGTTTCCCAATAGGGCTTGAATATTTGTATAAGTTGGTTGTACAATATGCTTGATAATTTGTATTTCTATGCAATGGGTGTTTTAATAACTGCATTAATTGTATTTATTGACAAGTTAATTAATTGACTAAATTAAATATCTTAACTACATTAATAGCATTAAAGTGTTGTTTTGTCTTTTTAATATGTGCATCAAAGTGATGTACATTATGCTTCTTGTCTTGTAAGTCTAAAAATTAAAAGGGAATATGTGCATTAAAGTGGTGAACATTATGCTTCTTGTCTTGTACGTCTTAAAATTAAGAGTGAGGTGCCTTCATGCATTATATGTAGTATAGATATAGACATGAATTTTCTTTTTGATTTCTAGGTATTTGCATGTTTTGGGTATGAAACTTGGGTTTTTGGATTCGAGAGGGAAGGGTGATAAGTAAAATAAGAAAAAACATAGTTTGGCCGATCAATGTTGGAAGCCACTTAAGATTAATTGTCCATCAATCATGTTCATCCCAATTATAATATTGTTACAACTTTATTTGTATAGTTTTAAGTAAAACAGTTGCAGTCCTATATTGTTAATTTCTAGTCTGCAAATTCATATGGGTTGGGCCAATGTCCAAAACGACCCATTATGAAAACAGTTATTATAGTTGACAGTTATTTTCCAAAGGATGTGTCGTCTGGTTCTCTTGAACCAATACATTTGTCACCCCTTGGAAAGGTATATATAGTTCTTTATGTAACAGTTAGCATTATCAATTCAATAATAGAAAAGTTAGTTATTTTGTATTTCCCTCCAAATTCTTTTCATTCCTACTACATACAATTCTTGCATACATCTTTCTGCACTTAAGCATTTGTCAAACAATGGTCAATACAAATTACTTCTTAGAACAAAACTGGTCAAGGCATCACAACAATGGCCAAGACCAGTACAAGAATTGGCATCAGAGCAAAAGCTTGGGGAGGCCATAGAGAAGAAAACTACAAGACAACTACTTTCTCAGACAGAAAAAAAGAGAGAGGGAGGAAAGATTAGGAATTTTCATAAAGCAAATCACTCAAGATTGCAAGGACATGCTGAAGAAGAAACTGGAAGAAATCAAGGACATCAACCAAACACTCCCACAATATCATCACACTGTCTCACAACACAGATTCAGAAAACAAAAATGCTTCAAGTGCAAACAAGAGGGGCACAACATCGGAGATTGTCCCATAAGGAAAATGGAGGAAGAAGTAGGTGATCAAGATGTCCCTTGTGACTATGCAGACACATCTAGTGGACATCACAAGATGCAAAGCCTTAGTGTAAGTATAAAATATCCGGAATTAATTCATTTTGAAACCAAATGCATAATAAAAGGCACTGATCAAGAACACTAGGATAACATATGGTACATAAGCAACAAAATAAATATGCATGTGTGTTCAAGGTTGAATTTATTCTGCAAGATAAAAGAACAGTTTTCTGTTGGCAAAATAGAAGAAGAAAACAAACTGTTATTTACTTATGGTATTGGGGAAGTAATAGTCAAAAATGGCAATGGGAAATATCTAATCCAAGGGGTTCTCTATGCCCCTGAAGTCTCTTTAAACATCTTATTGGTAGACCTACTTGAAAAACAAAGGGTAGAAATCCTCTATGAGGATAAAACTTGCACACTGTCATACATGTTTAAGGATCCCAAAAGTCACATTTTCAATGAAGATAGTCTAAGAATTAAGCAAAATGAGTTCCTAGACAAACATTTTGAAACCTTAGATGCATCTGTTAACCCATCTTTAGATGTGACTAATGAAATTGAAATTAAAAGGGTGATTTACTCTACAAGAGTCACCACTTTCAATGAATTTATCACTTTCCTAAATCTCATCAGTCAAGACAAATTGGTTGGTCATAAATGGGACTACTTCAGAAAAAGATTTGTAATTGTCCTAAAATGGTTCTATGAGGAGTACTTGAATGGACCCTTGCCTGGTCTTACCACCCATAATAAAAGGCACCACAATACATCTAATGGACCTTTACAAGGCCATTGAATGTTTGGGTGGATACCTACAAGTATATTTTTCAAAGAGTTTTGGTCAAGCAGGAGAAATATTGGGCTTATCTTATCATGATGGAGAAGAACTCAAGTTATGCTACAACAAGTATCTGGATGTTCTCAAAAGTTACCACAACGCTGTTAGGATGCATAAGTTGGGACAAGGATCTGTCCCAACCAAGGCCACAGTCAATGTGGATAGAGGCAAAGGATTATACTGCAGATACGCGTACAACGCCCGTTCGGGGTCAAAGGAACTTCCTTTTCGTCGAGCAAGTTTTTCAGCACCCTAGGCAGTGAACTTAATCGTCGTAGTGTAGTATTAGGGTAAGCCACGGGTATTGATATCGTTCTCTAGGGGAATAGGAATGCTAGTGAGAAATTACTACGCTAAGGTTGGGGTTGAGGAAGATTATTTTTGTATCTTTTTTATGTTATTTTAGAAAATGGAAAGGTACGAATCTCGGGGTATTGGATTTGGGGGTTGGTATTTCTACCGATTACTCTACTTATCTAATTATCTAATTATCTAAACTAAGGTGAGTGTAGTCTATGTCTATTGTTGTGTGCTCTTATGATGATTAAAATGTGTTTACTTAAATGCTATTACTCCTAGTTATCTCCTATTGATGGTTGAATTGTCACGTCCTTATTCTTAACGTTGTGTTTTCTAAGGTCGTAGGGTGTGCTTTATCCCTAACTCTTGAATCTACCTAAGGTTAATAACTACGAAATCTCTAGGATTCATAAACTTAACACTAAGGTTATCTTTGGATATTTAGCCTACAATTCCACTAGCAACTAGAAGCTAAGGTTCAACAAACATTAATCAAGCATTAAAAACACAACGATGACTTTAAGCACTCCTAAGCCAATCATAATTAAGATAAGAGACAACCAATCAATATTAAATACCTAGGTTTCATAGATCTAAGCAAACACACAAGTAAATTAGCCGGACATGGAAAACATGCAAGCATACACACAAACAATTGAAGACATAATTGAATTAATGAAGTAAATCACTTATCTTGTTGTAAAATAGGGTATGGAACCCTAAGTTACTGCCTAAGACAACCTATGTTCGGTTTAGGTTTTACTCCACAAAACTACCTCCTAAAATATCGAAAATTCAATGCTATATATAGAGTTACAATATGCGATTTGCCACTCTTTAATTGTGACGCCGGTCGCCACCATTAGGGTTTCATCTTGGCCACGTCAACTCGTGACGGCGTCACCTTATGCTTGTGACGCCGTCGGCTTCAACCTCTGACGCCGCCGGGATCCAAATCTAGGTCGTCTGAGTTGCGATGCCCTACTCTTTTAAACCTGATGCCATCACTTGTAAAATAGCAATTTGCTCTCTGAGTCGTCTCAAGGTGTGTCGCGACGGTGTCGCAATTAAGATGTGACGCCGTCCCCTTCAATTTCAGCAGCTTGAGTGTCTCGATTCTTGACTTGGCCATTTTCTTCGTATATTCGCGCCTTTTCGTCCGAATAAGTGTCACTCCGACAATTTGCCTTCAAGAGACCTAAAAAGTGAAAAGGAATGAAATTAAGTAGTAACGGATATAAAAGTGATCAATTAAGAGCTTAAATGACCTCTCAAAAGTGTACCTTTTAAATCCTTATCAAATATCCCTACACTTTGTATTTGTTTGTCCTCAAGCAAATGTGCTTTTTAGCCAATTAATTTATAAGTTAGGGGTCATGAAGCATTAGTTTAGAACAATTCACAACACATATAAGGCCCGCAAAAGTCATAACAAGCACGGAAATTACATACTAGCACCTCACAAGTGGTGTTTGGATACTCTCATCTCTCGGGTGTATATGAAATATATCAGGTTGGAAATGGAAGATAAACACTCATTAACCGGTCCTAGTACATAGATTTCCATAGGCTTGAGACTAGATCAAACCTCCATCGCTTTGGCGTAAGTACCTAGGAAAAACTATCCAAGAGGTTTTTTAAAAGGTTGTAACGTTAGGCTTACGGTAGGGAAACAAAGGGTTTGGTGGGATAGGCGATTTAGTGGTGGCAAGTCAAAAATCTTTATGTTACAAGCATGAGAAGAATGACGTTGCTAAGCCAAGACTATACACTCTAAACTCTAGATAAATTGAAACAAACAAACATAAATGTAAAGATAGATGTAGGATGGCAGCCCATATGTTTTTTTTTTCATTTTTTTCATCTTTTTATTTTTTTATTTTTTTATACACTTTTACTCTACCATCCTTTACGATAACATCAAAATAATATGGATTTATAGGCACATCCCTACACTTGAGTTTTTATTACTCTAACACTAATTTGACCCGAATTGAAAAGATCAAAACACTTGAAGTACATTATTACGCAAATAAAGGGAATTTGAATTTAACGTTCCTTCCGTCATTTCATAAAATTTAACTTTTCCCATGAGTCCCAATCGTCCCAAAACTGCGTACAAAGGACATGACTCGACTCAGCAACTTATGCAAGCAATTAGATAATTGAACTAATGGTTTAGTATGATAACAATAATTCACTAAAAGTGAGTGCATACAAGGTAGGCTAAGGCGATTTGGGTGTACATTTGGGGGTGGATTGTAAACAATGCTCTTCATTGATATTTCAAAAACCGAAATATCACGAGAACCGCGAAAAGGATAGGCTCGAGGGTTATCTAGGGTATCGTGTACTAAAGATGAGTACAACGCAAAGGTGTAGGGGAATTACTCAACCGATGTGGAAGAAGTAATTATAGTACGGGTATCAAACAAGGGTTATCCTAATGCCTCTTATCATTTAGTTATTCCTAACTACACAAGCATAGTCTCACTAGCGATCTCGGAATGCATCACAAAACAAGTTCTAGAATCTATTATACTACCGGTACATTCTCAAAGCATTAAAGTGGAATGCTTTAATTCCTACAAATCTAAGAGCGATCCTCACATTTTGGGTGGAATTTAAGTGGTAAAGAGTTTTGTGCTAGTCATATAACTTCCTATCCATGAGACGCTTTCTTAAGACTAATGGCCCACTCCTACATGTCATGAAAAATTTTAAATTTGGTGCCAAAATTACCCTAACCGATATTTCTCATGGTTTATTACACAAATGATATTGGATAAGGCAAATAGTCAAGGATAAGCATAGTTTAAAGTTCCCGTTTTATTTTCCCTCCCTACACTTAAACTGAACATTGTCCCCAATGTTCCCCGAAAGTATCAAAGTTATGATAATGGAAAGTAATTAAAAACGAAAGAAACTAGTACTCCCATGATTAGCTCGGTAGGATCCGTGTGAAGTAGTGGTTAAATTATTCTTCAAGAAGAATGTTTGCGTGAAAAACTTCTTCCAATCTTATGTATCTTCTTCTTGATAAATAAAACATGCACACTTGAAGAAAACAAACGAAACCTTCGCGTAAAATCAGCGGTAACAATATATATATATATATATATATATATATATATATATGACTCTACTAAACTAGGATATAATGCTTATGGAATGGATGTTTACTGATTTTCGGAAAATTAATACCGAAAATTCCAAAATTTATAAGTAGCTCGAAACGAGAAAAGTAGTAAGCGGTTACTCCTCCCGACGTAGTCGTTGCGACTCGACGCCGTCGAGTTACCCCGACGTAAACCCGGTCTGCGATTTTCGGAAATAATTCTGGAAAATTTATATCTTTAGAATCTTGAAAAATTTCATGCAAAACATCCATTATAACTCGATACAAGCATTTGTGTCGAACAAACACACATGTATATCTTTTAAATAATCGTAATTCTCATGTTCACATTCTTTTTGAAGGTGTGTAATCCTCCCTACACTTATCCCTTTTGTAAAATACATTTATATATAATTAAGACAAGGTTAAAGACAAAATAAAGCATTTTTACAAATTTAAACATGAGAATAGACAATCAATAAAAGATATACGACACACAAACAAGCAAACAATTAAGCATGGGTTGCCTCCCACAAAGCGCTTTTCTTTATTTATGAGTCTTGTAGCTAGACTCGAAGTTGTTCCCCTACGTGGTCTCGTTTTTCATTCTCAATGAGAATTCTATCATATTGACAAAATTTTCATCGAGTCTATACCTAGGCCCTAGGGTCAAGCAATCCTTATAATAAAGTCTCCTTTTCTCCCACATAAAGTTCAAATGTTTTTCAACATCGTCTTCGCTTTTTTCCTCAAAAGCTCTAATGTTGTCTCGTTCAAAAAGTGATAAAGGGCCATATCCATTCGTCTTCCAAAGCATCCTATAAGTGATCTCATCGTCCCCTTCCTTAAACCTAACTATTCTTTCATACTTATTATGGCTCATTTTAGATGTTTCAACAAACGGTTTTCGTAGCACTATTTGGGATAAGCTATAGTCAATGACACATCCGATGTCTTCTAGGACCACAAAATTAACTAAGTAGGTGAAATTCCCTATAAAGACGTGTACATCTTTGACTCTTCCCAAAAAGTTGCAAACCCCACCCGGATACTTAGGGTGTCTCCTAATCTTAAGCCACTCATTCATAATGTCATTGTAAACAGCTGATGACATCACATTAATAGGAGATTCCGTATCTATGTAAGCATGCTCGACATTCCTATATCCGATCATACAAGGGATTTTTAGGTTCCAAGGATTTCCTCTCCTATTCTTTGGACATATCCTAATGATGGGTGATCGGGGATTATCGATTATGTATTGATGGTAAGCAACTTCTTCCTTAGTGGGGTAAAGATTGAAATAAGCACTATCCTCCTCATTCACGCTTTTATCCACCGAGCCATTATCCGAATTCTGCGATCATGGAGCCAACAATAGAGGCACTAACCACTTTTTCAACAGCATCCCTAATTGTACTATCAAATACCTTTTGCAAATCTTGAAGGTAGTTGTTCTACTCACATAATGGCTTCGGTAATTGTGTTGGTCATTGGGTTGGGGTTTGAGTGAAATTGATTTATTGGGTAGTGGTTGATTATCACCTTCCATGATGAAAAGTGATGGGGTTACAAACAAAGGTCACGAAGAAGGGGTATAGACTACGAGGAAGCTAAAAATGGGAAAAAAGCTTACTTGATAGAAATCAAGCAAGGAAACCTAAACGAGGTAGAAATCTAACTAGCTATTCTATTCTCTGGCAGCGACGCCAAAAACTTGATACGCGTACAACGTGCGTTCGGGGTCAAAGAAATTTCCTTTTCGTCGAACAAGTTTTTCAACACCCTTGGCAGTGAACCTAATCGTTGTAATGTAGTATTAGGGTAAGCTACGGGTATTGATATCGTTCTCTAGGGGATAGGAATGCTAGTGAGAAATTACTACGCTAAGGTTGGGGTTGAGGAAGATTATTTTTGTATCTTTTTTATGTTTTTTTAGAAAATGGAAAGGTATGAATCTCGGGGTATTGGATTTGGGGGGGTTGGTATTTAGACTACAGTTCCACTAGTAACTATAAGCTAAGGTTCAACAAAGATTAATCAAGCATTAAAAACACAATGATGACTTTAAGCACTCCTAAGCCAATCACAATTAAGATAAGAGACAACCAATCAATATTCAATACCTAGGTTTCATAGATCTAAGCAAACACACAAGTAAATTAGCCGGACATGGAAAACATGCAAGCATACACACAAACAATTGAAGACATAATTGAATTAATGAAGTAAATCACTTATCTTGTTGTAAAATAGGGTATGAAACCCTAAGTTACTGCCCAAGACAGCCTATGTTTGGTTTAGGTTTTACTCCACAAAAATACCTCCCTAAAATATTGAAAATTCGAATGCTATATATAGAGTTACAATATGCGACGGCGTCACTCTTTAATTGTGATGCCGTCAGGTCGCCGCCATTAGGGTTTCGTCTTGGCCACGTGAACTCTGTGACGGCGTCACCTTATGCTTGTGACACCGTTGGCTTCAACCTCTGACGCCATCGGGATCCAAATCTAGGCCGTCTGAGTTGCGACGCCCTACTCTTTTAAACCTGATGCCGTCACTTGTAAAATAGCAATTTGCTCTCTGAGTCGTCTCAAGGTGTGTCGCGATGGCGTCACAATTAAGCTGTGACGCCGTCCCCTTCAATTCCAGCAGCTTGAGTGTCTCAATTCTTGACTTGGCCATTTTCTTCAGATATTCGCGCTTTTTCGTCCGAATAAGTGTCATTCAGCAATTTTCCTTCAAGAGACCTAAAAAGTGTAAAGGAACGAAATTAAGTAGTAACGGATACAAAGTGATCAATTAAGGGCTTAAATGATCCCTCAAAGTGTACCTTTAAATCCTTATTAATCGCCTACAAAGTCATCATCAAGATCGGAAAGATCATCTGACTGCTTCTACAAGTATGAAGAACATCTGCAAACTTGAGCACTTTGGTATAAAACTGGAAGAGGAAACTGAGAATGGCAAAGCTTACAACCATCACCAATATAGACATAGCAGTATACCAAATGACCAAAGAATCAAGGAAGAAATCAGAAGCATTTCAAGAGATGACCTTGTCATCATAAACTGAAACAAATCCTATTGAAAGAAGAAGCAATGATTAATGGCCATTGATCTTAGGAGGGTGACTGTTGGAAGCCACTTAAGATCAATTTTCCATCAATCATGTTCATCCCAATGTTAATATTGTTACAGCTTTATTTGTATAGTTTTAAGTAAAACAATTGCAGTCCTATGTTGTTAATTTCTAGTCTGCAAATTCATATGGGTTGGGCTAATGTCCAAAACGACCCATTATGAAAACAGTTATTATAGTTGACAGTTATTTTCCAAAGAATGTGTCGTTTGGTTCTCTTGAACAAACACATTTGGCACCCCTTAGAAAGGTATATATAGTTCTTTATGTAACAGTTAGCATTATCAATTCAATAATAGAAAAGTTAGTTATTTTGTATTTCCCTCCAGATTCTTTTCATTCCTACTGCATACAATAGTTGCATACATCTTTCTGCACTTAAGCATTTGTCAAACAATGGTCAAAACAAATTACTTCTTAGAACAAAACTGGTCAAGGCATCACAGCAATGGCCAAGACCAGTACAAGAATCAAACGATGGAAAATCGAAGTGGGAACGTTGATAAAGATACTAGTGGGAAGGAAGACTCGAACTTGGAACCTATTGATGTACAACCTTCAGCAAGTGATCGCCTAAGTACACTTCTTTAGCAAGTAAAATAAGTGTTATTGAACAAGAAATGCTTTCTAGGAAACTTGTATTGTGGACGATGATGGGAAACCATTACAGGGCATTGATAAGCATGACGTAAGTGCTACTTGTAAACCCGATGCGAATGACCAGGTTCCAACAGTTGCTAATCATGTTGAGTGTAGTACCGATGATTTTTCTCAAAATGCTAATAAGAATGATGTCAATGTTATGGTTAATAATCCTAAAGATCCTGCTATTTTGGCTGCGTGTAAAAGCTTTGATGAGGCAATAAGTGGTGATGCTAGGGCTAACAAGGTTGAAAAAGTACCAGTGACTAAGTATAATGTGGAATCCCCCTCTCTTATGCTTCTAAACCTAGCCCTAAATCTTCTACTAAAGCGAATTTTCGATTAATGGAAGAAACATTGCCTAAAGATGCTGATTATGATGTGAATTTACCTTTAGATTTGGTTCAAGAAGTGAATGAGTGGATGCAAAATTCACTTAATAGGTATTTTATTGGTAAAAGACTTGTGTTTCCTGTGGTTAAATGGTTCTTGCGTAAAAATTGGGTTAAATGTGGTATTCAGAAAGTTACGATGAACGAAAATGGTTTATTCTTTTTCAAGTTCTCATCTATAAAGGATTTTGAGGCTATTCCTCAGGATGGACCTTGGATGATTGGTGGAATCCCCATCTTTCTTAACAAGTGGTCCCCATCGATAAGTCTTTTTAAGGAAGATTTGTCCTATGTTCCGTTATGGATGAAGTTTCACGATGTCCCTATGGTTGCTTATACTCTGGATGGGTTGAGTTTGATTGCTTCTAATAATGGTATTCCTATGATCCTTGATTCTTATACTAATACCATGTGTTTGGAGTAATGGGGTGCGATGAGTTACGAGAGCTTTAATTGAAATCAATGCTTCCAATGATTTTCGTGATAATTTAGTGTCGGTTGTTCAGAAACTTGTAGGGAAGGGTATACAAAGGAAACTATTAGCATTTAATACAAGTAGGAACCACCTCGGTGTAGTACTTGTTTGCTTTATGGTGACTTGAATGATGATTTTCCTAAGCCGCTCCTAAACGTGTGGTTAATGGGATGGGTAAAAGCATAGGTATTCATTCGGGTGTACCTAAGAGGAAGTCTAATGATGGATTCTTGTTGTGAAGTGGAAAGGAAGGAAGTTTGAGTATCCGCGGTTGCTTCTAAGGATACCAAGACATCTCCTCCTAAAGATAACACTAAAGAGTCGTCTACATCTAGACAACCAAAGAAAGCTACGAAAGTGGTGAACACTTCAACCAACGTATGCCTTCATCTAAATCACCTTCAAATGATAGTAATGTGGTTAGTACTTCTAATGCTTTTCCTGGTATTGATGAGATATATGATTCTACTATAGAAAATGTTCAACCAATGGGTAATTCCAAATCAACTATTGTTGACATTCCTAGTATGGTGTACACTTTGCCTAATGTTATTAGCTCGAATGTGGCTTCTGCTATTCCTTCTCATGTTTTGACTAGCACGTATTTTATTAGTGTGGGTCACGGTTCAAGCATGGGTCGTGAATCGGGTATGGAAAATGTTGGGAATAAGGCTGCTAATCCTGCTCTCGTGGATATTGATTTGGTTAATTTGAAAAGTGATAATGATTATGATGATGAAGTTTTTAAAGTCGAGAATGAAACTTCTAGTTACATGAAGAATGATGATCCCAATAGTAGCGGTGGAGCTGGTAAGAAGAGCTTATATGAGAGATGGAAGGAGGATACCTATGATCAAAACACGTATTCTGATGAAGATCAAGATCTTGATGATTGTGGTTTGACTAGTGCCCAATAGGAGTATGCTAATGTATATAACATTCATCTTCAGGGGCAAATTACATAGGTTTCTTTCTTGTTATACATAAGTATGGAATATCATTCTTATGCTAGGTTAGTCTTATTCTCTGTAGGAGTGTTTGTTTAGCCTTCTTGGGTTGAGTTGTGGGACTCACCCTCAACCGTTGTGATTAACTATTTTTTTTAGTAATATATTTTACCAGGAAACTCTTTACCCAAAAAAAGGCCATAAAGGCCTTACAAGCAAATAATGCAAACTATTAGCGGATATATTATCACATAAACACTCTCTTTGAAGTCCAAACTTTCAGCACACATAAGGGAGGAAGAACAAGAAGGAATTTTGGAAATCTCAAGGGTTATATAGCTTGTATTGTGTTTACGGATTAAGCTTTGAAGGTTAATTAGGCTACAATTAGTGTTCTTCGATCTCATCATCGCCAACACATAACCAAGTAGGTATAAAAGCTATTTCCTTACTTTTCTACAATTTAATTCATAATATGTATGTGTTTACAAATGATTTAAACATCAAAACATATGTAAAATTATCACCATGGCATGTTTGCACCAAAACCTTGTTTATAAATGAGAACTATAGTATGGATTTGTCTAAAAGACGAATTTTGATATTGTTGCGACTTTATAAAATTAGTTGGATAAGTATTACAGTTAGTTATGTTAATATACGTAATTAAGTTAGTGTTACAAAATATATATACTTGTGTAAATTATATAGATCTTGAGTTATTACTTATTTAATTATGTCTTTATGTATTTAATTATGTTGTTGAAGAAATTGGTGGAAAAGATCAGGATTAGGATGGAGTTGAAAGTGTTGTTGGAAGTTTTTGGAAATTAAATTAGTATGTTCGGAAAATATACTTGCTGATTTGAACACTTTTTGAGGAAAAATGATTTTTTAGAGTCACGTTGAGTTCCCGAAAGCTAAAATAGGAAGCTATACTTAAATACCTTTTCGTGGACATATTATTTACAAAAACGGATTATAAGGAAGAAGTTACGAGGAAAAAAAGCATACTACATGATGATTTGCACGGTTACTGAGGCAAACCGGGCTGTTAAGGTCGGTTTAGGTGACCAAAAGTTTAAAAACATGAAACTATATTAAAACACCTTTTCGTGGATATTTTATTTGTCCAAAACGAACTTAAAATGAACGAGTTACGTCAAGTTAAAGTTTTCACTTAAAAAACTACTCTATTAGAAAATTTCAGTTATTTACTGATAGTATATGCTGTCCGGAAATTTTAAAGTAGTTTTCGAGCGTCTAAAAGTCAAATGAGCTAAAACGCTCTAAAGAAATATTGTAGAGTATAATATATTATATATACGAGTTGGAAGAATTTAAAAAACTAACCAACTGCCGTTTATTAAAGACGGTCACTCGAAGACTATATATAAATTTATATAAGCTTATTTTTCTAAAATAAGTGTTACAAGTTGCGAGACAAGTCAAACGACACCTAGACTTTTGTAAACTAAGACAAGAATACTAATTAGACACGAACGAAATAGACGGGACTATTTATAGTAAGTCACTTGACTTTGAAGTTCGGACAAAATGAAAGTTTCAAGTGTCGGAACTTATATAACACAACTTCGACATAAAGGTATATTTTACTTATTAAACTAAAGTGCAAACATGTGGGGGTGATATAGGACTTATAAAATATGCATACATATCATTCACTTTATTATATGACCTAATGGACCCGTTAATTAAATAGGTCGCGGTTAAGGTTTCGTTGCACATTGGACAAAACTATTTTCCGGTTAAAATACTTGCTTGAAGTGAGTTTTCGTAGCCCCTTTTTTCATTATTTTTCATGGGGAAAAATTATACTCAAATGATATTTTGACTGCTTTTTATGTTGTGACACACGTATTCATGATTTTGGACAATATGTGCCTTGTTGTGTGGTTTCATTATATGTGCTCAACTGTTTAACTCTATTTTAGAGTCGAAGCATTTGATAGTACTATCGGGGTGTTCCCCCTAGACCCGACACTGTGTGTGTCGATGAATATTTTTGGTGACATGACGCCGACACTGTGTTTCGATGAATATATTTTTGTTATTGTGTGACATTTAGTAGGTTCAGTTATTGCAGGCATTGTGGTTTCATTAAGTGTTGACGTTGTATATCTTGCTCATTATTTTCATATGCTAAATTATTCACAGCATCGTGGTTTAACACTTAAACCTACGAGCTCACCATATATCTTTATGTTGACATTTTCGAGTATCCATTTTCAGGTACTAAGAATGAAGTTGCTTAGGAGGTTGAGAACTGGCTGACTTAGGAAGACTCTAGATAAGACCCTCCCGGGTTATGATCCTGTGAAGTTATGCATTTTAGTGTTTTTTTCATGACATCATTATTTTGGGACTTATGTATTGTAGCATGTACTTATCACGAATTGTGGGATTGTTGTGACCTTGACGTATTTTGTGTGGTATTCATTTTTTTAATACAAATAAACCGTAAAAACATTTGTTTATATTTAGCGATCTCGTTAAGTTTTGTTGATAACAAATATAAAGTTATCATAAGTATAATTCTAAGAATACATGTTATTTTGTAATATATATACAGTTGATTATTTACATACATGTTGTAATAAAACATGTAATAGGTTGGGTAAAAACCATGACCCATGACCCATACCCATAGAGCTTGATCCATAACCCATGACCCATTGCATGATATCATGCATGAAATCATGTTGGGTATTATCCATGATCCATGACCCATGACCCATTGACTATGTACAATGTATCTTGTTGGGTATCCATGATCCAAAGTCCATGACCCATGGTCCATAACCCATAACCCATAACCCGGTTTGGTATCTAAAATCCAGACTTAACTGAACCAGAGGCTGGATCCCTCGGATTACACTGGCCGAATCCATTGGGTAAGTCCGCCGGATCCGGTGAACAGTAGACGACATAATGCCTATAAATAGTGAGTCATTTCTCCATTGTTTCTCACCCTTCTTCTTACAACTCTCTCATACATTATCTCACTCTTCTAACCTCGGATCACTTGATCATTCTTGTAGTTCTTCTCTTTATTGTGATTCTCTTTAGGTCCTTCACGAAGGTGAGATCACGATATTCATACAAGTCATCCAAGCAAAGGGTCCTTTATTGATTTGTCCATTCACAAGATTTTAGTAGCTTATCTTGTATTTCGTATTTCACATATTTGTTCAGAATAGTTGTGTAAAGGTTTGGTTCTACCTCGTGGAGGTATTTAGCTTTGTACCGGAAAAAGTGTAAGCGACGTTGTGAGGCTTCTCCACTGATTGAAGGAGCTTGTTGACATAGTAATTGAACTCTCAAGTGGGGTACTCGGGGAGTGGAGTAGGGCAAGGAAGGTGTCCTTGTAGCCGAACCACTATAAATCACTTGTGTCGCTACTTTCTATCTCTTACTTTACTTACATTATTTATTTACTTTATTTATTATTTGGTAATATCTATTCATCCACAAGATTTCACATAAGCTTGAATCTAAACTTTTGAAATCTAAATTTACATCGGTAAAACTATTCAACCCCTCTTCTATTTTTCCACACGCTTAGTACTTCTATTTTGTCATGCCTTGTGTCTCGTGTTATGAGGTCATACCCGATTATCTTCCACTGCGATAATTTGAGGTGTGACACATATTCTTGTTTTGTTGGTTGTTACATAGTAAGAAAATCATAAGAAATGTCTTTTAACAACCAAATTATTTATATACTTACGTAAATAAAAAAAACTTATAATTGTTCACATTTGAACGCGGACATGCATAGAAAGTCTATCATAGCTATGCTTTTGATGTGTTCCTATTCCACATGGGCACTTAAAAGGATCATTTCTGTCAATACAAATAAGCCATAAAAATGTTTATTTATATTTTACGATCTTCTAATGTTTTGTCGACAACCAATGTAAAATCATTTTAACGAAACAAATAAAATGCGTAAATGGTTTGAGCCAATAGTTTACTAACACACTTTTACTAAACATATTAAAACTATATCAAAACATGTTTAGTAAATAAGTTATAAAACCAAAGACATTTTTATAAAACACTAACAAGTAATACTGTTTACATCTTATAGAAATGCATATGTATAACAACTAGTGTTTACATTTTATAGAAATATATATATATACTTTGTATATGTTGTAATGGGTAACTAATGGGTAAAAACCAAAGTCTATAACCCATGACCGATGACCGAAGATCCATTGACTAGGTACAATGAATATTGTTGGGTAAAAACCAAAGTCCATAACCCATACCCATGGAGCATGATCCATAACCCATGATCCATTGCATGACATCATACATGAAGTCATGTTGGGTATTATCCATGATCCATGACCCAAAGTCCATGACCCACGACCCAAGATCCATAACCCAATTACTAGGTACATTGCATCTTGTTGAGTATCCATAATCCATTACCCATAACCCATGGTTCATAACCCATAACCCGGTTTGCAACCAGAAATCCGGACTAAACTGACCCAAGAGGCGGATCCCGTGTTTTAGACTAGCGGATCCTCCGGGAGGATCCGTGGGACGGTAGACATAATTTGTCTATAAATAGTGAGCCATTTCTCTTTTGCTCACCACTACTCTTAGATACACTTTCTCCCAGTATTCTAACATCTTTAACCACTGATCCAAAGGATCATTCTATGTAGTTTTATTTTTATGTGATTCTCTAGGTTCCTCTTAAAGGCTAGATCACTACCTCTTGAAGACATGCAAGCTCAAGTCATGAGTTGCGAAGCTTCGTCATCATCAAGACCACTGAAGTGCATCTTGTTGATAGTTCTCTTTCCTCCCTCCATAAAAGTGTTGTGTTGAAGGCATTAGTGAAAGGTGCTGAAGGGTCATGTTGAAGGCATTAGTGAAAGGTGCCAAAGGTGTACATTTGATATGGTGCATCGATGTACAAGTTAGATAGTTTGGGTTAAAGGATGTTGATATCCTTCTAGTGTTATAACAAGGAGTGCGTCTCCTTTGGGATAGTGTTGTGGTGTAGTGTTGGGTAGTAGTTCCTCCTTTGTAATGGAACTCGGTATCTAGCCTTGTACCGGATAAAGTGTAGGCGACGTTGTGATAGGTTTGGTTCTACCTCGTGGAAGAACTCGGTGTCTAGCCTTGTACCGGATAAAGAGTAGGCGACGTTGTGAAGGCTTCTCTGCCATATTAAGGAGCTTATGTTTTGTAGTGCTTACAAACTCTCGAGTGAGGTGCTCAGGGAGTGGAGTAGGGCAAGAAATGTGTCCTTATAGCCGAACCACTATAAATACTCATGTCGTGGTTTTGTGTTCCTTTACTGTTTATCCTTGCATTACTTACTTATATGAAAAAATAAGCATAATCTCTCCATAATCTCATGTGCCAAACATAGCCAAAATGTAGCCTTTAGGGACTACATGTAGTCGCTAAGGTTTCGCGCCAACCTTCTCACCAATGAAAATGTAAAAATAAAATTAATAAACACTTTTTTTTGCAGTGGCCTTACTTCTAGCAACTACATGTAGTCGCTAGAAGCGCGGTTTTTCTTTGACTTTTTGGTTTCGTCACCAAACATTTAGCAATGTAGTCTTTATAACTTTATTTTTGTCGTGTGGGGGACTTAAAGCGGCCACATGTGGTCGCTATAAGTTACCATGTAGTCCCCAAAAGTTCTGGTCAAAGATCGAGGCAAGAAAGTTGAAAATTCCGTCACCACACTTATAGCGACTACCTGTAATCGCTCTGAGCCAGTTTATAGCGACCACATTTTGTGGTCCCTAGAAGTCTTGATAGCGAGATCTTTGAATTGGTGTAATGATAAAATCGATGGAAACAAGAACAACCATAACCCAAATAACAATTGTGCAAAACTCTCTCGAAAATTTTGAGTCCATCCGTGTGTCTAAATGATCTTGTTTAATCCAAAAGTGCTCATCATACTTCTTCCTAACATAATTTATACCAAGCAACATGTTACTAATAAGCCGTGAAAGGCGCAGTGAACCGATAAAGTATTGCTCGAGGTTAACCTCCTAGTCCAGCCTTGAGGGAAACCTGAAGAAAGGGAAAGAGATGCAATAGCTTATAACCCCAATATGCTTAAATCAGAAGAACCTAATTCTTGTTCTTTAGGAACCCACAAAACATTGCAGAAAAAGTGACCAGGAAAATAGAAATTTTAGTTTTTCTCTAGTCTTGCTACAAACTTAATAAAAGAAAAATATTTTTGATAAAAAGAACGCAGGGTTTTATGAAGGAGGGTTTAATAGGGTCTTGTGTTTGGAATTTGAAAACGGTAATGACCGAAACTGA
The DNA here is from genome assembly GCA_022545495.1 of Chrysanthemum lavandulifolium. NCBI lineage: Eukaryota > Viridiplantae > Streptophyta > Magnoliopsida > Asterales > Asteraceae > Chrysanthemum > Chrysanthemum lavandulifolium. The sequence goes on along the minus strand of CM040242.1, from coordinate 285,338,195 downwards.
CTCAAAAATCTCTTTGAAGTATTTATACTTTATCCCAATTTGTGTGCATGTGTGACAATCTATAATATTATTTATTTATCTATCACACATATCCTTATTGTATTGCAATTATACACGTATATAAACAGTATTGTACTTTTATATGAATTACTATAAGCCTATATATATCAAGAGCAACACATGCATATTGTACGAACAACTACCTGACTATATACTTCAACAATCGATCTTTTACCATGGTGATAAAGTATTTTTCATCGTCTACTTTCTTATCTTTCTTATCGCTCAACACTCGTCGGCTAAAGTAACATACAATGTTGCTGCGTTAGAGCTAAAGCCGACGGTCGCTTTGACACAAAAACGCGTTCTTGAGAGCATGGAATATGGCTTGTGCTTCTACTACTCCGGCCACTATCTATGTCCCGCGTGGTAGGTACTTGATAGCATCAGCGGTTACGTTCTCCGGCCAATCATGTAAGAACAAAGGTATAAGTATTAACATAGATGGCACTTTGGTGGCACCTTCTAGTTATAATGCTATCGGAAAAGATGATGTATGGATTAAGTTCCATAGGGTTAATCATGTTACGATATCTGGTGGAACTCTTGATGCACAAGGTGGTTCTTTGTGGGCTTGCAAATTGTCGGGGAAGACTTGTCCTAAAGGAGCTACGGTACGTATGACTATACACTACAATTTATACACAAATTGCACTTTCTTCTTCTTCATATACAACTTAAATTTAGTTATCCAATTTTTTTATTAAGCAGTTCATATTTAAAAACGTGGATAGAAATATCATATTTAGAAGCACACACCTACGATATTGAATTATCTACAAATGTATGACATTCTTTAATTATAGAATTTCAACTAAATTTATGCATTCATAGACTCATAGTGGCCTCTTCAATATGCATAGAGTGTTAACTTTTGCACTTAGATATATCAAAAGTTAAAAACAAGTATTGTAGTTTGTTTTTCTAATGGTTATTTGTTTATAAGAGCTGTTATGTTTGATTAAATTTTTGCATAACTCATTTGGGCCCAACATTGCAGGCAACATAAATAGTCATGAAGTTCATAATGCATAAATTTTTTTGCATATACCTGTAAAATATAGATACATTTTTCACAATCGTTGCCCGTATCTCTCTTGTCAATGAGCCAGTTAACATACTTATATGTCAATGGTTGGAACCATAGCTATGAACCAATATCAAGTGGTCGGCTAAACATGGGACATCAGGATTATCCAGAAAAAAGCAATGGACATTTAAATATTGTTTTTCTTTTGAATTCCTTATAATAGTACTCTAATTAACATATGTTTATGATTATGTGGTACAGACGCTCGGAATCTATCATTCTCAAAATGTACTGATCAGCAACTTAAAGTCGTTAAACAGCCAGATGTTTCATATCCTCCTATATGCATGCAACAATGCCAAGCTACAAGGTGTGAGCATCTTAGCATCCGGGACCAGCCCGAACACAGATGGTATACATTTATCACTTTCTACTGGTATTACCATCTTGGGCTCTACGATCTCGACGGGAGATGATTGTGTCTCGATAGGCCCAGGAAATTCCAATGTCTGGATAGAGAAGGTCACGTGTGGCCCTGGTCACGGCATAAGGTATATTTAACTTATTTGCATATTCGTATGTACGAGTCATATATGTTAAACAAATAGAACACTTACATAAGCACTCATAACACCCTCAAGTCAATGATCTTTTGACGTGAATTTGGAACAACTTATTCAAAATACAACATTTTGATGTTTTGTAATCCGTAACAACTAACTAAATGTAAATACATTGCATTTGTTTTTCAGCATTGGGAGTCTAGGATGGGATTTGCAAGAAGCCGGTGTTCAAAACGTAACCGTAAAAAGCTCAACATTTATAGGTACTCAAAATGGTGTGAGGATAAAGACATGGGCTCGTCGTAGCAATGGGTTCGTGAGGAATATATTTTTCATACATGCAACAATGGTGAATGTAAAATACCCAATCATAATAGACGGAGAATATTGCCCCCACAATACTAATTGTCCCAAAGAAGCTGCTGGAGTGAAGATCAGTAACGAGTATATGAGGATGTACACGGAACATCAGCAACACAAGTGGCCGTGAAATTTGATTGTAGCAAAGGAAGCCCGTGTCGTGGAATACGATTAAAAGATGTTAACCTTGTATACTCTGGCAAACCAGCGATTTCGTCTTGCTCTTTTGCTGATGGTACTGCTTCTGGATTACTCATACCAAGAAGTTGTTTGTAACTATATAGTTTATTGTGACTTTGAGTGTTACTTTCTTAGTTTTATAAGAACACATTTGCTTGTAATGTTACAGAGAAGGATTTCGAAATGTTCGGCGCATTGCAGTCAGTTTATGCTATAAATTTATACTTGTTTTACTCATTTACTTTGTTCATACAAAAATAAATTTTGTTGCTTCACATCTATATTGTTGCTGAGTGTCTAAGTGATTTGATCTATGATTAATATGCTCGATGTTGTAAATGCTCTTATTTTTTTTACACTGATTAGTAATAAACATGAAATAAGTATGTTGGTAATTGTTGCTTAGCAGTAAATGAGATTCTTATAAGATATCTTAAACCAACTCAAATTCAGTGAAAAGAGCTACCCTGTTTGTGACATGAGAATGTGGAATTTTGTTACTATCATAATTTGCTTAAAATGCAATTGGGAATCCATTTCACTAACTACAGTTTGCTAATACGCTATTGAATGGTCAATATTCCAAATTCAAAGTCTCCAACCTTGTAATAAAGTCATGCAAATGGTTGTGCTAATGGCATGTAAATGACGTTAGTAATTTTGACATTTAAACTTAATATTTGTTGGGTCTTTGATCAATCCAAATATCATTTCCTAACACTATATATTTCTAGATTGGCGTTTACATCACGTCATATATATCTTGTTAGTATTCCTATACATGGGTGTAACATTGATTTCTTTTTTACCATAAAGTATTACAAAGTGGAAGAAAAATTAACACCCACTTAGGAAAAATGGCAAAGACTTGACTGTTTTTGGACATGGGATTTTGACATAAAATCGTGTATGCTCCACCAAATGTTCACAGGTTGGATTTGAGCGTAATTTTATGCTCACTAATTTTTTGATTAATTGTTTGAATGATTCAATGAATGGATTTATACCAAACAGATTAAATAAAACTTCATATTATAAGTTGAACGAGTGATTTAACTGCTAATGTGCCTTTGGGACAAAAAAATGCCACATTTTCAAATTTTGTGAACAACAAATGCTCATAAAACACTTGTAGTAAGTAACTCCAACCTAAGTATCGGGTGAAGTTCGGTGTGTCGTTAGATGGTGTTAGGAATTAGGATGTTGGCATTGTTTCCTTCCTCTCTATATATTTTTATCCATTTTTTCAACCATGTGGTAAATTAATAATTTAATTCTAACCGGTGCCTATGTTCTTCTAGGAGGGACAATGGATCAAATTAACAAGTCAATGCTTGAGTGTATGAAATATGGCTCAGTATAGAGTTACCCTGTTTATGACATCAAGATGTGTAACTTTGTTGTCTACCGAAAATTACATTCCTAAAATGTCAGTTGACACAATCCACTGTTGGATATTTTAGTGTAATTGGATTAACTTGTTTTGACCAATTTCATCATAATAATACATCATTTAGGTTTGGTGGTGCGGAGTGCACACCTACTTGAATTTATTATGATCTTAGGGCGGCCCCAAGGACGGGGTCCGGGCGCGCCTGTAGCAGGTCCAAGGGCGCAGCACGGCAGGTCCAGGGCGAGCCCCGGCAGTCGTAAAATTTCCACCGTCTATGTAAAAATTGTCATTGTATTTCACGAATCGTTGTGTTCTCACGAAGTTGTATTTCACCGAATACAATGGATTCTCATTGAAGCCATTGATTCTCACTCAAGTGTTGTTCATCGAAACTAACTTTCGAAATCGAGGGACAAAACTTGACAACTTGAAACCCTAAACCGCCATTGGCGCTTATCCCGTAACATGTTATATACGGTTTGTTTGGTCATTATCATATAACGGTTCATATATCTCATACACACACATACGTAAAATTCTCAACTCGAATTGTATCCGATTGAATAATTTGGTAGAACCGCCGAATTGATTCGATCTGAAAGTGTTCACACGCCTTTCAGAGTTTAAGCATATCCATTGGTGTTCGTTATTACCCTATATCCCCTACAAAGATCGAATCAATTAAGATGACGAACCCTGATTCTGTGAAAGATCTGAACAAGACGTTTGCAAAGTTGGAGAAGTTTTCTGGGCAGGATTTTCGTAGATGGCAAAAGAAGATGCATTTTTATCCGACGAATTTGAAAGTGGTGTATGTTCGAGTACCCCATGCCCCGAGGTCGTTGAGAATGAAACGGAATGCACTCGTAATCGTCTAAGTGGAAAACGCAGACTACATATGTCGTGGTCATATTCTTAACGGTATGTCTCGATTCCTTATTTGATATTTATCAAAACGTAGAGTCTCGCAAAAGAATTATGGGATACCCTAGAAGCCAAATACATGGCGTAAGATGCGCTAGTAAGAAATTCCTAGTTGGTAATTTTAATAACTATAAAATGGTAGACACTAGGCCCGCTCATGGAACAAGACTACTAATTGCAAAGGATATTAGGACAATTTGCACAATATGATATGAAAATGGATGAATCAATTTCGCTCTAGTATCATAGATAAACCGCCTCTCTTGGAAGGATTTTAAAACAATCAAACATAAGAAAGAGGAATTGAATCGTTGAACTTGGAAGTCATTTCCAAATTGAACAATCCATACGTGATATGGAAAGGGTTCTCATGGTGGTACTAAAACCATGGTCGGTTCTTCCGTGAACATGGTGGAGGAGGGTGAATCCTCTAAGGTCGGTAAAGGAAACGAAAGTGGCAAAGCAATAACAACAAAGGTTCGATAAGAAACCAAAAGTGACTTGTTGAAGTGTGGAAACCCGACACTTTAAGAAAGATTGCAGTCTAAGGGTGGAGGTAAAGGAAAAACGAGGTCGGTGCTAGTGGATCCAAGGATCCCGGAAAGCAATCAGTTTGTTTTTGGTACCCATCGATCATTCTGTTGAAAATTATTATGTATCAATAATTTCAAACATTCTATGTACAGATGATGATTTATCATGGTGGGTGGATTCAGAGCAACATGTCATGTATGCAAAAATCTTCAATGGTTCAAGGACTTTAAGCCAATTGAAGATGGATCTTTATTAAAGATGGGCAATGTTGCAATCGAACCGATTAAAGGACTAGGATCCGTTAATCTAGTCTTTACTCGAAACTCTTTACTTTTAAACAATGTTGTGTATGTACCGGTATTCGTAAGAACTTAGTATCCGTATTGTATTAAATAATTGTGGCTACAAGCAAGTCTTGGAAAGCGACAAGTACATATTGTCTAGACATGGTACCTTTATTGGCTTTGGATATTTGAATGGCATGTTTAAATTAAATTTGGATGTTTCGTTTATTAATAATTGCTTGCATGGCTTCTACTAGTTCTAGCAATAATTGTGGTAAATCAATTATGGCATGCTAGACTAGGACACGACATTACAAGAGAATGAAAGACATGTCAAAATGAGTCTAATACCTGCTTTTGAATTGTATGGTGAAAAGTGTAAAACTTGTGTGTTGACTAAGATAACTAGACAACCTTTCGCCAAAAATGTCATTAGAGATACTAAGGTATTAGAACTTGTACACAGTGATTTGTGTGATTTTCATTCAACACCTTCACTTGGTAATAAAAAGTATGTAGTTACTTTTATTGATGATGCTACTAGATATTGCTATGTTTACTTGTGTCATACAAAAGATGAAGCTCTTGATAAGTTTAAAATTTATAAAGAGGAAGTAGAGCTTTATCATGGTGTGAAGATTAAAACACTTCAGACCGATAGGGAGGTGAATATTATGATCCAAAGATATTTTCAATCTCATCGGTATAATACATCGACCACCGCCCATATACACCACAACAAAATGGTATATCCGAAAGAAAGAATAGGACATTAAAAGAAATGGTTAATTCCATGATATGCTATTCGCCTAAGTGATGGATTTTGGGGTGAGGCTATGTTGACAACGTTATTTATTAAATAGAGTTCCTAATAAAAGGAACAAGATAACCCTTATGAACTTTGGTATAAAAGGCACCAAACCGAGTTATCTCGTAGTTTGGGGTCAGAGTCGTGGTAAGATTGACCGATCCTAAAATAAATAATATAGGTCAAAGAGGTATAGATTGTGTATTCACCGGCTATCCCGAGAATTCTAAGTGCTATAGATTCTATGTCATAGAACCTAATGATTATGTATCCGCACTCTATTATTGAGTCACGAGATGCCGATTTTGGCAATGAGGATAGGTTTACATCTTTACCTAAACCTCGCAGACATGATTGCAAGTTCTAGTAACTTTGGTGCATCCGACCAAGCGATCGCTTTCTCTCCCGAGCCTTCCGAGCCTAGGAGGAGTGTAAGAGCAAGGAAAACCAAATCTTTGGTGGCGATTTCCAACTATATTTGGTCGAAGGATCAAGGAATGAAATTCAATTTCAATATCAATATTGTTTCAATGTTGATGAAGATCCTAGGACCTACAAAGGAAGCTATGGCTTCAAGGATGTCAGATTTTGGAAAGAGGCAATCCAAGATGAGATTGACTCTATTATGCACAATAATACTTGAAACCGTCTCGATTTACCACCGGTTTTAAACCATTGAATAGTAAATGGATCTTCAAAAGGAAGATGAAGGTGGATGGAAGCATAGACAAGTATAAAGCCGATTGGTTATCCAAGGCTTTAGACAAAAGGAAGGTATTGATTTCTTTGATACTTATGCTCCTGTTGCTAGGATTACCACCATTAGATTATTGTTAGCACTCATGGCTATACATAATCTTGTAATTCACCAAATGGATGTTAAAACAAATTTTCCGAATGGTGAATTGGATGAAGAGATTTACATAAGACAACCTCAAGGTTTTGTCATGCCCGTAACGAAAATAAGGTTTGTAAATTGGTTAAGTCTCTTTATGGCTTGAAGCAAGCTCCCAAGCAAAGGGCATCGTAAATTTGATGATGTTATCTTGTCTAATGGTTTTGCATTAAACCAAGCGCATAAGTGTGTATACAAAGAAGTTTGATGCTTCGTAAAGGAGTAATCATTTGCTTGTATGTTGATGACATGTTGATCTTTGGTACCGACCAAGATCAAGTTGATGCAACAAAGGAATTCTTGTCCTCTAAATTTGAGATGAAGGACATGGGGAGGCCGATGTGATTCTTGGCATTAAGATCATACGTGGAGAACATGGCATTACTATCTCTCAATCACATTATATTGAGAAGATGTTGGATAAATTTAATCAAAGATTGTTCTCCAATAGGTACTCCTATGGATCCCACAACAAAACTTGTGCCTAATAAAGGTGTTGTTGTGAATCAACTTGAATATTCAAGGGCTATTGGATCTTTAATGTATGCCATGATTAGTACTAGACCGATATAGCCTTTGTCGTTGGAAAGTTGAGTAGATATACTCACAATCCAGTTTTAATCCATTGGCGAGCAATTAATCGAGTATTTATGTACTTGAAAGGAACAATGGATTATGGTTTGACTTATAGTGGATTCCTTCGTTTTGAAGGTTATTCAGATGCAAGTTGGATTTCCAATCGAAGATCATTCTTCCACAACCGGTTGGGTATACCTACTGAGGTGGTGCCATTTGTCGGGCATCTAAAAGCAAACTTGCATAACCGATTCAACAATGGAATCGAGTTTGTGGCATTAGCGCAGAATGGGTAAAGAAGTCGAATGGCTAAGGAACTTAATTTATGAAATTCCATTGTGGCCTAAACCGATATCATCCATTTCTATCGATGTGATAGTCAAGCTACTTTGGCTAAGGCATACAAATAAGTATATAATGGGAAGTCTAGACACATAGGTGTTAGACATAGCATATTACGTGATCTTATCACGAATGGTGTGATATCTGTGGTGTTTGTGAAAACACAACACAATTTAGCCGATCATTTAACCAAAGGGTTGAATAGAGATCTCGTGAAAAATTCGCTATAGGGATGGGATTAAAGTCCATCGAAATCTCTAATATCAAGATACCCAATTCCCATCTAGTATGACGCTAGGTGTCAATTCAATGTGGAAGGCTTAATATTTAGAGATTGGAACACATTAGAAGATTCATCCCAAGGTATGTGTTCGCACCTACAAGTTAGGGAGGTTGAATGAATATATTCTTAATAGCTTTTTGACAAATTGCATTGTAGGTGCAAGACTAAAAGAGCTACCTATATGAGCATGAAGTTTAGCCGCCCAAGAAGTCGGACTTGGCTTTGACATGCTTATGAAGGATAAGGACATAGGCTAGTAAAACATGTGTCAAGATAGAACTACTATGTATGTAAACTTTGTGTACATTATCTTCGTATTCATATTGAATTCTGTGGTTCAATCTTAGCGACACCCCGGTATTCGAATATTTGGAATGTGTAATGTACTAATGTGAAATTCAATCGTCACGACATTTCATTTATGCAAAAGTTTGATTGTTTGAGATTACTTGTTTTAGTTAATCAAGGATTGCACTAAAATAGGGAGGAATGTTGGATATTTTAGTGTAATTGGATTAACTTGTTTTGACCAATTTCATCATAATAATACATCATTTAGGTTTGGAGGTGCGGAGTGCACACCTACTTGAATTTATTATGATCTTAGGGCGGCCCCTGCGGACGGGGTCCGGGCGCGCCCGGTAGCAGTGGTCCAGGGGCGGCCCCAGGTCCAGGGCGAGCCCCTTTCCATGTAGTTGCTATGTAAAAATTGTCAAGTTGTATTCACGAAATACAATGTGTTTCACTGAGTTGTATTCTATTGAAATACAATGGATTCTCATTGAAGCCATTGATTCTCACAAGTGTTGTTCATCGAAATTAACTTTCGGAAATCGAGGGACAAAACTTGACAACTTGAAACCCTAAACCGCCATTGGCGCTATCCCGTAACATGTTATATACGGTTTGTTTGGTCATTATCATATAAACGGTTCATATATCTCATACACACACATACGTAAAATTCTCAACTCGAATTGTATCCGATTGAATAATTTGGTAGAACCGCCGATTGATTCGATCCGAAAGTGTTCACACGCCTTCGTAGATTAAGCATATCCATTGGTGTTCGTTATTACTACATATCCCCTACATGAGCAACCAAAGATCGGATGGACAGTCACGACAAAAATAAATCGTAGGTGCATCGAGCACAAGCAGCAATTAAATGAACAAAAGAGACACGATACACAAAGAATGTCGACTAGAACAAGATAACACACCAAATAGTATACCCTCAAACGTTTCCTTTATTTCTCTTACTTTGAACATTGAGTTTACAAAGAAGAGTACGGCAAACTAAGCCTATAATGCCTATTTAATTATAGACGAAAGACAATGTCAGCTAACTCTAAAGACAAGTCCAAGTCGGTTTCTAAGTTATAAACCGATCCTACATAGAGAAGAAAGATTATATCCAAATCTTAATTGACTCTTAAAAATCTGATCCCAAAAATTGTGGTCAATTGCAAAATGCAATTATAATCAAAATTCGCAAGTTTCCACACGTCACTAGAGAAGACGTTGGTGGAAAAATTGCAGAGTGGGATGTTTTTGATGGATTGATCTATTTAAAGTTATGTTTCTTTCAAAATAGTATTTGAATGTTATAAATAAGATTACATTTTTTAACAAAATAGTAGTATTTGAATGTATTAACTGAGATTATGCTAGATGGCTCAAGCTCGTTTGTGGTCTTAGGTCCATTGAATTTTGGTTTATCTTACTCCTATATAATGTGTACATACTTTTGTCGTAAATACTACAAATTAAGCATCGGTTACAACACTTTTAAGAAAACAATAAAACAAATAAGTAGTTGTTACCAGTGCATAGCAACAAGATTTTAAGTATTTAGTGTATTGGTTAATGTATTTTTGGGTATCAAATCACGTAAATACTACCATCATACCCTTCTTCCGGCTAATCAATATTATACCATAAACAATCACCAACAACACATTATTCGCTAAAGATTGCGATGCCAGTGCATTGATTCCGACAAATATGACATAAATTAAAACATTGATCCAATTGTTCAGACACATTTTCTACCATCGCCTTCTATGCACACAGGTCAAGATAATTCTAGTTCATTGTGGTCTCCATCCAAACAAGCAAAAGTTAACGAATAACAAGTCGTTGATCTGTTTTTATCAATAAGGAAAAGCTGTGCGAATATGTAATGGACTTTCACCTTATTGTTGTTGTATGTAACCATCTTTCTTATACCATTTCATGTAACATAGTTCTATTTTTTGCCATTGTATGCAGGGTTAATTCTTATATCTTAGCAAAAGACATAAACTGGTAAGAAAACAAAGGTTTAATTTGCTACATAAATGCTTAAAAGTCACTCGCATGACATCAAATGGTAAAATATATACATTTACCCTTATAGGATACTTAATGCAGTTGCCGTTAAAAAAATCAAACGTTAAGATTAAGTGTAGTGCATTACACAAGAAAGGAAAAACATGTAAATGTTCATTGCAGTTTGGCTCGACTTCTTTAACAAAAGCTAGAAATGCGGAAAAGTTCATTACATTTAATTTTGGCGCGCTTTTTCTTAACAAAAATGAAGCAGAAACAATGAAAACGCAAACCTCTTTTAGCAAGCACAATAGTGAAAGAAGCTGTCCTAGATAAAGCCCAAACAATGTCTTCTTTGTAAACAAATTTGCCATCTTTCAACACAACCTTTTTTTTAACAATGATAACTAAGAATCAGAATAACCTTATAACCCGAATCCGAATATGCTTAAATCACAAGAACCTAAATCGTTCTTTAGAACCCACAAATCTGTACAGAAAAGTGACAGGAAAATAGAAATTTTAGTTTTTCTTTAGTCTTGCTACAAACTTAATAAAAGAAAAATATTTTTTATTAAAAGAACGCAAGGTTTTGTGGAGGGTTTAATAGGACTCATGTGTTTGGAATTTGAAAACGGTAATGACCGAAATTGACTCAAATATATAGTTTATCCCACTTTTTGTGCATGTGTGACAATTTATAATATTATGTTTTTATCTATCACACATATCCTTATTGTATTGCAATTATACACGTATATAAACAGTATTGTACTTTTATATGAATTACTATAAGCCTATATATATCAAGAGGAACGCATGCATATTGTACGAACAACTACCTGACTATGTACTTCAGCAATCGATCTTTTACCATGATAAAGCATATTTTCATCGCCTTCTTTCTTATCTTTCTTATCGCTCAACACTCGTCGGCTAAAGTAACATACAATGTTGCTGCGTTAGGAGCTAAAGCCGACGGTCGTCTTGACACAAAGAACGCGTTCTTGAGAGCATGGAATATGGCTTGTGCTTCTACTGCTCCAGCCACCATCTATGTGCCGTGGTAGGTACTTGATAGCATCGGCAATTACATTCTCCGGCCAAGCATGTAAGAGTAAAGGTATAAGTATTAACATAGATGGCACATTGGTAGCACCTTCTAGTTATAATGCTATTGGAAAAGATGATGTATGGATTAAGTTCCATAGGGTTAATCATGTTACCATATCTGGTGGAACCCTAGATGCACAAGGTGGTTCTTTGTGGGCTTGCAAATTATCGGGGAAGACTTGTCCTAAAGGAGCTACGGTACGTACGACTATACACTACAATTTATACACAAATACCACTTTCTTCTTCTTCATATACAACTTAAATTTAGTTATCCAATTTTTTTATTAAGTAGTTCATATTTAAAAAACCTGGATAGAAATATCATATTTAGAAGCACACACCTACAATATTGAATTATTTACAAATGCATGACATTCTTTAATCATAGAATTTCAACTAAATTTATGCATTCACAGTGGTCTCTTCAATATGCATAGAATGTTAACTTTGCACTTAGATGTATCAAAAGTTAAAAATGGTATTGTAGTTTGTTTTCTAATGGCTATTCGTTTATAAGAGCAGTTGTGTTTGATTAAATTTTGCATAACTCATTTGGGCCCAACATTGCAAGCAACATAAATAGTCATTGTTGATAATGCATAAATTTTTTGCATATACCTGTAAAATAAAGATACATTTTCACAATCGTTACCCTTATCTCTCTTGTCAATGAGTCAGTTAACATACTTATATGTCTATGGTTGGAACCATAGCTATGAACCAACATCAAGTGATCGGCTAAAATATGGGACATCAGGGTAATCCAGAAAAAAGCAATGGACATTTAATTTTTTTTTTCTTTTGAATTCCTTATAATAGTACTCTAATTAAGATATATTTGTGATTATGTGTTACAGACGCTCGGAATCTATCATTCTCAAAATGTAGTGATCAGCAACTTAAAGTCGTTAAACAGCCAGATGTTTCATGTCCTCCTATATGCATGCAACAGTGCCAAGCTACAAGGTGTGAGCATTTTAGCATCCGGGACCAGCCCGAACACAGATGGTATACATTTATCACTTTCTACTGGTATTACCATCTTGGGCTCTACGATCTCGACGGGAGATGATTGTGTCTCTATAGGCCCCGGAAATTCCAATGTCTGGATAGAAAAGGTCACGTGTGGCCCTGGTCACGGCATAAGGTATATTTATAATATAAATATGTTTAGATACAACTTATGTGCATATTCGTATGTACGAGTCATATATGTTAAGCAAATAAAACACTTACATAATCACTCATAACACCCTCAAATCAAAGACCTTTTGGCGTGAATTGGGAACAACTTATTCAGAATACAACACTTTGATATTATGTAATCCGTAATAACTAACTAAATGTAAATACATTGCATTTGTTTTTTCAGCATTGGGAGTCTAGGATGGGATTTGCAAGAAGCCGGTGTCCAAAACATAACTGTACAAAGCTCAACGTTTATAGGTACTCAAAACGGTGTGAGGATAAAGACATGGGCTCGTCGTAGCAATGGGTTCGTGAGGAATATATTTTTCATACATGCAACAATGGTGAACGTAAAATACCCAATCATAATAGACGGAAAATATTGCCCCCACAATTCAAATTGTCCCAAAGAAGCTGCTGGAGTGAAGATCAGTAACGTGGTATATGAGGATGTACACGGAACATCAGTAACACCAGTGGCCGTGAAATTTGATTGTAGCAAAGGAAGCCTGTGTCGTGGAATAAGATTAAAGGATGTTAACCTTGTATACTCGGGTAAATCAGCGATTTCGTCTTGCTCTTTTGCCAGTGGTACTTCTTCTGGATTACTCATACCAAGAAGTTGTTTGTAACTATATAGTTTGTGACTGAGTGTTATTTTCTTAGTTCTATTAGAATATATTCGGACCATTGAATATGTATATATCGAATCACTCCGTTATCTATTTGCTTGTAATGTTACTGACAAGGATTTCGAAATATTCACGCATTGCAGCCGGTCATTTTTTTAATGTGATTTTTATGTTATTTTATATTGGGTTAATCACCATCGACCCAATAGTTAACCCGTCACAACCCAAATGACCCGGTCAACAAAAGTCAACCATACAAAAAGTCAAAGAAGCAGTTACACAACGGTTACATAGCAGTTACAAATAACTGCTCCATATCACAGAACCGACACAATGATTCTATGTACCCTTTCATTACATTATAAATACTAGATACATTTGTTTGTAAAACAAGATGACATATTTGATTAATACAAAGACTTATTTACAGTTTTATTAATCCTTGCACATTTACTCGATACACTTTTGATTGAAACGTTAAAGACCATAGATCCCGTTATAAAAGCCAACAATTGGTATCAGAGCGGTTTGGTCTATCAACCAACAATCATCATTTACCTTACTCGTAAAAGTTTCCAGAATCAAAAAAGACAAAGACCAGTTTCGATATAAATTTTTTTTTGCAAATCCTTAAGAACACAAATCCAGACGTCATTTTTGTGTCTCAAACGTTTGTCGCAACAGGGGTATAATCACTTTGTGATTACTCACAACCCGGCAACAAATCAAACTCGCAAAATTTTTTACGAAACCAGTTTCGTATACCCAATCCAAACAGGATCAGAAAACGAACTCAAAATCGTTTAAACACTTGATTCAAATTAAAACTAATACGAGCGTCATCAATTAGGGCACAAAGTAAAGATTCGAATTAGAACGAACACACCTGTTCTTAAACAGAATCAAGCCCAGAAGGATCAATCGAAAAACCCCAATTGATTCATTAGCAAACTCCAATCGTAAAATTACTCTCGGATCATAAAACCCCCAAATAAACCGAAACCCTAGGTTTCAAATTGGAGGGATAGCAGCGCTCATAAAGAACACCACACCGGAGAAAGTAGAAGGGACGGTCATAAAACACCGCCATCAAAAGAGGCCGGTCAACCGTCATTTTATTGGAGAAGAGAGAAGAAGATCATTCGTTATCTTCTTCAAGAGAGAGAGTGAGACTGAAATACTGTCTCAGAAAGAAAGAAAATAAGTACGCGTGGTTTTATCTAAAAAAAACGTAAAGAGATAAAAAGGGTTAATAAGGGACGCGTGTACAGTTAAAGGGCCACACACAAAGGATTGTATTTATTAGGCATCGGGTTAAACCATCAACCCATCCAGGTTCCAAAAGTTTTTCAAAACCACTTTATTTTACTTTATATATTTTGATATATATTGTTTTAGTTTTTGATAAGTTATTTTAAAAAATTATTAAAATCTTATCATATTTTGTATATCTAACCTAGTGACTACACTGCTTAGAATACTGATTAGGAATAATTTGTAAGGAGTAATTAACTTTAGGTTATTCATTTTAAATTTTATAATCCCCAAGGATAGTTTAAAAATTGTTAAAACTATATCTAGAAAAGTTTTACACCCATTTGAGGAAGATAAAACATTAAGAGCTCACTTTGAAATAAGAATTTTCTAAATAAAACACTTTGTGTTAAAATTCTTTATTGAGATTTATTGTCATTATCATTTTAAGATATGACTAACGATGGTAAAAAGGAACCCAAGATTAACATTTCGAATTGTACACCCCAATTTCAATGCCCAATCCTAAAGCTCGCGAATTACTCATTATGGGCAATTCAATGCCAATCATTCTCGAAGCAAATGGTTTATGGAAACAATTGAGCCGATCGACACGACTCAACCCAATAAGAAAAAGGATAAACCGCTATTGCTTTCCTTTATCAAGCCTTGCCCAAGAACAATTACTTCAAATAACAAAGCACAAAACCGCAAAAGACGTTTGGAATGCTTTGAAAACTAGACACGTTACGAAGACAGAGTTAAACAAGCAAGAATACAAACACTCAAACCGAATTTGAGATGTTATATATGAAGGAAGATGAAACAATCGACACCTTCACCACAAAACTTACAACACTCGTAAACAAAGCCGCTAGTCTAGGACACACATAGAAGATGAAACCTTAGTACGGAAATTACTAAATGTCAGACCAAATGTATCTCGCAAATAGTCGCATCTATAGAACAATATTCGATCTAAGTGAAATGACATTAGAAGAGGCAATAGGAAGACTTAAGACGTCACGAAGAAAGGATTAAGTTCAAGAAAGGAAAACAAGTGGACAAATAAGACAAACCGATGTTCACACGACGTGACAATAGAGGAAAAATTTCGAGGACGGACGTGGAAGATATAAAGGATGGAGAAATCACGATAAAAATAACCACGAGAGGAAGGATGGAGAAAACACTCACAATCACTTCAACAAACAGAATATTGATTTTAGCAAAGTTAAATGTTACAAGTGCAATAAGACTGGTCACTATGCATCTAAGTGTTATTCAAAACCAAACACTAGTATGCAATCTAATCTTGTCGAGGAGGACTTAGAACCTACCTTATTAATGGCAATATTAGAAGACCCACATGTAACAAAGCTAGAAGATCAAAAGGTCTCGCTACACTAAGAAGATGTAGGATATAAAGAGACAGTGTTGATAGTCAATGGTACTTAGACAATGGAGCTAGTAACCATATGACTGGATAAGAGAACACTTTAAAGAACTAGATGAGAACGTTAGTGGAAAAGTAAGATTCGGAGATGGATCTCATGTAGAGATTAAAGGAAAATGTTCAATCCTATTAGAATGTGAAGACGAGAAACAAAGAATCATATCTCAAGTCTATTACATTCCTAGCTTGAAAACAACTTATTGAGCCTTGGACAATTTACCAAATAGGTTGTAAAGTTGTAATGGACGACGATGAACTACGACTTTATGACATGGACAACAAAATCTTCTTGAAAGTCACAAGACAAAGAAACCGTCTATACAAAGCAAGTCTGAAGATAGGCAAACCTGTTTGCTTATTAGCAAACCTAAGTGACAATACTTGGTTATGGCACACACGATTAGGACACCTCAACTTTGAATCATTAAAATCTATGACTCAAAGAGAGTTAGTTCATGGAATACCTGCCATTAAACATACAACACAAATTTGTGATGTTTGTTTAGTTGGTAAACACAGCAGAGCACCATTTCCCAAGAAAGCAAAAACTAGATCAACATCACCATTAGATTTAGTTTACGGAGATTTATGTGGACCAATAACACCACCAACACCATCTGGAAAGAAATATATATTCTTGTTAGTAGATGACTACTCAAGATATATGCGGGCGTATTTCCTACATACGAAAGATCAAGCTTTCGATACTTTCAAGGAATACAAAGAAACAATAGAGAAGGAGCTAAGGATAACATTGAAAATGTTAAGAACTGATCGTGGAGGAGAATTCACATCAAACGAATTCACTCAATACTGCAAAGAAAACGGCATAGCACGACAACTAACCGCACCTTACTCACCACAACAAAATGGAGTTGTTGAACGAAGAAATAGGACAATCATGTCTACTACGAGATGCATGATGAAAGCAACTAACATGCCACAAAACTTTTGGGCTGAAGCTGTTAGACACGCTATATACATTCTAAACAGCGTTCCCACTAGAGCCTTAGAAGACATTACTCCATATGAAGCAATTAAGAAGAAGAAGCCAAACTTAGAAACTTTAAGAGTTTTTGGCTGCATAGCATATGCAAAGGTACCATCACAACATCTGACAAAGTTAGATGATAGAAGTAACAAAATGGTATACTTAGGAAGCGAACAAGGATCAAAAGCTTATAGACTGTTGATCCAACAACACAAAGAATATGTGTTAGTAGAGATGTGAAGTTTAAGGAGGATGAAGCATGGACCGGAAGGATTACCTAGATGAACACACCAATGATGAACCCGAATGGTTTGACTTCAAAGTCGAAAACCTTGAAGCTACAAATGAACATCGTGAAAACGAAACCATCCAGATGAAGAAGACAATGATATCCCTGCAAATGATGATCATGAATATGAAACATCAGCAACTGACTCACCCTCACAATCACAAACATTTCGCACACCATCTACAATTTCATCACGAATAAATACTCAAATTACACCAACTACCTCAAGACACTCAACCAATCAAAGTAACTCAACTACAACCCAAAACTTACATCCAAACTTTGATCATACACCACTACAAGGTTTTAGAATGTTGAATGATTTATATGAAAACACTGAGGAAGTTTTACCCGAGCATTTATTACTAGCTGAAGATGAACCTAAGAATTACAAGGAAGCATCGAACGATCAAAAATGGATCGAAGCAATGAAGGTCGAATTAGATTCCATCAATAGAAACAATACATGGAACTAACCACACTACCAAAAGGACAAAAGCCATTGGATTAAAGTGGGTATTCAAGACCAAGAAAGATGCTAATGAAAATATAGTCAAGCATAAAGCAAGACTAGTAGCAAAAGGCTACATACAAGAGCATGGCATAGACTTTGAAGAAGTCTTTGCACTGTAGCAAGAATGGAAACAATCCGATTACTATTAGCCATAGTGCTAATAACAAATGGGAAGTACATCACCTAGACGCCAAATCAGATTGCATGGAGACTTAAAAGAAGAAGTGTATGTTACACAACCCAAGGATTTATAAAAGAAAATGGAAGAGTCTACGATTGATAAAAGCTCTATACGGATTAAGACAAACACCACGTGCATGGAACATAAAGTTAGATAATACCTTGAAGTCCTTAGATTTCAAGAAGTGCGCTTTAGAACAAGTTGTCTACACAAAGAAGTCAAAAGACTCAATACTTCTAGTAGGAGTCTATGTGGATGATTTAATCATCACCGCACACCAAAGAAAGAAATAGACAAGTTCAAAGCTCAAATGGAAGAGAAATTCGAGATGAGTGACCTAGGATTACTATCCTACTACTTAGGAATTGAAGTCACACAAACTGGAGGTGGAGGTGACATATCAATAAAGCAATCCGCCTACGCAAGCAATATCCTAAAAGAAGTTGGAATGCTAGATTGCAACGAAACTTTGATACCTATGGATCCAGGAACAAGACTAACAAAGAACACTGAAGAAACAATGGTCAACTCAACTGAATATAGAAGCTTGATTGGATGCTTACGATACTTGTTACATACAAGACCCGACTTAAGTTACTACGTTGGATTACTTAGTCGTTTTATGCAAGAACCAAAGGAACAACACATGAAAGCTATAAGGCAAGTATTACGCTATGTTAAAGGAACAAAAGATTATGGAATCACCTACAAGTACAATGGAAGAAAACATATACAAGGTTATAGTGACAGCAGCTACGGAGTCAACACTCAAGAAGGCATATGCACTACTGGAATTATCTTCTACTACGGTGAATCACCAATCAGCTGGAGTACACAAAAGCAAGCCACGGTAGCTCTATCATCATGTGAGTCCAATTCATTGCAGAACAAAGCAGAAAGAACACAAGCATTATGGTTAAAGAGACCGCTAGCAAGCTTACACACACGGAAGAAGAAAAAGTTACAATCATCGGTAGATAACAAGTCCGCCATCGAACTAATGAAGAATCCGTATTCCATGGAAGAAGTAAGCACATTGATATAAAATACCACTTTATAAGAGAATGCGTCGAAGAGAAGACCTACAAGTCGAATTCATAAGTGGAGAATTTCGTATAGGTGACATACCGACAAAGGCATTACCGAAGATCGATTCCTCACAATGAGACAACTAATTGAGTCAAAGATCTAAAACAAGCCGATTGTGATTAAGGGGAGAATATTCGTTAATCACCATCGACCCAACTATAAACCCGTCACAACCAAATGACCCGTCAACAAAAGTCAACCATACGAAAAGTCAAAGAAGCAATTACATATTAACATTACATAGCGCATAAAATAATCGCTCCATATCACAAAACCGACACAATGGTTCTATGTACCCTTTCATTACATTATAAATACTAGATACATTTGTTTGTAAAACAAGATGACATATTTGATTAATACAAAGACTTATTTACAGTTTTATTAATCCTTGCACATTTACTCGGTACACTTTTGATTGAAACGTTAAAGACCATAGATCCTGTTATAAAGGCCAACAATATTTTACTCATTTACTTTGTTCATACAAAAATAAATTGTGTTGCATCACATCTATATTGTTGCTGAGTGTTTGTGATTTGATTTACTGTAATGTTCACTAATTTACGTAATTGTTTTTTCATCAACCTTTATAAAATTTGTAATCTATAAAATTTAGAGGGTTTGAACTTTGAACCCCGATCTAAAGGGTAACTAGAAAGCGACTTAACCAAGGGCTTCATATTAACTTATGTATTGAGTATTACCGTAGTAATGAAGCAATGTATAGTGAATTAGAATGGTTGGTGTTATCGGTAATACTTATAGAGCACTAACCACTTGAATCTTAAAGTCGAAAAATTCAAGAGCAATATTACTTGAAAACCTCCCGCTAATTGAGTATTATATACCTATTAAAAGAAAAGACTCTACTACCATATTTGTCAATGTATTGATGAATAAAAATACGGCACAAGGAATTCAAGTTGAAACTTGAAACCATATCTCGACATTACGTTGTCCGTACGAAGAAAAAAAAAAACTCGAAACGCTTCTATGTTAAGACAAATGATACTAAACTTTATCGGCACATTGTGATATTAAACTATCTCGATCAATCAACTACTCAATTGGATCTTGGAACCCGCCACTATCATTTGAGGACCGAGACTGTTTTTAACTTAACTGGATCCGCCACACCAGCTTCCTCGTCAATGCTTTGTAGTGTGCTTATCTTGGCGTAACCTCGCTGCTCCGCCTTCCTCATCAATGTGTTTATTTTGTTCCGACTCATCGGCAAGATCATCACGTGGTTCTTTGACTTCTTTATCAAACCTGATAATAGCCTTAAATACTTTAGGATCCCAGGATAAGCATACTTCATTTATGGGTCCCACCATAATGGGACCAACAAAGCAAAGTCAGATTTTTTCTACTTATATTTTTCTGCTTGGTTTTTGTAAAATTATTGTTACATTTTTGTTTCTAAGAGGTGCTAAATTAGACCCATCTATGGATTATTTGAGTTATACTTTGACTCTAACAGCTTAATGTGTACACTTTTTAAAAATATAGCTAAACTGAGAACAAGTCAACCTAGGCGAAAGTCAACCATAGTGTATTCAAAATACATAAATCCGGTAAATCTTTTTATTACCTGACCCGTTTCAATCTGTTACACAAAAGATGAGTAGCATAGGTGAATGAAATAATAAACATATCAATAAACAACGAGCCCGACAAAGAATAAAGAAGAACGCTACAAAGTACATCCAATCAACTCGATATTATATGCCAATGTTAGCTTCTTGCAAAATTATAACTTAAGCTCAGCTCGATATTGGTACAAACCTTCTCGTGGTATACAAATATACGTATCAATACGGACCACATGTCCGATGTCAAAAGATAGATTTAGCATAGTAGAGCCGCTAATCTGCATTTGATATGGGCATGAACAAACTTCTAAAATTAAGTTCTCAAGAACTTGCATAACAGAAAACCGTACACAAAGTGCTTAGTTTTATGGTGATGTATAAAGAAAATTTTGCAAGCTCGCACCTTTAGCAATATCGGCACACACGAGTAAAATGAAACATTGTTCTTTGCAAATCCGCATATGGAAGCACCTATGACAAACAAATTACTTTACTTTACTTTACTTTATCTTTGTTAAAAAAATATCCTCTGAATGAAAAGTTTCAGCTCGCCATTACTTAAAAATAAAAACTTAAGTAAACATAAAAGGGTCAAAAGTCATGCCAAATGTATTCAAAGTTGTTTATCACAATTCCAATATATTAATTATTGGCGTTAGGTGAAATCAGGTTGTTTAGAATACCCATTTCCTAACTTTTCGCATCACTATACCCACCTTGTAAAAGCAGTTTATTGAATTTAGTAATGCTTCATATACGTAACCACAACTATACGAGGAAAAAAAAGGCTATTCCGGCCAAGACCGGGCTATATCGGGCCAACACCCGGCTATAGCCGGCCAAGCCGGTTCTAACTGTTGGTTTGTGGGAGTTCTAAAACACGACAAATCAACTAAATATGTGTGAGCCGATGGGGGCACACGCGATAAACACGAGTATACGTGTTGAACATAACTTATACTTGAATTGTAACTTACCCGTTTATGCATGAAACTGACCCAATCATTAAATTGACCCGTGGGCTTTTATTAGTTCATAATTGGGTCGTTTGGGTGGAGCCTTGGGCCATGAAAGATCCACACCGATTGGGTACAGGGATTAGAGTGGGTTGGTTTGTTTTGTGACTTGTCGAACAAGCTAGGGATTCCTCTAGGGTTTCAACTTGTGCACTATATAAACAACCCTCCACCTCTTGCATTCTCACGCATAAACTTCTGCTTCTAAACCCTAAAACCGATCTCCATATTCCAGCTTTTCTTTCTTGGTCGATTGACATAACAAGTCGACAAGGAGGGTTCTAGTTTTGGTCCTAAACTTGTATTTGCAACAAGTGTTTAGGTGTGGTGGTTACTTGTTGCTTCTGGTGTCCTGGTCGACTAAATCACAGCAGCAACAAGGGTTCTAGCTGCTTCGCTTGCAGCCCTCGTATCTCGGACGAGAAGACAAGGATATCGCACAAGCGTGTCCGATATCGGGTAAGCTTTGAAAGTCGTTTTTCCAGCTTGGTTATCACGCATGTAAGGTGACTAGTTCCGGTGGTATTCTGATTCGTGGGTTTAATTCAAGTAAGACAAAGGTTGTTTGTTTTTTATAGTTATGTTCTCGACTAGCTACATCGAACGTATACGTGAATCGGGTTTGTGTGTGATACTCTTCAAGGTGTTTACTTTAGACACTTAAAGGTTTCGTAGGGTTTCTTGTTCCGTTACTAGTGTTCAATTGCCAAGCAAGGTTAGCCTTATTTATTTCCTTTTAATTATTTAATATTGTATTAAATTATGTGTTTATTAATTACGTGTTAACATAATTGTATTAACTAGATCCATTTTCCGCTAACGCATCGTAGAGGTTACTTGTTAACTAGATCTAAAATCCCAACACTAACGGGTCTTAGCGGGATATAGCAGTGTCGTGGCGGAATAGCGAGTCTTGGCCGGATATAGCCGGGTTTTGTTCGTATAGTCGTGGTTTACATATATGAAGACATGACTAGATTCAATAGACTTTTTCTGCTCGGTGAGTATTTTTTCACAATACTTTAGAGGTGACCAACGAGTCAAACGGGTGAGTCTGAAATGTTAGGAAATGGGTCAAAGAGGTACTTTTTGGCATGACAAAACACCTTCAGACAAAATATTCATGGGGTTTATAGGAGAGGGAGAGAGAGAGAGAGTACCGCTCCTGAGAATCAACGGATAGCTTTGAGTGCCTCTCGCTCAAGCACGCCTCTATAAACATAGTTAAAGACCACAAAGAACAGTTGAGATAATTATGAGATGCCCTACTAAACATATTTAGTAACTAGCGGGGAGGATATGGAGTTCAATGAAACCGAATGAGTAAGATTCGAATAATGAAGAATTTTAGTAACTTGTAGACTCTCTACTATAGTTTAACCGGCTCAAGCTTTTTTTTTTTCACAATAAAGTGCATAAAGTATAATTATGGCTGACACATAAATGATAAAACTTGTTGTTCCCATTTTACAGTTAGCTTAAAACAATAAAGACAACTAATTGTGAATCATGACTGAAGTAATGCAAGTAAAGATAAGTTTTAATAAGATAAACACACTGAGTAATTTTCAACGTTTATATTCTTTATTAAACGATTCAAAATATTACATTACCCAAGTACTTGCGAATAGTACTTGGGATTGAAATGACAAGTTTGGTATAACTCCTCCACGAAGCTTAGGCTATGTCTAAGCACAACTACAGGAACCACCGAGCTATCTCGGGGACATAGTTATTTGGAGGAGAAAGATTGCTTGTGTGTGTAATTCACGCTTAGTGCACAAGCTTAAAATCTTTCACTCCATCTCTCATGGCTATTTATATATGTATGGTTTTTAACTATATCCTAAAGGATAAACTAACAGGTTACAGAATACAAAATACTGATGTATTTTGTTTCTGTTTACAATGGCTATTTAGAGTAAGTGACAAGGCTCTTTCTTCTTGTCAGTGATGAAGCCTGATAGTTAGCGATTCAGGGAAAGTTTGACTTCGGTCGATAAGGACTGCGTCTTATTTGTTCAAACTTATCCCGCCTTGTCCAGCTCATTCTTTAGTCTCTTTAGCCTTTAGTCTTCATCTCCAGTATTGTCTTCAGTGATAGTGTAGTTCGTGAGGAGTTTTGGGATCCACCATCTTCTTCTTGACTCAGTCTTCACCCTTTAAGTTCCGCCTTACTGAGTGGAGAGACTTCTTATTCGTCTCTAACTGAGTGTCCTGAAGATAGCTCACTGAGTGTCTATGCGCTCAGTGACTTGTTAGTGTTTAAGGATCTAAACACTTAGGGTATTTTCTATTCAAATCCTAGAATTAAGGGGTTTGGGTATTTACTGAACCCAACAGTCTCCCCCTATTTTGATATACAAATAACCTAAGTGTTTGATCAGTGTAAGTGAGCAAATGGCTTCTTCTTACACTGAATGTACTAATGAACATAATAAGGAACACTGAAATTTTTAAACAAAAACATACATCGTTTATTCATCGACACGAGTTCTAACACTAGTACAAAAGATGAAATGATAAAGGTTTCAATGATGTTATCCAAGGCGGATTCCCAGTGCTTCTAGTTTTGGCTTCTTGGAGAGTAGAGTTGCTTTGTCAGGAGGATCTCTCACTTTGGCATTGAGGTCAGCACAGAACCTGATGTTTGCAGGAGACTGAATTTGAGAGGCCAATGTTATGTAACTTAGCATTGTAGCTACACCTGCCTGATCGATATCACTCCCCCTTTGAAACATTGGGTTTCCATATACATCAATGAAGAAGAGTCCTCTTTCAAGCTCTTCAATGACTAAGCAGTTCACAAATTTTACCCCTTCAGGCAACTCCCTATTACAGTCAAAACCAGGCACCTTGGCTTGTGCTCGATTCAACCCTTTTTCTTTTTCCTTGGGATGATTGAGGTTGAGATCCTTGAGCCTCAGGAAGAGCGGATTGTATCCCAAGCTGAGCTGGTGCATCCTTTAGTCTTTCATAACGTTTGCTGAGGGATTTCATCAACTCTTTGACCACCACATTTTGCTTCTTTCCAATGATGGGACCAAGTTCATCGAGTTCAGTGATCCCAAAGTCAGTGAATTTAAACGGATCATGAACTTCAAAATCTCTCTTGTTATCCCCCTGTAGACATTCATTGCTAGTGGTTTGGATCTGGGGATGATTTTCACATCAGTGATTTTCTCAGGGGCCCTTCAGCTTGTCATGGTCCAGTTGTAGTGATCGATCCTTTCTTGCCTTATTGCAGCAGCCCTCTTGTTCTTTTCATCTAGTCTATTCCTTAGGGCAGTCATCTAAACAACCTGAGCTTCTTTAAACTTAAGACCAGCTTCTCCCTTTTCCAGTGTCTTTGGATCGATCCCTATCTTCTCAGCTTCCTCATGAACCACTTTAACTAAGGCTTCTTTGCTTCTTTGCTCTTCCTTATCCTGTTTCTTGAGTCTTTCTTCTTTCTCAAGATATGCAGTTATCTGTTCTGGATTGAGCATGTACTTTTTGCCATGTATTTCATAAAGGATTTTGACAGGCTCAGTTGTGGTCATGATGGCTTTGCCTTTATCTTGGACTGATGAAGAAGTCGTAGATACTAGTGGGGGTGTAGTTGTGACAATTGGTGTTGTTATTGTTGTCGCTGAGACTGTTGTTGTGATTGATGTTCCTGATGGTGGGATAGATGGGTGGGTGTTGCAGATACAGGTTGAGATGGCTCCCCCTCAGTGTGAGAGGGAGTCTCTTTAGCAGCTCCCTCCCCCTCAATTGTTGCCGCACCGTCAGTGAGAGCAAGAGTTGGTTATGACACTGAAGGAGAAGGAGCAGCTTGACCTTTGAAGACTTGATAGATCTCCGAGACCATGGACGTGATGTCTGATGTATCTTGTTGAAGACTTGTGACCTTTTCATCAAGATTGGCCTGAGAAGTTTCCAGTGCTGTCATTCTAGGCCCGAGATTCCAGGCCATAGAAGAGGATATTTAGCCAGATCAACAACCTTTGTTACCAGGGATCCCGAGCTCAAGACCGAGGAGGAAGACCTGTGACGCTTACGATGTTTAGCAATGTTATGTGTTCAGTGAGACTGGACGAGTTCTTCATGTAGGTTTCCGTAGCCTCAAGCACTTTAGAGTTGAGTGCAGGGTCTTCTTTGACAGCTTCCCTGATTTCATCCAGCTTGTTGTGAGTATCCTAAAAGAATCTGAGAAACTTCTTCAGGTTGTCATCCATCCTTTCAAGATGATCATACATGAAATCCCTGTGCTCATCATTATTTTCATGGTTAGCAACCACTTCAGCTTTCATATCGGCATAACTAGCAGCTGCTTCAACATGCTGATCCCAGAGAGTATCAGTAACACCAGAGTAAAGCTTTCTGGTAGCCCTCTTTAACCACATCACAAGATTCCTTTCAGTAAGAGGCTGAATGTTGTCATATTTTTTTTAGATCCTCGGGGAGGGAGGAAGAGGAAGAGTCAGAAGAGTCATCATTAGGATGAAATGGTGACTCTTCAGTCTCTTTTGGATCAGGTTGAGGCTCTTGTTCTTGTTGTTGAACATCAGCGTCCATTTCTTCACCAGCTGAAAAGATTTCTTCCTCACTATCTGCAGCTTGCTCTTCATCAGAAAATAGTATGTCATTGACCTCAGCAACGGTAAAAAGACCAGTGGGGTTGATGGGTTCCGTGTCGTGGTGGTTTTGTCCTCTGAGTCTTTGTCCCCCAGTGACCCCTCAGACACTGATGGGTTTTTTCTAGTGTCTTTCGGAGTCAGGATTGGTTGTGAGTTCCGTATCGGTGGGTTATTTCTTTCCCTCCGAGTCTTTGTCCCTCGATGCTTCGTCAAGCACTGGTGGGTGTTTCCCATTGCCATCCTTTGAAGCAATGGTTGTTGTATCCCTATCAGTGGGTTTTTCGTTTCCCCCCTGAGTCTTTAGGATCAATAGTTGTGCCCTCGGACAAAAGCTTTGATTTGCGAATGTCCTCATCAGGCTGAGTGGAAGGCGCTCCCCTACCAGCGGGTTGTGTGTTTCCCTCTAGATCTTAGGGAGTAGTCTTTAGGACCAAGGGCACTGACTGTGATTGATCAATGTCCTTCGTTGTCACCATGGTGGTTGTTGCTTGGTCGCCCTTGGGTGTCTTATCAGTCTGGGGCCTTTTGTGCCTTTTAGGTCAGTGCTCTGAAGCCTCGGGCCCCGAGACTTGGGTTTGGTTTAGTCCCATCTGAGACTTCTCTTTCTCTTGGGAGCGGGGTTTGGAGACATCGAGTCCACGTGGTTGTTTACAAGAACCATATGGGTCGTCAATTCTATTTCAGTGACAAGGGATGAGTCCTTTTGAAAATTTGAGGGGCTCAAGGAGGAAGGTAAAGCACCATATTTATATTCCTGAGGATAAGTGCAATCTAGTAACACTTGGAAAGCACATGAGACAAACCTAGGGTACGAAACGTATTTCACCTAGTTTTGCTCTGTAGCTTGGTTACGAGATCACTGTAAATGATCTCCCCAATGTCGACATCAGTCCCAGTCATCAAGTTGTATGCCATCATCAACTGAATAGCACTAATCTGTTCAGTGGATGAATGGTTCCCGTCGAGAAACTGAATCACGAAAGCGAACAAGATCTTCCAAGCCACGGGAAAGGAGTTCTTGGTGACTGGGGTTTTGTCCAAAATTTTGGATCCAAAATAATTTTACCTAACTCACCTTAACAGATGGGTCGGGTCGGGTGAGCAACATATTTTTCTCGATTATATTCAAGCCCTGTAGATGTACAAAAGGTTTTATAGTCCAGGGTGACTGATTGTTCCCCATTTAAAATTGAGAATTTGATGAGAAAATCCATGAGTGGTCTGAGGTCTGTCTCATCAGTAGTGGGTGTCGGGTCATAGGCCACTACAGTTGCCTAAAACTCCCTGAGGAGGTTTTGGTACAGTATTGAAGGGGACTGAACAAATGCCTTTTTAAGTGGGCAGTTTAGCAAAAACTTCATGATTCCCTTATAGGCTGGGACATCATGTGGGTATTCAAAATTGCCTATAACATTGTTTGTTTTAAACTTAACATTTTCAAGACTGCCTACCCACTGAGGTGCAAACTGAAGACTTTGTGTTCTTGCCATTTCCATTCAAAGGTTTTAAGTTTTTTGATAACGTGATGACAAGTATAATCAAAGAAGTAAGATTCTTTTAAAGTTTGTGATAAAACTTTTGTAAGTTGTTTGCAGAGAAGATTTTGCTTAAAACTGGTTTTAGATCGAAGAACACACAATTGTTTCTGGGTTGAGAAAATATTTTGACAGAGTTTGGATGCAGAAAAAAAATTGTGTGTGTTTTTTGTGTTTTGAGAGGGGTATTTATAGAGTGGTGAGATGGTAGATTTTGCACATGTGAGGATTTGTAAAGTTTTTATTGAAAACGTTTTATTTACCTCATTTAATGCGACCACTCCACTACCCGCAGTTTTCTCACGGTTTTCAAGGGAACAGTTGCAGTGCACAGTAAAAGTGCATTTGCAGAGTTGAAATATCCTGAGGATATTTGTTTTGAGGAGGGGCATTAAATGCCAAGTGGGATGAGGTAAGGTTTGAGGGACCCATGACATGGATGACAGAAGGGTTACACTACAACAGCCACTTTTAGATACATACATGTTCGTAGCCCAAAGTGGGATTTTGTTGTAGCAAATGGTTTTGGCTACAAACAGTTCTAGCCAAATGTGTTGTAGCTAATTATTTTTTGTTGTAGCCAAATGTGCTGTAGCAGAAAGTTTTAGCTAGAGAAGAATGAAACTTTTGGCTACAACCGTTGGGGCCCACTGATTTTCTAAACAAAAACTTGACCGGAGTGGGGCCCGCATTTTTTTGCTACAACTCACGTTTGTGGCTAATTATTTTTTATTATTTTTTTGTTTTGTTTTTTTGGTAATTTTATTTTTTAAAAGAATGGGAACTATGGGCTACAACAAGTTATCGTAGCAAAAATGGGTCTTCAAAATGGGAATTTTTGGCGGAGTTCTTGAAAGAAGTCATGCGGAAGTTAATTCTTATCAATTCCATAGTTTTTCCCCAAAACTACCAAAACCAATGCTTTAAATCACTCAAATCAATAATACAAAATGCTTCCATTCATTAGTTCATTCAAAACCGACCAATTACAAAAGAAGATCCATACAAATACTAATATACTTCCCGTAATTCAAATTACAAAAGATCCATAGAAATACTAATAATCTATCCTAAAGTGACTACTCGTCATCTTCAAAGTCACTACTACTACCACCATCACCAACATTATCATGCTCACTATTACCAGCACCATCTTCATCAACACTTGTCGGTATGTAACAGTTATCAAGGTCAAGATCAGAACTAGGGTCGGAATGAGTAGTGCTAGGACCACCACGAGTATATGTAGATCCAGGAAACATAGGAGAGGATGAGTCCGGAATATGAAACTGTGAAGCGGGTGTGCCTTGTTGACGGTTGTAGAAATCTAGAAATTGTTTAAACAAGTTTCTTTGCTCCTCTAGCTCCATAGCATGAGCCTTCTTCATCTCTTCAACCTCCTCTCGGGTACAAAAACCTTGGTCCGCTTGAGCTCCTAGAACTCGAGCCCGTGCCCGGTACCACCCCCACACCCGCAATATGTCCCCGATTGGGAGAATCCGTGACTTCTTCGATGATCCGCGGTCCATCTTGTAATCCATCTTTTTTCTTTGATAGCATCTTTAATAGCTTTCATTTCTCCCTGTCAAAAATAACATATATTAGTTCATAAGTTAAAGCCTATCAAATCAAAACTATATCAACAACTAATTAAAACTAAAACACATTGAAATTAACATATATTACTTCCTTTTTAACGTCTTGTGTTTGTTTGGACCGCGTTTCCCGGATCCTAAAAATATAAGTGATGAGTCATAAAAATACAAGTAATCAAATTCAAGTTTATAAAATGATCCACAATTTCTTACCTTCACACTGGTAGGGTAAACGCTTAGGTTGTCGATCCTCGGGAGAATCACCACCTGCATCCCCTCCGTGATAGCTAGGAGCTTCACACGCCATCTGTAAAAATACAAGTACAAGAACATAATATTTCATTGACCAATTAATACACATACACACATATAATGATAATTTCATTCAAACAAGTGTTATTTTGCAAATTACAATTATTCATCCACTTCATCATCACTAGAAACAATTTCAAAACTAGCAGCGGCAAGACAGCAGGTAGCGGTACTACCCAAATCAAACAGAAAAAATAAAAAAATTAAAATTAAAACATAAACAAAATAAAATTAAAAATTAAAAACACAAACCTTTAATGAGTGGTGGTGACCGGGGTGGTGGTCGGCAGACGAGACGGCAGCAGGCGGTGGTGACCGGCGGTGGTGGTCGGGAGACGAGACGGCGGCGAGAGGTGGTACTACACAACCACAAACAAAAATTAACAAACACAAATATATATAAAGAATAACTTAAAGATATATAAATTAAACAAAAAAACAAAAGAATATTAAAATTAAAATTAAAACACAAACCTTTAAACTAAATGGTGGTGGTCTGCAGTGATGGTGGTGGTGCGTGTGTGTGGTGGTTAATTTCAATGTGTGGTGGTTAATTTCAATGTGGTGCTGTTGGTGGTGTTTGTGTTTTTAGATCTAGGGTTTTCACTAATTGAGAAGATGAGGTGAGGAGGGAAATGAATAAGGTTTTGATGGATTTGGCGGGTTAAAGTATTTTTGTTGAAGGGAACTGAAATTTTCATCTCCACTTTTGGAGATGATACTGTTGTAGCCAAAGGTTCATCCGTTCATCACTTCATCCCATTTCACTTCACATGTATTTAATTTATAATTGAATTAAAATCAATAATTTCATTTAAGGTAAAATGATTTCAATTAATTTAAAATAGTTTAGACTTTCTTTATAACTTATTTAAACTAGTTATTAATAAGAGTATAGATATAGACATATAAGGGTGCCAAAAAACTCGACCCAACCTGAACCTGAACTCGACTACGTCTATTTGGGTCCCGTTATTTGGCCCAAAAATTGAATTCGGGTTATTCGGGTCAACCCGAGTAACCCGAATACTAAATAGGTCTGGTATCAGGTTCAAAATATTTTGATTATTCGCGTTCGTGGCAATTCGTTAAACCGAGTTAATTTTTTATTTTATCACTGAATTGGTTTTTCAATACACTTTTTTTTAAACGGACTTATGGTTCATATACGGCTTATGCAACAAACAAATTATGTGATTTCAACTACTAAGTTTAAGAAATCAAATTATTTAATTTTCTAAGTGGGCCAGACCCGAACCCGACTTGACCCGAACAGATTCGACTCGACCGGATTTGACCCGAACCCGCCTAACCCGATCTTAGATAGGTTGGGTTCGGGTATGTTATTTTTGGCATCGACCCGACTTGAACCCGACCGATGTAACCCGAACCCGATAAACCCGACCCGATTAACACCCCTATAGACATATGGTTTACAACCCATGTTCCTTCATGAAATAACCATGATCTCAATTGAATACTTATGTACACATGATATTTTCATTATACAAGAGTTATGTTACTAATAATTTTAAACCTAACTACCACCTAACTTGTCGACTTCTATCATCTACCGTACTTGTGGTCAAAAAGTATATCTCGTCTCCACATAATAAACTCAATACACGTGGAGAGAAATGTGGCGTAATGGGTTGGTAATATGTTACTTGATAATAATCTTATATACAGTCCAATAGTGTACGCTTAACAAACTCTTAAATATAAATGGCTCGGTTTGATCACGTACACACCACATACATCGTTGTGCATGTGATAACCTTCTAAACTCGATCGTCAAATCTCATGTAATGTGTAAAATCGCCATTGTTTACACATTGCAATATTGACACATTTTAATTTATAAATATTAATTTTGTGAATAAAATAATTTATATATCTTTTAAAATCATTTTAACAATTATAAATAATTTTTTAAAAAAAAACATCAACTACATAAAAAATTTTAATACTTTCATAAAATTTTATTTTTTTGATAAAATTTTATATTTTTTTAAAAATTAATGTTAACAATTATAAATAATTTTTAAATAATTTTCTAATTGAATTTCGCTTGATACCTTAATAAAGTATTAATTTTTTGAATAAATTAATTTATGTATGATTTAAAATTTATTTTAACAATTATACATAATTTTAAATGGAAGTCCACTTTTAGCTACTGACGCGGTCGTAGCTAAACGTTGATAAATTTTTAATCTCCATGAGTAATTTAATTTGGCTAAAATTTAAAAAATATTAAACTATATATTTAGCTACGACATGCGTCGTAGCTAAAAGTGAAGGTCCATATCACACTTTTTGCTACAACATATGTGGTAGCTAAAAATTGTCCGTAGCCAATGATAGTATTTGGTGTAGTGGAGAGACATATATTCTTATATTAAATTGGTGAGTTTACCAACCTTGGACTTAAGTAACAGAAATACTTAGAGCATTTAGTTACTCATTCAATGCTCTTTGTCCAATGTCAGGGACCCTGAATGAGTCTTACCCATTCAGTGAGAAGATAATTTTTAGGGTTTTGTTTAGGGATCATTACAGAGAGAACGTGCTGAGATCACGATTGGTTATCAGGTTGCTGGCTTTCAATGTCAAGCATTCCTAATTCAACTTCAGTCTTATGAAGGTAGGTTCATCTAAAGGTTTGGTGAAGATATCAGCAAACTGATATTCAGTAGGGATGAAATGGAGTTCTATGTCTCCTTTCATGATGTGGTCCCTGATAAAATGATATCTGATATCAATGTGTTTGGTTCTTTGGTGAAGGACAGGGTTGTTGGAGATTGCTATAGCACTGGTGTTATCACAAAAGATGGGTACCATCTTGTAATGGATGTCATAGTCACTGAGTTGACTTTTCATCCATAACACATTGGCACAACATCCTGCGGCTGCTACATATTCAAGTGAAGACATAGCCACTGATTGTTGCTTTTTAGCACTCCAACAAACCAGCTTTCCTCCACGAAATTGAAAGGACCCTGAGGTACTTTTTTTGTCCATGTTGCAGCCACCATCTATGAGCTGCGTGGTAGGTACTTGATAGCATCAGCGGTTACGTTCTCCGACCAATCATGCAAGAACAAAGGTATAAGTTTACCATAGATGGCACTTTGGTGGCACCTTCTAGCTATAATGCTATCGGAAAAGATAATGTATGGATTAAGTTCCATAGGGTTAATCATGTTACGTTATCTGACGGAACGCTTGATGCACAAGGTGGTTCGTTGTGGGTTTGCAAATTATCAGGAAAGACTTGTCCTAAAGGAGCTACGGTACGTACAAGTATACACTACAATTTATAGACAAATTGCAATTTCTCCTTCTTCATATATACAACTTAAATTTAGTTATCCAATTTTTTTTTCAAGTAGTTCATATTTATAAACGTGGATTGAAATATCATATTAAGAAGCACACACCTACGATATTGAATTATCTACAAATGTATGACATTCTTTAATTATAGAATTTCAACTAAATTTATGCATTCATAGTCGTCTCTTCAATATGCATAGAGTGTTAACTTTGCACTTAGATATATCAAAAGTTAAAAACAGGTATTGTAGTTTGTTTTCCTAATGGTTATTTGTTTATAAGAGTTGTTATGTTTGATTAAATTTTTGCATAACTCATTTGGGCCCAACATTGCAGGCAACATAAATAGTCATGAAGTTCATAATGCATAAATTTTTTTGCATATACCTGTAAAATAAAGATACATTTTTCACAATCGTTGCCCTTATCTCTCTTGTCAATGAGCCAGTTAACATAATTATATGTCAATGGTTGGAACCATAGCTATGAACCAACATCAAGTGATCGGCTAAAATATGGGACATCAGGGTTATCCAGAAAAAAGCAATGGGCATTAAATTTTTTTTCTTTTGAATTCCTTATAATAGTACTCTAATTAAAGATATATTTGTGACTATGTGTTACAGACGCTCGGAATCTATCATTCTCAAAATGTAGTGATCAACAACTTAAAGTCGTTAAACAGCCAGATGTTTCATATCCTCCTATATGCATGCAATAATGCCAAACTACAAGGTGTACAATAGAGTGCATAAAGTATAATGATGGCTGACACATAAATGATAAAACTTGTTGTTCCCGTTTCACAGTTAGCTTAAAACAATAAAGACAACTAATTGTGAATCATGACTGAAGTAATGTAAGTAAAGATAAGTTTTAATAAGATAAACACACTGGGTAATTTTCAACATTTATATTATTTATTAAAACGATTCAAAAAGAATACATTACCCAAGTACTTGCGGAATAGTACTTGGGATTGAAATGACAAGTTTGGTATAACTCCTCACGAAGCTTAGGCTATGTCTAAGCACAACTACACAGGAACCACTGAGCTATCTCAGGGACATAGTTGTATTTGGAGGAGTGAAAGATTGCTTGTGTGTAATTCACAGTTAGTGCACAAGCTTAAAATCTTTCACTCCATCTCTTATGGCTATTTATCGTGTATGGTTTTAACTATATCCTAAAGGACAACCGACAGTTACGAATATAAAATCTTGATATATTTTGTTTCATTTACAATGGCTATTTAGAGTAAGTGACAAGGTGCTTTCTTCTTGTCGTTGATGACACCGAGCTCGATAGTTAGCGATTCGGGAAAGTTTAACTTTGGTTGATAACGACTTCGTCTTATCTGCTCAAACTTATCCCGCCTTGTCCCACTCATTCTTCGCCTCTTTAGCCTTGATCTTCATCTTGGTATTGTCTTCATGATAGTAGTTTGTGAGGAGTTTGGGATTCGGTGAGTTATTGTCATCACCACCAATCCACCATCTTCTTCTTGACTCGCCTTCACCCTTTAAGTTCCGCTTCTTAGGTGGAAAGACTTCTTATTCGCCTCTTCGAGTGTCACGAAGATAGCTCACCGAGTGTCTATGCGCTCGATGACTTGTTAGTGTTTAGGATCTAAACACTTGGGTATTTTCTATTCAAATCCTAGAATTAAGGGTTTGGGTATTTATGAACCCAACGGTCTCCCCTATTTTGATATACAAATAACCTAAGTGTTTGATCGGTGTAAGTGAGCAAATGGCTTCTTCTTACATCGAATGTACTAATGAACATAATAAGGAACACGAAATTTTTAACAAAAACATACATCGTTTATTCATCGATTCTGAGTTCCTAACACTAGTACAAAGATGAAATGATAAAGGTTTCAATGATTTTATCCAAGGAGTTCGGTGCTTCTAGTTTTGGCTTCGAGAGTAGAGTTGCTTTGTCGATGATCTCTCACTTTGGCATTGAGGTCATCCATGAACCGATGTTTGCAGGAGACTGAATTTGAGAGGCCACTGTTATGTAACTTAGCATTGTAGCTACACCTGCCTGATCGATATCACTCACCCTTTGAAATGTTGGGTTTCCATATACACCAATGAAGAAGGGTCCTCTTTCAGGCTCTTCAATGACTAAGCAGTTCACAAATTTTACCCCTTCAGGTAGCTCCCTATTACAGTCAAAACCAGGCACCTTGGCTTCAGGCTCATATTCAACCCTTTTCCTTTTTCCTTGGGATGATTGAGGTTGAGATCCTTGAGCCTCAGGAAGAGCGGATCGTATCCAAGTCGAGTGGCGCATCCTTTAGTCTTTCATAACGTTTGCTGAGGGATTTCATCAACTCTTTGACCACCACATTTTGCTTCTTTCCAATGATGGGACCAAGTTCATCGAGTTCAGTGATCCCAAAGTCAGTGAATTTAAACCGATCATGAACTTCAAAATCTCTCTTGTCATCCCCTTGTAGACATTCATTGCTAGTGGTTTGGATCTGGGGATGATTTTCACATCAGTGATTTTCTCAGGGGCCCTTCTGCTTGTTATGGTCCAGTTGTAGTGATCGATCCTTTCTTGCCTTATTGCAGCAACCCTCTTGTTCTTTTCATCTAGTCTTCTCCTTAGGGCAGTCATCTCAGCAACCTGAGTTCTTTAAACTTAAGACCAGCTTCTCCCTTTTCTAGTGTCTTTGGATCGATCCCTATCTTCTCAGCTTCCTCATGAACCACTTTAACCAAGGCTTCTTTGCTTCTTTGCTCTTCCTCATCCTGTTTCTTGAGTCTTTCTTCTTTATCAAGATATGCAGTTATCTGTTCTGGATTGAGCATGTACTTTTTGCCATGTATTTCATAGAGGATTTTGACAGGCTCAGTTGTGGTCATGATGGCTTTGCCTTTATCCTGGACTGATGAAGAAGTCGTAGATACAAGTGAGGGTGTAGTTGTGACAATTGGTGTTGTTGTTGTTGTTGTTGTCGTTGAGACTGTTGTTGTGATTGGTGTTCCTGATGGTGGGATAGATGATATGGGTGTTGTAGATACAGGTTGAGATGGCTCCCCCTCAGTGTGAGAGGGAGTCTCTTCAGCAGCTCTCTCCCCCTCAACTATTGCTGCAGCGTCAGTGAGAGCAAGAGTTGGTTGTGACACTAAGGGAGGAGGAGCAGCTTGACCTTTGAAGGCTTGATAGAACTCCGAGACCATGGACTGGATGTCTGATGTATCTTGTTGAAGACTTGAGACCTTTTCATCAAGATTGGCCTGAGAAGTTTCCAGTGTTGTCATTCTAGGCCCGAGATTCCAGGCCATAGAAGAGGATGATTTAGCCAAATCAGCAACCTTTGTTACCAGGGATCCCAGGGTGGACTGAAGAGCCTGCACTGAGGTGGGATGACCCTGAACGTTTGCAGTGTTTAGCAATGTGATAAGTTCAGTGAGACTGGACGAGTTCTTCATGTAGGTTTCCGTAGCCTCAAGCACTTTAGAGTTGAGTGCAGGGTCTTCTTTGACAGCTTCCCTGATTTCATCCAGCTTTTTGTGAGTATCATGAAAGAATCTGAGAAACTTCTTCTGGTTGTCATCCAGCCTTTCAAGATGATCATACATGAAATCCCTGTGCTCATCATTATTTGCATGGTTAGCAACCACTTCAGCTTTCAGATCGGCATAACTAGCAGTAGCTTCAACATGCTGATCCCATAGA
Organism: Chrysanthemum lavandulifolium; assembly: GCA_022545495.1. Classification (NCBI taxonomy): domain Eukaryota; kingdom Viridiplantae; phylum Streptophyta; class Magnoliopsida; order Asterales; family Asteraceae; genus Chrysanthemum; species Chrysanthemum lavandulifolium. The sequence continues at coordinate 285,301,224 of CM040242.1, read as the reverse complement.
GTATCAGTAACACCAGAGTAAAGCTTCCTGGTAGCCCTCTTTAACCACATCACAAGCTGCCTTTCAGTAAGAGGTTAAATGTTGTCATATTTTTTTCAGATCCTCAGGGCAGGAGGAAGAGGAAGAGTCAGAAATGTCATCATTAGGCTGAAAGGGTGACTCTTCAGTCTCTTTTGGATCAAGCTAAGGCTCTTGTTCTTGTTGTTGAACATCAGCGTCCATTTCTTCACCAGCTGAAAAAATTTCTTCCTCACTATCTGCAGCTTGCTCTTCATCAGAAAATAGTATGTCATTGACCTCAGCAACGGTAAGAAGACCAGTGGGGTTGATGGGTTCCGTATCAGTGGGTGGTTTTAGTCCCTCTGAGTCTTTGTCCCCTAGTGACACCTCAAACACTGATGGGTTTTTCCCAGTGTCTTCTCCGAAGTTAGGATTGGTTGTGAGTTCCGTATCGGCGGGTTATTTCTTTCCCTTCGAGTCTTTGTCCCTCGATGCTCCTTGAAGCACTGGTAGGTGTTTCCCATTGCCATTCTTAGAAGTAGTGGCTGTTGTATCCCTATCAGCGGGTTGTTCGTTTCCCCCTGAGTCTTTGGGATCAATAGTTGTGCCCTCAGACAAAAGCTTTGATTTGCGAATGTCCTCATCAGGCTTAGTGTAAGGCGCTCCCCTACCAGCGGGTTGTGTGTTTCCCTCTGGATCTTGGGGAGTAGTCTTTGGGACCAAGGGCACTAACTGTGATTGATCAGTGTCCTTCGTTGTCACTAGGGTGGTTGTTGCTTGGTCGCGCTTGGGTGTCTTATCAGTCTGGGGCCTTTTGTGCCTTTAGGTCAGGCTCCGAAGCCTCGGGGCCCCGAGACTTGGATTTGGTTTTAGTCCCGATCCGAGACTTCCTCTTTCTCTTTTGGGAGCAGGGGTTTGGAACATCGAGTCCACAGTGGTTGTTCTGACAACCATATGGGCCGTCAATTTTATTTCGATGACAAGGATGGGTCCTTTTGAAAATTTGAGGGCTCGGGGTGGCGGGTAAAGAACCATATTTATATTCCAGGGATAATTGCAACCCAAGAATACTTGTAAAGCACATGAGACAAACCTAGGTGCAAACGTATTTCGCCCTAGTTTTGCTCTGTAGCTTGGTTATGAGATCACTGTAAATGATCTCCCCAATGTCGATATCAGTCCCAGTCATCAAGCTGTATGCCATCATCAACTAAATAGCATTAATCTGTTCAGTGGATGAATGGTTCCCGTCGAGAACCTGAATCATGAAAGTGAACAAGATCTTCCAAGCCACGGGGAAAGGAGTTCTTGGTGACTGGGGTTTTGTCTAAACATTTTGGATCCAAAACAATTTTACCCAACTCAGCCTTAACAGTGGCTAGGTCAGGGTGAGCAACATATTTTCTTGGATTATAGTTAAGCCCTATAGATGTACAAAAGGTTTATAGTCCAGGGTGACTGATTGTTACCCATTTAAAATTTAGAATTTGATGAGAAACTCCCTGAGTGGTCTGAGGTCTGTCTCATCAGTTGTGGGTGTCGGGTCATAGGCCACTACAGTTGCCCAAAACTCCCTGAGGAAGTTTTGGTATAATATTGAAGAGGACTTAACAAAGGCTTTTTTAAGTGGGCAATTTAGCAAAAACTTTATAATTCCCTTATAGGCTGGGACATCATGTGGGTATTCAAAATTGCCTATAACATTGTTTGTTTTAAACTCAACATTTTCAAGACTGCCTAGCCACTCAGGTGCAAACTGAAGACTTTGTGTTCTTGCCATTTCCATTCAAAGGTTTTAAGTTTTTTGATAACGTGATGACAAGAACAATCAAAGAAGTAAGATTCTTTTAAAGTTTGTGATAAAACTTTTGTAAGTTGTTTGCATAGAAGATTTTGCATAAAACTGGCTTTAGATCGAAGAACACACAATTGTTTCTGGGTTGAGAAAATATTGTGACAGAGTTTGGATGCAGAAAAAAAATTGTGTGTGTTTTTTGTGTTTTGAGAGGGGTATTTATAGAGTGGTAAGAGGGTAGATTTTGCACATGTGAGGATTTGTAAAGTTTTTAAAGAAAACATTTTATTTGCCTCATTTAATGCGACCACTTCACTACCCGCAGTTGTCTCATGGTTTTCAAGGGAACAGTTGCAGTGCACAGTAAAAGTACATTTGCAGAGTTGAAATATCCTGAGGATATTTGTTGTAAGGATGGGCATTAAATGCCAAGTGGGATGAGGTAAGTTTTGAGGAAACCATGACATGGATGACAGAAGGGTTAAGAGACATATATTCCTATATTAAATTGGTGAGTTTACCAACCTTGGACTTAAGTAACTGAAATACTTAGAGCATTTAGTTACTCATTCAATGCTCTTTGTGCAATGTCAAGGACCCTGAATGAGTCTTACCCATTCAGTGAGAAGATAATTTTTAGGGTTTTGTTCAGGGATCAGGGACCATTTCAGAGAGAGTATGCTTTGAGGTCGAACCCTGAACATTTTGGATAGTAAAGTCCAAGGCTTGGTTATCAGTTCTTGACTTTCAATGTCAAGCATTCCTAATTCAACTTCGATCTTCAAGGTAGGTTCATCAAAGGTTTGGTGAAGATATCGACAGTCGATATTGATGAGGATGAAATGGAGTTCTATGTCTCCTTTCATGATGTGGTCCTGTTAAAATGATATCGATATCAATGTGTTTGGTTATTTGGTGAAGGAAAGGGTTGTTGGAGATTGCTATAGCACGTGTTATCACAAAAGATGGGTACCATCTTGTAATGGATGTCATAGTCACCGAGTTGACTTTTCATCCATAGCGCGTTAACCTGACATCCTCTACGGTTGCTACATATTGACTTCACCGTGAAGACATAGCCACCGATTGTTGCTTTTAGCACTCCAACAAACCAGCTTTCCTCCAAGAAATTGAAAGGACTCTTAGGTACTTTTTCTGTCCATGTTGCAGCCTGCATAATCAGAGTCAGAATATCCTTTGAGGTCAAACCCTGAAAATTTTGGATAGTAAAGTCCAAGGCTTGGAGTTCCCATCAGGTATCCGAGGATTATTTTGGCTGTAGTGAGATGAGATTCTTTGGGATTGGACTGATATCTTGCCATTAGACAATACTGAGAATTGTATGTCTGGTCTGGAAGTACTTAGATACATTAGTGATCCTACAATTCCCCTGAAATGAGTCTGATTGACTGATTTGCCAGTGAGATCAGGTCCAAGGTTATTTGGAGGGACCATTTGAGTCTTCACTGAAGCACAGTCAGAGATCTCATATTTCTTCAAGAGATTTCTGGTATATTTCTCTTGACTGATGGTGATTCCTTTATTAGTTTTCCTGATTTGTAGTCCAAGAAAGTAAGTGAGTTAACACATCATGCTCATTTCAAATTTCTTTGCCATCAGTTTTTCAAACTATTTGCAAAGAGTATAATTTGTTGAGCCAAAGATGATGTCATCAACATACACTTGAACTAGTATCATATCTTATTTTGTCCTATACATAAACAGCGTGTTGTCTATCTTTCCTCGACAAACTTTTTGGATCGGGAAGGTGAGAGTTTCATACCATGATTTGGAAGCTTGTTTTAGTCCATATAGGGCTATGTCAAGCTTGCATACATAGTCGGATGTTCACTACTCTCAAAGCCGTGGGTTCTTGAACATAAACATCTTCTTTGAGTTCACAATTCAGAATGCACTTTTACATCCATTTGGTAAACTTTGAAGTTCATGTAGGTTGCAAATGCAAGGAAGATCCTAATGGCTTCCATTCTTGCAACAGAGAAAATGTCTCATCATAGTCAATGCCTTCTTATTGATCAGTAACCTTGGGTACAAGTCCGCTTTGTTTTTAATGACGGTGCTGCTTTCATCGGTTTTGTTTCAGAAAACCACTTCATTCCCGTGACAATGACATCATGAGGACATTTGATCAAGGTCATGACCTTGTTTTTATCAAACTGTTGAAGTTCATCTTGCATAGCTCGAACCCGGCTTGGATGTTTTAGAGCTTGATGACACTTTGGGTTCTATTTCGATAGAAAATCAAGCATATAGACATTCATTGTCCGAAGTCGCTGTTAACTTAGCACCATGCTTCTTGTGAGCATGCCTTGCTGGTTCACTAATGATGTTCACAAGCTCAATGTCTTGAGATCTTGTCCACTTACTTTGTAGTCTAGGATCTGAGCTTGATGAGGTCATTGGAAACTCAGGAATGGGTTCAGGTGCAGGAGCCACAGAATCATTTAGATCATTTTTTGAGATGCTTTGTTCAGGTTGGGATTCATGAATTACAAGTTCCTGAACATTTGGTTCAGTATTACCTATCCCAGTGGGGACTGATTGATTATCAATGAATTCACTGATTGTTGGTTGAGGAAGGTTGTGGGGTAAGACATAGTATGAGATATCAACATCAACTTGATATGAGGAATTGATTTTAGTGTTGAACTCATCAGGAGGGTATCTTGATGAGTCATCAATTCCTATTTCCTCAACTAAGGTATTGGTAAACCTGATGCTTTCTGAACTTTCATCAAGGGTGACATGGAAGGTTTCCTCAACTTGTTGTCTTCTAGTGTTAAACACCGTGAAGGCTTTGGATATCAGTGAGTAGCCTAAGAAATATCCATCATCAGCTTTTGCATCAAATTTTCCTAAGTGATCCTTGTGATTGTGAATGAACACAGGACACCCAAACACATGAAAGTAGCTGATGTCAGGAAGTCTTCCTTTGAAGACCTCATATGGGGTCTTGTTATGCCTTTTGAAAATGATTGACCTGTTTTGAGTGTAATAGGCTGTTTTGACAGCTTCAGTCCAGAAGTTCTTTGAAAGTGCTGAGCCATTTAACATAGTTCTAGCAGCCTCAATGAGAGTGATGTTTTTCCTATCAGCAACCCCATTTTGTTCAGGGGTATATAGAGATGAAAATTTTTGGGAAATTTCCTTTTCATCACAGAAACTCTCAAGCTCTTGATTTGAACTCGCACCATTGTCGATTCGATTTTTAAGCGTAATGTCATTCGGTTTTCAATCTTCCCGATGAATGACATTATGGTATCACCGCTGACTCTTTTGGAAATAAAGTATACCCAAGTGTATCTTGAGAACTCATCAACAATGACAGTGTATGCTTCTCTGCTGGATTGATCTTGTTGTGGTCCAAAGAGATCCATATCACGGGAGGTGAAGGTAGCTTTGATGGAGAAATTTTGTTTTGTTTTGAATGATGCTCGTGATGTTTGCCTTTTCACAGTGAGCATGGTTTATCTTTTGCAAAACCGGTGATGGTAAACCAAGGACTTTGTTTTGTTTTGCCAAGTTGTTTATATTTTTGAAGTATAAGTGAGAGAGTCTCTTAAGCCACAGCCAGTTGATAGTTTCAGTGGCTTTGGCAAAGAGACATGTCCCATTCTGAGAGAGAGTTGACATGTCAAGGACATATACATCATCTCTCCTGGGAGCTATTAAAACAACTTCTTTGTTAGCATTGAAAATTGTGCCTTGTTTATCATTGAACTGCACTATGTATTTTGCATCACACAACTGACTGACACTGATGAGATTGTACTTTAGACCATTGACATAAGCTATTCTGAAGAAAACTATTCCATTACAGTTTACTGAACCATAACCTTCAGTGGGACATGATGAGTTATCACCAAATACTATCTTGGGTCCTGGCTCCTTTACATACTTGTACAAATACTCCTTTACACCAGTCATGCTTCTTGAACATCCACTATCTAGATGCCAAATAGGCTCCCTGGCGTGTCTCTGCAAAAATAGTAACCTGAATTAGTTTCTCTTGCTGACCCGCTTACTAGTGGGCTTGGGTCTCATGGTCTGTTTGAACTTACCAATTGATTCATGGTCGGTGGTTGAGTGAAGTGTGCTACCACGGTTTTGCATTTGCTTCTCGAGGAAGACTCGGTGATGCGGGTTTTTTGAACTTCTCACGATAAGCACAAAACACAACCGTAATAGTAACCAACAAAATCTAAAATAGAGATAAGAGACAAAAAGATAAATAACTTGAAACTAAGAAATAACAAGTACCAAGCCAATGGATTGGGGTAAACCAAAGCAGGTATTCGTACCACTCAGAGGTGGCAGATCAAGATGTTAGTCTGCCCGTTTGCACCCACAAAGACTTAAGTACTATTATTTAAGAATGAAAGTAGACTTATAGAGCAATATGCAGCGGAAGGAACAAATCACAATTACCCTAGATTCACTTAGTATAGGGCTAATGGTGAGCAGGAAGCAACCAACAATTATGCCAGGAGAAAGCTCTAATTTTTCAATTAATACCCAATACAGCAAGGTAATCGAGATTGACCACCTTAGGAAATCTATAAATACTTTTAATTGTTGCCGGAGGGATCAGGAAAAAAGATCCCCAAGTTTTTAGAAAGAAACCCTAGAAATTAAATCAACCGTGATTATGAGCCCGTGGCTCTGATACCATGTGAGAAAGTATCAGCAACAATATAATCACAACAACACCTTTATTCAAACCAGAACCTCAATAATTGGCATAGATTGAACCAACCAACAATACACAATGTTTACAAGGTCAGGTTAAGACAATAACCAGACAGTTACAAAGGAGAAACAGACCAGTACAATGATCAAAAGAGAGTGAGTGTGAGATAGTGACTGCACACACAATTGTGTTTCTAACCCTAGAATAAAGGGTTGTTTAAGTAGGAGAATAAAATACACTAAGCCCCTCAACTCTTCTGATATGAATAAAACCAGCAGCACACTTTCTCTTATAGAAGATAACTATAATTTGTCCATGAATGGCCCTTGATATAAAAGCTGCAATAAGACACATCTAGAAGCACAATTAGCAATTGATAGATTGATATGTTTGAGCAGAGATTATGATGATATATTTGAACATTACCCATGCATAGCAACAAGATTTTGAGTATTCAGTGTATTGGTTGATGTATTTTTGGGTATCAAATCACTTAGATACTACCATCATATCCTTCTTCCGGCTAATCAATATTATACCATAAACAATCGCCATCAACACATTATTCGCTAAAGATTGTGATGTCAGTGCATTGATTCCGACAAATATGACATAAATTAAAACATTGATCCAATTGCTCCGTATTACATTTTCTAAATCCATCGCCTTCTATGCACACAGGTCGAAGATAATTCTAGTTCATTGTGATCTCCATCCAAACAAGCAAGAGTTAACGAATAACAAGTCGTTGATCTATTTTTATCAATAAGGAAAAGTCATGCGAATATGTAATGGACTTTCACCTTATTGTTATTGTATGTAACCAACTTTCTTATACCATTTCATGTAACATAGTTCTATTTTTGCCATTGTATGGGGTTAATTCTTATATCTTAGCAAAAGACATGAACTGTAAAGAAAACAAAGGTTTAATTTGCTACGTAAATGCTTAAAAGTCACTCGCATGACATCAAATGGTAAAGTATATACATTTAACCTTATAGGATACTTAATGCAATTGCCGTTAAAAAACATCAAACGTTAAGATTAAGTAGTCGTTACACAACAAAGGAAAACATGTAAATAATGTTCATTGCGCTTTGGCTCGACTTCCTTAACAAAAACTAGAAACGCGGAAAAGTTCATTACATTTAATTTTGGCGAATTTTCTTAACAAAAATGAAGCAGAAACAATGAAAACGCAAACTTCTTTTAGCAAGCACAATAGTGAAAGAAACTGTCCTAGAAAAAGCCCAAACAATGCCTTTTTTGTAAGCAAATTTGCCATCTTTCAACACAACCTTTTTTTGTAAGAATCAAAATAACCTTATAACCCCAATATGCTTAAATCACAGGAACCTAAATCGTTCTTTAGAACCCACAAATCTGTACAGAAAAGTGACCAGGAAAATAGAAAATTTAGTTTTTCTTTAGTCTTGCTACAAACTTAATAAAAGAAAACAATATTTTAGAAAAGAACGCAGGGTTTTGTGAAGGAGGGTTTAATGACCAAAATTGACTCAAAATCTTTTGAAGTATATATACTTTATCGTATTTTTGTGCATGTGTGGCAATATATTATGTATTTATCTATCACACATATCCTTATTGTATTGCAATTATATACGTATATAAACAGTATTGTACTTTTATATGAATTACTATAAGCCTATATATATCAAGAGCAACACATGCATATTGTACGAACAACTACCTGACTATATACTTCAACAATCGATCTTTTACCATGGTGATAAAGTATTTTTCATCGTCTACTTTCTTATCTTTCTTATCGCTCAACACTAAATCGGCTAAAGTAACATACAATGTTGCTGCGTTAGGAGCTAAAGCCGACGGTCGTCTTGACACAAAGAACGCGTTCTTGAGAGCATGGAATATGGCTTGTGCTTCTACTGCTCCAGCCACCATCTATGTGCCGCGTGGTAGGTACTTGATAGCATCAGCGGTTACGTTCTCCGGCCAATCATGCAAGAACAAAGGTATAAGTTTTACCATAGATGGCACTTTGGTGGCACCTTCTAGCTATAATGCTATCGGAAAAGATGATGTATGGATTAAGTTCCATAGGGTTAATCATGTTACGATATCTGGTGGAACTCTTGATGCACAAGGTGGTTCTTTGTGGGCTTGCAAATTGTCGGGGAAGACTTGTCCTAAAGGAGCTACGGTACGTATGACTATACACTACAATTTATACACAAATTGCACTTTCTTCTTCTTCATATACAACTTAAATTTAGTTATCCAATTTTTTTATTAAGCAGTTCATATTTAAAAACGTGGATAGAAATATCATATTTAGAAGCACACACCTACGATATTGAATTATCTACAAATGTATGACATTCTTTAATTATAGAATTTCAACTAAATTTATGCATTCATAGTCGTCTCTTCAATATGCATAGAGTGTTAACTTTGCACTTAATATATCAAAAGTTAAAAACAGGTATTTTAGCTTGTTTTTCTAATGGTTATTTGTTTATAAGAGCTGTTATGTTTGATTAAATTTTTGCATAACTCATTTGGGCCCAACATTGCAGGCAACATAAATAGTCATGAAGTTCATAATGCATAAATTTTTTTGCATATACCTGTAAAATATAGATACATTTTTCACAATCGTTGCCCTTATCTCTCTTGTCAATGAGCCAGTTAACATACTTATATGTCAACGGTTGGAACCATAGCTATGAATCAATATCAAGTGATCGGCTAAAACATGGGACATCAGGATTATCCAGAAAAAAGCAATGGACATTTAAATATCTTTTTTCTTTTGAATTCCTTATAATAGTACTCTAATTAACATATGTTTATGATTATGTGTTACAGACGCTCGGAATCTATCATTCTCAAAATGTACAGATCAGCAACTTAAAGTCGTTAAACAGCCAGATGTTTCATATCCTCCTATATGCATGCAACAATGCCAAGCTACAAGGTGTGAGCATCTTAGCATCCGGGACCAGCCCGAACACAGATGGTATACATTTATCACTTTCTACTGGTATTACCATCTTGGGCTCTACAATCTCGACGGGAGATGATTGTGTCTCGATAGGCCCAGGAAATTCCAATGTCTGGATAGAGAAGGTCACGTGTGGCCCTGGTCACGGCATAAGGTATATTTAAAATATAAACGTGTTTAGATTCAACTTATTTGCATATTCGTATGTACGAGATAACACTTACATAAGCACTCATAACACCCTCAAGTCAATGATCTTTTGACGTGAATTGGGAACAACTTATTCAAATTAAAACACTTTCATGCTTTGTAATCCGTAACAACTAACTAAATGTAAATACATTGCATTTGTTTTTCAGCATTGGGAGTCTAGGATGGGATTTGCAAGAAGCCGGTGTTCAAAACGTAACCGTAAAAAGCTCAACATTTATAGGTACTCAAAATGGTGTGAGGATAAAGACATGGGCTCGTCGTAGCAATGGGTTCGTGAGGAATATATTTTTCATACATGCAACAATGGTGAATGTAAAATACCCAATCATAATAGACGGAAAATATTGCCCCCACAATACTAATTGTCCCAAAGAAGCTGCTGGAGTGAAGATCAGTAACGTAGTATATGAGGATGTACACGGAACATCAGCAACACAAGTGGCCGTGAAATTTGATTGTAGCAAAGGAAGCCCGTGTCGTGGAATACGATTAAAAGATGTTAACCTTGTATACTCTGGCAAACCAGCGATTTTGTCTTGCTCTTTTGCTGATGGTACTGCTTCTGGATTACTCATACCAAGAAGTTGTTTGTAACTATATAGTTTATTGTGACTTTGAGTGTTACTTTCTTAGTTTTATAAGAACACATTTGCTTGTAATGTTACAGAGAAGGATTTCGAAATGTTCGGCGCATTGCAGTCAGTTTATGCTATAAATTTATACTTGTTTTACTCATTTACTTTGTTCATACAAAAATAAATTTTGTTGCTTCACATCTATATTGTTGCTGAGTGTCTAAGTGATTTGATCTATGATTAATATGCTCGATGTTGTGAAAATGCTCTTATTTTTTTACACTGATTAGTAATAAACATGAAATAAGTATGTTGGTAATTGTTGCTTAGCAGTAAATGAGATTCTTATAAGATATCTTAAACCAACTCAAATTCAGTGAAAAGAGCTACCCTGTTTGTGACATGAGAATGTGGAATTTTGTTACTATCATAATTTGCTTAAAATGCAATTGGGAATCCATTTCACTAACTACAGTTTGCTAATACGCTATTGAATGGTCAATATTCCAAATTCAAAGTCTCCAACCTTGTAATAAAGTCATGCAAATGGTTGTGCTAATGGCATGTAAATGACGTTAGTAATTTTGACATTTAAACTTAATATTTGTTGGGTCTTTGATCAATCCAAATATCATTTCCTAACACTATATATTTCTAGATTGGCGTTTACATCACGTCATATATATCTTGTTAGTATTCCTATACATGGGTGTAACATTGATTTCTTTTTTACCATAAAGTATTACAAAGTGGAAGAAAAATTAACACCCACTTAGGAAAAATGGCAAAGACTTGACTGTTTTTGGACATGGGATTTTGACATAAAATCGTGTATGCTCCACCAAATGTTCACAGGTTGGATTTGAGCGTAATTTTATGCTCACTAATTTTTTGATTAATTGTTTGAATGATTCAATGAATGGATTTATACCAAACAGATTAAATAAAACTTCATATTATAAGTTGAACGAGTGATTTAACTGCTAATGTGCCTTTGGGACAAAAAATGCCACATTTTCAAATTTTGTGAACAACAAATGCTCATAAAACACTTGTAGTAAGTAACTCCAACCTAAGTATCGGGTGAAGTTCGGTGTGTCGTTAGATGGTGTTAGGAATTAGGATGTTGGCATTGTTTCCTTCCTCTATATATATTTTTATCCATTTTTTCAACCATGTGGTAAATTAATAATTTAATTCCAACCGGTGCCTATGTTCTTCTAGGAGGGACAATGGATCAAATTAACAAGTCAATGCTTGAGTGTATGAAATATGGCTCAGTATAGAGTTACCCTGTTTATGACATCAAGATGTGGAACTTTGTTGTCTACTGAAAATTACATTCCTAAAATGTCAGTTGACACAAACCACTACCACAACTCCACAAGTGCCGTCATAAGTCACCTTCAAAAATACCCTTGCCCCTTCAGGGAAACATGAAATAAACACACAACGTTGTACCTTTCCGATAAAGGTTTTCAAGATCGTGAGACTACCAATCATTGTTTTTATTTTTGCAAGATCAAGATTGTAAGATCGAGATCATAATATCGAATCAGGATCTTAAGATCCTACTATAATGTCGTTTTTAAGCTGACCGTAATATTTATAAACCATATTAAGCGAAGTACGTACTCTTAAACATATTTAAAATATAATATAAATTTATTTCTTATTTTTTCTTCTTTTGCAAATTGAAACAAATCAATGTCGTGAATCAAAATGGCTACTGTGAACAAACTGTTGGTTTGTGGGAGTTATAAACACGACAAAACGACTAGAAGTGTGTGAGCCGATAGGGGCACACACGATAAACACGAGTACGTGTCGAACGTATAATTACTTGAATATATACCCGTTATATGTATCCATGATTACCCCGATTACTATACACGATCCATGGGCTTGTCCATTAGATAAATGGGTCGGGTTTAGGAGCGTTTGGACCCAGCTTGTTCAAGCGAATGGGTAAAGGGTGTTTGGGCTTATGGCTTGTTGATCAAGCAAAGACCCAAACAAGGGTCGGTTGTTTTGTATAAAACCAAACGTACCCGTAATTCTCATCTGATGAATTGTACGCATATATCTATACCTAAACACTATCACTAAACTGAAGATATTCAGTTCCTATTCCAGTCGACTAGGACTCTAGTCGATTAGGGGTTTTGTTTTGTTTTGTTCAATCTCAACTTGCATCGTTTCAAGATGTTAGGGAATTGATCAATTAGTGTTAGTTCTTGTTTTCTGTTCCTCCTGGTCGACAGCAGCAACATCAAACAAAAGGTTTCCTGGTTCTGATCATTACTTGCTTCTCGGACAGAACAATTATGGTGTATATTGGATAGCACTTAGCCGATATCGGGTAAAGAAGTTTTCCAGCTTCTTGTTTGTTTTTCCTGTTCTCGGACAGAAATACATTGGGCAGGAAAGAGACAAGCTTGTCTTGAGTGGTTTTTCTTGTTCACGAATTATTCAAGTGGTCAAATTGGTTGATTGGGTTTTATTATTATTACGTTCTCGACTAGCGTTTTAATCGAACGTATACGTTAATCGGGTTTGTGTGTGATACTCTTCGAGGTATCTATTTTAGGTGCTGAGTTTCGTTTTGGTTTCTTGTTCCGTTATTAAAGATCAATAACCAAGCAAGGTTAGGGTTTCTTTTATCCTTTTTATTAATTAATTATTGTATTAATTAATTGTTTATTAATTACGTGATTAATCTAATTGCGATTACTAGATCCTTATCCGCTGCGTACTCATAGAGGTTAATGGTTAACTGGTTATAAAATCCCAACAGTGGCATTACGAGTCATCTCGTTTTTGCGATTATGGGTTACACGTTTCTTATTAATAAACATGTTTAAAAGGTTGCATGAAACTTAATTTAGTTATTCGTTTTATTTTGTTTTGACAACTATATGCAATACTTGTCAATTTTTAATAAAAAATAACTAGTCACACACAAATTAAATTATATTGATAATTTAAATTAATTTGTTAATTGGAATTACTTGTTAATTAGAATTTAATTTACATGTTAATTATAATTACCTTGTTAATAATTGTTAATTAAGAATTACATGTTAAATAAAAATTACTTGCTAATTAGAATTAAAAGTTAATTTGTATTTATTAATTGTTAATTAGAATTATTATGATAATTAGAATTACATATTGGTTTATAAATACATAAAATTGCGTAATTACTTGTTAATTGAGATTGCCATGTTTTATGTGTTTTCCGGCCACAAGACCCACTCAATTGCTTTTGGGATGTATGGCGATATAGGTATTGTATCCTAGTGACGGTCTTATGGTTTTCCGTTTGGGGAAGACTCGCAAGAGAACTCGGAACAATATGTGGTTATATATTGATGTTTATGCTTATATGTTTTAGATTCCTATATGTGCATTATTACTTGCTTTGACACCTAATTGTATGCAATATGGAATAATACATATCGTAACCATAACATTAATATAGGTCTTTATTTACACGCCTAAATATCATGCTCATTGTGACCTGCTATTTGATTCATGGAAAATCGTTTTTGTTAAATAAAATGACCTAATATATGAAACACGTTTTCAAGAATTTAAAAACTAGACGCTATGGACACTTGAGATGTACGGCTCACCCACTAGAACAAACTCAAAAGAGGGTTCAAAGAGGTGCGCATAGTTGCACCGAAAGGATGTCTAGGTTATGCTTCAGCGCTTACCTGGTCCTCTGCATCCCTGTGCGTTCGATTGGAGCTACCGTGAACCATGATGATCACTACAATGTCATTACCAAAAGTTTTTAAAATCAGTGTTACAAAGTTGTTTTGCATGCTTCTTTGTACACGACTTTTACGACATTTATGTGTGTATACCTATTTGTTAATTTTAAGTCTATGCCATCCAACTATGAACATGTGCACTTTGATTGACTTCTCTGGTCAGACCTAAGGGCCTTTCCAACCCATGGTAATTATTTCTCACCGGTCGACCTCGGGTTATTTTTACACGCTCATACTTGGTCGACTTATCTCGAGTTAACTTGGTCGACCTCGAACCCGAGGCATAAGAAGAGAACTAAACATGTTTTTGACATTATTACTTGATACTAATGCCTTAAACAGGTCTCATAAATCTAAGAGTTGCATTATGCAATTAACGCTCGTCGCTACCTCTTGTCCTATTTTTTATACATTGGTCAGACCTATGGTAATTAAATGGGGTTGCAAGATTGATCTTAGTCTTATTAGTAATTAATTGGGTAGTTAATTCTTTTAAGAATGTAATTATCAAAAATACTAGAATTGAACTTTTTATGTTCTGATTAATTGTGTTATTGCAACATAATTCGTAAACAAAGTTGTTTTTTTCGAAAGACAAACTTAGTCTCTTTTCCTAGTAAGAAGAGTGAGACTTATTCCTATCTTTTCTCCTTAAGTTGACTAACTAAGATAGGATTCCAAAATTGATAAACTCTTTTATGATCTTTCATTACCCTTTCGTGGTCTAGAGTTAATTGAAAGATAGAATATTTTGTGTAACTGGAAACATTGTGTTTAGAGCTACCAAAATAAACAACATCTTGCACTTGTCACGATCTATGAGTTTAAACTGCAAAGAGTAAAGAAATTACTAGGATATTCGCTAGGTAATTTTCTTGGACTCTTATTATTCCTAAAGTGCTAATTACCCTTGGGGTTATGTAGACGATAAAGGAGGAATTGCATGCTAAAGATTCAAGTTAATTGAATAAAAGAATGGCTAGTCCATTGTCTACATAAGTAAAACTTCATATACTCTATTCAATACCTATGTACATGCTACTCGTAGGCATTTGAAGAGAATAGGAAAGTATATAAAACTACTATATGCTTTCTACTGAAAATGTAACACTTACAATGTTGACAAATCCAGTGGGAGCAGTTGCATTTTATTACTGCAATATCATTCATGTAATGTTGTCAATTTCAGTGGGAGCTACGAGATTAATTTCCTGTTAGTCACCCATATCAATTTCAAACTTGCTTTGAAATAATTCATTACTTTCCGAATATGAACAACTATTGCTTAAAGGAAAATTGCATTTTATTTTATAAGATAACACGTTGCCTTCCTGCTGTCGCTTCCTGAAGTGTTATCTATAGAATAATAATCCACAATTCCTTATTACAGGTTATGGTTTTAAAACTACTTATGATATATATGACATTATCATACTGTTTGAACAATCAACCACGTGTTGTTTGTTTTCATAATATGATGTTGTACCTTTCACAAGTGGGAGAAATCTCAAAGTGTGTGCAAGGAACAACAATATTATTGGTATCTCTTGACCGCAAGGTAAAGGAAACTAATAAGTCTACTAGGACTTAAACAAGTTAGATGTTTATTGCCCTACTACTTGTAAACAAGAATTCTACTAGGACTTAAACACATGAGATGTTTATTGCCCTACTACATTCTAATAATGATTCTACTAGGACTTGAACACGCTAGATGTTTGTTGCCCTACTACATTTAAATGTCATAATATAGTGTAAAGATACTTCAACATTTGACTACATGTTTTAGTCAACATAATTATGGTTATATAATAATGATCATAATTCTGAGTATAAAATTAACTTGAAATTACTATAGAACTCAAAAGTTTGTGTCCATGATTACTTTTGTTAGTATAATTATGCTTACATGTTAAGACATAATTATTAAGTCCTTGAATTAGTCAATGACTTATAACATAAAGTATATATAGTAAAAGTGTTATGTCTTCTAGTTAACACATAAACATAAGGCCTTTGAATTATTCAAAGACTAATAATGTATTATTGAAATGTTATGTTTTCTTGTTAACACATGAACATATAATCCTTGAACAGTTCTGTCTACTTGTGAACAAGTGAACATAAGGTTCTTGTATTGTTCAATGAATATACATTATTGCATGCACTTGGTTCGTAAATACTTTATATGCAATTTGGCTCGACCCAATTGACAAGTATTTGGTCTAAAGAGAATTAAGTTATCTATAGAATTCTGATATGGTTTCACAATTCTAATAACTCATAGGATACCAGTTCATTATGGTATGTCTAATGTGTTGGATCAAACCTTATTCATAAAGTTTGGTTCTTGATAGCTTTAATTGCTCTACCTCCAGAACATATCAAGGTTAGAAAATTGCGTGTGTCATGGATACACTCAATAGAGTTCAAACATAGAAGGTATTCAAGACAACCTATAACTGAAAACCCTAATTCATTAGGGATTTGAGGTTTTACCACTCAAGCCAGTTGAATCATAAACCCTTTTGGATTTTTGATTTGTCTACACTTCCTAGCTTGAAGATTGTAGTTTTGGTGTTCTTCCTAGCTTGACGAAACACAAAACTGTTGCTAGAACTTTTGGTTAAGAATCCGTCTGGCTGTAAGACCAAAAGACGTGAAAAGTCGCGTATAAAAGGTGGAAAACAGCAAGCTATTGATGCGAGTTCAGTTAATAGGAATTCATGTTCAATATGTGGAGCTAAAGATGGCCACAGCAAGAGGACCTGTCCAAATAAGTATAGAGTACATGATGATTTGGTTCAATCTGAAGCTACATCATAAATCTTTTTACTGTTTTTTGTCCAAATAAGAATTGTTATTGAAGTACTTTGAATCTTCTTTGATTGTTTACAGATTTTGTTTTATGAAATGGATTTTGATTTTTTTTAGTGTTAAGTGATTTATCTTTTCTTGTGTGGTTAATTTTATGAGAATTCTCACATTTGATTTATCTAGTTTGTTTTTCCTGTTATATATCATATTTGATATACATACATAATCACATTTGATTTTTTACTGTTATATTTTTGTTTTCAAAAATCATATGTGATACTACCATTAGCACATTTGTTAATCAGATATCACATCATACATTTTCAAATTGTGTTATAAAACGCGGAGTCGGTTAGCAACATCATTTTATCGAATATATGTGTAGCAAAACTTGTACAACAACACATATAATCCAAAATCACATCCGCAGATGTGCCGCCATATTCATTAGATAACCATTTCAGATAGAAGTGTAATACTAGTTACGACATTTTAGCATACGACATAACATTGTGACATTGTACCATAAGACATAACATATTGTTCTAACCATTCTAAATGGCATACGCTATCCCAAATTTAACTAATTAGAAGTAAGTTTCTAACTGCATCACCATTGTCACTCCAACTTTACCCCAAGAAGAGTGACTTCCCATCTATTCGTCAGCTCCTACCATCTATCAACTGTCTACTAGTAACTTTGTTAGCCTTAATAATAATTAATAGAAGTGATGGTCATTCACGTTTAGGAACTTTGTAACGTGTGTTAGTTATCGTGATAGAATAGTCAACGGGCTCGTGGATTGGGCTAAGCTAAATGGTTAGACGTTTAGTTAAGCTAGCCTTTTATCACTTGTAATCCAATCCTACCCAACCCAATCCATACGAGGCCCATGGAAAGCCCATAAGGGCATTATGTAAGGTAGTATAAATACCCCTCAAATGGTCATTTGAGGGGTATGTGCTTGAGTGTGTTTGTGTGTGTGTTTTCTTATGAAATATAGTTTCATGTTCTTCTCTCTTTCTCTCTAAACACACCTAACATATATCAAGTCACCAAGTTCTTCTCTTCATCTTTCTACGCATAACATCCTTGTGTATAACATCTGTTTATGTTATACGTGTTCTTCTTGTGGTAAGATTGGTATTCTTGTGATAAGGTTGATATATTTAAGGTCCTACAATTGGTATCAATCGCCTAACAATGGTTTAGGAGTTTTGTGTTACGTTTTTGGTTCGAACTTTACACATAAAGTTGCGTTTTTTCTCTATAAACGTGGGCTTTTTGCATAAAGTTTTGATTTTTACGAGGTTTTAAGCTTAAAGTAGTAGACTTTATTGATCTTTAAGTGTTTTGGAAGAAGTTTGTGCAAAATAAATCATTTGGAAACGTGTTTTTGGGTGAAAAGTAGCGTTTTTACAAAATCTGGGCAGTTTTACGCGTAAGAAAAATCAAGTACAGAAAAGTCAAAACCCTCTTTTCGCGAAGCAAAAGAAAACCCTCGTTTCCTACGCGTAAGGTCTACTGCGTAAGAATTGAGTTTTACGCATAAGCTTTTGGTGAAGAATCTTCGTGCTAACGGTTACTCGATGCTTCCTCACTTGGATAAGTTTGTGGAACACTTCGACTTTGGATATCTTCTACACCGGTATAAGTGTAAAGGATTTTGGGCAAAACCCTAGTTTTATCGTAAGCTATTCCTACGTGTCGCTCTCTTGTTACGCGTAAGTTGGGTTTTACGCATAAGGAAATCCTACGCCTAAGCTCCAACGTCTACGCCTAAGCTCATAGTTTACGCATAACAGGACTCTATGCGTAACTTCTTCTGTCTACGCCTAAGCATTTTCTACGCCTAAAGGATTTTGGCGGGAAAATTTGAGTAAAATTTAAATTTTAGGGGAGTCTAAACGTTCAATGTTTACGCGAAATTCAAATTTTGGTATAACTTGAAAAATTTTGGTCAAAAATTCAAATTATTGGACCCAAATTCAAATTTTTTGGGTCAAATTTGGCGTCAAAATTGTCAAAACTCAAATTTTTCATACAACCTTAGAATTGATTTTTATTGTGAATTTCAAATTTTGGGACAAAAAAGTTTACGCCTAAGAACATGTTTACGAGTCAGAATTTCAGCAAAACTTCAAACGGCCATACCTTATTAAACACAACTCCTTTATCGTTGAATCGATCCTACATCAACTTTATCAGTAATACCTTCGTCAATGGCAACTCAACAAGACATTCATGCAGCCGGTGCCAAAAACCGTCCTCCTATGTTGGAAAAAGGTGGTTATCTTCAATGGACAAGTCGTATGCTCCGCTACATCAAAACCAAACCTAGTGGAAAATTAATGATTCAATCCATTACGAATGGACCCTTCAAGCCTCGACAAGTCCAAGTGTTGAACCTAAGATCTTGATAGATCTTTAAGCACTCGTAGATCGTTAGTTATGCTTATGTAATCACAAACACACTAAAAGACAGTCTCTATAACTTGTATTCTATAGCGGAAATCAAACACAAGTAATAACACAAATAACTAAGAAATTCTTTGATCCTCTATGGATCTTTTTATAATACTAAAACTTTGTTTTTCAAATTCGTACATAATTCATACTATTGTGTTCCTTTTATAGACAAGGAACCCTAAACCGTTTCCCAAGAAACGTATAAACATAAAACTAAATAAGATATACATTATCACTTTCTAATAAAGCTCATGCATATCCTAACTAACTATAGAATACGCGGAATATCTATCTCCTTGAAAAGAAACTATACTGGTTTTATAACTTCAGTAATTACTTCTTGACAGAAAATCCTTGCACTTCAGAGAATCCTTGGCGATAACTCAACATAATTGTACTTAGTAGAATTCCCAACAATCCTCCCTAAACGGAATTTGACAAGGTTAAGTTCCAGTTTGTTGATAGATCTTTAACACTTCAGAACTAGAGGATTGTACTCGAACAGCAAAGAACCAAAACAAGGACATCTCTATGATGACAAAACTTTGAAACACCAAATCTTTGCAGCAACAAATGACAAAATGTACATCAAAACATATTAGTTTCATACTATTCTCATCACATCTAGGTGTGTTAACTCCTGTGAGAGGTGAATCATTGAAAATAATGGATTTGATGTCTCTTTACCAATAGCCATTACTACTGGAGTACCAATATGTTTAAGTTCAAAAACTATGGTACACTGATAACCATATGATTTATTAGCAAATCAGCAACTATAAACGGATTTAAAATGTCTTTACCTGTAGCCGTTTGCTCAGGACTAGTCAAGTCTTAGGTGGAAATAATCCCCTTTGGTGAATTGAGGACCCAATATGGTATTCCACTGCCTTTACCACAAGCCATATACTTGTGGGCTAGCCAATTCTTGGATTCCAAAAAGGAATAAACCATGGTGAATTGATGACCATACAACCCTCAACAATGAAGCATGGGTGAGTTGCATACCCTATGATTTTGAGCAAACCATTACATCTATCAACAGATTTGATGTGTCTTTACCAAAGTTGTACCCTTTGGACTAGCCAACTCTTTGATGTACACAAGGCATAGCTGGTGAGTCGATAACCAACAACAATGTACAACAAATCTGCAAGAAAAGTTAGACAAACAAAAAATATACATAGACTTTTTTTTAACTAAGAATAAAACAAAGAATCAAGTAATACAAGTTAACAAAATCAAGAAAAACCTTGATGTTGCTGAAGCTGAGTCTTAATCAATCCAATCAATTGTTCATCATGTAGCAAATCATTCCCAACTGGATCAGGAGGAACTTCCAACTTCTTTCTAAGCATTCTTTGCATCAATTTCACAGACAAAGGATAAAGCTTATCAGAGAACATACACACAGTCGTCCCACACTTTGTCTCTACCACATGCACACTTGGAATAGGATAAAATCTCCAAGTCTCAACCTTCCACTTATGTGAATTCTTCCAAATAGAATACCCTTTACTATCTGGAGATTGAGATTCAAACAGAACTTGAAGATCACCCAACAAGTATAAACCAGAACCCTTTGGTGAATGATTAGCATAATGCTTAGTGACAAGGCCATTAAGAGTAATCAAATCTTGCCTATCCACCATGTGAAGGATGTCCTTCAAGAAGTTAAACTGCATAGAAGAGTTATCCAGCCTAAAGATTGTGTTAAGCTGTCCATCAGTCAAAGTCCAAGCAGTCAACACACCATGAGACCCCTCAAGAAAAGCATCAACAGATCCCTCTTTAATGAAAGTTGAATCAATAGCCTTTAGATCCAAAGAACTACCCCTGTGAACCCTAGAGGTGTGTGTCCCAGCTGATCTCACAGATCTCCTTAGAGCAATGTGACTTCTTTTAGACATCCTTTTCCCCCTCCTACCTAGTATATAAATCCCCATAGAGACAGAGGAGGATACCTTCTCAGATGCACCAAGGACAACTTCAGTAGGAATGGAAGAAGTAGAACTAGAATGACTTGACACATCACCACGTAATGCATACATTTTGTCAAGCACCTCTCTGGCTCTTTTAGCTTTAGCAGCTGCTTGTTCAGCTTTCCTAACCATATCTGCTCCTTCTTTATCAACAGATGGAACATGAGGAATAGAAGTAGTCATACCCTTTGAATCCAGAGTTGAATCAGCCACACTAGGTAATGCTTCAGAAGAAACAACAAGAGGTTCAGCAGAGTGAACTCTTTAAGCAGAACTTATAGATTCAGTAGATGCCTCCGCAGAAACAGCATGAGAGCTCATTTTTGGTGTAACATCATCAAAAGAATCCACAATCTCTACTGTCTTGGTTCTTTTGGCCTTTAGAGCATCTGCACTACCAGCAATCCTTTTCAATTTAGAAGATGGTGTAATCTGCTTCATAATCCTAGTATACTTGCTAGTCAATTCAGAATCAGATAAAGCCCAGACTTGCTTCTTTGTCAAACCAGATTGATAAAGAGAAGTCCTCTGATTATACACCACATTCCTCATATACAGTTTCTTTTGAGCTGCAGTTTGTGGTCTCTCTCTATTAGCTTGACCTTTTGAGCGACAATGGCTTTTCTCTTTGGGTGCAGACTAGCTTCTTTTGTTCCCCAAGAGCCATCATTTGTTCAAAGAAAGTTGTCACTATCAAAAGCACCTAAGATACTTTGGGCAAGAGTAGGATTTGATGCGACTTGAAAAGTGAAAGTATCCCATTGCTCATCAAGAACCGAGTGGATAGTTCATCGATTTCTCTTTGTCTCGTGAGGCAAATTGGTAGTAAACTGAGCTTCAAGCTTTTGAGACAATGCATGACTCTTCTTCATATCTGAATACTGAGCTAGCAGTCTTGCTTGTTCTAGCCTTTCATGTTCACTCACAAGATCTGAACCAAGCTCTTCATCAACCATTACTCCTTTTTCTTTGTCAGCAGGCTCATGAGCAGAATCATCTTGAGGAATATCAACAATAGGAACTTCAGAAGAAACACCCAAGGAAGCATCAGAAGTAAAATGTTGAGGAGTGTCTTCAACACGAGTAGAAGAGGCATCAGCCTTAGGATCCAAATTATAACTTCTTCCAGCAACAAAGAATTCATGATGATCTACTGAAGGTGGAGGACCTGGTTGTTCTTGTACAGAAGAATCTTAACCAAGATCAGATGCATCATCCACCATTTGAGCATCAGTAATAACATGATCATCAGCAGTTGCAACATTGACCACACTTGGCTCCTTTGAAGTTTCAGTGGAATCCTTGGTCAAATACTGTCTTCTCTTTCTTCTAGTAAACAAAATAGGATCCTTTTTCTTTGAAGATTCATCAACAATTGGAGAAGAAGCATGAGTCTTTTGAGCCACATCAGCCAAGATTTCAAGTGAATCCAAACGAGTATCCTCTTGCTCCTCATCAGAAGAAACCACAAACCTCCTTTTGCTATTTTTCCCAAGTTGTTCCTCTAAATCCTTAACCTTTGTCTTCAACCCCATAAGCTCACCACCAAGTGTAGATTTAGTCTCAGCAAGCTCCTTTTTGAGATCAGCAACCTCTTCCACATACCTGTTCAATAGAGCATATACAGATGTAAGTGTAATAGGGTCCTCAGCTCCACCAGCAGATTGCTCAGTGGTAATGGGAGCTTCATTGGACCTTTCAGGCGAAATATGGACATGCTCAAAGATAGGAGAGCCTTCATCAAATGGTTCCCTAACTGGACTAGGTGTGGCATGTCTATTATGCTCATGCTCAAACTCATCAGGAGTAACATGAGAAGGTGATGGACTAGGACTATGTGTGGGTACTGGTGTAGGTGGAGGTTGGTCAGGAGAAACATGTGATGCTTCAGCAGTCGTGGAAGGGCCCTCATCAATGGCAACTGATGGATTACCACCAGCAGCAACATTGGTAGGGGGTGTAGCACCAACAACATTACCCTCATCAGCAGCCTCATTGCCTTGAGGCAACATAGCTGCTAGCAAAAGATGATGTTCCCCCTCATAATGAGTTTTCATTGAAGCAAACAGCTTAGCAGTTAGAGCTCCTATGGGACAAAAGACTTGGACTTGGGTTGGTATGTCTAAAATCATTTGCAAAAATCTAGGGTACATTAAAAACTTACGCTTTTTCCTTTGAATATTTTCAACCATATTATCAAAAATAAACCTAGAAAAGTTATAAGTTAACCCCTGAGAAAGACATACAATACCACATCCCAATTGAGTAGAAAATTGATCCCATCATCCTGATTTATTGCTTATGCACTGAAGCAATGTGTGTACCAAAAACCTCCACATGGGACAGAGCTTATTCTTGTGCCACATATCTGTATTCGTACTTTGATATCCAATAGCTCTTAGCCCAGCAAGTATCTCCACAGAATTAGAGTGATAAACCCCATCTACATCGTCCAAATGAAGTTGTCTCCTTATCAAATCCTCCGTCACAACATACTCTGTTCCATCAATCATAGCAACAATCTCTGTGTCACTCCGTTTCGTAGCAGATGCCCAAAATTGTGTAACCAACAATTCATATATCACATTCGGAGAATGTGTTAAAGCATAATGAATCTTGGATCGTGTCAAGAAATCCACCATTGGCTCATATAGCTCATGACCCTTAGCTTTTCCCATAAAAGCAACTTTGTTATGATCTTTCTTAAATTGAAGCACCATGCGAGAATGGGTTATGATTCACGCAACTGGAAGTGTGTTTAAATTAAGTGAAGAGGGAATCAGTTAATTTGTGGGCGAAGATATGCAAATAAGGTATTAGTAGAAGTTACCCAATTTATGGTCAAAAATATCAGAATAAGTTGTTGACCATATCTGACGTGTAAAATAACTCCAACCAAATTCAAATTAGCGCTTCAGCAGAAAGTATGGTTAATCTGCTGAAGGAGGTCAATCAGCAGAAACAACTCAAGTGGTTAAGTATCTTCAGTAAATATCTTGAGTTTTACTGTGCCACCCAACTCGCATTAAATTTCATTAAGCCTTGAATCCGCCTATAAGATAGTCCCAATGCACATTTAACACACATCAATTACCCCCAATTAACTTTACAAACCCTAATTTCTCCAAAAACTCCACAATCATCAACAATCACAATGTCTACCAAACCAGAAGTAATCAATCTCACTTCCTCCTCATCATCATCCTCATCCAGTGAAGATTCACACCCATTGTTTCGCTACCCCCATCAAGATGAACCTCGACCCTCAAAATCCCCTTTTCTTCCTTCTTCTAAAGATGATAGTGTAGTGAATCCAAGTGATTCATCTAGGGGTTCTGATGACTCCACAGAGCGTCTAGAGCCAATCTTCAACAGATTGGTGGAAGAGGAAGAGGAGAGGACATCACACCCCCAACCTTCACAACCCCAACCTCAACCACGACGACGTGCCAGAAATCCACCACTTCCAACAACACGAGAGGTGGTGTTAGCTCTTCCTACTCCAGGTTTTGGTGCTTCATCTCATGTCGGTAAGGGAAAGGGCAAAAGGAAGATGGAGTGATGCTTTATGGTGGAGCAGTAGATGGAACAACCAAGATTTCTCATATCACAAATCCATCTACCATATCCACCACTTCATCGTCGTTTTCATCAATCCATCCTTTCCATCTTTATCTTCAGCTTCTTCATCGTCTTGGTCATGCATATCCACCAGCTTTTGTAATAGATGATAGGAACTAGTATATGTTTGGTAGATCTTGTATAGGAATGGTCTTGTATTTCCATTTGAAGTTGATTGTAAGCTGTAAGCTGTAAACTGTTTCTTGAATGAATGATCAACATGTTATCTCTTCATGATTAGCACTTGATTTGCACTTCAGTACTTTCTTTCAGTAGAATCAAATAGATAACTTGTACTAATACTTGAGCTTCTCTTCAGTAGAAACAAGCTTTAAGCTTACTTGACCATATTCCCATTAACCAACTTTGTTAACTTCAACTTATTGAAGCATTCTGCAAAACAGACACATAGTAGCAAACACACCAAACCAAAACAAACAAAACTCAAAGAATATTAGCAGGTTAGTGTTAGCAAACAAAAAGATAACCAATATCTACAAAGTTTACACAATATACAACTAAAATCTTCCCCTGAGGCATATGCCTCCCCTGAGGCCTATGTCTCCCCTCAAACTTTGCAGTTAAGGGTTAAGCATCACAATATGGACAAATAGGTGTTGAAACCTAGGTCCGTCAAAAGCTTTAGTCAATAAATCTGTCACATTATCATCAGTATGAATCTTAACCACTTTTATCAAATGTTTTTCATATGCATCTCTTATAAAGTGGTGCCTGATTTCAATATGCTTAGTTCTACTATGAAAAACTAGATTTTTAACAATGCATATGGTACTTTGATTATCAATAAAAATTGTGGTGTTCATGAAGTTAAATCCATAATCCAACAATTGATTTTGTATCCATAGTACCTGACCACAACAATTCAAAAAGAACATACTGCTTGATGAGATGAGGTAGCAACAATAGTTTGTTTCTTGCCTTTGCCAAGAAATCAATCTTCTTCAAAGGAATTGGCAACCTCTAGTTGTGGATCTCCTATCTAGATTTGCACCAAAGATAATCACTATCACTATATGCTTCCAACTTAAAAGGAGACTCTTTTGGGTACCAAAGACCTAAATTGGGTTGGCCTTTTAGATACTTAAAGATCTTTTGACCGCATTCGAGATGGGAAGCAAGTGGGTGACGATGTCCGGAACAAACACTCACAAAGAAAGGTAATGTCGGGCCTAGAAGTTTAAATACATCAATGAACCAATCATAGATCCAGTATAAGTGAACATTCACACTGGATCGGTTCAATGTTATTCTTTGGCTTTGGAGCTTCATAAGGTGTAGTGGCGCTTACGATACCTCATATCAAACTTCTTCAAAATGTCCTCACATATTTATCCCGACCGATAAAAATACCATCGGGTTTCGCTAACTTGGAGACCCAAAAGAAAGTAAGCTTCCCATAGCACTCATCTAAAATTCTCCTTTCATCGCCTCCTCAAACTCCCCGCACCAAGCTTCCTTAGTGGAGCCAAAGATAATGTCATCCACATAAACTTACACAAGAATGATGTCTGTGGAATTCTTCTTAAGGAAGAGTGTTTTGTCAATGACACCTCTTCTATAACCATGCTTCACAGAATCTTGAAAGCCTAGCATACCATGCTCGGGTGCTGATGTAGTCCATAGAGAGCTTTTACAACTTTGTAAACATGTTTTGGATGTTCGGGTCTTCAAAGCCTTTGGGTTGAGTGACATATACCTCCTCTTCTATTTCACCATACAGAAAAGCACCTTTGACATCCATTTGATATACCATGAACCCCATGTAAGATGCATAGGCCAAGAAAATGCGAATGGCCTCTACTCTAGCTACAGGTGCAAACACTTCATCATAATCAATTCCTTCCTCTTGCCTGAACCCATGAGCCACTAATCTTACTTTATTTTTAACCAAAATACCCCTTGCATCTCTTATATTCTTCAAAATCCATTTGGTCCCAATTGCAAACTTCCCATCAGGTAGTGGTACCAATATCCAAACCTGTTGATTCTTGAATTGTTGCATCTATTCTTGCATTGCTTCAAGCCAACTTGAATCTTCAAGAGCCTGAGTAACACTGGTTGGTTCCACTTGGGATAGAAAATACGCAAACAGACAATGCTTAAAGTCTGTGTGATTGTCCCTTTGTTGGTTTGAGACATAAGAAAGAAAAGCAACTTGACCATATTTAGAACTTGTCATAGTACTTCTAGTTCTAACAGGTGCTAGAGGATCACCAATAACATTGGATTGAGGATGAGCAATGTTGATCCTTTTAGTAGCAGTGGAGTTGACTTCAATGGATGTATCAAGATTAGTCACAGTTGGTTCAAAATCACTATCATAGGAAGGTGAGGTAA
This sequence comes from Chrysanthemum lavandulifolium, assembly GCA_022545495.1. Taxonomy (NCBI): domain Eukaryota; kingdom Viridiplantae; phylum Streptophyta; class Magnoliopsida; order Asterales; family Asteraceae; genus Chrysanthemum; species Chrysanthemum lavandulifolium. The sequence goes on along the minus strand of CM040242.1, from coordinate 285,273,908 downwards.
TGATTCCAGCTTTGGGTTGATGGTTACCAAGATCTGAAGGACTTGGAAATCGCGTATATGGTTCTCCAAGGTATGTGGACTCACGAGCAGAAATGGGAGTAGAAACAGCAGGGCTATCAGCAGATTTGGTGATGATGGGAGAAACAGATTCTTGTCGGAAGAATCATTGGTTCCACCGATCGCTTCTCTTGCAACCTCCCACCAAGCCTCTCGACTTCTAGATTAGCCGCATGTTCTTGTTTCTTAAGCCTAGCAAGGTCCTCTGCATAGTGTGACTCATCTTCACTCTCATCGAGTAACTTTAGAAAGATCACCGCAAAATGGTTGGGGAGAAGGAAGGTACAATAATAGGTTGTTCATCATCCTCAAAATCACTATATGAGTCACCTTATATGGTACCCGCATTGTCGGTGGGAGACTCGTGTACCGCATTTTGGTTAGCCACATGTCTAGAATAACCCAAGTAATCGCTTAAGTAATCCGGTCAAAAGACCAAACATGACCTTGTCCTTGAACATTAGGTTTATCTTCTAGAAATCTCGGGTTCAAAGTCTCCTCAATCTTCTTAGCGCTTAAATTGTATACCCTATAAGCCTTACTATGAGTGAATAACCCACAATATACCCCTCATCGACTTTCTCATCAAATTTACCCGGTGGATCACTAGTGTTCAAAATGGTCACTTGACATCCAAAAGGTTTGAGGTAATGAATAGTAGGAACTTTCCCAGTGAGAAGTTCATAAGGTGTCTTGAAATGAGGTCTAGTAATGGATACCTGTTCAATTACATAACAAGTTGTGCTAACTGCTTGATCCAAAACATAGTTGGTAATTTAGAGTTTGGAAGCATGGATCTTGCTGCCTCTATTAAGGTCCTATTCTTTCTTTCAGCTACCCCATTTTGTTGTGGGGTTCTTGGAGTGCTATAGTCCCTTTTTATCCCTTTAGACTTACAGAGTTATATTAATACAACATTCTTGAACTCTGTCCCATTATCACACCGAATTCCTTTAACCTTTTTGTTTAACTTGTTTTCAACAAGGGTAATGAACTCTTTCAACACTTGAGATGTTTCATCTTTAGTCCTCAGAAAGAATACCCAACAAAACCTGCTATAGCCATCAGTGATTACCTGAAAAAAATACTTGTGATCAATACTCCTGACTTGGGTTGGACCAAAGAGATCCATATGCATCAACTGAAGAGGTTCTGAAATAGTACTCACAGCTGTAATGGCTTTGTATGAGGCTCTGTGTTGCTTTCCTTTGTTGCATGCAACACAGTTGTGTCCATTGGTGAAAACTTTTGAAGGAAGTCCTTTAACAAGACCAAGTTTAGAAAGTTTGTTGATGGTCTTGAAGTTCACATGAGCCATCCTTCTATGCCATTTTGTAGACTCATCCAGGGATGCTTTAGCCACCAAACAAGTTAGGTCACCTTCTAGTTGAGCATTATTCAAGTTGAATGTGTATAGATTGTGATTTCTAGGAACTCTCGCAGAAATTGATGTATCTTTTGGTAGTTTGAAGTCTTTAGATAGCACAAGACATTCATCCTCGAGAAGAATACTTTGTTCTTGGTGTCACAAATTTGTGAGGCGAGAACAAGTTGAAATG